>JARDYH010000003.1:244383881-245583881 GCA_029215795.1 Anniella stebbinsi
ATCATGCATATGGTTTATTGAAAATCAGTGGACCATTTTCAGTGAATCTAGCTAAGCACACTTGCTCGATTGAAATCAGTTTGGCTTTATTTCCAAATAAATGTCTTTAAGCTCATCTGTGTACGGAAAATATTTTATTATCTCTTTAGAAAAAAAATGGTTAAATTGGCTTTGAGGATAAGACAAGCACAGCACCAGTACAGAAGATTGAATTGGACTTTGTATATTTATTGTACAATATGTTAAGATACATTGCAGTGCATGGGCTGGGATCCAAAAAACCGTTGTGTGTTTTTCAGGCATTCTGTTCGAACTACTCTTGCTGCTTTCGAGGTCACTCTGAAAGATACCTTTGATATTTTTGGAATGGATTTTAAATGGGGGACAAGGACTTGAGACAAGAAGGAGGGCCCTTGAAGATGAACAGGAGCTCCTATGCATGGAAGCTCTATCCATGCCTCCTTAGATCCTGCCCATTGAGTGCAATAAAATTAATGTGTTCCTCTAGCTTTTATAGCTGTAGTTAATACAGCAGAAAGATTTCATATTCTGCCATGGTCTGTCCGTCTCTTTCTTCACATTAAGTAAAAGAATCTGCCCACCCCCACCCCAATTGCTTCCCAAGATTTCTTTCTTATCTAGAAACACAAATAGCAAGTAGCTACACCATCCAAGGCAAAATCTTTTTTTCTGCCATAAAATATTGGTTTTGTTCTTGACTACTGACAATATTCAGATGTAGGACAAATAAGGACTTGTCTGAGTTAGTCTAACTGCATCTAATTTTTGCTGCCATGTTTTAATTAAATTCAAGGATCAGGGTGCATTGGGTTTCTCTTTTACCTGTCTTAACTAATAGCTGGTATAAATGTCAAATACTTAAGAAGTGAAGCATTGACCACTTACATTGATGCAGTGCCAATGAGTTTGGTAAAACTAAAACCCCAACTTCAAATGCTTGTTCAGCAGGTACGACCTAGAAGACTTCATGTTGTAATCTATAATATTTTGCTGATATGGAGATTAGAATGATTAAAATAAAATTAGAAGATCAGTTGCAATAATTTTGCTTTTTTTTTATACAATATTTCTACTAATCTTTAAATGGTCTTTAAATTAACACTGTTTAATATGGGTTTGGCATACTATAAGATGTGTCTTGAGGCAGAGGATTTGCTGTGAATGGAGACTGCTGCATCAAAATAAGTTTTGTTACCTGTCCAGGCCCAGGAGAAAGGAAACAGGTACCCTGAGTCAAACCATATATTGAACCTCACTCTTCTCTTATAAATTAAATTATCAAATCTACCTTCATACACACTGGAAGACCTACTCAAAAGCCATCTGCAAGCCCACCTGTCCATTCCTCACCTACATGCAAAGCCCTCCTCCTCACACCTACCCACTTTGTCGTGTCCTGTGCCTGACAACTTTGCATGGCATACCCACAAAAGATTCCAGGTTCAACCTCAGGTAGCAGGGCTCAGAAAGAACAATCTCTGAGACCTTATAGCAGGAATGGGAAACATGTGGCCCTCCAGTTGCTGTTGAATTCAAACTCCCATAAGCCCTTGCTAGCATGGTGAGTGGTCAGGAATGTTGTAGTACAGCAACAGCTGGAGGACCTCAGGTTCCCCATCTCAGTGTTATAGAGTCATTGCTAGTCAGATCTAATAACACTGGGCTAGGAAGACCAATGGTGTGACCCAATATAACCCAATCACTTCTATCTTACACCTTAGCTGCTATTCAGTAGTATTGAGTTCCTCAATTCATCAAGCTACTGGCATTCTGAGTTTTTCTCTATCTGAGAAAGTGGACATTTCTATAACCTTTTGAGATAAGGAACGATCTTCCATCTTCTGAGCTAATATATTTTAAAAAAGGAGCCCAAAGACACATCACACACACACACACACACACACACACACAGATAATGATGTTCACAATTCCCACAAAGTTCTACTCTCTAGCTTGCCTCACATAAATGTTAACCCAACCCCGGTCACATAGTTGGTCCGATCAAATCTGCAGCACAAGTCAAAGGAGAAGCTGGCCGTTACATGAAATCAAACATTCCAAAGTATCAACGTGGAAACCCACCTCCCAACCCGTTCCCCAAGAAAAGAGGAATGTTACTAATATTTACATCTACTGGTGTGTGATGTTGCTGACCCCGAATGGCTGTTGCCTTCCACCACGGAAGTGGCTGCCTTTCAGTGGTGGGTGAATGATCCCTATATTGGCTGTTTGTAAAGCACTTTGGGCTTCTTCTGGATGAATGATGCTATATAAATATAAGGTGGCATAACATCAAAATAGTTCAGATTAACTTGGCAACATCGTAAGAAGACCGAGTTCGGTTGTCACATGCTGAAAAAGACAACAGGCACTAAATACCAGCGGTTTTTGTTTTTGGTACAACTGCTTGCATTAAGCATCCACTAGAGAAGAAAAGAGAATCCCTCATGAGTTACTCTCAAGCCATACTGTGGTCAAGCTGCGCCAATGGTTCCAAAGTCTCCACTGCAATCCTGTGCACTGTTGCCTTGCAGGTAACAGTGCTGTAAAAGCACGGCTTTTCCTAGGCCCATTCAGAGCAGGTTATTTAACCAGGCATAGGCCATGAACAGATGATATATTTTTCAGAGACTTGGCAAGCCTATGAAAGAGCAGTCATTGACAACAGTACACACATTCATTTCCCGCCTCCCCACGCTCAGTTCCCTTTTTGGCTTTCTGGTCAAACAGGTTTTCAAAGCATTAACACAGCCCGCAAAAACCAGTTTCTCCAGAAACTCTAGTTAGTTGGACAGGATATGTTGAACGTGTGTACCATGCAAAACCAAAACCAAAACAAAAAGGGGGGGGGGAACCCCACCACCCACATACATACATAGCACAAAGAATGAGATGAAAAAAGTATGTCAAGCTGAAATGTTATATACAATGGGGTGATGAGGGTTGTGAGGTTGTATAAATTAACCACCAAGTTTGCGCTGACATATTATTAAATAGAAACCACTTAATACAATGCAAAAGCCCAACTTTTTTTTTTAAAAAAGGTGAAAAGACAGAAAAAGGCATGTAATAAAATAATTCAGAAGACCATATAAAAAAGATGGAAAAGTGAGAAGAAAAATAATTAATGTGTTCATTCACAGAAGGAGTCCAACTTAAAAACAGCCCCCAAGCAGAAACGTGCTCTCATCAAGGGGCGGGAGGGTGGTAATATGGTTAAAGTTTGTGGGTGGGGGTGAGAGGGGAAAAAAAGACAGGATGAGAACAATTTTAACACAGCAAATTTAAACTAATGTGATGTTTATTTTTAAAGGCTTACAAAATGATACCATGTATGTCATTATAATAATTGGAACCCAAACTAGGGTGTGTGGGTTTTTTTTCAAAAAGGGAAAGAAAAAAAAAAACCTTAGATGATTAACACAAAAAAATCAAGTTGATGTGAAGGAACAATTACTTTAGGGGAAAAAATCAGGAGGTCCCAATATTCTGTAGAATGAGGGGAGGATGCAGCTGTACGTCGACAGCTTTCATATTCTCATTTGAATAATGTGGCCTGAATCTGTCAGTTTATTCATCCTCCTTATGTTCAGTGTACTCTGCATCAACAACAAATTAAGTTGTAAATAAGAGACAATCATCACTTTTGTTTTTAAGCAGCTACTGCATGGAGAATTTCAATGTAGCATTTTTTTTTTTGATGAAAAGAAAAAGGGGTCTCTACAGTGGGCACTAATGTAAGCGGGATATGAGGAACACGCCTGCAAGGGAACAATTGAAGAAGCACTTTCAAACTGCTCTCCAAAGTGCTCTTGGACTGTACGCTAATGCCACTAGTAGAAATTTCACAGATGCAAAACGATGCCATCCAATTGTGTTAAAAAATTACTGCGGTTTTTTTTTTAAAAAAAAAAAAATGTTCCCATTGTAGCCGGGGATGGTGGGGCAGAGAGAGAAACAGAACAAAAAGAAAGAGAAAATGCAATTAAAAACAATCAAACACAGACCTTAGGATAGCTTCATTACCAAAAAAAAAAGTTAATAAAAGTTTGCCAAGGTATATTAGTAAAATCAAATTGAAATTAAACAAGCATTCAGGATGTTCAAACATGCAATCAAGACAAGGGAAGAGAGAGAGAAAAGAAATAAGAGGGCTTTTCCTACCTTTACATCTGAGAAGTAAGTTTTCAGCATATTGGAACTTGGGTACCGGGTATAAAAGAACATGAGCTTGGCCTTTTTCAAGTGGTTCGGCGACAAACCTTCCTGCATGTAGGATGAAATTAGTTAAGGAAAAAATGCTTTGCTTGAAAGCTGCTTCTCGACATTCAGGACTAGCAAAGTCCTTTCGGAAGAAGAATGTTTCTAGGGTTGACCAACAAATTAACATTCAGTTTGCAGGTCCTTGGAGCTGCAATTACTTAGGAAGGAAGAAATGGGATATGTGCATCACTTAGAGAACTCAAGCTCCAATCCTATGCACACTTTCTCGGGAACAATTCCCTTTGAACACAGCAGGACTTACTCCCAGGTAAATATGCATCAGATTGGGCATCTTTTTTTCTTGGGACTTGGTGGCAGAAATTTTTGCAGGTGTGAGGTTTGCACACTGTGTCTGCTCACTTGTTGCTACGGAAACAAATATATAAGACACATGCATCTAAGAATAAGATTCCCCCACTCCTTTTTGCAGTTACAATTTCATGCATACTTCCTCGAGCATCATATCATTCAAATATCAAATTATGCTAGCAGTACAGATAGAAATGATTTTCACTGCATATCGTAAACTACACCTTGTTCTTCAACATTTGGGGGTCAGTGGAACAATCGTAGTACTCCCAACTGCTCAAGAATACGAAAAGGTTTTTTAAAAACCTACTCTCATGATTAAACAAACAAACCTAACCTAACCTCCTTTGCCTTATGAATTATCCTCCTTCCAAGCATGGCAGTGTATTTGGAGCTAACAAATACCAATGAGAAGAAATAGGCTTATCTATATGTGATCACTTACCCTGCAAGGAGATCTGTTTATCCTGTAAAGATCATTACCTTTCAGGTCTGTAAACAGAAATAACCAGAAGAGTTCCCAAGGGGATGTGAAGCTAACCATAACAATCCAGGCGTTCTGGTGGGTTTGCCCCCCCCCCCCTTCCCCGGCTGCTTGGCACTCTATTGTGTACTGTTTGCTAGGGCCATTTTGGTCACATCTGTGCAGCAGGCTGGCCCTGCCATTTCCTCTGCAAATTAATGGCTTTATAATTCATCAGAAATGAAGATGCACGTGACAGAAATCAATGTGGCCCCTACAAGGTCAATTAACAGAGCTCCCAGTAGCTTCTTCGAGGACTGTTTCTCTTAAAGACAGTCAACATACACACCAATTATTAAATAACATGGGTTACGGTGGAGAAAGGTCACACAAGTTCAAAGTGATCCAGAAACTGAAGCATCTCCACCTAACAGCATGGTGGAAATATACAAAAGACCAGACATGTCAAGCACCATGATAGGTACATCCCAATTTCTTTAGAACTGCTGTTGGGTTGCTGTTTGGGAAACACTCTTTTTAATAGATTTCATGTCTCAAATAGCAGCTCTTAAAATTTGTTCATGAGGGGGAGGGAAAGGGAAGATGTGTTTATTTTTAAACACAAGAAGCTGGAAAATGGTTTAGTTTTAATTCTAAAAGGATACAGAAAACGTTATGGTTTAAAGCTCTTAATTTATGTAAGCGCCCTGCAAACTGTTCAGCTGAACTTGCATTTTTTTTGTTTTAGATGCTTAATGATTACAAAGAAGATAATTTATGACTGACATACTTCTTGTGCCAAGAGAAGAGTTGAAAGAACCTCCAGTTACCTCCATTAGACTGATAGAGAAGTCTAAAAGAGCATTACACTCCGCACTGCCATCTGTCAAAATGCATAAGTGAAATAATAGTAGCAAGCTGTCACCTATTGCAGAGCAATAAGAGTTTGAGACAAGTCAAAACTTCTCTGACAGAAATCTATTTTGTTATGTAATTGCGCTGGTGGAGCCTGTTTACACACACAAATACACTGACACCCTAAATCCTGTCAGAAAATCCTAAGCATTCATAATGGATCATTATGAAGCAGTTAACTTAAGAATAATGGACACAATTTCTTGGGAACTTCTCCTATGTATGGCCCATTGAAACAAATGGGAGTCACAGAAGAAAATGGGGGCTCTCTTGCACAGTTGTTGTTCATTTTAGTAAGCACCGCCAGGAGAGATCCCTGATTATTAACCACAGCGATTACGTTTATTGTTTTAATTTATGTTGGTATCCTGCCTTTCCTGCAATTAGCTCAGAATGGTGTGGAGGTTCTCACCCTATTTTATTCTCACAACAATCCTGTATGGGAGGTGAGATGGAGGGATGTTGATGATTGGCCCAAGGTCAGCTAGCACACTTCACTGGTACACAAAATAATTCATCACACTATCCACACTATTCGCTCCAGCTCTGTTTGGACAGTGTTAGCGAATCATTATACCCCCCCCCCCCCAAATATCTACTTTATGATCATTTCAAACTTAAATTTGTAGAAGCGTTCTTTTGCTCAACCTAAACCTTGCCTATGCAAGCTTAATATACTATCTCCCCCACCACACACACATACACACAATGCTTTGTTTCAAAGATTAGATTATTGCTAAAAAGCATCCCTAATAGCAACTATTAAAAATAGATAACAAAACACTTAAGGGGCAGTAGTGAGATGACCCCCTTGTTAAAACTGAGCTGACCAATTGGTTAATTTTCTTTTTAAGTGCTTGTGCTGAAAAGCAACCGTTCTTCCAAGAAAGCACTGGCTGTTTCCAGGATACTTACACACGCACAATGACTCATGATGGAATAGATTCAGTAAACATACAGCTGTACTGAACACGAGCTAAGCTCCATTCAAGGCCAGGAAAGAAAATGAGCACAAATAAATATTAAGGAGGTAGAAAGGGGTGGGGGTGGGGAAGAGGTAGGAAGAGCGGTGGGGGGGGGGGGAGTACGAAAAGGCAAATAAAACGCAAACAGGCTCTGCCCTAACAGCTGATGTGGCTTGCCTCAGTACCTTTCCCCATAGCTTTGTGAAGACAGATGACATTCAATTCTATGTGTAATGCAAAATAGACAATAACTGCCGAAACTTGAGCCAGCTGCCAGGTGTAAAGAGGGGGGGGGGGGGGAGAAGAGGGCAAAAGAAAAGAAAAGATGATAAATCCATAAATTAATGAAAGACATCTGCTCAGGAACATCAAAGATCAGAGAAATTGTGTACTGCAGCTGAACCTAAAACAAGTGTTCAAACAACCTGAGAATCTGGGTGTTATCAATTTACAAAGCATAATGCAGCTCTGCTTAAAAGAACAGCAGTAGCAGCAGCAGCAGCAGAAAGGGAGATGTAAGGAACAGGAAGTAGGGGAGATGATGAAGGAAGAAGACACACGGTATACGTGTATGCCTTTTCAGCTCATGTTTTCCACATATATAGGTATAACATGTAGATTCTTCCTAATGATTTGAGATGTTTGTGGGGTGGGTCAGAGGGCATTAAACAGATGGGTTTTATCTGGCTTGGAAGCATCCTTGTCAGAATTTTTCTAGAAAGAGGTCTTTTTTATCCCTTTCTCTTTGAAATCCTCTTATGGGTGTTTTTTGTTTTGTTTGGTTCTATAGCCCTGGGTACCTGTCGAATGAAAAGGCAGGGTATGACAAATAAATGAATATAAATTTTCAGAGCAGAGAGGTGCTTCCAATATACATTACCTGCTTCTCTCAATATATCTCCAAATTTATCAAAATGGTGTTGTTGCATATCTTTCTTTGGATTGATAATATGCCACCCCACTGAACTCAAGCTCCCCTCAATTGAGCCAAAGAGCAGTGCAGTGCATTTGTTGCGAGTGATTTTGTTTTGGCTCAGAAAAAAAAGCAACTCTGATCAAAACGCTGTCATTTGTTAAGCATTGTTTGCCCACATGGCACGCTGAAGGAGCAGCTTCAGCTTGGAGAGGAATTGTCTGTCTGACTTTAAAAGTTCTGCATATTTTGGAAGACTACCTTTCTGGAGAGAAAGAGAGAGAGAGAGAGAGAGAGAGAGAGAGAGTCTTCACCTGGGAAGACAATCTTAATCCATTACAACAAGAAAAAGCCAAACCCACAATCTACTGTTGTGCTTCAATATTCTCTATGCAAATGCCCTGAGGCTGAACAAGGCTATTTTTCTTGAGATGCAAAGAGGGTGCCTGACAAGGAAGATCATGCAGAAAAACAATTGACTGACTGTTTCTTTTGCAATTTGAATAAAAAACCTTAAATATTTGATTAAACGCATTTAGTTTGCAAAGATGTACAATACATTTGAGAAAGAGGCAGGAGCTCATGATGCAGGTGCATCTTCTCATCTTGTTTAATGTGGCATACAAACATTAACTCTCTCCCTTCACCCTCAAACAAGGAGGATAATGGTTAGATGCCTTGTACAGGAAAAGCATGATGTATTTGGACAGCAAAGCAAAACAAACAAACAAAACCAGGAAGGGCTCTTGCTACCAAAACCTGGACTTGGCTATGCTTGCATTCTTATCCTACTAGGCTTGTGTTCTTATCCTGGATGGATTCTCCAAGGAAACAGATGTTGCTTTCTGTTCCAAAGGGAAGAACTGCCTGCTCTTAAGAAAGATTCTTTCTATATGAATATTCAGCCATGCGAAATAAAGAGGAACAAAAAAAAAACCTGGTCAAGAACAAACAGACCTTCACATGCCTCCCTCCCATTTGGTTTTGCCTATGGTGAATTCTCGATAAACACAGACAAATGGGCAGCTGCTAGAAAAATAAAATGGTTGCATATTCTAGGAGTTGTGGTAGCCCCAGCAGAAATACAATAGCATTTTTTAAAAAAAATATTTCCAGCCAGCACCGAAACAGGGGTCTTTAAGATGCTCTGATATATAAGACTGTGGGCTTCTTTGTACGGCATGTTTGTTAGCTTTTATTAAAGCCTGTAACTGTATTATACAAACAGACCCACCAAATGATCTTGGAGCCCAAATTTCTGTGACGATGGAGAAGTGGAAGGGACACCTGGGAGTCTCATGTAAGTTGTTCTGGCTGAGTCCAACTGTTGGCTACAGTAAGTTAGAAAACTTCCTGTGTTATTCTAAAGCAACCGTGCTGCAGTGACATGTTGGGGTCTGTTGGGTCTTGGACAACACCCGGTTTTGGCAATCCCAGGCAGGCAACAAAGATAGGAGGTTATCAATGCCCTGGTGTTGGATGGTGGGTCGAATTATGCAGGCAAAACACCCTCCTATTTTAGGGCCAATGTATTTGGGATTGAAATGCCAGCAGGGGAATCAGAGAATTTATATCCTTGCCCATGTGATGCAACTGAAGGTATGAATGCATGGGCAGTAGTGGTGGTGGTGGTGGTAGGATTGTGCTCCTAACCCTGATTATATAGACAGAGCTTGTGTATGGACAATCTGTAGGCATGCAGATTCTGTTCAAAGCTTCAAATCTATGTTAGCAGGAGTTGTGTGTGTGTATCCAAGTATTCATATCCCACATTGGTTGTGTGAATAGGACTGTTGTAGCAATAGGAAAGGAAGCAGAAGACAATGATATGGCAATAGCTGAAAATGAGAAAGGTAAAGAACACAGAGAGATTGCAGAGAGCTGGTGTAGTACTGTGGCTAAAAGACTCAGTAATGAATCAGGAAGTTCCTGATTCAAATCTCACACTGACCATGAATTCACTAGGTGGCCTAAGGCAGGCCATCTGCTATAGGGAAGAAAATAATATTTACTTACCTTAACGAGCTGTTGTAAGGATTACAATTACTTAGTGCATGCAAAGCACTTTGAAACTTGAAAGCACTATACAAAAATATTATTGTTATTTATATTAATATTTGACAACAAAACAGAAACTACATGCAACAGTAGTTCCAAAAGTACTAAGGACACATTTCTGATACTACTTATATCAGTAAAGTGCCCCACTGAAGACCATTAGGAATGATTAAAGGACTCCATCAGTACCAATGGAGAGAATAAAGGTTACACTACAGAAGGCTGTACTTATACTTTAGATGCATTTTACTTGGAAGTAATTTAGTCCATGAAAGTAATTTTCATGGATTAAGTTACAAACACTTCCTGTTTACGCATTTGAGATTTGCATTTAGGATTCTACAATAGCCAACAGGAAGACATTGGAATGAAGTCCATTCCTGTTAGTTATCTGGTTTCTTAACAACTAATCCCTTTTTCCACTCGGGCTCTGCTCACTTATAGACCTACAGTGGGATCTTTTCTCCTTTCATGGCTGATTCGCAGAACGGGATGACTCCCATTAATGGATTTCTATGAGAAATGCAGGGAGACATGTTGTGTGAATAGCTCATATACATAATCCAAAGTCCACTGGATCATCAAGGAGCATCAATGAACTGCCTAGATAATGCATTTCTACATATCATGGGAATGATTCAGTAGTTATCCAGTGTGAATTGATCCTACAGTTCCAAAGGTGTCTGTGAATTAAGGAGTGGGGGAGGGCAGTTAAATTACAGAACAGGACATTGGGCTGGTGGAGTAAACAAGCCACCAGGGGTGAGAAGAAGATAGATCAGGATCTGTTGCTAAAATCTCAGGGTGATTTGGCAAGGGCTTCCAACTTCCAATTGTTTATCAACAGCAACAATAAAATGATTTTCCCCACCTAAATTAGGTTCCTGAAATGGAATATCAGGTAATCAGAAGTGGACTTTTCTGTGAAAGTTCTGGTACTTCAGTTCAGTTCTGGTACTTGAAAGAAATTCCTAGGCTCAGCCACTGTGTTCTTAATTCTAAGTGTACAGCTTTTCTAAGTGTACTTCTTCAATTCTAAATGTACACATTTTTGCACCTGGCTCTGGTTGTTGGATCTTGAATTCTAATAAAATACAATGTAGATCTGACAAGAGTGAAGTCTACCCACCCCTAAACACTTTAAATTGCAGTGCTGGGATAGAAAACCTAGTTCTCTTTACACTGATCATGTATATCAGCACTGCCTTTGAAAATCCAATTCTTATAGATAAGAACCTGGTTTAGTCTCCATGTTCAATTTCCTTCATTACCATTGTGGCTGCTAACCTAATTGTCATTTGTGCAGTCTCAACACAAGACAGCCCAAATTCAATCCTCATAGCCCCAAAGGATCACACTCAAAGATGCCACTGAAGAATGACACTTCTTACCATCCAAAATTAAATCTTAATCAGGGTATGAATGGTGAAAGATTCTGTATACCAAACCCTCTAAGGCCTGGGACACATAAGTTAACAGGGCTTTTGAGAGCAAGGTGAAAGAGATTAGAAAAACAATACTTCAGTCCCTCCTATCAATTGCCTAGAATCAACCTTTTTTTAAAAAAAAATACAAACAAATAAACCCACCACCAAATTTTAGTCTTTTTTAAAAAATAACAACAACAGAGTAAATCAATTTGGAAAAACAATAATTTAGAAATATTATGAATGAACCAAATTATTCTGCATAAGGGATGTGTTTATGATATAGGCTTGGTTCATCAGTGTCCACCACCATCTTGGGTAGGGCTGCTAACTGCATCAATAACTATCTCAAGGAAGGAGGTAGTTATTTGCTACATTTGTCAACAGCTGGATGGCCACTGTGTGAACAGAGTATTGGACTAGATGGACCCTCGGTCTGATCCAGCAGGGCTCTTCTTATGTTCTTATTTGGTTTTCTCTTATACAACTGTAATCTCAAGTGGACTCACTAAACATAAAGTATCAGTTTCCCCTTTATTTCAAGCCTTCTGTTGAGGACAGGTTCTATGTGGTCTTTATAAAGTGGTGCATTTTAATTTACCTAAATGCATCCCAATATAAAGTTGATTGCAGGGATGGAATGAGCCTTTAAAAAAACAACAACACTCAATAGGATTTATAGCCACAATCCTAAACAAGCTTCCTGGGAAAAAAGTTCCTTTGAATTCCAAAGAACGTCCTTCTAAGTAAACATGCATAATAGGATTGGGATGTCAATGATTCAAAAACATTATGGAAATATATGTGTCTTTGTTTTGTTTTGTTTTAAAAGTATTCTTATGATAAAGAGAGAGGGGGCGGAGGGGAGGGAGAGAGAGGAGCAAGCAGCATATTTTGTCCAACGTTATTTAAAGCTTCCAAATTATGGATGCTTTTTTTTTTTTTAAGGGTAGTGGAAAAAGAAGAAGACATGCCCTATAAGATTAATCCAGCTGAAGTCTTATATCTAATTGTACTCTCAAGCTTTGCCAAATGATTTGCTTTTTGTATGTTAGGACAAAAGATTTCTGTGTATGGCTGAGCAGAGGTTAACCATGCATACCCAGCAGCTGCACCAGAGCCGAGAACAGGACTCGGAGGGGGGCGGGCGTTAGGGGTGGCTGGGAAGAGAACTTAAATACAGCAGTACCTGTATCGTTATCTTGTTTTGAGGCTGTTTTCTTTACCCACTTGAAAAATAAGTCAGAGATTCCCAAACGACAGAGATTCCCAAAGTGCAGCAATGGTATTGTTAAAATAATTTATATAGTTTTAAGTAATTCACATAGCCTGGGCCTCTCTATTTCAAAATCTTGTGTGTTGAATTTTGAGATTGCTGTGAGTTTTGTTTTTGTTGTCATCTTGTATGTTGCTTTAAATTTTATGGTTTATAGTACGCTCCCATACATGTCTACTTAGATTTAAGTCCCATTAAATTAGTCCCATTAAATTAAGCGGATCGTACTTTGACTTAATGTTTTATTTTGTATTGAAATCGTTTTTATGTCTGTTCATTGGAAGCCTCACAGAGAGCTTTGTTAAGCAGCAGCATATAAATCTGATAAATAAATAAATAAATAAATAAGATAGAATTCACTGTCTCTGGGATTGTTTTTGAAAATTATTAGTATTATCAACTTTTTCCTTTTTATTTATTTTAAGGTCTTGAGTAGATCTGAAATCAATTTGCCCCTCACCCCCAAATAGTCAAAAGTCTTCTTTACAAGTCCTGAATATTTGAAGTCAGACATTTGGCATCAAAATCTGAATTTTAAAGATTTATTTCAGCTTTAATTTGATTTTTTTTAAAAATCTCATTCACTAACAGTGCAACTCTGTACATGTCTACATATAAGTAAGCCCCACGAAATTCAATGAGACTTATTCCCAGGTAAGTATGTATAGGACTGCATCTTAAGATATGTCATGCCAAACACCACCAGCAACATAAAACTAGCTACAGTGACTGTCTGCTGGTGACCACCAGAACTTGAAAAGTTGTCTGAGAACACTTTTATCATTGTGACCATGCTGGTGAGGAAAAGGGAAGGGACTAAATAATACCTAGTGATTCATTATAAGGCAGTTTTGGGGCCTGTTCAGACAACACGTTAAGCCATGGTTAGGCCGCTAACGCTTTTGCAGCAAATGTTTAGTCATAGTTAAGTAGCCACTATAGTTAGGAATGGTTGACACGACACGGTAAGCCATAACGTTTAGCTCAAAATGCTTACCCACCATGGCTTAACGTGTTGTCTGAACAGGATTGTTCTTGTTTTAAAATAAGACAAGTCCCGCTCCCCACTTGTTAGGGCTCTGTTTGCAGTGGTATAGTGGTAAATTTTGAAGAGCAGACACTCATCCCAGAAGGAGAGTCCAAAAATTCATGCCACCATGTCAATCCGTATCAACAAACCAGTATCAGCAGTTTTCATCTCCACCAGGAGCAAGTCTTTTGTAAAGGGAATGGGTCTTCATTGCCCATTCAAGCCCAGGCCACCTCAAAATACTTTGATTGAATTGCAACAGGGAACAATATAGTGTTGCTGGGAAAATGCATTTCTCCCCAGCTACCATGAGGATTGCAGCTAAGCTCAGTGGGAACAGCGTCCCTGCTAATAGAAAAGTGCCAGTGCTGCATCCCTGGCTCTGCTACACTACTCCCTGTTTGACCTACTGCCCTGGGGGCTGGAAAAGGAACAAGCCCAGATTCCCTTATGTGACACTGCAGGCTGAGAGCAATCCCAAGGGCCAATCAGCAGTGCTGCTTGGTTCCCAGGGGTGCAGCCTGTGAGGGATGGGCCTGTGAGGGAGAGTTCCTTCTCTGTCCTGCTCCTTGAGCCATATAAGGGAGGTCCCACATCGACTGGGCCAGTGGAATCGGTGACTTCCTTACCCAGCCTCCCTGTTTTCAATGTTCTTCACTGCTATGCTGACAGGCCTGGGAAGGAATTTTACCTGCTTGTGCAATTGGGCTAGGTCCCTTCCTCATAGAAATTCTCCATTGCTTACATGCTTTGTTACCTTTGCCATGACTTGTCGCAGGCATTATGCCAGTTCCATTTGTGGGGAAGCAAGGCTTGGGACATCCTGCTCCCCCCCAAAGTGGAATGGGGGTCCCCAGTAGAGATCTTGGCATGGTGCTTCAAGGCACCAATCCAGCTCAGGGGCTGACATGCCTGCCTCCTAACCGGGTTGCAGGAAGGCCCTAGGTTATTGGCTCACAACATGGTGGGCTCCAATCCCTTGCCACTCCCAATGGCACCCCAATTTATAGGCTGGGGTTGAGACCTCGCTAAAAGAGGGGCTGCCCTATGCCTTCTGTAAGCAGTAAAACTCGTGGCCATTCATAATTTATGCCTGACAATGTGGTCACTGCCCCCTCCCTCCCCACTCCTGGAATGGCGCTGGGGACTCAATACAATATTGCACTATATAGTCTTATGGAGCTTTATGCTTTATTAGTGGCTACATGGGTAGCGCAAGAGCTACTTGGAAATCCATGGGGCCACTTACAAATAAAAGTTCCCAACTGCTGGACAATTCACGCAGGCGACAGAGGCGGTTATCAGGCATTCAAGCTGATTCAGCTCGAAACCTTGTCTCCCTTTTGCAGAGGTTGGCTTCACATTATAGGAAAGTTCTACCAATGATCATTGATCTGTGGTAAGCCAATAGCTTCAATTACGAGTTAACCAGGCCAAGAGGAGACAGGGAAATATCTGTCTCAAAAGTCAGGGTTAAATGAGCTCTCTGTTTCAAAATGGGCTGCTGGGTGCCATCCAAATGTGTTCCCTCTACAAATGCCCAATGGAGGCCTCAGTAATGTCATCTGGGAAGAGAAGCGCCCTAAAAACATGCATTAAACTTGGTGGGTCAGGAGCATGACTTTGAAAGGTAGAGTGATTTCCTTTCCCATCCCCAAGCTTGGTCTGTTGTATGGCTTCAGTTATAGTAAAAATGTATAACCCATTCATTTAACCTCTAGCAAGCAAAATCCTGTCTCTCTCTACTGGGATTAAAATCAAGTGTTTTAGGAAAGAAATAGCATGGGAAGAGAATCTCTTTCAAATATCTCCTTAAAACATGTTAGGAAATGTGTAGTTTTGATCAAGCACAGTTTGCTGTGTAGATTTGATCCACTGGGGATCATGAACAGTTTACTACCAGTATGGGATTTCTCATCTTAACGAGAAATACCAGGTTTAGAGGCGATGGATATTAGGTTCATGTCAAGTCACCCCTCCCCACCACCACCTCCAACAGCTGTTCATTTATCCATGACCAAACAAGAGAAAATCAACCATGCAAAATAAGGGCTTTGTATTGTAAAGGATATTGCACTCCCCGAATAAGGTGAGATTTCCGAAATATCTTGCAGGTCACCACACTCAGACTTGATGAGAGAGATAGAGAGGCTTTCAGCGGTGCTGGGCGGGTGTGCTGGTGAACAGGGGTGATGGTTCATGTGGTGCGATGACATCTTGGTCCTCAGACTTGTGGTCTCCCTCGTTAAATCTAAGGATTCTGGGGAAGCTCTGTCTTTCCCAGGAAAGGAGGCCGAAGGAGCGCCTAACGGATTCTGAAACGGGTAGGCCATAAGGGGCAATGGAAAGGGGTGGCGGAAAGATGAGGAGGTGAAGCCTGGTGTGGCAGAGAGCGGGGACTGATGGAGAGCAGCGTGGTGGCTGCCAGGAGGAGGGGCAGAGGCAGACTGGTCAGATGAATTTTTGCGGACAACTAGGGGCAGTGCTTCTGTTTGGTCTGTAGAATTAGGCAGTGGCACGTTGCCAAAGGTGTCTAGCGGGTTTGGAATGATGACATCACCAAAGCACTGGAGGCGCTGGTTGGCGGTGTGGAAGTTGTGGTTCTCCCCGTTGACAGCAAATCTGGCTTGGGGGATCTGAAGAGGTGGGAAGACCTGAGGAAGTTGGCGGGCAGGTTTTGAAGAGAAAATCTTGACTACGGTGTCCACCACCTGAGACATGGCAGTGCTCAGCTCCTGCTTCAACGTCTCAGCCAGGTGCTTGCCTTCTGGGTGGAAAGAGTGAGGGCCGCCGTGGTCTTTCTCTTTGGGGCCTTCTTTCCTGGGCTTGTTTTCAGCGATCTCCTGCTCCCTGATCAGGGCCCGCGCGCGGTCGATGAACTGCCCTGGGTCCAACTCGCACATTTCGTTATCCGACCTGCCCACAGAATCCCTGGCTCGGGCATCCAGCATTTCGGAACGCAGGCTGTCTTCGGACAGGTTGCCGGCATCTTCGTCGTTTTCAGAATCTGTGCTGTCATAGATTTGGTAGAACTTCTCCTGCAGCTGGCGCAGCTGTTTCTGCATGTCCTCCAGCTGCTGCTTCAGCTGCCTGCGCTCCTCTCGCTTCTGCTCTTTCCTCGCTGAAACCAGCTGCTGGAAACTCTGCTGCTGCTGCTGAGGCAGCTTTTGCTTGCGTTTATTTTCTCTGTAACTTTCTCGGGGACTCACAGACTGCGGAGCCATCTCTCTCTCATTTTCATTGCCCCTTAATGCCACGCTGGGGGAATGGCTCATCCCCCGAATGATATTCTCAACCCGGGCACGCTTAGCTCTCAGGTGCTCATCGCACAAGCGATCCATTTCAAACTGGCTCATCGTAGGCCTGCCAAAAGGGGAAAGACACTCTTGGGGGCTGTCTCTTGAAGAGTTGCTGCACACATCCTCCTGGTGCACTTCGGAGCCTGTGCTGGAGAGGCCACTGGCTTGAAAATTGGGCTCTGTGCCACCATTTTTGTTCATGTTATTTTTCAACAGCTGGGAAATGATGGTTGCTCCTGGAAAAGGCATCATGGCATCTTCATATGAGTTCGCCCTCTTCAGCAGCTTGCGGAGCACATTTGACTTTTCTCCATCTGCATGCTGCACCACTGAATACTCAACATCCTGCTCTGAACCTTGGGGATTCATGGCACTAAAAAACGACGCTCTTGCCTTTGCAAAAAATGCAGATGCTGTCCCTACCGTCCTTTTCACTCCAATGTCAACTCTTCTTCTCTTGGTCTGCCTGCTTAAGAGGGCTGTGCTGTCATGGTCAGGCATCACTGAACTGTTATTGTGCCATCTTCAAAAGCTTGTCAGCTGGGCACAGCTCAAGAATCCTGGGACCCTGGCCAACAGAACAAAAGGACTGATGAATCATTTTCTTTAAATTTCTCCAAATTTCCTGACCTCAATCCTGAATCAAATGCAAAATGCATAGGCTCTGGGATTTATGGCACATTACAATTATTGCAATTTATTATGCACTCTGCTTGAAATGAAACATTTTTAAATATTTCTGCTCCACTGGTTTAAGATGGATTAAGATTTTTTAAAGGGGGGGAGGAAGAGAGAGAGAGAGAAAGAGGAAAAACTGCTTAAGCACCAGTAATATATGATTCTCTTGCACAAATGCCTAAAATGATACTGTTTATCTTCAGAAGAAACAGTAGATTAGAACACAGGCTCTGACAACCAATTGATTAAATTTAGGGTATTGAGATACATGTTACAAAAGAAGATGAAAGTAGGTCTTATTGTTAAATAAGACAGCCATGTACAATTTGGACAAAAAATCAATCTTACTGCACACAAAAAAGGATAAAAGCAGTTTTAAGACTAAAATCAGGAGTTTTACGTGATTTTTCATGGATACTGGTACATTTTAATAGTTCATGTAATAATGTTGAATTCTTGGTTTGCCCATAACCTCAGAAATAGTTATGGAAACTGTGCTCAATATTTAAAAGTAGAGCTTTCACCAATGTACTGAAAATTATTCTGTATTTCCATTATCCCCAAGCATATACAAATTACTGCCATTGTGTCACTTTGTATCCCAAAATGCTGTCCTAAAATGGGAAGGGTTGGGGGAAAGAGGAAAACAAAAATGGTTACCCTTGATGACTGGGGTATTTTCACATTTCATAAACTAGGATATATGGCACCAAATTGTTTGCATAAGCAGAACCAAGGCATTTTCAGCACTGTGACACTCTCCTTTAGAACAGCTTCCAAAAATAATACCTCAGGTGCTTAGTGAAGCCATTCTTACATACAACATTTTACATACACAGAACCTTATTTCCTGTAGCACACACACACACACACAAACACAGCAAGACTGAAAGAAAAATATGGATAGATGAAAGAAAGCAACATCAATCAACAGCGTGAGAAAGGAAGATATCTTTTCTTTTATAGGAACACTCATTGTTTCCCAGGAATACAGGATAAAAAAAAGAAGGCAGATAACACATTTCCTTGCATTTTATAAAAGCCTCTTGACATCATTCGTGACTTATTAACTAGTGATGCTAAACTCACATTGCACATGAGGAATTACAGACTCCTTCCGGTGCCTTCATGTTTAAAGCTATACCAAGTTAAAATTAATTCCCCCCCATACTGTGTTTATTTAATATTAAACTTCACGTTTGCTTAACAGAGCACAATCTTCACAATAACAGGGTATCTTGCCAAAGGCAGCATTCAGACTTTTTGGAGCTGCTCCCATCTGTTTCGGTTCACCTGCAAAAACATCTATGTGCTCCCTAGGACTGCATCTGTGGCTAGCTTTTAAAGAATGACTAACCATGCAAATAAGCATAATTTCAGCATGAAATAATCTGTACAATCAAATGTGTAGTATCCAGTGCAAATAAGTGCTGCAGTAGCAGCAGCAAAGAAGTCTTTTTAAAGCATGACAACCACCTTTGCTTGTTTTGATCATTTGAAAGCTGCGCACCTAGCCCAACTCTTTTGGATGCACTAAATGAATTCTTAAGAGATTTTGTTTTTATGTAAGGTTTGGGTTGCACATCTACATTTCTTGGGGTTTCTTACGTCCCAAAGAGGATAACACTATAGAATTCCTCTCAAGGATTTTGTAAAGCTAGCATCAATCACAGCAGTTAGTATTTTTATTCAAAAATTCTGCTAAGGACACACACTTGGGATTTTGAAAAACAAATCAAACTATTGATTAGGCATTTCTGATTGAAATCAAACTAAGACGCCAGTTTTGCCACAGCCAGTTTCTCCACTTAAAATAAAATAACAATAAAAAGTATCTAGTTCTGAATATATCTGGGATGAAATTAATTATTTTCACATTATATGGTAGACCAGAATTTATCTTAAAGCCTAGGAGACAGATTATTTGGCTAATCAAAGTTCAAATAAATACAGGGGGTCTCTTTACATAGAATGATAATTTCTATGGATCCATGTAGGAAATTTACTAGGAATCTGGATAATCAGAAGATTCAGATAATCAAAATTCTGATAATAGGTGGCAATGGTCTTAATGTTCTATGTACTCCCTGAGACTGTGGAACCAATTCAAATCTTTTGTGGAGTAGGCAGGTGTCATTCTGTTCTCAGATATTTACTACTCCATGTATAGTAATGGGTGCTTAACATTTCATCTTAACAACTAAAAACCTATTTTTCTCCTAGATTAATTGTAACAAAATGATCACTTCCATAAATAAAGGGCAAAAACGTGCAGTTGTTTGAATGGACTGGAACTACAGCCTATTTACACCAGCAGATTAAAATCACTTATCATGGCCAGCTCTATTCTCAAAGTTCTTCATCAGTCTAAGCCTCCTTAATAGAGAGTTTTTGCTACATGGCTGATGATTTTAACAAAGGGGTTGAACATTTGCAACATTCTTACAAGTATATCACTTTAGGAATGGTGTAAAGGTATCAGCAAATTGGGGGGGGGGGGGAATTAACAGCGCAATCCTGTCCATGTTTACTCAGAAGCAGGTCCCACTGTGTTCAACAGCACTTACTCACAGGTAAATATGCATAGGATTGCAGCCTAAGAGTTATTGCTTTTGTCTATAAAAGAGGCACTGGCGTTAGACAAATCAAACTGTTTGGTGTCCATTGTAATTTTTCTTTATTTTATATATTTTAACTAACATACTTTCTAACTTTATGTACAACCTCACTGGGTTCAACTGTACCTTTAAGTCAGTCATAGGATTTCCTAGAAGTCTGAACAATTGCCCCAGCTTCTTTCTCCTTTGGCTGTATTTCAACCAAGGACAGGGTGAGGCCTAGTGAGCGTATCTGCAAAGCACTGACTGGAGAAATCTTGAAGCGAGAGAGGTCACAGGGTCACTGCCATAAAGCCATACTCCAAGGAAGCCATTTTCCTTTCCTTTTCTTTTTTTATAGGCCGGCTGACCACTGCTTCCTGACTCGGTTCTGCCACCAGGAGTGAAGTCCACATTGCCTCAACAGACTGCAGGCGGTACTGCTCACAAGTAACACATGTTAGTCCTTTACTCACCTCATGCCCCCTGGCTCTAAGCCCTTTGCTCCCATTGACACGAACACCATCTTACTATTCTCTCCTTTTGCTAAAAATATAAATAAATTTTGGGTTTATTTATTTATTTCTTTGCATTTTAAACCTAAATAACAAGAAATGTTTTGCTACAATAAAAAATGTCATCCCTGGCTCAATCTTTTGATTTCAAAAATGTCAATGCGAATTGACATCCTCAGAGATACAGAATACTGCATCTAGCAGAATGTGAGATTCTGAGTCAGCAAGAGTGCACACATTTGATATGATGAAGTCTTTCCTACTGGATATGTGAAAAAAAATATGAGGAAGGGTGAACTGGTGACAGAATTATAGAGTGAACTGCTTTCCAATTTAGAGAGGAAAGAACTGTTCTTAATCTAATTTATTTCTGTTTCGAAACATAACATTAATGATAATCCAGAAGTCATTTAAATTCCAAGTCCAATTCTCATTTACATACATTTTGTTGATTAGTTTAATAATTTGAGCTAAAGGTATATTACAAGTTACTTTTGACTGGTCTGAGTCAAATTTTCATTATTTGAGCCTTCCGAATATGCAGGTCTTGATGGGGGCTCAGTTTTTCAAAAGTACTGAATGGCAGGAACCAAATTCCACTTTTTCACAACTCCCACAGATTTACAGTGCATAATGAAGTACTCTGTTCACTTCTAGTGATGCCCTGTGCTGTAGCTCACATCTTCCTTGTCTATAAATCAGTTCTCTCCTCTATACTTCCACCACCCCAAATATTCAGTTTTGACAGAGTGAGGAAGTTATGGGTAGTGTAGAAAATATATGACATCTAGCATACAAAATATCTGTGGAGAGGATTAGATGCTCACAAGTGCAATGGAAATTCTTGGAAATCATGCATGTTTGAATGCATTCCAATCCTTAGTTCTTCATATCAGCTTGCTTAAATATTCAGCATGTTAAGTGTTTAGAATGGCATCTAAAGAAATGTCGAAGGGCTTGCTGCAAAGGAATCACCTTGTACAGTGTAGTTTTTGCTAATTTCTGCTCAGTTGCTTTCCCATACAGCTAAAGTACATTGATTTAGGAAAAAAGTCATCATTAAATTAGTAAATGTCACTAAAGTTGAACAACATTTTTTTATTTCGGAAGAAGAAATCAATCACTCCAACAGGAGCAGAATGACCTAGTACAATTTCTAAATCAAAGCTGCTAACAAGAAAAAAATAACTAATGAGACACTAAAAAAATAATAATCTTGCAAAGTTCAAAACTTGGTTCTTTTTACAGAACCAGCTATTCTTTCTTTCGCAGTGTCCATAGTATACAACTAAGAGATGTAATGAAGCTGTCAATTTGTGGAAATACGTGCATGGTAAAAGTGTTCCAACTGGATAGGGTTTTGGCAAAATGGATTAAGGCGCGGCAGTCAATGAAAGTATCACATAGAAATTGTGAAATTTAAGAAAATTACATTGCAAGGATTCACTTAGAAGTTTAAAGCCATTTTACTGCCCTTCTAAGAAGTAGAAAGGATGAATATGAAAAATTCATATTTCGGTAACGGCAATGGTTTTAGTGCTCGTAAGACAGAATGATGATACACTCTAGTCAAATTAAAATGTTGTGAAGGAATTTAAAAGCATACGTAATTAATAGTTATTTCTACCATTGATTACTACTTTTTTGCTTCATTTAAATGTTAAGACATTATGTAAAAATAATAATTAAGGATATATATATATATATATATATATATATTTATGCTTGTTGTTAGTTAAAGACAGAAATTAGACTGCTCTTCAGCATCATGGGCACATGGGGACCAATCTGGCAAGGTACTAAAAAGCTACTGTGAGGTATTTAGCATTCTCACTCCTACATAATATAGAAGGTACAAAGTGTCTTGATGACTAAAGGAGTTCATATCTTATTTGTTTGTTGGCTTTTGAGTGTTGGGGGGGGGGAATCCTCTTCCAAATGAATATACCCACAGGTCACATGAGCTCTAGATAAAAGATTTATATAAGCAATTCATAAAAGGCTATTCTTTCTAGCAGAACACAAATGTGCCAGCAAATTCGCCTTACAACCCAATGTTTAAATCTATCATTAGAAAAAGAAGAGCATGCTAGGAAAATCAACACTTACACAATTACAGCATTCCATCTGTAGTTCCAACACTTTTGTAGTTCTATTCTCCCCCCACTCACACATAACAAAGCAAGGTATAGAACCTCAAACCAGAGTATAGAGTCCAATCATCCACAGAGCATAGTTAGAGAAATAACTTTGCATTTATTTAGGCATCCATCATCAAACACTTCATACACTGAGAGGTACTGCAGAAATCAATAAGAGCAATATGCAGCAATCTGAAATTTAATTTTGAGCTGATCATCCAAATGAGCCCCAGTGGTAACAGAGAGGCCTCATTTAAATTTGAACAGTTGCAAAGTTACATATTAGAGGGCTGGTTCAAATAGGTTGTGTGATGTAGAATACAAATTGGTGCCAAAATATGAATAAGATGGCTTAAAAAAAATTCAACTCCTTCAGCATCTTAAATGTCTACTTTAGGGTTATAACAAGCACTTTTTATCAGAGGTAAACTTTGGAAGAAAAGATGAAATATGTTAGGGAAAGAGGCCTTGCAGGATGTTATCTATGAAAAACTTTGTAGCAGATTTAGAAAAAGAAATTATAATCTTAAAACACAAAAAGCATGCGGCCACATGCAAATCCATTTACAAGCAACTCAATGAATTTTAAACTTGTCAGGCCTGTCAAGGTGATGGAAGCAAGCACCAAACAACACTCTCCATTTTTAATCTAATAGTTTAACGGCTGTGTTTCACATACCCTCCATTAACCTAGTGGATGACATTAACTAGAACAAATGACAGATTCTCATATGTATGCATACAGACCTTCATCCTCTGTGCATGCATATTCAAATGCAGACAACAAAAACCACGATGTTGGAAATGTGCACTGATGAGGTGAGAAAAAGAGGATGGAAGACAAAATCGGGCATTTCATCTTTGACATACTAACTAGAAAAATGTAATATTTGATAGCCCATTTACATTTTTCTTCAAATACTCAAATATCCATTACATATTAACCCTGTATTTTGAAGCTCCTTGATCATGCCTATCCCATGTTCCCATGTTGAACTATACCTAATATGCTTTTAATGGAGACAGGAAAGGTATAACCAAGATCCAAGTAATCAGGCCCAATCCTACACATAGTTACTGAGGAGAAAGCCCCACAGAGTTCAATGATATTTATTCCCAGCTAAACACGCTTAGTTTTGCAGTCTTGGGTGGCAATCCTATGGACATTTACTCTCAACCTATGGGGTTAATTTCAGAACCAACATAGCTCAGATTGGACTGCTAGATAATGAGCTGCCTGTTTTAGAAGGTCTTCCCCCCTTTTTAACCAAAAGGTACCATCGGGCTGTAACCCTTTATGCACCTTCATTCAGGGTCTAACTTCTGAATAGACATGAATAGGACTGCACCATCAGGATGCAGTTCTGTGTATACTTATTTGGGAGCAGGTCCCATTGCAATCCGCGGAGCTTCCTTCCAAGTGAGTATACATGGGACAGTGCCGCATGCAGTTACCATAGCAAGTGATTTAATAAAATCTCCAAGGGATCAGGCACCGGCAGGCAGTTTACAAAAACTGAGTGCCAGAATTTGAACCCCGGAAACTTCCAATGAAACAAAAAAGGGAAAGGGTAAAAAAAAACAACCCTGCTCGGACCGTTTGGGGGGGGGTCTCGCCCGCTTGCCCCCCAACCATCGGTGCTTCCAAGGGAATCCAGCAGCCAGACGAGCGCCCCCCCCCCCCGCCGTTCGACAGTCAAGGGAAGAAGACCGTCTCCTAACAAAGCGCCATAAATTCATAAACAGTCGTTGTGCTGAGGATCAACAGAGGGAGAGAAACTTGCACCTGTCTTTCTTGACACAACACACCTGTCTGGCGCTGCCCATGCGCACTCGGAGAGAAGCTCCCCTTGTACAATTTCAATAGCTTCGGCGAAGCGGAGGCAAAGAAAAGAGAAGCGCACGAACACCCCCCCCCCCCGCTCCACCAGCGCGCGCGCGCGCGCCACCCCGCCCTTGTTGGAAGAGGCCACCGGGGGCTGTTACGACTGCTTTATAGCCAAAACTGCTGCTCGATCGCTGCTTTACAACTGGTCGCTCACTCCCATGCCAAGTTCGCCAGACACCCCCCGCCGCCGCCCCCGTTCGCCATCCCCACCTGCCGTGCGTTGCTTTTAAGGCGCAAATCTTCCATTCTCCAGGGCACTTTTCTTTAGCAACTTTGGGTATGCTTATCGGCCTCCCCCCCCCCCTCCTTTTTCACACGCGCATGCCGCTTTCGGATCGTAGCGAGATCGTCGCTCCGGGGGGTGAAAGGGAGAAGACGCGTTGCCATATTGAGTTTGGGCACGAAGTGGATATAATTCCGCGAAGTAGGCAGGTAGCCTTTCAAAAAAGGGGGGAAGTGGGGGGGGGAAGTGTCCCATCACCACCACGAGGCCTTTCCCCGTGTGGCGAAAGGACTCTTTCCCCCTCCGAAGCTAACGTCCAAGGGCGCGTACACGCCCCCCCCTCACCCGATCCTTCTACGATCGGCTAGTACTGAAGCACTTCAGTTCAAGTCAATGGGGCAATTCTAGAGTAAGCCGGCTGTGGGTTAAAAAAGAGAGGGGGAGCGATTTCTCCTCAGTCAGAAGCAAGCACTCTTTTAAAAGAAAAAGGCAGTTGGGTCCGAGCCAGACTTAAGCCGGACTTGGAGCAGACCCACTGAAAATCCATAGGACAAGTAAGCCATGGTGACTGACTCCAGCCCCATTGATTTCAATGGGTCTACTCTAAGCAGGACTAAGTCGAGAGGATCCAACCCAGGGCACATAGACACGCACAGGCATGGCAAAGCGAAGCAGGCTAGTCATCAACTTCTAACGCATCTCCAAAAACCAAGGGGAGAAAACACGCGCGCGCACACACACACACACAGAGGACCTGTTAAGTATACACGTAACTCTAATTTGGGAGAAAGGAGGTGTGATCCTCCCTCTAACATCCACTCCATCTCCCCCCTCCAATCCCATACATATTTACTGGGAACTAAACGCCTACTAATTTCAGGAGAAGCGCCCTTCCGAGGAAAAGCGAACAGGGAGAGCGCCCTAGCCCTAATAACCTGACGCCTAAAACTTCCAGTTCACTCCTGCCGTCCACCATTCACTCAGGCACACTATTCAGAAAATTTCCCCAACTCTTCCCAGCCTTTGAACCGGGCGAGGGGGGGCGACTTCAAAGACCCCCTGCCTTTTCCCACTTGTGTGCGTGAGCGTGTATTGTAAGATTCTTCTCCTTCCGTGTATTTATCAATACAAAAAGAAAAAGCGTGTGGGGGGAGAGAGAGAGAAGTCAGGGACATGCAAATGATAAGCAAATCGAAGGAGACAAAAAGAAAGGCAGCGATTAATAAACAAGACAAAGAAGGAAGACCAGACCAGGAGTTTAAAAGGGAATGGGTTGCGGGGGTGGGGGAGGGAAGAGGAGGAAGGAAACCTCAGGACTACATGCATACAAAGCTCAAGCATTTCCCCACCTTTTAAACAACCGTAATAAATAGAATGCAACAATTATCAGTAAAAAGACTGTGGGATGTGGCGGGGGGAGGGGCGGGGGGAGAAGAGAGAAGAAAGACCATGGAGGAAAATTAAAAAAGACATCATCCACACCAACCTAATCTTTCTCCAACGGAACAAACTATTGTGATGGCTCCACGGAAGCTCAGGAGTTGTTTCAAATGAATCAAAACGCCCGTTATCGGGTTATTAGTTTACACAAACCAACTGAAGAATTGGAGTGTGTGTATGGGGGGAGGAGAGAAATCAGCAAGAACGTGATTTGGGGGTGGAGGTGGGGGTTCCTAGGAAAGAGCGAGCAAGCAAAAAGCACCCCCATGCCCCACTCGATCCAGCGTTTCAAACAAGTCAGTGTTAAGAACACCCCGCTCGCCAGCACCAGCACTCCCCCCCCCCAAAAGAGAAAACGAAAGAAGTGAAGAGAAGACAGATACTTACTCAGTTGCAAAGGCGATGAAACTGAGCCCCCCTTTCCCTTTCTCTCTCTCTCTCGCCCGCTCGCTCTCTTCCCCCTCCCTTCTCCTGCTGGTTAGATAGAAGGCGAGAGAGACAGAGACGGCGGGGAAACACACGCGCTGGCCCAAACGCACAGGCAGCCTTGATATCTTGCTGCTGATGAATATTGTAATTGGCCAAGGGAGGGTGAAAGTGAGCGTGCCAGGCTGTGTGTGTGTGTGTGTATGTGTGTGTGAGAGAAAGAACGCGTGAGTGTGCAGGGGAGGAAGGAGAGAGAAAGCTGCGCAGAGAGAGAGAGAGAGAGAGAGAGAGAACAGAGGGGGGACGCCCCAGCTCTTCTGCGCCGCTCGTCTCTCCCTGGCTGTAATTGTTCTATTATTTCTGCAGGCAGCCAGAGCAGCCTCGCTCAGCTGAGGGCTCCGCACCACAACAAGATTTACTTTAAGACACAGCTGAAGGAAACAGGAAGACTACACGTCACGCTCTGAGTGACGTGCGCCAGGCCCAGCGCCCAATCGGGAGGCTCCTTCGGATTCAAGGGGGATAGCGAGCGCAGAACTTGGGAGGAAAGAGAGAGGGAGAGAAAGGGGGTGGGGGAGAGGAGGAGGAGGAACTGGAACAGGATCGGTCTCTCCCACTCCCTCCCTCTTCCCTCCCTCCCCTTTCTCCCCCCTCTCACCCATCATTGCTGATGGGAAGGAGATTCTGTTATCCAATTTGGGGGAGGGCGCACTGGACACAGCCATCTGTGCCCAGTTCGGAGTTCAACTTTGCCCGGTCGATCAGTTACTGGACTTAAATATTTTTTAAAAATGGGTGGGGAGGAGTATAGCTAAAGCATAACACCCACCCGCAATTTTTTTTTTTAGCAGTGCGCGATCTGATAATCAAAGATACATTGGGCGGGGGAGTAATGCGTGCAGCCCGATCCTATCTGCATCTTCCTTGGAATTAAGTCCCACTGAGCGACATCCCCAAGGAAGAGCGCGCAGCTCAGGATTGTAGCGATGGAATGATGGCCAAATCCTCTGCTACCCAGAGAGCGCAAATACGCGCGTGTTTGCTGAGCAAAGTGTGGGTTGGGATGACCAAAATACCCCCAATCTGCGCACAACAGAATTAGGGACCAAGGTTTAAAGTTGATGGGAGTTTTCATTTCCTTGGAGTGACTTGTGTGGTAGATTGATAGCCCGATCCACTAGCCAGTTAAGCCGGAGGCGTTAGATTTAAAGCAGATCTCTTTCCTTTGGATGACGGTACTCGGGTTTAGGTTGGTGGTGGATTGGACTGGTTGGGGAGAGGGAGGGAGGGAGGGAGGGAGCGGGAGCGGGTGGCATTGGATAAACTACACTGAACGAAGCCAAGGTGCCCTCTTTCTATTCAGGCGATCAGTATTGTGAGTGGCCAGAAAATGATTCTCGATCTTTGGCAGACTCCTAAAAAACTAAAAAGAATCAGGGGCATTAAAAACTATAGAAACAGTGGCATTGAAAAGGTCAGTTTTAATCTCGGTATATATCTTCTCTCTCTCTCTCTCTCTTCTCACTTTTCTGTAGCCCTAGACCCAATAACTCCAGCGCTGGGACACTTAACAACTCACAAGGCTCAAGTGCTTGCCTTAAAATAAATTAGGCGAGTCCTGTGTGTTTTGTTGGTGTTGCAAACCTCTTCAAAACCTGAAATACAAATTCGCTCTTTGCTAAATTAAAGTTCACCAATTTCTCCTCTCGCCCCGGTCCCAGGAGAGACACAACAAAATAAGTGGAAAAGGAGACTCGGGGTTGAATCTTCAATCACGGCGCTTGCTCCTCACCTATCCTGTCTACATCTCCATGATTGCTTGTTGAAAGGACCGTCCTAACGCAGACACAACAGAAGCGTTCACCCAAAGTTCAGAGCAGCCTGTTCCCCGCAGGTCATGAAACAAAGAGCTTTAAATCGTGCTTTAAATCACAGGGAGGGAGGAAATTATCAGTATCTCTTTCCAATATCTCTGGAATGTAATCTGATCATGTAGGTCTATCTATCTATCTATCTATCTCTTCAGATTTATGACGTGTGCACACAATCAGCTCACATCATTCTCTTTTCTCGGATATGTTAATTTCATCACCTCAATCATCTCCCTCTTCAGAAAGGGAGGATAGTAAAGACTTTAGGCTTAGACATCGCAAGGGAAGCAAAAGATCAACTTTTCAGAGAAGGACAAACCAAAGCAGGCAAGTTAAACCGCTTTGAGAAAGGTAAAGACAAAATTGCCTCCCTACCTGGGCTCAAATTAGAGAAGCAACGTCTTTCTTTATTCCGTAATTTGTCTGTGTAAAATATTTGAAAATACACCTTTCGAATCCTAGTCGTATCTATCATCTCTATGAGTTATGGCCTCAGTAAAAAGATGCCGACACACAGGGAGCTTTACCCAGGAGGGCGCACACGAATTTCGTGCCTGCTTGACCAAATCCATTCCTGCTTAAACGGGTCTAGAACCTTAACTTTCTCTTTCTTGGTAACTTGTAGTCCGGATTTATTTATTCTTTAGCTGGGGGAGAGGGTTTATTTCGCATCGGCGCCATTGTCCATCATTCCTGTCTCCGTCCCTTTCTTTCCCCGCCCTCCTCACACCCCTAACTTATTAAAAAATAACCACACACAACCCTAGCAAACTGCTATCCGGGCTCGCGTCCAAAGGAAAAGAGTTGAAAACTTCTCAAAAACTCGAGTTTGAGAACGCCTTTAAACCAACAACCACAACGGAACGCCAGCAAAGCGAATGTGCCCGCGAACTGGACGGCAGGGGTAGGGATGAGGACCCTGGATTGTCTCTTGCATGGGGGAACTCTGGAGGATGGGGAACTATGAGTGACTTCTTGGAGGCAGCATCTATTTCGGGGGACAAGGATGGGGCGTGTTCTGGCCCCCAACGCCGGGGCTCCCCTCTTCTCACTCGGACATTTCCCAGGGGTTTCGGAAATTGGAGGGGGTGGGGAGAGAGAAACTCCCCCTAGACATGACCCACGCTCCCTCCCTCCCTCCTGCGGACTTCTGAACCGGACTTCGTCTTTGGGGCTATCATTATGCGGCCGCCCATCCAGGGTTAACCTCCCCCCCCCCCCCACCTCGGCTTTTCAAGATTTGCGACCCGAGGAGAGCCACCACTTCGAATTGGGACGAACGGAGTTCAACCGGAGTAGGATCACCCATCGGGACCGCCCCCCTTGGCGTTTAAATATAAGTGGTTAGATCTCTCTCTTTCTCTCTCTGTCTCGTCTCCTTCCTTCTCCCTGGAGAAAAACTCCTGAATATCTGATGCGACGCTCCCATCTGCTTCCTAATCTGTTAGGTGAGGCAGAAGAAGTCAGAAGGCGAGAGAAGAACCTCAGTTGCGTGGAAGGAGAAGCAATCTCGACCTTTCCCACTGGGGCGTATTCCCCGCCTCCCCACCCCCAAAGCATCCACTCCCAGTCTCCTTATCTTATAGCAAAAGAGGAAACCAAAGTTTTAGTACTTCTTGGAGATTGCCATAAAATAAATAAATAAATAATGATAATAATAATAATAATAAAAAAGATCCCGGATCGTTGAACTCAGTAAGTTCTCAGGGCAACTTTTACTTCTTTCTTTCTTTCTTTCTTTCTTTCTTTCTTTCTTTCTTTCAAAATCCTTTACCTTTGCGGTCACAGCTCTTCCTTGTCACCTAGTTCCCGATCACTTGACCCCCGCCCAGGTGCGTGTGCCTCGCGGATTTATAACTAGTGGAAAGCTAGATGGCTTCGAGGGTGTTTGTTTTTGTTTGTGTCCCTCCCCCCCGCACTGTCTTTCTCTCCCCATTTTTTTTTTTAAAAAACAACACATCCCTTTTGTAAAGCGACAAAATAAAAGCCCGTGCCAAACTCCCGTGGCTGCTTGATGGCCTTTGTGTCAAACTGAGAAGCGATCAGACCCGGTTAAACGCTCAACCTGTCAGAGTCTTTCCCCACTTTTTTTTTTGGAGCGTTTGTTTCCCCCTCCCCCCGCCCCGCGCGCTTTTAAACCCGCCGCTTGGCCCTCGGAAGGGTATCTCGCTCAAAGACCTGGACGGGACGTCCCCTGAGCGGAACGATTCCCACCGCACGATCAGCAAAGCCAGTGGCAGCTGCGGCCAGGAATTCCCTAACGGGAACCCAACCGCTTTCCCTCTGACCCCTCTCTGAAGTGTGCTGTTTGTTTAACCGACGGCTTCAGTCTAAACAGAAATAAATGAGAGCTTACGCTAAGCCAAGTTGGACTCGGCGCTTGAAATTGTGCACCGAAAGTTTCTCGCACTGGAAATGGCCAGGCTTTTTCTCTTTCTCTCGCCCGCCCCCGCGCCCCGCCGAATAAACCAAAGTAGCGTGCAATAGACCGTAAATGAGGATGATGACGATGATGATGATTTAAAAATAAAAATCCGTGCAAGTTCTCCACGTGCATTGACGAATGACCCGGCCCTACGCCCCACTTTTGGTGCAGTTGGTTCACTTGTTATGAGGCTCCATAGTCAAGATGCAAAAGAGAGCACTACCATTTGGAACCCCCCCCTGCGCATTACCTTGTCTCCTCCTCTACTGGGGTTAAATAAGCCCCCGGGGAATTATCTCATGATCCTCTCAACACGTTTAGTTTATTCATGTTCCCATTTTACAGAGAGAGAACTAAGGCTGAGAAAGAATGAGCAGTTGACTCAAGTCAGGGCAAAGCGATCACCTCTCCACCACACACCCCGCCCCGCCCATGGTAGGACATGATTACTGAAAATTCAACAGGGGCAGCTTTTCTAGCACTGAGAAGCAGTGAGATGCTTCGCTTGGAATTGAATTTGAAATTGGTGTTGCATGTCTGCCTGCCCTGCAGCCTTTCAAGGTACAGAACAGAAGCCGTGCTGGCTAGGGAGAGAAAGAATGGGAATCTTTGGTTGGAGAGGAATTTGAACCCAGGACATGTCCCTAGGCCAACTGCTCTTAGGGGGGTAGGGGAGTGGGAGGAAAAAAAAGGGTGTTTATGAGTATTACAATACAACAGCAACTTGCAGTTGACTTGTACCCGAGATATAGCCAGTACTGGCTTCCCCTCAGGCAACCAAACTTTCCAAAAATCAAGACATTAACAGATGGTGGCAACCACATGGAGAGACGATGTTGCTTAGAGAGAATCTAGTCATTTCACTCAAGCCGATAAAGAGTGAATCCCAGAAGGACACCGTGTATTCCGAAGAGTTCTGCACTTGGCCCATCTTTATCCCTCTCCCTTCTGCTCCTGTTTCATCAGCTTCATTTTTTTTTTTTGAGAAATTGATTTAAAAAACAAAAAAAACAACAACAAACCCCCACACCCCTGAAAGGGACATTGGGCCACCAAGTGTTTGTGTGGTATAAAGGATGCTCAGTGATCTCTATTTGTGCTGTTAATTAGGTCTGCCTAATTTTGAACAAATCAATTAATACATATATTTTTAAAAATAAATGAAAAGGAATGTTCCACAGAAAAAGCCAGGAAACGAACAGATATCAGTCCTAATAATATTGCTTGGAAACTGGGATACAATCTTTGAACCCTAAGGAAAATGAAAACAACATCTTTCAAATTATTGGTTCACAAGTACATATTTATTTGTACAGTGCAATATAATTCACTGAAATAATTTCAACTTGATCCGTGTCTGGTAGTCCATTATTCCATCTGACTGAGAGAGGAAGGAATTATGTTGTTATTGTTGTTGTTGCAACAACCCGAAATTGATCACAAACCTTAGTACTGAGATCTGGAAAATTTTAGGATTAGGATAATAAAGTCCTGCTTGGCTTCACTTTTGGAATTATACCTCATATCTCATAATAATTTGTAATGCGGAAGGATCAAATTGACTTCCTAAAAGGAAACCTATACAATGACTTTAAAATACGTCTAAGGGAATTTTAAAAACAACAACAACAACAACCCCAAAATGAACTCACAGCCTTACTGAATACAAAGACAAAGCTGAATAGATATTTGTAATATCAAGCTGGCCAATGTACTCCTTGGGGATATCAATATATACTGTAAAATTAAAAAGAAAGAATGTAAACTAGTTTTACTGCCATGACTTTCCACAAAGAACCCTGGGTATTGTAGTCTCTCTCTCTCTCTCTCTCTCTCTCTCTCTCTCTGTGTGTGTGTGTGTGTGTGTGTGAAAAGAGATAATTCTCTGGTAGGTGTCCTTAACCTTCTTACAGGCTCATGATTCATAGGGAATCTCTTGGGGTATATAAAAATGTAAGAGCCCTGCTGGGTTAGACCAAGGGGCTCTCTTGACATTATCTTTACCCTGGGATGGCTCCGAATCTGCGCTGCATCAGTTAGATGATGAAGTCGCAGATTCAAAGCCACCAGAAGCTGTGGGAGAGGGAGGGATGAGCATGGTGAGCCTAATGGTCACTGGAAAGCCCACACTGCCTCCCTTCATTAGGACAAGGTGCAGCCGCTGTGCACCAGCAGAGCAGTTTCTACTCGATGCTGTGAAGACAGTCCTCAAGGGTCCATCTAGTCCAGCATTCTGTTCACACAGTGGCTAACCAACTGCCCATGGGAAACCCAAAAGCAGGACATGAATGCAAGAGACCCTCTTGCCCATGTTCCCCAGCAACTGTTGTACATTGGCATACTGCCTCTGATACTGGAGGCATAGAGAGATATAGATACTGGGCAACCAACACTCTTGAAACCAACTTTTTCTTTTGAATGATGTGATTGAACCACATTGCCTTTCTCCCCAGCCAAGAGTTCTGTGTAGCCAGCCTTAAAACCTCCAGCACCTGCAACTGGAACCCCTATCTAAGTTATCTTCTCTCTCTCTCTCCCCCCCCCCCCCAGCTTATAGCTCTTTTTTGAGCCTTTCTGATTATTGCATCATATAATTGGCCAATTTGGTTCATAGAATCATAGAATGGTAGAGTTGGAAGGGGCCTATAAGGCCACCAAGCACAACCTCCTGTTCAAAGCAGGAATCCACCTTAAAGCATACAGATGGCTGCCCATCTTGAAGGCCTCTAGTGTGGGAGAGCCCACAGCCTCCCTCGGTAATTGGTTCCATTGTCGTACTGCTCTAACAGTCAGGAAGTTTTTCCTGATGTTCAGCCTGAACCTGGCTTCCTGTAACCTGAGCCCATTATTCCATGTCTGGCACTCTGGGATGATAGAAGAGAACCTGGCCCTATTCCTGGTTGTTTTACAGTAGTGTCAACAAGCATCAGGAAAGTTCCTGAACCAGAAAATTCAGCACAAGATGGTTTCTCTGTGGGCACTATGAGGAAACCTAGGAAGCTGCCTTCATATCAAGTCCGATTATTTGTCCATCTAGCCCAGTATTGACTTCTCTGACTGGCTTTCCAAAGTCTCTCGCTGAGATCCTCTTCATCAGTTGCTATTGCCAACTGGTCTTTTTAACGGGAGGTGCCCAGGATTGAGTTCCTGGGACTTACTACATGCAAAGCAGATGCTTTACCATGGAGCTATGGTTCTTCCCTACAAAGGAAGCTCCTGTTCAGCCGGGGACATGGGCTTCTCTGGAAATTAAACCCAGGACCCCTTGCCCCCAAAGGTAGGTTCACACTCTTAGACTAGGGATGAGCAACCATTTGTCTGTCCAGGGCCAAATTACCTCATGGGTAATCTGTCAGGGGCTGCATGTGGGTGGTGGGTGCAGCTAAAGCCAGTGGTAGGCAGTGTCAGACACAAAAGTGGGCAAATCTCTCCTTCTTTCCTTCTGCCACACCCAGAGAATAAGGATATCCTTGGTTACTAGTCATCATGGAGGATAAGGCTAGCAGTGGCTACTAATCCCGACGGCTATATGCTACCTTCAGTATCAGAGGCAGTATGCCATTGCACAGCAGTTGCTGGGGACCATGGGCAGGAGGGTGCTGTTACATTCATGTCCAGCTTGTGGGTTTCCTGTGGGCAGCTGGTCTTCCATTGTGTGAACAGAATGTTGTACTAGATGGACCCTTGCTCTGATCCAGAAGGGATCTTCTTATGTTCTGTTCCCTCCCTCCCTCTTTCCCTCCCTCCCTCCCAGCAGGCTAGTCAGAGGTCTAAACTGATTTCATGTAAAGAGCTTTTGAAATTAGGTTGAGGGCCACATGAAAGTAGGCTGAGGGCTGCTGGTTGTCCATTCCTGTGATTTGGACAAGAAAAAAAATGAGAGTGAAAACACTTTGAAATAAATAGACCCACAGCATATAGTTTTAATTGATTAATTATTTGAAAACCTTTTTGGGGGACCAAAAAGACAGGACAGATTTATTTTAAAGAAGTTAAACATAATTCATAAAAAAAAGAAGAAAAGAAGTTAAACACAATTCATGAACTTCTTTAGGCATCAATATGTGCCCAAGGAACATAAATATGGTATGTAATTAAGCTGTGATCTAAATATCTTTTTCTTGCACACATCTCCCTCCTATCATCTTAATCTATAATAATAAAAGAGGATGTGTATCCATCCATCCATCTGTCACTGCCATAGTGCCACAAACATGAAACCTAGACACCTGAATCTCAGCATGCAGACCCTAGCAGTGTACACCTGTTGGTTATTTTGTTTTTTAAACACATTAACTGGAAAAAAAGGAGGCTAAGGGGAGACCTGATAGAGTTGTACAAAATTATGCATGGTGTGGAGAATGTGAATAGGGAGACATTTTCCTCCCTCTCTCATAATACTAGAACCCGGGGTCATCCCATGAAGGTGACTGGTGGGAAATTCAAGACAGATAAAAGGAAGTACTTCTTCACAAGTACATAGTTCAACTATGGAATTTACTACCACAAGATGTAGTGATGGCCACCAATTTGGATGGCTTTAAAGGGGGTTGGATAAATTCCTGGAGGATAAAGTTATTAATGGCTACTAGTCCTGATGGCTATGTGCTACCTCTAGTATCAGAGGCAGTAAGCCTATATACACCAGTTGCTGGGAAACATGGGTGGGAGGGCGCTGTTGCACCATGTCCTGCTTGTGGCTCCCTGGGTGACAGCTGGTTGGCCACTGTGTGAACAGAGTGTTGGACTAGACGGATCCTTGGTCTGATCCAGCATGGCTCTTCGTATGTTCTTATCTAATGCATCCATGTGGTTGAAGCCTGCAGTAAAACCTTCAGCCACTTGGGGCAGACTTTCCCAACAAGCACATTGCTTTTGCAGAGGACTTGAACCTAGAGGGGATTAGTATCTGAAGAGACTCAGTAGGTCGTGGCACACAGTTATATGCCTGCCCCTCCCCATGCTCTGGGGCAGCCCTCCTCAGGGGAACAGAGTGGACAGATCCTTCCACTAAGGAGACATAGGGCTGCATCTGCAGAGGCCATGCTAAGTGGTGCCAACAGGTATGATGGTTACGATGTGCCCAGCTCTGATAGCTGTATAAGTTTGCCTGCAGCCTTCGCTGTTACAAAGTAAGGGTTATTCCCATCTGTGAAAAGTTGGGTCCATTCACTAGTTCAAGAATAAAGCTCTCTGAAGTCAATGGAACTGTTCAATTGAACTCAATGTAGCTCCTCTAGAGAAGAAAGCAACTTGACAATTGCAGCCTGCCACTGTAAACATGCTCTGTGGAGGTAGTTCTAATGTGACCTGTGTCATATTAATAACATAAGTCGCACAACACAGCTCTTTGATCAGAATTAATCTTATATACTTCTCTCCCCACAGTCATTCTGGTTTTTCTGAGGATGGAAGTGGAATTTGATTTACTCATAGAGTCGGAGGGGATGTAGCAAGGCAGAGCTAAACACCCTGAAGGCCAACCACCATGCTTGTATGCAGAGAAAGTTAGATCTCCATAGTTAAGGTCTTGAATGCTTATGGATATTGACTGGCACTCTGTTTTGTATCATTGGACAAGTATTCTGTCTGCTTCATCATGTTAGAACAGTTAGATAGAGGCAAATGTGGTAATACTGAATATTCTGTTATGGCAGATGCTCTTTTCTATAAACCATTATTGAAATTCCTTTTTACAAACGGTTTAAAAACTATTGGCTGGTTGGATTCCCTGTCTGTCTCTCTATTGGTCCATCCACCCACCCACCTGTCTATATATTCACAAGCTAGCTATACACAATTCAGTTGAAGGAATATATATATATATATATATATATATATAAATTTAAGCAAGGCTATGCCATATTGAATCCCATATTAATTCTTGGAAATATTTGCAGCTATAGGGTCAAAGCAGCCATTACTTTAAATTTGTAACTAGCAGCTAATTCTTTTTAAAATTTTACTTTAGAGTAGGCACAGGAGGCCTGGTCTGAATCTTAAAGCCCCCATATTCCCATCCTAGGGTCCCAATCCAGGTTACCCCCTGTGCCTACTTTAGAGTAAAAATGGGGGGAGAGATAGCTGCTAGATAGAGATTTAAAGTAATGTCTGTTTTAGCCCACAGTACTTATGCAATTGTTCAAGCACTGAATTTCTATGCCAATTGAGTTTCATGGCACATTATAGAAATATGCTATTTAGAAATGCAAAGTGGCCAACTTACTGAATAAAAGATCCCAAATAATGATGTGAAATGGAGAGTTATAGAACAGTGTGTTATGCAGGACTACTGATGTCAGACTACTTACTCCATGGTACTTTTATAGTATTCTGGTAACAGTGGTTTAATTAAAACATTGGAAGCATGGTTCTTTTACAACCATTTAGAAAGCATATTAGTAACATGCTTAAGTGAGCATGTTTACAGAGTCATCCACAATAAAATTATTAAATCATTTTCTGAATAGTTCCACTGACTATTTGACTTTAATACATTACTTGAGTGTAAGTAGTTTGAGGCATTGAGCATCTCTGAAAGTTCTATATGAACCTGCCCATAATTCATGATTATTATTGGTGGCCCAGCACCGAAAACAAGGGAGGACAACCTGGTGCCCTCCAGATGTTTTTGGTTACAATTCTCATCAGGCCCAGCGTTGGTCTGGTTCAACCAAACATCTGGAGGGCACCATATTGCCCACCCCTGACCTAGAGAGATTACATTGTGAAAATGCACAATCCCCCGCCAAATGCAGCCCCCTCTCCACAGACTGTGAACCTGATCCTTTAGGAGGAGTTCAGTCTCATACAAAAGAGATGAACCACCCACCAAAAGCACCTTCATTTTTTCTGGATCGAGCTTCAGTTGATTGAGCATTATCCGGATCATTAGTGATCTCAGACAACCAGTTCACAACTTTCTCTGCCCCAGCTGAGTCAGATGAAAATGAGAAGTAGAACTGGGTGTCATCAATGTACTGATGGTGCCTCACTCCAAATCTATGAATGATGTCATCCAGCAGTTTCATGTAGATGTTCAAAAACATGGGTACAAGATATGAGACCTCATAACATGAATTCCAAAGGATGAAATTGTAGTTCTCCAGCACCACTTTTCTGAAATCCAAGATCCAAGTAAAGCTAAATCACAGCCCCCAACTTGAACAAACTATCCGGAAAACTTACATGGTGGATGGTATCAAAAAGCTGCTGAGATGTTGGAATGATAGCAGGGTCATGTTCTTCTTCTTCTTGAATTAGTCAACCATCAGGGCAATCAAGGCAGTCTCTGTTCCAAAACTGGACCTGAAGTCAGATTGAAATGGATCCATAAAACCCACCTTCCCATCTCTCTCCAGAAAAAAGAATGGATTCAAAGGACCTTTCCTCCACACTATAATAACTTGAGATGCAAAGTGTGTCAGTCATGCAAATCAGGGGGCAGGACCAGAGGCAAACATAGGCTGACCCAATGAAGGCTGGTAGCTCTACTTTTGGTGGGGCTGTGGGTTCATTCTGGGTTGAAAGGGGGTGGAGAAAGAGAGAAAGGGGAATGGTCAGCCAAGTGGAGGCTGTGAATCAATTCTGGGTTTCAGTCAAAACCACCCAGAACTCTAAATGAGCTATCCAAAATGCTGAAACGTATCCCCAAATTAGGTTCAGCACCTTGGATAGCTCCTTTAGATTTCTGGCCGGTTCTGATTGGAACTCAGAATTGATTCACAGCCTCCACTTGGCTGACCGTTCCCCCTTTCTCTCTTTCTCCACCCCCTTTCAAAATCTCTCTCCCTCTCATTTCTCTTCCTTGCCACCTAGGAGGCTGCCAGGGGAAGAATGGATTGGTTTCACCAGGGAGCTGAACTGAATACTTGCAGAGGGCTTTTGATAGGAAGCAGAAGGCTGCAAGTTGCCCACCTTTGGTTAGCTAAATAAAGATGTAAAGAAGGACAACGTTGCAATCAGTCTTAATGTCAAAATAAAGCACACAGCTGGGGAACATGTAGCTTCTTCTTGTGAATACAGAGGCACTGTCTTCCCTGTAGGAAATCCAAATCTCATGGAAATCCATCCAGACGATGGGCTGAAGAACGAGAGCCTCATTTCTGCAAAGGGACAAAATCTAAGGCCTTCCTATTTATCACAGATTCACTGTCCCCTAATGCTCGTGTTAAACAGGTGGGAAATAGTCTATCATTACAGGATAATGAATAATTATGTCACACAGGCTCACGTTATTCATTATCATTAATACAAATGCTCCGGTGTGGTTTGGATGCTCGGATATTGAACACTGTATAGCAAAAGGCCATGTTCTGCAATTGAACAAAAGAGATTATGCGGGAAAGGATGTTCCATCTGAGAACACCTCCTTGGTGCACCTAGGTGACAATGGTATCCTCTTATTGCTTGGAGTGCTGTAGGGGACTACGTTATGAGGGTGCCAAAGTGTATATGGAAGCTGAAGCAAGGAGGTCACACAGGGTGGCTGAGAGACACTTGAATGCCTTCCTTGTGTGGCTGTTCCCTCTGCCCACCCACCCTGCCTTTCAAGGACACTTTGGAGAAGCTCTGAATTACCGTGCTTTTGCAATTGACTGGGAGTGACCTCACTCTGCCCCCCAGTCGCATCGCAACATCTGAGCATAGGAAACCTGGACAGGGCCATTGCAGTGAGTCTGTGAGGTATAATTAAAGGCGCGCCTTCCACTTAGAAGGCCTCTTGTATTGAATACTCCTGCTTCTGGCCTTCTTTTTTTTCCATCAAGGAAGGAGGGAAAGCAAACAAGAGAGAAAGAGAGAGAGAGAGAGAGAGAGAGAGAGGGCAATGGAAGCAAAAGGGAACATAGCATATGCCTATTATTGTAATGTATATGCTACTATTGTTAAGTGTAACCCAGATAGGATGGGGTTAATAGTATGCTAGAGAGTGAGTGAAAGGTGGGAGTGAAAGGAGGGGCTTGGGTGTGTGAGAGTTCTAAGGTTATAGATAGGGAGATCTGACAGTTAGTCAGAGAGACAGGGCTTAGGACTGAAGAAGCAACGTCTAGTTAGCGGGGTTTCTATATAGGATTTTAGAAGGGATAGAGTAGATAGGGAATTTAGGACCAAGCATTGATTAATATTAATAATATATATCTTTTTGTATTTTAGATAAATCTTCCTTTTTTCTTGTTTTTTTTTTTTAAATACAAACTCCCATGTGTTGACTTATTACACTGCCATTATTAAATCTATTTCCTTGTTACTTCTCCTGAAGTATGTTAAGGGAACCAATAAGGCAGACTGGGTGTCTCTGGAACCCAGAGAGGGAGAGAAAGGGTTGAAGCTTGGGTGTGAAAGCAGGCCTTCCTAAGGGGTTTGCTTCTCAGTTTCTGAGGCAAAAACTGGAGAAGGGTGGAACCTGGGCAGGAATGTCAGAGGGAACATGGTACCGAAACTCTGCTTGGTTCATAATGGATGTGTCAGATGACAAGGCGCTGGAATGAAGTGAACTGCCATGAGCAGACCGGAAGAGTGGATTCAGTAATATGAAGCCACTGAAAAGTTTACTACCTACCACAATGAGGAGAACAGCCTATAGCCTGGTGTGGTCATCCTTCCACTTCCCCAGATTTCTGAGTGGTCAGGGAGGGGTAGTAATGCAGGCTTCAGGCCTGGCTTTGGCATGGAAACAGCCTTGGTTGCCCTGTATGATGACCTATGTCAGGAGAAAGACAGGGGGAGTGTGACTCTGTTGTTTCTCCTTGATCTTTCAGTGGCTTTCGATACCATCGACCATGGTATCTTTTTGGGACGACTGGCTGAGTTGGGAGTGGGAGGCACTGCATTGCAGCGGTTCCACTCCTACTTGGCAGGGCGGCTGCAGAAGGTGGTGCTTGGGGGACATTGCTCAGCATTGTGGATTCTCCAGTATGGGGCCCACAGGGGTCAGTCTTCATGCTGTTCAACATCTACATGAAACCGTTGGGTGCGGTTATCCAGAGTTTTGGAGTGCATTGTCATCAGTACGTTGATGACACACAACTCTATTTCTCCTTTTCGTCTTCAGCAGGTGAGGCTGTGGATGTGCTGAACCAGTGCCTGGCTGCGACAATGGACTGGATGAGGGCTAACAAACTGAAACTCAATCCAGATAAGACTGAGATGCTGTTAGTGGGTGGCTCTGCTGATCGGATAGAATGTGTTCAACCTGTTCTGGATGGGGTTGCACTCTCCCTGAAGGAGCAGGTTCGTAGCTTGGGGGTTCTCCTAGAACCATCTTTGTCTTTTGAGGCTCAGGTGGCCTCGGTGGCACAGAGTGCCTTCTACCAACTTCGGTTGGTGGCCCAGCTACGCCCCTATCTGGACAGGGATAACCTGGCTTCAGTTGTCAACGCTCTGGTAATCTCTAAATTGGATTACTGCAATGCACTCTACTTGAGGCTGCCTTTGAAGACGGTTCAGAAGCTGCAGCTTGTGCAAAATGCAGCGGCCAGATTGATAATAGGAACCAGAAGGTTCGAGCATAGAAGACCTACTCTGGCCTGCTTGCATTGGCTGCCTATACATTTCCGAGCTCGATTCAAGGTGCTGGTTCTAACCTATAAAGCCTTACATGGCTTGGAAGCACAATACCTGATGGAATGCCTCTCGCGACACGAACCTACCCGTACACTATGATCCACATCTAAGGTCCTCCTCCGGTTGCCTACTCCGAGGGAAGCACAGAGGGTGGCAACAAGGGAAAGGGCCTTTTCAGTGGTGGCACCCCAATTATGGAATGATCTCCCCAAAGAGTTTCGCCTGGAGCCAACATTGTTATCTTTTCAGTGCCAGGTCAAGACTTTCCTCTTCTCCCAGGCATTTAACAGTGTAGGTTGAGGGTTTTGTGTTGTTGTTGTTGTTGTTGTGCTTTGACCCAGAATTTTTGTTTTTAAAGGATATTGTAATTATAACTTGTTTTTATGCTTTTTAAGGTTTTAAATTTTGTATATCAGTTTTTCTTTTGATGTTCAATGTTTTTAATTTTTGTAAACCGCCCAGAGAGCTTTGGCTATGGGGCGGTATATAAATGGAATAAATAATAATAATAATAATAATAATAATCATGACTGAAGGTGGTGGGTAATATATTCATGTAGGGATGTAGGGATTTTGCAAGATCCATTCAGACTGTGCTTTGTAGAGTGTCAGGTGCCATTGGTTCCATCATCTGCTCATTGACAGATTCGGATTTTTCCTGTTTTCCTGAAGTTTTGCAGATTTGCATTCCAAAAATGCGAAAAACCCCCCGAAATGTGCATTTTCAATTTTTAGCATATGGGAGAAATGCACATTTTTGGCCAGTTTGTTAAAAAAAATATTAGTTTACGTACTTTTCTATGACTAACTTTGCATAACATTTCAGGAAGTTGAAAAAAAAAACACTGGTCCACAAATCCACGGAATTCATGTGACTTAGGAAAAGCTGGTCTATTGCAGAATCTAGGGGTGGGATTCATAGAAATCCAAACTCATTTGATTCAGTGGCAGAATTCTCTGAGTTCCCTATGTACATGAGGCACCCATCAGTTATTGTGTAGCACCAGTGGTGGAATATGCCACAAAAGTGCCTGCCACAAGATCATGTACACCAGGGGTTGATAACCTCAGGCCCGTGGGCCAACTTTGGCTCACTTGGAATACCAATCCAGTTCCCCAGATGGCCATGCTCCCTTCCCTTGGCCCCACCCCTTTTCCAGACCACCAATTATTGGATTTCCCAGCCCTGCCCTGGACATTGTGTGTCCATCGGTGCTGATGCCTGAAAAGGGAAGCCTAAGGCTATAGAGCTATGCACACGTAGAGCAGATATTGTGCCAAATTCATGGACGTTGGAGAGTGGGCCCAGTGGAGCATGCAACCTTAGGGGTAAGTCAACAGGCACTATCCTCCTTCTACGTCCATCCATTCACAGAATGTGTGTGGTGGGCAGTTGTGAGTAATGGGCCATGGCAGGGATATAGAAGCTCAGGCCTGGTGGCTAAATTCCCCAGATGGACTCCCCAGATGGATTCCCCACATGATCACACCTCCTTGCCCTGGCCCCACACTTTTTCCCTAACCACCTACTGTTTTGTCTAAACCTTTGCGCAGTTTCCCCCCTATTCTAAAAGGTTGAAATGCCCTTCCAAAGGCTTAGTTACTGGCAGTAAGAGGTGTGCGTTAAAATATGCTTGTATGTTTAGCAGTTTGGGCCCCACCCCTTTTGCCTTTGGCCCCTCCCACCACTGGAATGCAGCCCCCGAAAGCTTGTCTGAAATGGAATTCAGTCAGGCTGCGAGAGTTTCCACAGCCCTGATGCTCACCATATCTGCTCCTGGAGCATGTCGTGTGTAAGACATGCTATCTAGTTATGTTTGGTTGCACCAACTTTTGAAGTACAGGAATATTTTTCTAAAGAGTAGCAAAATGTGTATGTGTGTACTGTATATTCAAATTTCAAGATATTTCCTAGGGATGAGGGGATTTCTCAAGTTCCATTCCTTTATCATTCCTCTAATTCCTTCTCACTGCCCTGCTTTCTGCTCCTTCTGAATTCTAGTTTAACTTAGGGATGGGCAAACTCCAAAATGTGTGGAGGAAAACCTGTCAAAGAGAATTTTGGTGGCATTGCAAGGGATGCATGAGAAATTCTTTCCCATTTATTCTTGACCAGAATTTGCTTAATTCACACCTCCTCAACCAAAACTCTGACTCAAATACAACCTGTGCAAGAAAAAAATGTGTATTTTTTTCAAAAATGTGCATAAATATGCTTTAATCAATGAGAGAAGAATGTGCAATCCAATATAGACATCAGTTGGAACTAGGGATGTCAGAGAAATTTACAGTGGATTCAGATAGGTTCGGATTTCCCTGAATCACTTCTGGAGATTCAACAGAAGACTGGCTATTTCTGAGTCATGTGTATTCCATGGACTTGTGGATGTTTTTTTTTCCACTTCTGGGGGAAGAATTATGCTAACTCACATTAATGCTAATGCTCATTAACTAATGCACATTAGTGTGAGTGCGCAAGTTCACTTTTGCGCCAATGTGAATGACCGCAACTAGAATGAAATTCTGGTTTAAAAAAATGTGATTCCATCAATGAGCGGATGAGAGCAACGAGTGGATGGAAAAACTAAAGATGCCTGACAATGTATGAAACACAGATGGAACGGATTTAAGAAAATCTGTGCCTCTCTAGTTGGAATGAGCTTCAAGGTAGAATTTAAGAAATGTTATAAATAAAATAAAATAAATGTCAAGTCAGATTCCATTAGGTAAGTTAGCTAGCTTTGTTGCCGATATGTAGTAAGGGAAAAACTCTGCTGTGGGATGATCGATGGTGGTAGCAGCAAAGTTTACACATGAATTTGTCCATGAATTCTTGGGCATAGAAAGTGGGAACGACAGGCAATACCAGAGGTCTTTACGGCAATGATAAATCAAGTAACAAGCTTTTAGTTAAACCTCAGTTCTCAATATCTCCCATGGTATCTATCATTTCAATCTGTTTGGATGGTACATCTCCACTATAAACGCAAATTTGATTTTCTGCCACCCGAAGCAGGGCATACGGATAGTTTTAGTTGTCATTGCCAAGTGAAAGCTGTGCAAGTGCAGATATTTAACCAATTACTTTGTTAGTTTAACCAGCTTTGATTGAATAAAAAGCTACCCCTCAGTATGAATCAGGTTTCAGATTATTAATTACTTGTATTAAAAATAACAATCCATTAAGGGGAGCCTGTTTAGTGGAGTTGGGCCAGCAGGGATGGGTTCAAAACCTCTCCTCATCCCTCCTCTCTCTGCCCACTGGCATGCCCCATTTTCCACCTCCATCTCCTCGTCCGAGGTCATGACACTGTCCTTGGAAGAGGAGACAGCATGGGCCTCTCTGCCGTGACTGGGAAGCGTGTGGGGCTGATGATCCAAGTAGGGATTTTCACTCTGAGGTCGCAGCTCTTATGGCCTTGGAGGTGAAAATCTCCAGTACCATATGACCACTCAGGCAATGTCTGGGGCCCATAGGATTGCACCCTAATTAACTGATAAATAAATTAAAAGGCAAATAATGCATCAATAACATATAATCAGTCCTAATCCTGACAGAAATCAGAAAAAAAAATCAATATAAGGGTTGTTTGCCGCACATACCCAGACCATCCTTAACTCTGTATAACTCCAGTGGCCAAAACTTTGTGTTCTGGTTGTGGATGAAGATGATGATGATGATGATGATTCCATGTGGTCTTCTGCCCTTACCATCCCTCCTGAAGTCCCTTCATTGGCTTCCAATTCACCTCAGAATCTAATAGAAGCTTTCCTGTTGACTTTCAAAGCTTGTCAATCTAGCTCCTTCCTATCTTCTTTTATTTCACATCATTGCCCTGTTCGTGCTCTTCGCTCATCAAATGTTATGTTTCTTACCTGCCCAAGGGTCTCTACTTCTCTTGCTCGGCTTCATCCATTTTCTCTCGCTGCCCCCTATGCCTGGAATTCTCTTCCAGAGCATTTGCGGACCACGAGTTCAATTACAGTCTTTAAAGTTCAGTTGAGAACTTTTATTTTTTCTAAAGATTTTGATCTTACTTTTATACTGTTAGTTTTATGGTCTCCTGTGCCTGTTTGGTGCCTTCCCTTCCCTTCCTTATTGTTTTATTGTGATTTTATCAGAATGTAAGCCTATGTGGCAGGGCGTTGCTGTTTTATTGTTTTACTATTACAGCACCATGTGCACTGATGGTGCTACATATATACAATAATTAATAATAATAAGAATAAGAATAAGAATAAGAATGTGGATGCTTTCATTGTGAGAATGAGTTAGAGGAGGGACTTCTGAAGTGGAGACCGTTCAATGCAAGACTGTTACATTGGTGTAAATAGAATCACCAAAGGAAATGGGAGGTTGGGGGAGAGACAGGGAAAGGCTCACGAGAAGGGAAAGTGAACTCTCCTAATCCTATTAAACGCAGTACCATGTTTCTGTGGACCGCAGGGAGAGATTAAGCACAGGAAAAGGGATAAGTGCTGCTTCAGTTTCACTAAACTAATGTGACAACTTGTCATTGGAAATCTTTACAGCTTGTTAGTAGATGACTAGCTGATTCAGATATGTTTTTACCATTTCCTTTGTGTCTGGGGGTGGATTCCCCTCCCTTTCTTTCCTGCCTCTTATTCCGGCAGCTTCATCTTGGTTTTTTTGGTTTATTTTAATCCTTCATGTCTCCTTCAAGTCAAAACATTTAACTTGCTTTTAATCAATATTTTGTTTTGAAGATGTCCCTTGACCTTTTGTTTGGGCAAATGTAACCTTCAAGGGCATCTCATTCATTCATTAACCGAAGCTGGATGCCACGTCCCTGGGACGTGGCGTTGGTGGGTCATGAAATGTCAGTTTCCCCAAATGCTGCAGTTAAAGGAGTCCACAGCGTCCATCAGACTCCTTTCCTTGTTTTGTGGTGTTGTTGGCATGTTGAACAGTGGCAATGAGAATTTAAGGGAGGGAGGAACACAAATCAGTACACTTAGAAGAGCTTTAAAAATCTTTCTTTCTTTCTTTCTTTCTTTCTTTCTTTCTTTCTTTCTTTAAAGCAGGTGAGCAACTTGTTTGGAAACATAAACTGCTTCCCCCTGACCCTCCTCCACTCTCTTTCTCTCTCTCTTCTACCACCACAGGCGTAATTGTTGAATAGATGGAAAAAACATTTTAGAACATTAAAGGAAGACTGTTTAGAAAAGGAAGGCCCTGCTGAGGTGTAGAGGAAGCCTGTTTATTAACACTGACACCTCTTATCTCCAGGCTGCTCCAGATGGATCCCCCCTTGGTAATTCCTACTCAATGCCAAGTGGGGTTAAGCAGGGTAGCCACCTTGACGTGGGCTGGAGTTTGCCAGGAGATCAGGGGACTCCTTTGGAGAGAATTCATTGTTTGCTTTCATTTCCCTTCTTGGTCATTTTTTCCCCTTTCATCCGAGGGATCGCCTGCAACAGAGTCTTTAACACATAAAGCTGCCGGTGCACTGGGTGGGGACAGAAGGTTTGTCTCCACGCTTGGTTCAACCTGAGAGAAATAGAAAGGCCAAGGCGGGTGTGGGTTTAGAGTAGCACCATGGGCCCATTATCTGGAGCATTAAGAAAGGTATAACTCAAACTAAAAGGGCACGTGGATAGATTGACTTTTCTGGCTGTAAATTGCTTACTGTTTGGTCTGGGGCCAGCTTCTGATTGAGAGATAAAGTTGGCCAAATCTGTCAATAATTAACTGTCAGCCAATTAATAGTTCCTTAACAAATCAAGTTCTTTTCCTAAAGGTTCAGACGCTTTGTGGGAAAAGAATGACTGAGTAGACAGGCCGTTCGGTTCACGTACCCTCCAAGCATGGCTTAGCATTTCGCACCCACATGCTCACAATGGATGCATTTTCTTTCAGTCTGAGGAGCTGGGAGTTCAAGGAGATTAATTAGGGCTTTTTAAAACGCACACACACACACACACACACGTGCATTTGTACCTTAATGATATATATATATATATATATATATATGTAACCAATTACAGTGCTTGGAAAGGTAAGCAATGAGGTCTGCACAATTTAAGGGATGCTAGGCTGGGGTGACCAAACCACGTATGAATGGCTAAAATAGAGAAAATGCATCACCAAAAGAGAGAACAAAAGAGTATGGTGATCTGCATTAAATTTGCTTATGCTTATAGGTACAGATTATTTATTTATTTATTTATGTATTTATTTCATTTCATTTCTATAACACCCAATAACCGAAGCGCTCTGGGCAATTCACAAGAATTCTCATGATAATAAAATCAGCATAGCATTTCAATATACAAAATTTAAAACAATTTAAACAGCTAAAACCATTTCAATAAAATGCAAGACCTTGTTAAAACAGCCAACATAAATGCCCCATCACCTGCCATTAAATGCCTGGAAGTAGAGGATAGTCTTAATCTGGCACCAAAAAGATGACAGTATTGGTGCCAGATGGGCCTCAATGTGGCAATCATTCCATAATCAGAGGGTGTGGGGGGGTACACCAGTGAAAAGGCCTTCTTCCTTGTTGCCACCTTATGAATCTCCCTTGGAGGTGGCACTCAGAAGAAGGCCTCAGATGTTGATTGTAATGTCAGGTAGGTTCAGGTTGGGAGAGGTGCTCCATCAGGTATTGTGGTCCCGAGCCATATAAGGCCTTATAGGTTAAAGCCAACATTTTGAATCCGGCTTAGAAACATACAGGCAGCCATTGCAAGCAGGTCAGAATTGGTGTTACATGCTCAGACCTTGTGGTCTCAGTTATTAATCTGGCTACTACATTTTGCACAAACTACAGCTTCTGAACGGTCTTCAAGGGCAGCTCCACGTACCATATGAGTGTAGAGGGAGGGAGGGGGCGACGATCTCGGAAGTACCTGCTTCCAGGATCGTTGCTCTGATGCACATAGGAGGCACAACATCCCAGGAGGAAGGAGGGACATTGTGCTATTGTGGCTGCCATTGTTTTTGAAAGGATCCAAAGAGCGCAATAGCAGTACTTCACAAAGGTAGGCTTTTGGTTTTTTTTTTTAATTAAAAAAAAACCAACCGCCCCCCCCCCCCCCATTCTGGGGATGGCAGACTTGCTCCCCTCCTCCCCTGATGAGCACAGAGCTGTGTGGTGTGGCTCCATGCCCATTTCTGCTGCCGTGCTTACTCACGAGTAAGCACGGCAGCAGCCAGGACAGGGGGTCACATCTCCCACAGTCTTGGGCCATTCCCGGGACCATGGAAATAATCGGGTTTCCCCAGGGATCCTGTATTCCAGGGGAAACCAGTGCCTGTCCCCACCCCACCCCCGGGAGTCCCTGTGCGTCATTTGGGCTCACAGGGACTACCTGGGGATGGTCCTGGGTAAAAAGGCCGGTGTAGAAACAACCATTGTTTACTCAAACAAAGTTAACCCTGTCCAGATAGGGAAGTAGGTGGACCACCAGCCAAACCTGGTAAAAAGCATTTCCTGCCACTGAGGCCATCTGAGCCTTAAGAGACAGAGATAGCTCCAGGAGAACCCCTAAACTACAAACCTGCTCCTTTAAGGGGAGCGCAACCCCATCCAGAACAGTTTGAGCACCCTCCATCTGGTCAGAAGAACCACTTACTAACAGCATCTCAGCCTTGTCTGGATTGAGTTTTAGTTTATTAGCCCTCATTCAGTCCATGGTTGCAGCCAGGCACTGATTTAGCACATCCATGGCTTCACCTGATGGAAGATGAAAAAGCGAAGTAGAACTGCATGTCATCAGCATACCAATGACAATGTTCTCCAAAACTCTGGATGACCTTACTCCATAGTTTCATGTAGACACTGGAGCAGGCATTTTTACTAGATACATGGCAAGAGAGGGGAAGTATAAAACTCTCCTTCCACGACTCCTGCAATCCCTATGCTGCACAGGCTTCCCCACTGCTTCATTTTTTTTAACAACGTACATTTGTACACAGTGATCCCTGAATGCAATTACCTTACGTGTGTGTATCCCCCCAACCAGCTGAGATAGCTACATGTATTACTTCACTTGTGAAGCACAGAATTAACATTTCTCTTCCTCCCAACACCCATGCTGTACAGTTGCCTCTACATTCCTAAGGACATAAGAAGAGCCCTGTTGGATCAGATGAAGGGTCCATCAAGCCCATCACTCTGTTCACACAGTGGCCAACCAGCTGTCAATCAGGGACCCACAAGCAGGACACGGTGCAACCCTCCCATTCATGTTCTCCATCAACCGGTATATATAGGCTTACTGCCTCTCATACTAATTCTCTATAGAATAATAACAACAAAACTGTTTGACAACCCTAATTTATATACACACATATTCTGAGAATGTACAGTTTTGCATTTAGGGTGCAATCCTATGCGTGTTTAGACATAAAATAAAGTCTTACATGCTGGCTGGGGCATGCTGGGAGTTATAGGACTTTGTTCCTGTTAATATATGCATAGGATGGCACCCTAAGATCACTTAAATAATAGCACCATCATGACTACAGGAAAAAAATTGAGTTTGCTTCTGTTCCCTGAAGACCTCATCAGCTGCCACTCTCTGGGCAGTTATTTGGGCTGTCGTGAGACAGATACATTTTACTCTACAGGCTGTGGGACCCTAGACTTTGGCCTCTAGCTGTGCCACTGATCATACAATTATCAATTCGAATTTGGATCTCAGTGACGGAGAGTTAAGGCACAGATTGAGAGAAATACTGCCAGGAAGTGACTCAGTACAAAAGCACAGAGAGGGAGGGCACTAGAGACACAGAGGGTAGGAGAGTTTGAAGCAGGGTTATTTAATAAAAGCCTTCCCACCCCCCTATAACTCCTGTCTGATTATTAAGTGGTTGCAAACACTTTCAACACGTTTCTCTTTTGCTCTACCAAGCTAAACACACCCCACTTATCATGATGGGTGGCCTACCAGGAATTTGATTAACTTCCGGTTTTTCCTTATCTCTTATGGGCAACTGGGAATTTGGACATGTTCCCTTGCTGACCCCAACATGGTGCCCTCCGAATATTTTGGACTATAATTCCCAGCATTCCTACCTATTGCTCATGCTGTCTGGAGCTGATAGAGTTAAAGTCCAAAACACCTGGAGAGCACCAGGTTGGGGAAGGCTGCTATCATTCTGACAGGGGACAAAATAGTTGCTTTAGTTAGTTTCGCTTTCCATTCTGAGACTTATCAGTTAGTCCTTTGTTATGTCCAGAGAGGGAATGGGAGAAGTCCCACCTGTGCTCAAATAAAGTCTTCAGGCTCTTTAAATTGGATTTTGTGGAAATATTTCCAGGGAGCAAGGACTGGTAATCACCATACAAGGCTGGTGCGCTGTGTTCAGCTTATTGCAGGTCACAGACGATTCTATTCTGGTGCTAAAATCAAATGTATCCCTACTGTAATATACTGTGTCCTGTCTCTTTAGGACCACCCATATAGACCAGCAGGGGGAGTACTTCCACTTGCTGAATGAAGGAGGAATCCAACTTAGGGAAGAGAGCTGGTAGCCGGCAGCCATTTTGTTCTGGCTCCCAATCAAGAATTAAACTGCGCCTAGATGTACTATGTGAGAGAAAACATATACATTAAACCCAAATGCACCAAAAATGAGCCCCAATAGCCATTCCGAAAAAGAAAAGTAGCTTCCTTGGAAAGGAGATTTTGACCCTTTCCATACCATTTGTTTCCCCACTCAAAACGCTTCCCACTTGCTTTTCCCCTATGGGGCTCCAGTTGTGAGATCTAAGAGTTTTCACTCCCCCGGTGAGTGCTGACAAGATTGTAGTCAAAACAGGGCCACTGACAAACAAGTGGGACCAATCAGCATGATTAAGGGAACAAGTGGCGGCACCAGAAAAAAATCTGGGTCAGGGGGCACAGAAGGGGCAAAGTATATTTTTAGAGGGGCAAAGTATATTTCTAGGTGGGCAAGATGTATCCCATACGTTAAGATCTCTGGAAGAAACATTATGGTAGATTTCACTTTAAAACTCCCATCCTAAACATATTATTTCTGAAATAAATAGGGAAAAGTTTACTTTAGGCCCACACCACAGATGGGGAAATTAATTTTAATGTTGAAAAATATTAATTGGTGGTTAGAATTTCTTTTCTTTTTTGTTTTAAACTATGAGTCACCCTGGATATAAATAATAAATTCAGTTAATTCTCTGTCCTGCATATCAGTTGTTTCCCCTTTCCCCTAAGTGGATTGGCACTGGTCTGTTGGCATCTTGAAGAGTATGGCCCAACCTACACCAAGCAAGATATTGCACCATGAAAGCAGTATGAAAGTGGTATATAAAAGGCAGGAGCCACACTACTGCTTTATAGCAGTATTGAAGTGCACTGACAACTGTTGGGGTCCATTGGCACATACCATATAAAGCTTTCATACTGCTATATCCTGCTTGGTGTGGCTCCTGCCTTTTATATCCCACTTTCATCCCAGTTTCATAGTGCAATATCCTGCTTGATGAAGATTAGACCTTAATATAAGTAACCTGGGATAATGGAAAGATTTAAAAAATCCAAAGGAACAAATAATAACCACAAACATATAGGTCCTCTAATTAAATTAAAAATTCCATTGTAATATGTAGAAGATACGGTGTGATTCTGGCATCTGAGAATCTCCCCTTTCGTTTGGCAATGGCTCCCCAGTTCTGTATATGAATGGCATCTAAGCCTACAGCGGGAAGAAAATCCATTTGAAAGAGGAGAGGACAAAGTGAGCTCCTGGAAATATCCATACAACTCGAATTTAGATTCTTTCTTTCTTTCAACATGGGCTTTTGGGTAAGGCTTCTGCCTTCTGTGGATCTCCATCTAGAATTTTTAACTGCCTTTCCTGGGGAAAAACGTGACTTTCCCCAGGGGAGAGCTTGGCCACAATGTTTGGAACTGTGGGACTGAGTTTGGTCCATAATTTATCCACAGTTTGAGAGTTTGTTTATTTTCTTTCCATTCATTTCACCTTGGAGCAAGATGTTAGCCATTTTAATTTTAATTGAGATGTTCGCCTTAGCAAATGTGCACCCTCTTTATTAACCCCGGCAGTGTAATTTTTCATTGTAAGGCTCTGATTCAGCGGAAACTGTGTCACTAAAACAGCTTTGCAAGCCGAGCAAAACTGACAGCTTTCCTCAATCAGTTTCCTCTGTGACCTTGATTTGAACTTTATTCTCTTTCATCCAAGTACTTTTAATTAGGCATTCATACTTTGACATGATGCTAATTTTCCTGTTTTGGGGGTGGTTTTGGTTTTAGATCCATGGTTTATAGTGTCTTTGTAATGTAAGTAATCGAGATTTTTTGCATTTTATATTGCTTTGGTTGTGTCTACTATATAATGCTTTCTGGATTTTGCAGCTTGTCTAAAACCTATGGGCCACGTCCCATTCATCCCTCCCCTTTAAATACTTTGAGTTGGATCTGGCATGATGTGCACATCACTGGGAGCTTGCAGCTTTCTGCATGTGAGAGGGAAGGCAATGGCTGGTGGGTGTTGGCAGGAGAAAGAATTCTGCATCCTGACCCTATCTCAGGGCCAAAACAGACTTTACTTTAAATATGTATCTAGCAGTTATGTCCTTTTTATTTATTTCTATGCTAGAGTAGAAGCAGGGGACCCAATCTGGAACTTAAACCCAGACCCCACTCCCCGTACCCACTCCTGAGGCCTCATCTACAAGAATTCGGCTTTACGCCTGGTTAGCCGTTTATGCGCATATTTGCTGAAGCGCTTTATCGTAAATGCTTGTATGCAGGAGGTAATTGAGCACTCAATGGGTGACCTTACCGGTTGTTTCAAATGCGCTTTACAAGTAGTTAATGCGGAGAATCGCTTGTTCACATAGTCAAAATGCGCTTTAACGGCCGGAGCAAAATTCAATAATGCGCATAATCGGATGTTTAAAGCGCCTCTACGCCCAATTTGCGCTCCGTTCTTGTAGAGGTAAATTTTTTAATGCGCCTTGAAAGAGCTTTAAATGCCTCTTGTAGAGGCAGCCTCAGTCAAAAAATATAGTTGCTAGATACAGTTGTTGTTGTTGTTGTTGTCATTATTATATTTATATACCACCTTTTCCACAATACTGGGACTCAAGGCAGTTTTACAAAATTAAAACAAATACAATTACAATACACACACACACACACACACACACACACAGAAGTTAAAAAATATAATGAAATTAGCTACATTTAAAATATTAAAAGGCAAATGACATATAAAAAAATAATAATCCAGCGCTTTAACAAAAGTCCAGACTATTCCCAAAGACCTGCCGGAACAAAAACATTTTTGCAATGACTCCAGAAATACAGCAAGGAGGGCACCAATCTAGCCTGTCTAAAGGTAATGTCTGTTTTGGCCTTGAGGTTGCCTCTCTTCTGTGAATGGAGAGCTGTGTGTACTAGAAAGCTGCATACACCCAATGGCCCATGGATGGATTGTCTAATTTTACAACACTCAGCAGTACCTAAATGTCACAAATAAATAAATAAATAAATAATCAAAACAAATACATTGTTTTTGATAAATATCGTGCTCCCTCAATGCATGTGACATTCTGAGTCACTTTCATGGATGTAAATGTTTCCTTTGACTAACAGACTGACTGTGTTGTGGACAATGTTTGAGACTAAGCTAAGCAATGTTTATTTTACTGGGAGAGATAAGCATATGAGCTCTCTCTCTGTCTTATGAAATGGGTTTCATTAAGGATGGACGACTCCATTAGTTTCACTTTGTCCTGCATGCAATTTTTTTTTAAAAAATCCCAAGTTCATTATCTTCCAAATATGAAGAGCTTTGCAAATTTTGGTAAACTTTTATAAAAAATGAAGTGAAATGGAATTCTCATCCACCTGCTTCAGTCAAATTTAACAGGTACAACCATTCCCAGCATGGAGAGGAATATGATGTACCTGCCTGCCATGTAACACTTAAAGATGAAAAAAGAGGTGGCAAGCATAAGGCCCCCTCTACAAGGATTTGCTTTTGCGCCCGGTTAGGCGATTATGCACGAGAGGCGGTGAAGCGCATTAACGGATGACCAAAATGTGCTTTACAAGTAGTTAATGCGCATAAGCGCTTGTTCACACAGTCAAAATGCGCTTTAACGGCCGAAGTAAAATAAAACTCGCGATTTAACACGCATTCAATAATGCGCGTAATCGGAGAGATAACGCGCCTCTACGCCCGATTTGTGCTCCGTTCTTGTAGAGGTAAATTTTTTAAAGCGCCTTGAAAGAGCTTTAAACCTCTCTTGTAGAGGCAGCCTAATTCAGCACTTACTAGTTTGGATACATCAGGGGCTTACCTAGGCTGACCATCTGAAAAGGAGGACAGGGCTCCTGTAACTTTAACTGTTGTAGAGAAAAGGGAATTTCAGCCAGTGTCATTTGTAGGCAATTAGTTCCTGGTGAAATTCCCTCTTCATCACAACTGTTAAAGTTGCAGGGGCCCTGCCTTCTTTTGTATATGGTCACTCTAGTACAGTGCCTGCAACTTTAACTGTTGTGATGAAGAGGGAATTTCACCAGGAACTAATTGCATACAAATGACACTGGCTGAAATTCCCTTTTCTCTACAACTGTTAAAGTTACATGAGCCCTGTCCTCCTTTTCATATGGTCAGCCTAGCTTACCTGCTTCTGCGATCGTCCCTCACCTTCTATAGACCTGTGCGATGTCCCAGGAGGAAAGAGGGACATCGCGGGTGCCATTTTGTTTTACTGAAGAAGGGCCAGTCGCACAATTGCGATACTTCGCAAAAGTGATTTTTTTTAAAAAAAAAATCCTCCCCCCATTGCAGGGATAGCAAAAATGCTGCCCCCACCCCTGAAGGACACAGAGCTTCCCCACGCAGCCCCGTGCCCTGCTCCGCTACTCATGGGGAAGAAGAGATGACCCAGGAGTGGCGGCCATACCACCCGTGCTCCTCGGGATGGTCCTGGGAGATAGGAAAAAAATCAAGAAATCCGCATCCCAGATATCCCAGGGAAAGTCCCTGGTCATACCTGGTTCCCCTGGGATTGCCTGTGCATCATTTAGATGCACAGGGATGACCTCGAGATGACTCTAGGAAAAGAGGTTGGTGTAGACATGGCCCAGTCAAAGCCCTGCCCCTGCATGGATGAATCTGGCAGTCTTGGTTTTTCCCACATTTGAACTCTTTTCATTTCAAGTTATTTTTGTCCCGAATACTACAAATTTTATTTATTTATTTATTTATTGCATTTCTATCCCGCCCAATAGCCAAAGTTCTTTGAGTGGTTCACAAAAGTTAAAACCATAAAGTACAACCTGATGTATAAAACCACAATATAAAAACACAACATAAAAGTACAATATAAAAGTACAACCAGAATAAAACCAAGCAGCACTACAGATTTAAAACAGCAAAGTTAAAAGATTAAGATAATAAAATGTTAAAATACTGGGAATATAAAAAGGTCTTCACTTGGTGTTGGAAAGAGTATACTGTAGATGTGTGGTAAACCTCTCTAGGGAGCTCGTTCCACAGCTAGGGTGCCACCTCAGAGAAGGCCCTCTTATTTCTCATCAAAACCAACTGAAACAAAGATTTCACCAATCCCTAGGTTTCCCAAGTGCTTAACGTTGGCTGGTTTGTGTCCATTGTTTGTAAGTACACATATGGAAACTGGAGTATGCAGAGTGCATATGGGGCCCAGAATGCTTTTGTGCAGTTTGTGAGATTTCAGTTGAATACAAAACAACACAGAAGGTGTGTGCGGGTGTGTTCCCTTCTCTCCTGTATGTAGAGTGGTATGCTGAGGAGGGGGACTAGAATAATGATAATATTATTTATTTATTACCCGCCTCTCCCCACGGATCGAGGCGGGGAACAGCATCAAACATAAAATACAAAACTGATTAAAACACTTAAAACCAATACACCATTAAAATACCAATAAAATGCTTTAAAATTCATCTGGGTAGGTCTGCCGGAAGATATCAGTCTTTATAGATCTTTTAAATTCCTGAAGACTGGTGAGTTGGCGAATCTCCCCCGGCAGGTCATTCCACAATCTGGGAGTGGCAGAAGAGAAGGTCCTCTGGGTAATGGTTGTCAGTCTAGTTTTTGTTGACTGTAGTAAATTCTTCCCAGAGGACCTGAGCGTGTGGGGCGGATTATATGGGAGAAGGCAATCCCGTAGGTAACCTGGACCCAAACCATGTAGGGCTTTAAAGGTAATAACCAACACTTTGTACTTCGCCCGGAAACTGATTGGCAACCAGTGAAGAGATTTTAAAATTGGTTTAATGTGGTCACTGGTGTAATGTGGTGTAATGTAGAAGACTCAATGTAATCCCTTTATCACCCCTCCTTCTCTCCAAAGACATAGCCCCGGAGAGGCATGAGATGTCTTGATCTACAAGCTTCCAAAGTTATATTATTATTGTTATTATTGTTATTATTTTATTAAAGAAACTCACTTTATTTCAGCCCAATATATTATTTAGGACCTTCCTCTGGGTAATTCTTAAAAAGCCTTCAGAGAAGTCTGTCAGGACTGTCTCATACATTTGAAGAGAGGTCTATCTTTGCAAGGATTGTATCCCAAGTTTCTTTCAACACCTTATGTCTGTAGAAAGAACTCTGAATATAGAGGGTTTGTTTTTGAATTCAGAGTTTAGGGTGTTTTTTTTTCAAATTCAAAAGCATTTTACCTGCACGGCAAAAGAGCCTTTATATATTGGACTGCAAATGGCAAAGAAACATGATAATTTCTAGGAACCTAGGAAACTGCCTTTTACTGAGACACACCATTGGTCCATTTAGCTCAGTATTGTTGACGCTGATTGGCAGAAGCTCTCCAGGGAGATGTGGGGGATTGAACCTGGGACCTTTTGCATTCCAAACATGTGCTCTACCACCGAGCTATACCCCCTCTCTTCTGATGAACTGGATGTGGCTTAAAACCCACTGGACTTCTGAGTATTATCTTCTAAACTAAATCTGCGTCTTGCACTTTTTGACTGATTCAGCGGGTTTTGTTTCAAGTTGTGTGTGACCCTTCTGGGGGAACTACAAAATGTAATTGCAGGCATGTTCAAAGGAGTCTTCTTTACCTACCCCTGTGGCAGTCTGTTTGCCATAATGACAGATCCTATTAAAACCCACGTTTAAACTACATAATCAATCACTTAATCCATTGCTTTCCCTATGGAATCCATTGATGCTTTCAGCCAGGATTAAATTAAGGCTAGCTCCTGTATTCCTTATTCTTGCCAACAATTCTTTTCTACAAACAAAATATTGGAATTAAAGATTATTGAGATGAATACCACTTTTCAAGTTGGAAAAACTTCTCTGTAACTAAAGGGGGGGATTACAGCCAAGTCTGTTTTCCAGTCCTTAACTTCTTTGGAGAATGACCATTTTCTTTTACCTCATTTGGAGAGAAATGTCTAATTTGAAAACCCAGAATCCAAGGAGGAATTCAAAGGGGAAGAATTTTCTAAGTATCTCTAGAGGATACTGGGGTAATGATCTTGCTAAAATTGATGATTAGAGGAAATGCTCTGGTGGATGGAGAACATAGGAGATATAAGAAGCAGCTTATACTGAGTGAGACTATTGGTTCCATGTACTTCAGGGTATTGGTACACCGAATGGCTGCAGCTCACCAGGATTTCAGGCAGGGGTCCTTCCCAGCTGAACCTGGATAGGCCGAACATTATTCTACCCCTATGTCATGGCCATTCTCCAAGAGAGATTGAGAGATTTTCATCCCCTACAGCAGGGTTGCTGATCCTCTTTCAGATCAAGGGCTGAATTCTATTTCAGAGAAACTTTTGGGGGCATCATTTAGGAGCATCAACTTTTGGGGGCATCATGTCAGAAGTATCTATCTGGGCAGTGGAGCTCACTGAGGTTCCATCCGCTCACCTCCCCCAAGTCGTTTCTCCATTCTTTGGCCCAATTCAATCTGCATTGAGTCAGGCCGGCTCATAGATTTTCTGTGTTTCTTTTTTTTTTTTTTTTTTAATGGAAATGGAAATTTGCACAAATTGCAGCTGTAATTTGTCAAATTTGTGCAAAGTTTGATTGCAATTTGTGCAAATTTCTATTTATGAAAATTAAAAAAAAAATCTGGGGAAAAGCTCCTGGATTTCGGGGGGGAAACAAGCATTGGCTCATACATGTTATCTGAGCCAGGGCATTGTGGAAATCCAGCGAACCCCAAAAGGGCTGGATTTCCCAGTGATGAACATCCCTAACCCCATTCCAATAGTGGGTGGGGACAAAGGCAAACTGGATGGGGCCAAAATATTTTTTTTAAAAAACAGCATAATTTCACTTAAAGTTCTTGTGGCCAGTAAATAAACTTTAGGAGGTGCATTTCAACCTTTCAGAACAGGGAAAAAAACAGCACATGAGGCAGGAAACCACCTCAGGGTCAGAGGATTGGCGAAAGTAAGTGGGGTCAGAGGAAGGGGTGTGGCCATCTGGGGAAGCCTGAAGGATTGGTTGGGTTCCCAGGATGGGTGTATTTGGCTAAAGGGCTTATGGTTCTCCACCTCTGCCCTACAGTTACAAGTGGCAATGAAAAACTATATTTATATTAAATGCAATACAAATGATCTGTCTAAGATGATGGTGGGAGGGATTGGAGTTAGTTGTGCATGTGACCCATTATCCAGGCTTTTAAAAAAAAATCAAATGGTCTAATATATTACAAAAACTATTATCAATGTGGAGAGTGATTCCATGGAATCATCCTAAAATCTTTGTCTACTAGAAGTTATTATTATTTTTTTAGTCAAGAAGAGTAGTTTTTTTTTTAATGATAAAATTTCCTAAATTTCAGCAGATTTGAGGTAGTCAGTGTAGAAATAATTTGGAGAGAAATGAATGAAACTTATTGAGAGGCCATAGCTGGCCTGGCTGTCAAGGGGAAAAAATGGTACCTTTAATCCCCAAGCGCCCCCCTCCCTCCTTGCCTATTGTTATTCCTTCTTGCCACTTCCTATTAACTGATGGTGACATCTTATCTCTTGCTTGAAGGGCAGACTAGCAGATTACTTTAGAGCTGATGTAAGTGACACTCCAAGGATTGGCCAGCAGCCGGTTCAGTAAGAGCAGCGACCACCCAAGCCCTGCAGTCTCTGTACGTCAACTTCATGACATGCCCTGGATCCTTGATTTAATCTTGAACTGTCCTGTTACAGCATAATAGTTGGTCGTATTTCATTTTAAGTCATTTGATGGAGCATATAGACTCAAGCAGTTCAGACGCTCTCTTTCCTGAAGTGTTGTTAGCGATCACTTATAAAGCACTTTGAATTTGCAAAGGGTTCTTTAAATGTTCACTTGTTTGTCCTCACATATCCGCTATTATTCCCATATCACAAAAGTTCACACAATCGCACGTGGCCCAGTTCACACGATCGTGGGATGGTTAATAAACCACTGTGGCTTGTTAATCACCCTGCATGTGCCAGTCACATGAGGTTTTTTTTTTTAGCATAAGTACGCTGGCAGCCCAGCTTGTTGTGACATGTGCCTCTGGCCACGGTAGCTTGTTGCTATGGGTAACAAGCCATCCATAACCCTACAACAACCCATGGGCATGGCACGCATGGCAGGAAAAATAAACCACAGTGGCTTATTTCCCCAGCTGAGAGGAAAAGGGACGCTGTGATCCCAAGAGTTATACTGGCACACTTGGGCCTATTCCCACATCTGAACTAGTGGTGCTCAGATGTGGGCCTTCTTCACTGGTCTTGTGTCTTCAGTAGATCATATCCAGGCTCTAGCAACAACCTCAGCTCTTGAGGTTCTGGCTGTAGCTACATTGTTCTCCTAGACAGAAACACTAATATTTAATTGATAATAACAATTGTTCCTCTTGCATTTTGTGAATGCAGTCCTATCTATTTTTGCTGTGAAATGTCTTGGCTCGCATTAAGGCCAAATTACATGTGACAATGTCAGACTGAAGGCTTCTATGCTGTCTGAGCGCCTGATTCATCTATCATAGTTGGATCTGCTCTTTCATTGGCTATGAGTAGACCCTTCCTCCTGAGTAAACCCTAGGGGAAAGGCTCTTCTATTGGTGCTTTGGTGATCTGTGGAATGGGAGAGGAGAGTCAGGCACCACTGCAGGGCTCAGGATGGAGTCAAAGGGGTTCGTTGAGACTCAGGTGAGGCATCCCTGCAATGGGACTGCTTGGGATGCCTTGTGTCTTCTCTGGGACTGACGAGGAATCCAGTCTGCCTCCAAAGAAGTCTTCCCTGGGCTTCAGTTGGCCAGCCCAAAACATTTTGCTGCACAAGGCAGGGCAGCAAATCAGGCTCCCTCCTCCATCCCAAGCCAAGATGTATAGTACCCAAGGCCAGCCACATTATTTTGGCACCGGAGGTGGAATAGTACCCTCTCTGACAGTAAAAAAAAATACACTAATAATAGCTAACCATTTGCTGCTCTTTCATGACACCCAAATTCAGCTGCTGGAGGCAGCCACCTCTGCTTTACAATAGAGACAGCTCTGTATCTGTCCCATTCACACATAAAGCAGGGCAGTGCTGGTCCAAGATGCTTTGCTGCCTGAAGTGCAGCCCAAATTGCATTTCCTGCTGCTAGGGCCAACATTTTAAAAAGCTTTGTTGCACAATTCAGACACCCATTCCTGGCTTCATCTATTCCCACTGTCATGGTGCCACCTAAAGCAGGTTGCTTCACAATGCTGCAAAGCAGGGACAGGCCTAAAGCAGAGGAATGGAGGGGAATATAACCATAACAGGAGTGTGCAGGAGAGAGGCAATGAACCTTCTTGCTTTTGACATCAGATCTGGAAAGAGAGAAAAGCAGCTGAAGCAACTGAATGTGGGGATGATGTTCACAGGCCCTCTTCTGAATGTTCATTATATTGCTAAAGCAAGATCTGAGACTGCTGGGCCAGAGCATAGTAAAAGAAAGAAAGTTGTCATGCAACTCTGTCCTATATATTAGTGAACTTGTTCACTGAGAGAGAACTCTTATGATTTTATTTCATTTCGTTGGGAGGGAGGAGTATCGCCTGTGCTTGCATCCAGGGCACCTTTCCAAACTGGCATGATCACTGCACAGAGGATGGTATTAGGAGACTTGGGGAAAACCCAGAGTTTTGCACTATTACAAAATATGTTAAGAAGAAGAAAAAAAACCTAATGGGACCCCCCCCCCCCCAAGCCAATGAGGACGTAGCATCGTCAGTCGTACAGAATATTGACTGTTTGTTAGTGGGGTAGAGGACCGAAAACGGTGTGTCTTGGAATGGAATATTTTGGAAGAGGGCACGGCTGGCTGGCTGGAATCCTGAACTGAAGCACTCCACGTTGCAACATTTTGTTGCACTCCCCATGCGTTATGCCCAATTTTGCTAACCCTCCAGTTAAGAAATGAGAAACATTTCCCTCCCAGCTGTCCTAGAAGGACATAGTTGGTTGTGTCTATGAACATCAAAGAAATTGAGGATACAGTATTAATCAGATCTTTGTCATTTTCAAGTGGCATCCAGATATAGTTGAAGAGGGCAATGCACATAATAATAATATAATGAATGACGTCACAGCAGCAGGAGGTCAGCTTCTGCCTCCGTTGTTTTCCATCCCCACCCACCTTGATCTAAAGCTATATTTAGTTGTTTTTCATAGAGTGCCCCAAAGCGGTAATCTGGGAGATTTGTGTGTGTGTTTTTAAAATAAATAAATAATAGAGATAAGGCCACACTGATTTTTCCATGAAACCGAAGAACATTTTCTAGCTGGTTTCTGTTCTAATTCATTATTTAATTTGCATTCTGCTTGCGAAGTGCAACTTGATTAAATTAGCTCTTTAAAAGCCTGTGCGTGGCTGGTGAAGGAACTGGAATTATGTAATTGCTAAGTGGTATTTGAGGGAGTTGGGTAAAGGAAATGCTGGCTGCTGACTGGCTGTTCTTTAACAGTCTCTCATTTTGGCACAGTTTATCAGCAAAGATCTGTATTTTCAGGAGCACCCTTATAAACATACATCTGTCTATCATGGGTAAGTTAGGTGAACATATGGAAAGGAGGACAGGGCTCCTGTGTCTTTAACAGTTGTATAGAAAAGGGAGTTTCAGCAGGTGTCATTTGTATGCATGCAGCACCTGGCAAAATTTCCTTTTCATCACAACAGTTAAAGCTGCAGGAACCTTGCCCTCTTGACCAGATACAAAAGAGGGCAGGGCTCCTTCAGCTTTAACTGTTGTGATGAAGAGGGAATTTCACCAGGTGCTGCATGCATACAAATAACACCTACTGAAATTCCCTTTTCTATGCAACTGCACCAGGAGCCCTGTCCTCCCTTCCATATGGACATTCTTGGTGGTAAATATTTCTCTGTCTTAAAGACATTTTTTGGCATTGTAAGGGTGCAATCCTATGCATGTTTAGACAGAAAAAAAATCCTAGAACTCCCAGAATTCCCCAGCCAGCATGGACTTTTTTTTGTCTAAACATGCATAGGATTGTACCCTATGTGGAACATTTGCTCTGGCTCTTATTCTCTCTTCTTTACATTTGTAACGGTGGTGGATGAAAAGCAAGTACTGCCATTAATTGTAGATACAGATATAGGCTGTATTCACATTTTAGCATCCTGCACTAGACTAAACCTTGGATCTCATGGAATATCCACAATTGAATTCACAACATAGCAGGCAGTTGCTGTCTAAGTTTTCAGTGAATTTATTGACTCAAAATCTGCTGGGTTGTCCATCCCCTCTTCTGTACTCAAAGCCCATTCATTCAGGACCCGTGCAACTGCTGATATTCAGGACACTGGAATTTGGCTTTTGTTATTGTTGCCTTGCATTGTGAGCTCCCTTGCTGAGCTTAATATCTTGTGAATCCACAATGGTTCTCTTCAGTGCTTAGTTTTTAGAATGAAAGGTGTCAGGGATCAAGGCTGCCTAAGAACTGGGGGTGCTTGCTTCCCACGGCTGTTTTTCCTAAATGGGAAAGACAAGCTCAAAGAGGATTCCCTTACAGCAGGTCACCTGCTGCAGAAGTAACTTCGCAAGTGTGGCTGTGGTGCACATGTGTTAGGGCTGTGCCAAATGTTTTCAGGGGGGGAATTTTAAGTGCATTTTTGGGAGGAGAGGGAAGAGAAAAAGGGGGAGAGAAAGAAGTGAGCTGGAGAACTTCTGATGGCTTTTGGGGGCAATAGACCTACTTTTAATTTTTTTTAACAGTCAGAGACAGTAGCATAGTCAGAGGCTTCTTTTTGAGGTCCCCTCTTTTCCTGCTTGCTTCAAGCAGTTTTTGCGGTTGTTCTCCAGCATTGGCAACAAACCTCCATCAGGAGCATCTTGAGCCACAGTGTATCTGATGAAACTTGTACCGTGTCAAAAACTGCTTAAAGCAAGCAAGCAAGAAGGCGGGGGGACTGAAAAAGTAAAAGCCTCTGACTGTGTGACTGTCTCTGACTGCTCAAAATAGGATCTCCCCTACCCGAACATCTCATCTGAATGTCTCTAGCTCATCCTTGAATGTGCAGAAAGTGCCTCCCCACCTCCCTAGTCCAAGAATGTATGTGTATACATGACAGTGTCAGAGCTGAGCTGTAAGCAGCAGTCTGATGGGAACCAGGAGTTGGGGCACGGCAGCCTTCCCCTACCTAGTGCCCTCCAAATGTATTGGTCTACAACTCCCAGCATCGTCTGGCTGGCTGGAGTCTGCTGGGAGTTGTAGTCCAACACATCTGGAGTGCACCAGGTTGCGGACAGCTGTGGCAAGGAGTCAGCGATTAGGGACCAAGCCAGAAATCAGAACTGAATAATATACCCAAACTCAAAGAACCCGGAGGAATGGTTGATGCTCAGGCAAAGTATCAGCCTGAATAGGGGCCCTTTTACAGCCCTTCCTGTCTGTATAGTCAGGGCAAGTCCAGAGCTTGAGAAGAATTCACTTTCCAGGGAGATGTTCCAAACTGGAATTCTTTGACTCAACACATGGAGCAGCTACACAGGCAGCTGAAGCTGACGGCTTCCTGTTCTAGCCCTCATAGCTCCATGCAGACCAGAGGACATTTTCCTGACCAAGGGCAGCTTTCTTCTGTGCAGAACTTCAGTACTTTGGAGGGGACATGCTGGAAGGCAATTACCCCATCACAGAAGGCATAAGTCAGGGGAGGGTAACCTCTGGCCCACAGAGGTTGCCCATCCAGCCTTCCAGAGCATTCCAGGGTTCCTCCAATGGGGAGGTCTTGCCCCTCAAGCCCCTTTCTCCTAACCACTGGTCATTTGGTGGTTTCTCAGCTTTTATGTGATTTCCCCTCTTCTAAAAGTTTCAAATGCCTCACCTTACTAGCACAAGAGCTTGAAACTGAAACATGTGGATATTTTGGCTCCACCCCTTTTCCCTTTGGCCCTGCCCACCACATGAATGTGCCTCTGAGAGCCAGAGGGTGTCTTCATGGTGCTGGGATGGCCTGCATCCCTCCCTCCCCCGGGGTAATACCGATGTTGAGAAAGGAGTGCGGGGACCAGAACCACCCCAGCCTTCTTCCTGGGGGAAGGTGACCAATCGCAGATCACATTCCATCAGGCACCACCCGGCCATGCCTCCGCTGCAACTCCTTAGCAAGGCAAGGGGCTGTCTTGACACCATCTTGGGCATCCTTGCCTTGCTCTGGAGAAAAACATCGGGGTAAGTCCCCAACTTTTTTTCTCGGCAGTTTCAACAGAAAGCCCCGGGGTGGTGCGCGATTGCAGGGCTTTCCGAGCATTTAGCCAGCCCCCACCCCAGTGTTATAGTGGCTAGCATTCTGGGTTTGGATGTGAGGAACCACTTTCAGATTAACCCTGTCGCTAAGCTTAGGGTTACCAAGTGACTGTCCTTCAGCATAACCCACCACACAGGGCTGTGGTAAAGCTACAATGAAAGGAAAGCATGCATGGTAGCTGAGCTCCCAAGAAGAAGGGTGGGAGACAACTGAGATAGACGGGCAACGAGACCTATGCATCAGTGTTCTAGATGATCAGAAGTGAAATTAGCAGGGATCTAGGAGCCCAATGTTGTCAAGTGTAACTGGAGCTGCAAAGTGATCATGCGTTCAACAAACTTATCCAAAAAAAAGGAGGATTTGTTAATAAGCACATGTGACAAGCAAGATAGTAAATCACAGGGAGTGGGGGTGAAATTAGATGAATGAGAAGGTATGTTGGCAATGGTTGTCCCTTTAGGAATATCTTTAACAGCTCTGAAAACATTGATTTTAATAATCAGGGAGCAACAGTTGATTGACAGGTGAGTAATGCGTGATCTGGAGTACAGTTAGAAAAGGATTAATTTTGCTTATATGGTGTACGTTGAATTAGTTAAGGGCGCCATAGGAATGAAAGTGATGAGCCATTGTTCCTGTAAAATTATAATGACAGCCTTCCTAACTACTGTATATTTATTATGCGAGAAAGGAAATGTCTAGTAAAATTCAGCATAGGTTAATAACACCCATATAGTCCCTCTTTTCTACTGTCTTGAATAGACCTCCGACTGACTTTTACTGGATTATTAGCGTTAATTGCATCAATTGCAATATAATTGATTCTTAAATACTATGTAGAAACCTCATACAATTATGGAAAAACAAAAGTCATCTAGACATCTCAGTTTTAGAATTCCTACACATTTAATTCCTGATAATCACCAGTCAGTTTGGATGTTAAGATTGTAGGGTGTCTTGTTTTCTTTCAGATAGGTTTTGACAGAATTGATAGTTTTACAACATTTAACACATTGCGCGTGGAAATAATAATATGTCGTTTGCAAAAAAAAAAAAAAAGGGGGGGGGAAATGAAATAAAATAACTTCATTTCTTAAATGTGAGATGCATTACCTGAACACCTCCATTGAAATATAGAACACAAAACACACACACACACACACGCAAACACACAACCCCCCCATCAGACATTTCCTTTTGAATGCATAATGCCACGGGGCTGGCTCCACCCCTTTAATGCTGCTGCATGTGCCATCAACTCCCCCAAGCCGAGGCACAATTATCTGAATCTGAAAGAACTACCTTCACTGTGCATAGGATTTCCAACGTGGGGACAGGAACCCTAGCTAATCAGGAGTTCTGCTCCCATGTTGGGAAACCTATATGTAGTGAGGGCGGCTTCTTCAGACTCAGCCAATCAATGTCAGCTCAGGAGTGTTGCCAATTTGGGGTGAGTCATCAAGCGGGTGGAGCTAGGCTCACATGTTACCCGCAGGCCCCTTCGCACATTCAGAAGTGAACCCTGAAGAAGCTTCCCACATAGCCCCTTCATCTGTAAGAAGGAGATAGTGATTCTTTGCTGTCTTGCAGGGTGCTGAGATAATTGTTATCTTTTTGGCACCAGATTAAGACCTTTCTCTTTCCTCAGGCATTAGGTAGCTTATGATGAGTTTTAATCAAGTCCTGGATTTGTCTTATGACTGATTGCTGAAAGTTGATTTGAGATATATGTTGTCTCTGTGAATACTGTCTGTGTCTATATGTTTTTATGTATATGGTTTTTAAAACATTATATACTGTGGGCCTGTTCAGACAACACGCTAAACCATGGTTAGTGTGCTAACCCTTTTGCAGGAAATGGTTAGTTGAGCATGTTTAAACCATAGTTATGTAATTAGAAATGGTTCACATGATACACTAAGCCATAACGTTTAGTTCCAAATGCTTATCCACCATGCCATCTGAACAGGGTCTTTGTCTTTAATAGATTTTAAACTTTGTAAACTGCCCAAAGAGCTAGAAAAGTTGTTGTTGTTGTTGTTGTTGTTGTTGTTAATAATAATAATAATAATAATAATAATAATTGTGAAGTGCCAAAGGACTACATAAAGGTGAAATGTCAGGCTTGCTGGTCTAAGGACATTATTCTTGCTTTGGGTACTAGAGTAATGTGGTTGAAATTCTGGACAAGCCAATGTAAGTGGAGGAAGTGGGAGAGGCTGAAGCTTAGTGGAAGAGGACATGCTTTGTATGTGGGAAGTCCTGGGTTCTAACCCTGCCATTGTTAAGTATGGACAGGTCTGGGAAAGACCCCTCCCTGAAATTCATCAGAGCAGCTGCCAATCAGTGTAGACAGTATTGAGCTAGATGGACCAATGGTCAGACTTGGTATACTATAAGGCAATTTCATATTATTATATGAAAGTAGATTAGATAGATAGATAGATAGATAGATAGATAGATAGAATGTTCTGGCAGTTAAGGACTGAAATTTAATATCTAAAGGTGCAAGAATTGCTAAATGGATCATGCTTGTTAAAGTTACCAAAGGCCTTTGATGTATGGCATAAAACAGAAGTGAAATATTGATGTCCAGGGGGCAAAAGATCCATGCTTTAGTTCATTGAGCACCTTTGACATAAAAAAGGTGTTAAAAGACTGTCCTGCATTCAAGATAAGGAAGAATTACAGATACTATTCAGAAGATACACCCTTGGAGGCAGTCAGCACTATTTATCATCTATGACCATGATGGTTGAAACTAGGGATATGCACCGGATCGAGTCCGATCCACGATCCGGGCCCGATCCAGCTAAAATCGGATAAAATTATCCGATTCCGATCCCGGCATCTGGATCGTCTGATCTGATCTGAACCGGTCTGAAAGGACCCGATCCGGTTTGGATAAGATTGGAGGATTGGACCTCCCCCCCTTGTGCTCCTTACCTGCTGGGGCCATCCACTGCTGTCCGCTGCTCCGATCTACTGAGAAACAGGCTTCACAGCCTGCCTCTCAATAGCGCGCCAGCCATGAAGCCTGTTTCTCAGTAGATCGGAGTAGCAGACGGCAGTAGACGGCCCCGGCAGGTAAGGAGCGTGAGTGGGGAGGAGGGACAGGGAGAAGGGAGTTAGGCTCCCACTCACCCACCCACCGCCATTTTTTTCGTATAGGCTTGCATTAGGGGAAAACTTTATTTCCCCCAATGCAAGCCCATTGCAAAAACACCAAAAATGGCGGCCAATCCAAAAATCGGACGTCCAATTTTCGGATCGGAATCAGATCGGATCCGATCCGAGGGACCTCCAATGTTGTCTGAACTGATCCAGGACAACATCAGAGGTCCCGATCCGGGTCCCGATCCAATCTGGGGGGTCCGTGCACATCCATAGTTGAAACAACAAACAAACAAACAAACTATTAAGCATCTATGTTCCTCTTCTGTCAATCAGACATAGGTCTTTGTGCTGCTTCTCATCCATGTGAGAATTCCTGAATACATCTCTAGCTTGATTTGCTCATGGGCTTTGTTATTGTTTCCCATTCACCTTCTGGGAGGCACATAGTGTTTTACCTGAGTTGGTTTTCATTGTGTTGATGAGCATATTACAGTCACCTCAGAGCTAAATTCAATACTTTTCATGTTATTCACTGGGCCTATTTGCACAACAAAACAGTCCACTGTGGGTTAATTTACCCACAGAGGTTCTTGTATCATGCCAGGCACCATGGGCACCACCTTTGGGCACCCAGCTTGCTGTGGCTTGTGGAAACCCAGGCATCAGGGGTTGTTTGACACTTAGATAACTCTCAAATAACCCTAAAACAAACCATGAGTTATTTGAGATCTGTCTAACCGTCAAACAACTACTGCCACCTGAATTCAGATGACACGTCAAGCCACCACAAGCTGAGTGCCCGCAAGCGAAATGCAAAAATGGTGCCCATAGGGACTCAGCTCAACACAACAGCTCCTGTGGGTAAATTAAGCCAGTAGACTGTCATGTCATGCGAAGCAGGCCAATGACATTTAACAAACTCATTTCAAGTGTTATTAAGAAGAAAATACTTCAAACACACCTGCACACTGACACACACACACAAGAAAAGTCTTCAAACACACATGCACACTGACACACACACACACACACACACTGACACATACCTCACCCCAACAAGTAATTCACTGGAGCAAGCTGGGTGAAATTTGGTTGTATTCTTGTTTGGCATGTTATTTTTTACTGCAAATGGGTCCAACTCAATTTATGTCACTTAAACACGCTGCAAAGCAACCTGCCGTCAAAAGGTTTCCCTGAGGAAAAATTAAGCCCTCGGAGCCATCAATTATTGAATGCCTACATCTAAGGGCACCATCCACCTTGTACTCCCTCCTGCCCTAAGTGTTAAATAAATCATAACATCCTGTTCATCGTGCCATCAGTGGGGGTGAAAGAAGTCATCACAAATGAGGTCGAAATCACAGGGTTGGAGCCAGCGTCCAAGTTTTTGTTTGGAAGAAGTAGTGACTCCAGACCTTTTGATAATTCAGGTCCTCAAGGAAAGCCCTCCCCGCCCCCATTCGAACTACTTCCTGTTAATATGGAACAGGGAGGAAATCAGCATTAACCAAAAGGAAGTGCCCACCCATTTCCAGTCGTGTGCCTCATTTGTCAGGTGTATGATTGGCGCCTGGAGGCTTGTTTTGGCTCCTGTTCCATCCCTAATGAGGAAGTATCAAAATACTTGTAACACGCTGTGTTAGGACTTCAAAGCCTTTCATCACTGGATGGATACAGACTTGAGCCATAATTTTTTAAAACAAAAAATGGAAAGGAAAATCCCTTGACACACTTACTTTAGTGAGCTTTTGAAAACTGTAATAGGGAGTAAAGAAAGGCGTTAACTAGCAACAGTCTATTGAAACATATATTTCCAGAATTAGTTTCAGAACACCAGGACTGATGCATCAACATCTTCTGCATTTGATATTCAATCTCAACATTCGATAGTTTACATGTGACAGGAAAGAGCTCAAAGTTTCATTGACTTTCAGTTGCTGAGGTCTAATTTCAGAATCCAAATTCACATTTGACGTGCTGATGGATTTTGAAATTGTATTTCAACACTAGTATGATCTCCTTTGGGCTCCTTTACACAATGGGTTGGAAAATACCTATCGATTTTTGATTATGCATGTCAGAACCAGTAACATTCCCAGCACATGATTACATGATTCTATCTCCATGAGTATCTATCTGCTTTAGCTTTCTGGGCCTTTTTCTTTGGTGCACACTTCCCTGTTGTGTTTCCTGTCCTTGGATTTGATCTCACTTAGTCTTTCTGCCACAAACCAATGTTGCAAAGGCCACTTGTCTTCCAGTTCCTTACAGTAAAGAATTTACAAGCCAGCTGGGAGGCAGAAATTCTATACAGCTATGTCAGAGACTAAACTAACCATACTACGCCAGTGTGGGAGTAGGAGCCACTAATGTGTACTCTATCTCACTTTGGGCTTTACAATCTGTTTGTCTCCAGTGAGGCCCGATTATTCCCCCCCCCCCCTCATTTCTGCAGGGCAGTCAAAAGGACCTCAAAGGTTTTCTACATAAGACATATCTAAGAGCACAGTCAATTTCAGTCGTTGTCATTGTGCAGCAACGTACAGCTGTATGTGGGCAGCTTCGTCTGTATTTTCTCTGCGATGTCCTTTCCTATCATGTCAATCATTGCCATTTTGTACAACTAAATAAAAAATAAACCTTCAGGGGATCCCTGACAGCTACTATAGTTGCCACCTGCTCGGATTCCTAATGACATGGAGTTCATTCTAGGTCTGCCATTCATTTTGTACACCTACCCTATGTGTTTTTCAAGACCAAGAGATAAAGGAAGAGATTATTTTATTAGGTCTTGTACTGGTGCTGTTTGTAACTGCTTGGTCCTTCATTTAGTGGATATGCACCATTAACAAACAGAGGAGGAACTGAGTTAATGGCTGTCTAAAACGGTGTTTCCCAAACATATAGTGGAGGGACATGCTAGTTATTATATTCAAACTGAAGAAAGGCCACCAATTTTAGTTAATAATTGAATGATTGAATTAATTTAACCAAGTATGAATAAAAAAGGTTGAAGGAGTTGAGTATGTTCATCCTGGAGAAGAGATGATTACCAAGTGAGATGATAGCTATCTTTAAATTTTTGTCTCATAGAAGATGGAGCAAATTTGTTTTCTGTTGCCCCAGTGGGTTCAAGTGGCAAGAAAAATTATTTTTGACTAAACATTCTGAGGTCCTTCTTGATGGTACCGATTGTTTGATGATGGATCAGACTGCCTCAGAAGGTAGTGGACTCTACTTTGTTAGAGGTTTTTAAGCGGAGGCTGACCAGCCATCTGTCAGAATGCTGTACAAGCAGATTTCCTGCATAAGCAGGATGGGAGGTTGACTAGGACCCCCTCTAGATGGATTCCGTTTGACGCCTGGTTAGCCGATTATGTGCATAATTGCTGAAGCACATTATCGTAAATGCTTGTATGCAGGAGGTAATTGACCACTCAACAGGTGACCTTACTGGTTGTTTCAAATGTGCTTTACAAGTAGTTAATGCAGAGAATCGCTTGTTCACATAGTCAAAATGCACTTTAACTGCTAGAGCAAAATAAAACTTGCTATTTAACGCGCATTCGATAATGCACATAATCAGAGAGAAAACGCGCCTCTACGCCCGATTTGCACTCCGTTCTTGAAGAGGTAAATTTTTTAATGAGTCTTGAAAGAGCTTTATATGCCTCTTGTAGAGGCAGCCTAGATCTTTGTGGTATCTTCCAATTTGATAATTCTAGAAAATATTTCTCTTGACCACATCTTCAAGGCCTGATCTGAAAACACGGGGACTTGCATCCTAATCCTTATTGTGTTGGGAAGGAGCCACATGCAGAACAGTGACTCATGCAGAGCTGCAACAAGTAACCTCCTCTGAGTAGGTTTAAATCTGGTAGGTCTCTGTATTGGGTGGTATTGCATTATTCAGTCATTGTCCTTATTCAGACGATGCACTAAGCCAAGGTGATTAAGCATTTCGAGATAAACATTACGTTTTAGCATGTCATGTGTACCATTCCTAACCATGGTGGCTACATAACTACAGTTTAAACACGCTCACTAACCATTTGATGGAAAAAGGTTAGCGGCCTAACCATGGCTTAGCGTGTTGTCTGAAAAGGCTAGTTCTGGGTGCAGGGAGGCACAGCCCAGTGACCTGCCCTCAGAAGGAGCTGATTTGAAAAATATATGCCCAGAACTCCATAGGAAACATTAGATCATCCATTTTTCATGGAACACTAGAGAAGGGTTGGGCAGAAAATGAACTGGTGTTTAATGATAGCTGACTGGTTGACTTGCAATATCTGACTCCCAATTGTTGAACAATAGTGCAATGGGACTAAGGAATCTTCTAACTAGGGTGGCCATGTGTCCTACTTTACAGAAAACAGTCCTCTGTTAGAAGGGGATTCAGAGGACATTCCAGTATTTGAAGATCTCCTCTGTTTGAAGGGCTGTTCTCTTGAAGCACATTGTAAAGATAAAGAACCACAAGGAGCTCCACCACCTTTCGTATGAACCTGCACATAACCTACAATCATCAGTAGCAGCGCTGGCTCCAGGTTTTGGAGGGCCCTTGCTTGGGTGAAGCTCCCTCATTCACCTCCCTCCCTCCCTCCCTCCCTCCCTCAGCCAGCCAGTCTGCCTTCTCCCTGCTCTTGTCATGAGCTGCTTGAGAGGCAGAGAAAGCCAGCGAGCAAGCAGGCTGTGGCATTTGCTGCTCCTCCTCCTCGCCATCACTGTTGTCTGGGCCAGATCAAGAGCTAGGTGAACAAGCAGGTTGCAATGGTGATGGGAAGGAGCAATTCAAGGGTGCTCTTGTCAGTAGGTGGTCAATTGATCATGATGATTTGTTAACCACTTCCGCGGGTACTCGGCACGGACCACCTGATTTCCCCTATTACCCTCGCCAGGTGTGTCTTCACAAACCACCCAGAACCCTCTCTCTTTTTTTTATTATTTATTTTCATTTTATTTTTAATTCAACATAAACAATATAAAACAACATAAAATACAATACATACCGCATACCCCCCGTGCTCCCCTCCCCCCAGGAGACCTTCAATTATACTTTATTCTCCAGAACCCACTCTCTGTGTCAAGAGAATGTAAAAACCATCCTTTTGTCATGGCAGGGTATTTCACGCCCCGCCACCCAGTTCCCCAGCCAAAACTGGCTTGAACCAACACTGGAAATAACCACACAGAATTTAAGGACCAAAGCAAGTTTATTTACACACTACTCTAAGTTAAGGCCTTGGTCAAAACAGACATCTGTATACACAGGCAATAACAAAATAAGGGTTAGGTTATTGGAAGGGAAGGGAAGAGGGGGGGGTTAGAAAGGAATGAGGTAGGTATGGTAGTAGCAGCACAAACAAACACAAGTCATAAAACAATTGGGTCCCCAATCAATTAGGCACACTCTTAAAAGTGCTAAGCAACCCCAAACCGAGCAGGCTTATAAAACAATAAAATTCTAACTAACACCCGACTGAATCCGGCCGGATGGAGATCACCTCCTTGCAGAGCCTCTGCTCCGAAGAGAGAGATGAAGGAACCGCCCTAAACCGTCATTTTTCTATCTTTTCCCAGGCGGGCCTCCTGGCCTGGGAAATCAGCCCTCCCTAATTCTTTTCAGCTGAAGCTCGTTAGCTACAGCCACCTGTTTCTCCTGGGCTGGTACAAGGCAAGGTAACCAGCCCAGAACTATGTCAACAATCAGCTCCTCCAATTCCCTCCCCCCTTGAGCTCCAAGGTTCCCTGAAACCCTATGTCCTTCACACTCTGTTGTAGAGATGTTGAGTGATTTGTTAACCCTTGCTGGTTTTGCACATCATGGCAAGTTGCACCCAGGGAGCGTAATTAGGGAAATGAGCTGGCATGCAACCGGCAAGCTCCGGGGTGGTTAATAAGCCACGGTGGCTTATTAACTACCTGCAAGTGTATGAACCCCGTCTGTATCTCCCGAGGTGGAGAAAGAGATGCTTGTTACTAACTTGGAAAACAAAGATAGTTCTGGGATCATTGCTACCCTGTGTTGCTATGATTCTGGGGGGAAATCCCTGGAAGAGGATGGCCTAGCATGCTGCTGAACCTGTACAGGCCTACTATTGAACTGGCAAATACAGATGCCTGGATTGTTATATTTTGAACCCAGTAGGGTTAGTACTATAATGGTTGCTAATACTGAAGTGTCTTCAGCACTTGGTTCACTATTGGCTTATAAACCATTACAATAGCAACAACAACAAGGTGCATTTCCCCCTTCCTCAAATTAGACTACCTGAGTCCTAAATTTGCAGTAAACCAGATTTAGATTTGTACTTACATATGCTGGTCATCCCAATATATTGTGCTGCTAATTGAGTCTGGCCCCTGAAGCACCACTTTTCATTTGGTTCCACCCATTTCCACCACCCACTATCTTGCACCTGGTTCTTGTTGGAGGATTTCAGGGTTAATACTACTAAGCTAGCTGGCCTGGTTAAAACTTTACACTCATACTTTTTTCCCAGTTTTGGTCATATATAAAATTAGTAATACATATCAGAACATGAACAAAAGCTATGGCAAGTGATTTTAATAAAGATAGAGCTATCTGCCAACGGCCTATTGAAATTCTATTTTATGGTCAGAGAAATGGGGGGATGGGGGACATTTCACTTATTTTTTCCAGAAGGAGGAGAAATTCTCCGAACAATTTATCAGGGGTGGGACTTCCCATTAACAATGGTGGTAGCACAGTTTCTTTTTTTGAAAGGTGTATTTATTTATTTATTTATTTATTCTTGCTGCTGTTGCAAGTGTCAACAGCAGCAAGTGTATTGGCAGCCCGTCCACCATTTTGCATTCTCCACAATGCCCCAGACCTAGCATCATAACATAGTATTGCAAGTGGGTGGAGGGATAGTGGTTGCCGTTAAAAATTGTGGATAATATTCACTGAAAGATCTTCAAATTGGCTTTTTTTTCTAGGGCAGCAAGAAAAAAAAATCTCATAATTTTTTTTCTTGAACATGTTTCCTTAGAAATTTCACTTCAGTTCTTGTTAAATGTGCTTCATACACCCCCTATCTAGATCCTTGCATATAACCTTAAGCAGTGTAGAGTTTTTGATATTTCAACGGAGGAGATGAATTGCCCATGCAAATACATAAACAAGACACATGAAACATGAAAAGAAATGGAGCAGGTCTTGTGGCTGGAGAAAGTCCCATGTGTACATCACACTCTTAAATAATTTTTGGATTGGATTGGGATGCCAGACTCAAAACTTGAATCAATTTGAAAACTTTAAGAACTCAGCCACATGCTAAAATGGACAAGGTGCCTGCTTACTCCAACACAATATGCCACATAACTGCATCCAATGAGTTACATCACAAAAAGGATGCTGAGCCAGCATAGCAGACAGATACCAGATGCAAATACTTAGGAATACATGTTCAGTGAGAGAGAAAATGTGGCAGATGTAGTGTGAGTCATGGGAGAAAGTGGTGAGCAGTTCAGCACTGAGGAAAGGGTTAATCCCTCCATTTTGTTAATACACAGGGAGGTACTGATTGTGACAGAAATAATATGCATGTCATCTGATGCATATGATCATGCTATGCCACCATGAGAGCAATAAGCTATAGGGCAACTAATAAAACTTCGTAATAAACAAACATGCTACAAATTTCTGGTGAAATCATAGTATCATAGAATTTAGGGGGACCAGATAAAATCCAGGTCAGGGATCATGTAACTTTAACAGTTGTAGAGAAAAGCGAATTTCAGCCTGTGTTGTTTGTTTTGCAGTTAGTTTCTGGTGAAATTCCCTCTTCATCACAACTGTTAAAGTTGCAGGGGCCCTGTCTTCTTTTGTATATGGTCACTCTAATACATGCAACTTTAACTGTTGTGATGAAGAGGGAATATCACCAGGAACTAATTGCATACAAATGACACTGGCTGAAATTCCCTTTTCTCTATAACTGTTAAAGTTACATGAGCCCTGACCTGGATTTTATCTGGTCAGCCTAGTAGAATTATAGAATAGTTGAGTTGGAAGTGGCCTATAAGGCCATCAAGTCCAACCTCCTGCTCAATGTAGGAATCCACATTAAAACATCCCTGACAGATGGCTGTCCAGCTGCATCTTGAATGCCTCCAGTGTGGGAGAGCTCACGACCTCCCTAGGTAATTGGTCCCATTGTCGTGCTGCTCTAACAATCAGGATGTTTTTCCTGATGTCCAGCCAGAATCTGACTTCTATAACTTGAGCCCATTATTCCGTGTCCTGCATTTCGGGCTGATTGAGAAGTGATCCTGGCCCTCCTGTGTCTGACAACTTTTCAAGATGCAAATCTATGACAATATGCAACTAGATGAAATCTGCAGGATTGGTCAGTTTTGCCACTTATATTTTGAATGTGGAATTTCAAATCCAAACATTGAGTTTGCCTTTTGAACATGAGCTTTTACCTCAAAATTCAGAATGTGAATGCTAGGCCGGGATGGGTGAAAGGTACATCTCCTGAAATGTTGGACTGAAAAGCCTCTTTAAAGACTAAAAGATAGAGAGCCTGTCTACACTACTGCTTTAAAATGGTTTATAACAGTTTTAAACCGGTTAATAATGGTTATTAACCGGTTTAAACTGTTAGAGCTGATCTACATGCTAGGTTTTTAATGTTTTATAAGGGTTATGAAAACTCTTTGGGCCACATGACGCACTCCCTTTAACGTTGTATACCCGAGGTTTTTTAAAACTCAATACAGCTATATACAACGGTTTCACTTTTAATAAATTGTTTTAAGTAAAATAATGTGTCCTTCCTTACCGTTTGTGATTCATAGGGGCAGTGCTTCGTTTACCGGTGCCCAAATGCTTAGCAGTTGATTGGTAGGGAAGAAAGAGGGGCTAAGGAGGAAGTGGGCAATTGAACTACAACACCCACAATTCTTAGCCCTATACTTATTGAAAGCTAGGGAATGACAGAGGAACTAAGGAGGAAGTGGGTGACTGAACTACAACGCCCACAATGCCTTGCCCTAAACTCATTGTAAAAGCGAAACAGAAAGAGACGGGGCAGAAGAGTGTGTGACCGTACACACCGCTTTAAAGACTGAAGAATTTTTCTCCTGTGAGTACTCAGTAATGTGGCCTAAGATGTTTTAGAATGCACCTATTTGGAATGTTTTAAAATACTATTTAAAACGTTCCAAGGGACTGTGTAGATAGGCTCCTATAAACTGTTTTAAAGCAGTAGTGTAGATAGGCTCATAGAGATCTTGGTTCCAAGCCAGTTCCAGTTCCAGTTATAATTTGAATGTGAAAACTTACTTCCCTTCAAGAGGGGCTGGGGTGGGCCAGGTCTTTGTCTGGGGGGGAGGCGATATTCCCCCTTATAACTTGGCATCACCTATAAGATTCTCTCTCTCTCTCTCTCTCTCTCTCTCTCTCTCTCTCTCTCTCTCTCTCTTTCGGTCAGTAGGAATGGGTAGGGTGACCAGATAAAATCCAGGTCAGGGCTCATGTAACTTTAACAGTTGTAGAGAAAAGGGAATTTCAGCTGGTGTCATTTGTATGCAATTAGTTCCTGGTGAAATTCCCTCTTCATCACAACAGTTAAAGGTGCAGGCACTATGCTAGAGTGACCATATACAAAAGAAGGCAGGGGCCCTGCAACTTTAACTGTGGTGATGAAGAGGGAATATCACCAGGAACTAATTGCATACAAATGACACTGGCTGAAATTCCCTTTTCTCTACAACTGTTAAAGTTACATGAGCCCTGACCTGGATTTTATCTGGTCACCCTAGGAATGGGACAATCTGTAAATTCATTTTCTCTTGGATTCAAATTGTTTAAATTTCATACTCTTTCTCTCCCGAATGTGAACGTTGAGATTTTTTGGCAAATTCTTATAAAAAATGAACTGAAACAAAATCCTCATCCATTTGTACCAGACATTCAATAAGGACAGCTCTTCACAGCACAGAGCGGACCATGATGTACCTGCCTGCCATGTAACTCTTAAAAGTGAGGATCCTGTCAGAAAAACACAGGTGGCAACCATAATTTGGCTCTGATATGGTTGAAGACACATGGATTCAAAGCTAGACTTTTAAGAGCGAAGCGCTCAAAGTGTTGGGCCTAGATGGACAACTCTGTCAGTTCCCATGTTAGATTATTTTCTTAAAAAAAAAAAATCTCAAGTTATTTTTTGAAATTTGCAAATTTTGTTAAGGATACTGAACTGAATTGAATTTCTTGCCCATCCCTAACATGTATGTTTTAAGGGATGAAGGCATTTCAGGCTTACAAATACAGTTTTTTCTTTAGAAGGAGCACAGGGTGCACATAGCTTCTTCCCCCCCCCCCCCACATTTTTACTCTCACAACAGCCCTCTGAAATGAATTAGGTTGAGAGAGATAGAACTTTTCTCCATGAGGCATTTCTCATCCTCTCATCATGGTTGTTTACAGTTTCTTTAAAAAACATAGTGACTCTCCAGTTTTGCTTCTGTTTTTAAAGATCACTTTCAGTTAGTATCTTTTAGAGCAGGGAAAAGGCAGTATTATTTCTGCAAAAAAAAAAATGTTTTTTCCACTTGTGTATTTGTGCTACTCTATTATACCACAGTGCCACCTAGAGCTAATGTACAAAAAGCAGGAAAGGAAACTCTCTTCATGCAGTGATCTCAATTCTGCGATGAAACCGAAGTAGATGCAACGAATTAACTTCCTCACGTAGAAAGGTCCAGAGTGACTTGCTGAAGGTCTGACCTTTGTGACTGAGCCAGGATTTGAACATGGACCTTTCTGGCCCCAGGTGACATGCCAACCACTCTACCACAGTGGCTTTCACCGGTCTTAGGTTGGTTTCTGCCATTTTCATCTGTTGGTTGACAGAGTTAAAAACAGCATATGATGAACCAGCTGAATTATTTTTAATTGGTCGACAGTCCTAGTGCGCCTATATATGATGAAGCAACTGGTAAAACAACAACAACAAACAAGCCACAACCACCAGCATCCCTTTTGCTGCCTTAAAAATCCATGCAAACCCACTGGAATAGGAGTTTTTGCAAGCTAATATTTACCAAGCAAATCCTGTCTTTTCCTGCCAACTGCACATGCATGTGGGTTTGGCATCCACACTCAATTCACCGCACAGGATATAACGATGGCACTAAACTCATCTTGCTCCTCAGCCCATTCCCACTGAGCAGGTGAAAAGTTGCCCGACATGATTCATCCCTCTATGGTTCTCTTGTTCGCAGGATGCGATTTGGAAGAGCACCCTTCCTCTCTTACCCTCCCCCTGCTTCAGTTTTTTTTTTAATTATCCTTGTTTCAGAAGGCAGCCGTCAGCAACAAAACCACAAGGCTAGTCTTGGCTGGCTGAATACATTCAGCAGCTGCTGTGTTCCAAGTTCTGGGCAAGCCACCGTTATCCAGATTCCCACTTGTCCTGTGTCTTCTGCCTCAGTTGCATTACAGCATCTTGAGCAAGAAGGACCACTAATTGACCAGCCTGGAACGTCTGCCAACACAATATGGACCATTCCCAACCCCTAGTAGACCGCGTTTGCCCCATTGTGCCACATTCCCCACCCCTGTTGATCCAAGGCCTACGACATCTTCCAAGTCCTCCTTGAACGCAACACTCCAATTTAGCATGTGGTATGCTGTGTGTTTTTTAAAAATTATTATTTCTTTCCCCAGCAGCATGCTCTTGGTTATTGTTTCTCAACCCGAGTTGAGAAACAATAACGGGTCCGTTCTTTCATCAATTATTTTGTAGCAGACTAGAAAGGCAACACCAAAATCAAAAGCTATTTTTTTAAAAAAAAAATCCCCCCCCCCACACAAAGGCAAAGCACACTCACACCATGAAGCCCAATCCTTTTGGGCTCTTTCATAATTATTCCCCAAAGTGCCACAAAATATATAGAGATGCTTACACATTTATCTCTACTTTTCTTAAAACACAGACAAAATGCTGGGTGTGTTTTTCTATACAGACTGGGAGTCGGAATGCTATTTAAGTTGGCTTCAGTGCATTTCTTCATTGTGTTGCGCTGACATGATTTGTTCAAAGAAATTGTGCTTTTGGAAGGAAAAGGTTAAAGTTTGCTACTGATATTCATCAGGAGATGGATATTTAATCTTTAATCTCTTGTTCTAGGCCCCTACTTCGGATCAACTCATTATCCCGAATAAACGAAGTGTCATTCCCATTATTTATGTTTCGTTGCAGCCAAAGTATCTGGACCTCGTTTGGGTAAGCACCATTCATTTCGACCCATTCAGCATTAATCTCCCTGCTAACATCTTTCCTGTCCTATGCACTGTCCCCTATTTGCTTTTATGTTTTCCGCAGAGTGTTTATAAAAGGATAATCTTTTACAAAGCAGACAGAATTTTTTTGTGTATAAACTGCTGGGTTTGAATGCCTCATTGATACACCATCTAAACTGAAGTGTTCAGCAAGATTAGTGCATCCACTGAGCTACTGAACTGGGGTAAAATGTGGGCCCTGCGCCTTTCTCTAACGAAAAAGGGTGGCTGGAAATGCCGTCACTGTCCAAATGAGATACTTATAGCAGATGGATTTGGGAAAACAGGAAAACATTATATATATATATATATATATATATATATAATCAGCCAAGGAGGTCACTTATGGTGACAGAGAAAAGGAAAAGGAGACAGCAGCCATGTTGTTTTGTGGATTCTGATTTTCTTGGGAGTGAGTGTCAAGCTGGAATAAAGCCATGGACATCAAGAGAATTACTCCTTCTTCTACATCACTGTAGCTGCGAGAGAAAATTGCCCTCTAGCATAGCTAAATACGTACGACTTTTGCTGGGGAACAGAGGCATGTCACTCCGTAGTATGGAAATAGGGTAATTATTTTTTTTAGAAGATAAATTCGTAGATGCATTAGCAATGCATTTTGCCATCAACTCTCCCCCCCTCCCAATCTGTGCACTGTATGCAGCCATATCGTTGGGAAATGTTGAATGTTGGGTGTTATTGACAGACATCCCCCCCCTTGTGCAATGCAAACACTTTTTGTTTAAAGAACACAATATGCAAGTGCTTTTTCTGCCCATATTCCTCACATTTAATAGGGAAAAATCCAAAACAGACATGTGGTGGTATCATTTGAATGGCATAGATCCTTAAATACATTTGTCACTTTGCGTGCTTGCCAGATATTTTTCAAAGATCCACACCATCGAAAACACTCCAAATTATATCCATCATGACTCTGTCAACATGTAGCACTGTTTAGCGTTTTATTTTCATTAAACTGCACTATTGTTGTCCATCTATTATGACATAAACTAGGATTTGTGCCCTTGCATTAAAATGAAATGAAGAGAGAGAGAGAGAAATCATTGGGAAAACATTCAGGAAATCTTGCAATTCATTTGTGTTTGTTAAGCTGCCTTGGTACATGCAAGAAAAGGGTAGGTGAAATGTCATGTACATCAGTTGTGAGTTGCTTAAGGGTGGGTATTAAATTCCAAAGGGACTCCCATCAGAGATGGAGCTGAGTATGGGATACACATTTTGCACTGGCTACAACTGCTTGAGTTGCTCCTCCTAACGTCGACAGTGTGCCCCAAAGGAAGTGAGGCAGGCAGCAGGAGGAGGGCCTTCTCTGCTGCAGCGCCCCTGCTGTGGAATGAACTCCCTAGAGAGGTTCGCCTGGCACCTACGTTATACTCCTTTTAGACGCCATGTGAAGACCTTTTGATTTTCTCAGTATTTTAACAGTTTGTCAGTTTGATTTTTAACCTTGCTGTTTAAATTTGTATTTTAAATCCATATTAATTTCTGCATGGCTGCTCAGTTTTTAATAATAATAATAATAATAATAATAATAATAATAATATTTATTTGTTACCCTCCTCCCCCTCCGGATCGAAGTGGGGAACAGCATCAAACATAAAATACACAAAACTGATTAAAAGCACATAAAACCAATACATCATTAAAATACCAATAAAATACCAATAAAACACTTAAAATTCATCGGAGTAGGCCTGCCGGAAGAGATCAGTCTTTATAGCTCTTTTAAATTCTTGAAGACTGGTGAATTGGCGGATCTCTCCTGGCAGGTCATTCCACAATCTGGGAGCGGCAGAAGGTCATCTGGGTAACGGTTGTCAGCCTAGTCTTGGCTGACTGTAGTAAGTTCTTCCCAGAGGACCTGAGCGTGTGGGGCGGATTGTATGGGAGAAGGCTTTTATACTGTATTTTATATTATGTTTTTATACTGTTGTTGTTTTATATTTGAATGTTTTTTATAGTTTTAATTTTTGTAAATCACCCAGAGAGCTTCAGCTGTTGGGCGGTATAGAAATGCAGTAAATCAATCAATCAATCAATCAATATTATCTCACCTTTCCTACAAAGAGCGCAAGGTGGAATCCATGGTTCTCCTCTCCATTTTATCCTCACAACAACCCTGGGAGGTAGGGTAGTTGGAAAAGAAATGACTGGCTCAAGGTATTTCAGTGAGCTTCACAGCTGACTGGAGATTTGAAAGTGGGTCTCCCTTGCCCTAATCTGACACACAAATTACTACACTGTACCGGTGTTCATTAGTACTGTTGTGGTAATGGTAGTTATATGCAAACTGTGGCTCAATTCTCACTGAGGTGACAAACCTGTGCCTGAGCTGGACCACTTCAGACTGAAGGTATGGGCTCACATGATTTAATGTTCATTCATGGGGGTGGGGGGAGACTTCTGCATAGAAAGCTAGATGTCAGGTTTCAAATGGTTCTAGCCTAGCTTTCTCCCTGTCTTGCTACTTTTCTATATGCAGGATACATTTGTTGGCACATTATTGGAAAATAACGCACGTTGTTGCTCAGGCCTATGCCATGCTAGAAAATATATATGAGGAAAATGGGGGACAATATGCTAAACGTTGGCCATTTCTACACTGGCCATTTTTTACAGAATTGTCTCCGCATTGTCCGTGTAAGTCCAATTGATGCACAGGGACTCCCGGGGCAGTGGGGGGATGGGCATGGGTTTTCCCAGGGATAAAAGATCCCTGGGAAATCCCATTTTTTCTCGTGGTCCCGGGTAGGTCCAAAGACCGCAGGAGGTGTGGGCAGCTGCTCTAGCTGGTGCCTGCTTACTCGCAAATAAGTGGGCACTAGAAATGGCCATAGAGTCATGCCACGTGGCTCCGTGCCCATCAGGGGAGAAGGGGGAGCAAGTCCGCCATCCCCAGGATGGTGGGGTGGGGTGGGGCCCCTGATATCGGGTGTTATATTTTTACCTTCCATTTTGTGGTGCAGCGCAAGTGCACTCTTTGGGCCTTTTTAAAAAAAATGGCGGGTGCGACATCCCGGGAGGACACTGGGATGTCACACTTCCTGGTGAAGAAAGAAGAAGACAATCCCGGAAGCAGGTATGTCCGGGATTGTCCCCATGCCCTCCCACTACACCCCTAGTTATAGAAAGGACATAAGTTATATAAACTGCTGTGAATTTTCTTACTGCATTGTGTATGGGCCTATCTACACAGTACCTTGGAATGTTTTAAATTGTATTTTAAAATGTTCCAATTCGGTGTGTTCTAAAACGTCTTAGGCCACATTAACGAGTACTCACATTACAGGAGAAAAAATCTTCAGTCTTCAAAGCGGTGTGGGAGGTCTCACACACTCTTCTGTCTGTCCCTTTTTCTTTCATTTTTACAATGAGTTTAGGGCAAAGAATTGTGGGAGTTGTAGTTCAGTCACCCACTTCCTCTTTCTTCCCTACCAATCAACTGCTAAGTATTTGGGCTCCGGTCAACAAAGCACTGCCCCCACGTGTCAGGGAAAATCTTAGTGTAAGTTGTCTAAAACTTGATTGGACAAAAGTTTGAGTGTCCAGAAGGACTGAACAAGCCAGCTGAAGTCAATGAGCAGAGAGAGAGAGAGTTTTTTCTATACTGCAGAGAAGGTCAATCTGATAGTGGGAATGTTTCTACTAGGATAAGATAATTGAATATGCTGAGCTTGGGTCCAGAAATGTGTATATAAATCAGCCTATAGAAATGACTGTGTGGTGGGACAGGCTGGAGTTATGTGGAACGGAGACTGGTGTATGAGAGATTTGATGGAGGACTAGGCTATGCTATAGCCATAAGGAAAAGCCTGTATATATCTGGAGAAACCAGTTTTTGCCTTGTATATATTTTATATTGGAACAGAAGTAAAAGGAATTGTATTATACACCATTTTGCTGGTGTGAGTATTTCTTCTGCTGCTGGGATTTTTCCTGGACTTTATTGCTTACTCAAGCACAGGCAGCACTTGTTTCTTCCCTCAACAGGTTTATGGGCCCAGCCAAGAGGCAATAAAACCCAGCCAGGAGGCAATAAAATCCAGCCAGGAGGCAAAAAGTGCTCTGGAGAAGCTCAGCAAGGAGTCCAGTGAATGCACCGGAGTGCATGGAGTTCCAATTGTTAAGGCAACGGATGACAGTTTCCAGATTAAACGTGTAAACAGGAGGAAAATTTAGCTCTCAAAGTTCGGCTGAGGAATCGGAGGCAAGTGGTTTGTCTGGCCAAAGTAAGGCTGTGTGTGTAAGACAGCTGGAAAACATGGCACAGACTAGCTTGGTAGGTGGAATTCCCATTGAAAGGTTGAATGAAAGGAATTACTAGAACTGGTCATTCAAGACCGAGATGTTTCTGAGACGCGATGGATGTTGGCATGTCGTGGAAGACAAAAGGCCAATGAGTCTCAGTGCTGACGAAAGAGCTACATGGGATTCTTTAGCAATGAGAGCTAAAGCTAATATTTTGCTGAGCATAGAAGATAGTCAAATTATTCATATATCTTGCAACGACGCAGCAAAACAGTGCTGGGACAAATTACGGAATATTTATGTAAGACAAACAGCCAGTTCCAAAATAAGCCTGACGAGACAGCTGTATCGCACCAAGCTCAAAGAAGGAGGGTTGATTTCTGAGTACCTCCAAAATATGGGCACGCTGTTCTCAAAATTATTAGAAGTTGGACTACCCTTTGATGAGGAGAATCAAATTTATATCATCCTCAGTTCTCTCCCTCAAAGTTGGGACCCTCTGACCATGAGTCTCGAATCCATGCCACAAACTGATCTTTCTATTAAATATTTAACAGGGAGATTGTTACAGGAGGAGAAAAGACGTATTGAAAGGTTGGAGGAATGAGGAGAGAGAAATACGGTCATCCGTGAATCGCACGGAGAGGAGAAACGGCAAGCCAAAATGGAGTCGAAGCGCTTACCAATCGGTGAAGGAGAGAGCGTTATGGCTGTCGAGAGGCGGAAGTGTTTTCGATGTGGAAAGACGGGCATATTCGAAAGAATTGCTGGGTTAAGCTTCAGTCGAAAGGAGCCTTGAGGTGGCAGAAGAGCCGTTACTCGAAGGGAGACCGGGAAAGCGAGCGAAAGGAATCCAAAAGCGCTTGGTCTCAGTTGCTGTGGAGACGAGAAAGGATGAGCGGAAAGAAGTTTGGCTGATCGATTCCGCCTCAAGCCAAACCCTTTGTTGGAGCAGGAAAGGTTTTGGTAAGCTCTGGCGTGGATCTCTGGAATCGGTGTTGCTTGCAGATGGGAAGCAGGTTTCCGCAGATGGGAAGCAGGTTTCCGTATATGGGAAGGGAACTTGCTATATTCCTTGTTTGGGGAAATATTTACCCAATGTGTTGTGTGTAGAAAGTTTAGAGTTTAATTTGCTTTCAGTTGCAAGCCTAACAAAGGCTGGGTATGTTGTTACTTTCAAAGACAAATTGTGTAAGGTAACAATGAAAGGGCAAGAGTGTGCACAAGGTTTCCTAAGGAATGGTTTATATGAAATGAAATCCCAGGAGTGTGTGGCAAATCAAACTGGGAATGTGCCAAGCCATTTTAATTGCATTCATTTATTGCATCGAAAGATGGGCCATGCGAGTTTCAAAGTGTTGAAGCAAATGCCGGAGCAATGTAAAGGCATTGACCTCAATGGGTGCAATAGGTTTCTGGATTGCAGTGTGTGTAAGCAATCAAAATCCAAACTTCAACCAATTAACAGGAAGAGTAACAGGATTATTCAGGAAATTTTTGAATTGGTGCACCTTGATTTGGTTGGTCCGTATAAAGACAGCATAGGAGGTGCAAGATTTATTCTGGTGATTCTTGATGATAAATCCCGGTTCAGTTGGGTATTTATGCTGAAGAAAAGATCAGAGGCATTTCAGACGTTCAGAGATTGGGTGACTTGGGCTGAACGCAGATTTAAAAAACAGGTAATTCAAATCCAATCTGACAGAGGTGGAGAATTCACAGGTCATGATTTTGTGAAGTGGGCTAAGGTCAATGGGATAACCCACAGGTTCTCAGACCCATATGCGCCTTGGCAGAATGGAGCCATTGAACGAAGGAATGGTTTGCTTCAAACAGTTAAAGATTCTTTGATGATTGATTCGAAAGCAGAATCAAATCTGTGGGCTGAAGCATTTTCCACAGCCAAGTATTTGTTAAATAGGACATAGTCTCAGGTGATTGAAAGTGTGCCTTTCTACCAATTGCATGGTAAGAAACCAAATCTATCTCATTTAAGGGTTTGGGGCACATTTGCCTATGTGAACGTTCCGAAAAGTCAGAGGCTGAAAGCTGACCACAAAGCTATAAGGGCTCGCTTTGTTGGGTACAGTGACAAATCATAGAGGTTCTATATAGGTAAAGGGAGAATTATTGTGTCAAGATCAGCGAGTTTTGAGGAGCAAAACTGGGAGCAAGTACATTCTAACCCGGAAGTTTTGCTGCATTTCTCAACGACGGGAGAAATGAAGGGGAGGAGCAAAAGGAGTTAATGTCTGTTGCAGCTGAGTCTCCCAGGGAACAGCGTGTAACTCCGTCTCCCATGGAAAGCAATGGAAAGAAACAACCCCCGGAAACAAGTCCTTGTAAGTTGAGACGGTCTGATCAAGCCAATAAAGGAATACCGCCTGTAAGGTTTGGTTTTGAAAGCAACAAAGAGACAGTTTGCTTGGTGAAATGTGAGCCTCAAAGTTACGAGGAAGTTTTGCAACTGCCTGTAAAGGAAAAACAGAGATGGATCTCTGCTATGCAAGAGGACCTTCGGAGTTTCTCTAGGCACAATGTGTATGAAAATACACAACTGCCGGAGGGCAGGAAAATGGTAGATTGCAGATGGGTGTTTAAGAACAAAATGTTAGAGAATGGTGAAACTGGTTACAAAGCAAGGTTGGTTGCTAAGGGTTTCTTGCAAGTAAAAGGAAAAGACTTTGACCAGATTTTTGCTCCCACATGCAAAGCAACGACGTTAAGGTTATTCTTAAGCTTAGCTGCTAAGAATGAAATGAATGTAATGCATCTTGATGTGGGGACGGCTTATTTGCATGCAGATCTAAAGGAGGAGATTTACATGAACAAGCCTCCAGGTTTTGGTGATAATAACAATGAAGTATGGTTACTGAAGAAAGCGGTTTATGGTCTTAAACAATCAGCCAAATGCTGGAACGATTGTTTAAATGCAGCTCTGGTGGAAGGCTTAGGCTTTCAAAGAGGTATTGCGGATCCATGCTTATATGTAAGGGATGATTGTGATGGTTTTATTATGGCTTTAATTTATGTTGATAACATTTTACTGTCTTCAAAGTCCATAAGCCAGATACAAGGAGTTGTAACGAGTTTGGAAAAGAAATTCAAACTGAAATCACTTGGAGAAGTGAGCAATTATTTGGGATAGCAGATCACCAAAAAGAATGGAAAATATTAGGGGTGTGCACGGACCCCCTGGATCGGATTGGGACCCGGATCGGGACCTCCAATTTTGTCATGGATCGGTTCGGACAAAATCAGAGGCCCCCCGGACCGGATCGAGTCTGATCCCGATCCAAAAATCGTAAATTTTTGGATCGGCCGCCATTTTTCCCCCCATAGACTTGCATTGCAATGCAAGTCTATGGGGGATGCAATGCAAGTCTATGAGGAAAAAATGGCGGCGGGTGGATCGGTTCGGACAAAATCGGAGCCCCCCCGGACTGGATCGAGTCTGATCCCGATCCAAAAATCGTAAATTTTTGGATCGGCCGCCATTTTTTCCCCCATAGACTTGCATTGCAATGCAAGTCTATGGGGGATGCAATGCAAGTCTATGAGGAAAAAATGGCGGTGGGTGGGTGAGGGGGGCCTAACTCCCTCCCCCCCGGGGCCATCTGCTGTAGATGGCCCCGGCAGGTAAGCCCCCTCCCCCGCGCTCCCTACCCCCTCTGGGGCCATCCGCTTCCATCCGCTGGCGCCCGTGGGCGCCCGCGGATAGAAGCGGACGGCTCCAGGGGGGGTAAGCCCCCTTCCCCGCCACTGCTTACCTTTTAGGGCCGTTCGCTCCCGTCCGGCGCCGGCGGCTACCGCCAGCCGGCTTTGCGGCTTGCTCTAGAGTAGGGCGGCGGGTGATCACCCGGCGCGCCACCCTGGAGCAGGCCGCAGAGCCCACTGGTAGTAGCCGCCGGCGCTGGATGGGAGTGGACGGGCCGGAAAGGTAAGGGCCCCCCTCCTCCCCTCCGCGCGCCCCCTCCTCCCCTCCGCATGCCCCCTGCTTACCTTCCCGGCCCGTCCGCTCCCATCCGGCGCCGGCGGCTACTGCCAGCGGGCTCCCCGGCCTGCTCTAGAGTAGCGCGCCGGGTGATGACACCACCCGGCGCGCCACCCTGGAGCAGGCCGCGGAGCCCGCTGGTAGTAGCCGCCGGCGCCAGACGGGAGTGGACGGGCCGGAAAGGTAAGCGCCCCCCTCCTCCCCCCCCGCTGTCCAGTTTCATCGGCGGGCGCCCGCCAATGGAAGCGGCAGTGGGCGCCAGTGGGCGCCCGCCGATCCGCCGATCCGCCGAACCGGTTCGGAGCCTTTTCGGATCGGTTCGGACTGGATCGGCTGATCCAGCTGTTGGATCGGAAATCGGATAATTTATCCGATTTCCCACTGGACCGGACTCGGATCGTGGATCGGGTCCGATCCAGTGCACATCCCTAGAAAATATTTTCTAAATCAAAAGCAGAAAATTGTGAATTTGCTTGAGTTATGTGGGATGACTGATTGTAATTGTGTACAGAGTCCAATGTTACCAGATTTCAGATCCAACTTGGAAGGGGAAGAATTCAATAACCCAGAGTTATATCAATCTGTTATTGGAAGTTTATTGTACATAAGGCAATGGACACATGCTGATATTACATGCAGTGTGGGTATTCTAAATCAGCAAGTTGTGAAGCCAACTAATGCTGCTTGGTTAGGTGTCAAAAGACTGTTAAGATATTTGAAAGGTACTTTAGATCTTTGTCTAACATTGTCATCTTTTGAAACCAAGTTCTTAGAGTGCTTTGTGGACAGTGACTGGGCAGGGAATCCCAAAGACCGGAAGTCCACAAGTGGAATGGCTATTCTACTTGGAAAGTCACTGATCTTTTGGAAAAGCAGGAAACAAGGCAGCATAGCAACATCAACATGTGAACCTGAATATGCATCTTTGTCGGAAGCTTGCGGAGAATTGGAATTTTTTATTCAATTGTTAAAAGATGTGAAAATTGTTTGTGATTTGCCTGTGAAAGTATACAATGATTCACAATCATGTATTGCTTTGGCTAACTCACATATGTTCAGAGCAAAGACAAAGCATGTTGCTATTAAATTCTTCAGTGTTAAACAGTATGTAGAAAATGGTTTGATTAAGCTAATATACTGTGAATCAAAGGAAAACGTAGGAGATTTATTTACTAAACCATTGGCAGCTTACCAGCATACCAAATTAACTGAAAGGTTAGGTTTTGAAGTGCTAGGTAAGGAAGGACAATTTTAAACAACTTAGGTCTTCAATTTTGAAGAGGTGTCAGGGAAAATTTTAGTGTAAGTTGTCTAAAACTTGATTGGACAAAGGTTTGAGTGTCCAGAAGGACTGAACAAGCCAGCTGAAGTCAATGAGCAGAGAGAGAGAGTTTTTTCTGTACTGCAGAGAAGATCAATCTAATAGTGGGAATGTTTCTACTAGGATAAGATAATTGAATATGGGTCCAGAAATGTGTATATAAATCAGCCTATAGAAATGACTGTGTGGTGGGTCAGGCTGGAGTTATGTGAAACAGAGACTGGTGTATGAGAGATTTGATGGAGGACTAGGCTACGCTATAGCCATAAGGAAAAGCCTGTATATATCTGGAGAAACCAGTTTTTTTGCCTTGTATATATTTTATATTGGAACAGAAGTAAAAGGAATTGTATTATACACCATTTTGCTGGTGTGAGTATTTCTTCTGCTGCTGGGATTTTTCCTGGACTTTATTGCTTACTGCAGGCAGCGCTTGTTTCTTCCCTCAACACCATGAATCACAAACGATAAGGAAGGACACATTATTTTACTTAAAACGATTTATTAAAAGTAAAAACCATTGTATATTGCTGAAGTGAGTTTTAAAAAACCTCAGGTATACATCGTTAAAGGGAGTGCATCATGTGGCCCAAAGTGTTTTCACTACCCTTATGAAACGTTACAAACCTAGTGTGTAGATCGGCCCTATTTTTCCGCATAATGGAAAAAAAATTGAACAAATGACACTGCACAATCCTTGCAACATATAGGGGATGGATTTCACAAAATTTCACATCCCCAGTCCTTCGTGAAAGAAGGTGAGTGGACCTGAAAAACTGACTGATTGAAGAGGTGCATAATGGGATATACAGCTTCCAATCCTTCAATTTTCAGCCTAGAGTGAATGTAAACCAAACCCCACTGCCTAACTGATGTTCGATGGACTTTTTATTATGTTTTCAGTGGCCCATGGTAGCATTTTGAGGAGATTCAGTTAGTCATCCTTTTTGGCAAACATCAGCATGCCCAGCAAAGGGACTAGGATTCGTACAGCATGCAAACAGAGCTGCCTTTTCCCACCCCAACTCAGGTAGCAGATCTATGAAAATGTGAACTCCCACTGGTTTGCTCTGCAGTTCAGGACAATCTAAACACTTTCACATGTGTTCACCCCTATGTCTGTGCTGTCCGGTTTCTTTATGAATCTGCAATTTTTAAAACTTGGTGCAAAAAATCATATTTTCCTCCTCCTCCTCCTCCTCCTCCTCCTCCTCCTCCTCCTCCTCCTCCTCCTCCTCCTCCTTCCAATATAATTCTCCCAAAATATGCATTTCTAAACAAGGATTTCTAAGGCTGCATTCCTAGACATACTTACCTGGGAGTAAACATTATTGAACACAGTGGAATTTATTTTTAAGTAAACATGCATAAGGTTGCTGTATAAATGTATTTTCTCTCAAAATATGCTTTTAAATATGATACATTTAAATTTGATACATTTTTTGAGCAGTGGACTTCACTGGATCATTCAGGAATGTGACATCTGATACAAACAAAGTTTCAATGTTACCCATTAGTTGAGGAACTGTGCATCAGGTTAGTTTATATTGGAATTCACAAAGATTGAAATTTCTCGAGCATCCAATGGCTAACTGCCTGGGATTTCAAAATTGGGGTGGGGTGTTGGTTTCAGACATCTGACAGGCCACAGTATATCTATGAGTGGTGGGCTGCAATCAATGTTTTTGTTTCTTATGTTGTGTAGTCCTGGGCTACACATTGGGGCTAGGCCTTGTTGGTCAAGGGTGGCATCACCTCAGGGCTAATTCAACAAAACATTAATAGTGTGACATTTGGAAGGCATTAATTGCAAATGACTATTTAAAGATGCATTGGCAATACATCTTTTGGCATGCAGGTATAGATGCTGAAGTGATTGATATTATTCCTCAACAACAGGGATTTCTCACATTCATATCCCTCAGAAATAGCCCTCCGTGAAATTTATGAGAGCTCCTGGCAACCCAGGTAGCCATAAAATATTAATCAAATGTATGTGTGTGTTGCAGTAATATATACATAAAGAACCAACGAGCATTAGGATTCCAACGGGACCATTAAGAGACCCATAAAAATAAAATGTCAAAAGAGAGACACTGTCAAGCTTGTCAGGATCCAGAGCCTCATTTACCCTAATATTTCTTCTTTATGTTTTGTTCCGATACTAGGAAGTCTACTGAATCTCCAAAGTGAAGACCTTAATATGACTGGATTCTTAGCATTGCATTTCAACAGGCCCAGACAGATGTGTATATTTAGGAGGGCAGTGTGGTCTAGTGGAGATACCCTGGGCTCAAAGTCCTGTTAAATTCAGCATGATTTATGCCACATCTTTCAGTCTAACTTGCCTCACAGTCACAGAGTTGTTTTGAGGATAAAATGGGATAATCTCATGTACACCAACCTGAGTGGGACACATCTGGGGTGGGGGGAATAGTTTGAGAATATTTTGTTTTTAGGTTTCTGTCTACATAAAATGCAGTCAGGATGGCGCCTTCCTCTCTCTGACAAAATTCTCTCTCCAACTTGGACTTGGACTCTCTCTTCTTGGACTTTTACTTAGCTTTTATTTAAAAAGTTTACGCTTGGTGATTTTCTACCCAATGGCGTTTACATCCTCAGTGAGGGGGAAAAGGGAAGTGAAACTTTAAACCCAAGGTTGGCGCAGCATTTCCTCTAAATTCAACTTGCTTAGGGATCCACACAAAATATAAAAGAAAGGCTTCTAGGGTGAGGAATTATGCCTTCATATGAAGTCAGCTGTTTCTCTGTGACTTCCAGGAGGCATAAATTCATGGACATTATAATGCTTTGGATAAATAGACCTGACTCAAAGAACCGCTAAGCAAATGGGCCTCAGCTTTGATGTTTCCCAAACTATAGGGCAGGGTGGGCAACTTGCAGCCCTCCAGATGTTTAGGCCTACAACCCCCATCAGCCCTAGCCAGCATAGCCCATAGTGAGGAATCATGGGAGTTGTAGGCCCAAACATCTGGAGGGCTGCAAATTGGCCACCCCTGCGATAGGTATAGAGACCAAGTGGGAACCAAGAATTGATATGGGAGAGGCTTTTCTAGAGTCCAGAAAAGGAGCTCCTGGACTAGGATGGTGTATCTATGTAGGCTAGGCTGACCATCTGAAAAGGAGGACAGGGCTCCTGTAACTTTAACAGTTGTAGAGAAAAGGGAATTTCAGCCAGTGTCATTTGTATGCAATTAGTTCCTGATGAAATTCCCTCTTCATCACAACTGTTAAAGTTGCAGGGGCCCTTCTTTCTTTTGTATTTGGTCACTCTAGTATAGTGCCTGCAACTTTAACTGTTGTGATAAAGAGGGAATATCACCAGGAACTAATTGCATACAAATGACACTGGCTGAAATTCCCTTTTCTCTACAACTGTTAAAGTTACAGGAGCCCTGTCCTCCTTTTCAGATGGTCAGCCTAATGTAGGCAGAATGAAGTGACTGATAACTGTAGGGGCACATTACACATTCTTTCATAGCGTTAGTTCTTACTTTTTATTCCACATTATCCAAAACACTGCAACAAATGCCATTGTGTGTCCTACGAGGTATAAATGCGCAAGAGAGATGCAGTGTTACCATGATGGGATCATAATGATTTGACACAAAGTGTAGATCTCGTCTCCCTTGATTAATTACAAATGCTTTGGGTATTCATATATATGAGGAATGACCAGCTGGCAGCCTTTGGTGCGTGAGTGTCTATCTATCTATCTATCTATCTATCTATCTATCTATCTATCTATCTATCATCTATCTATCTATCTATCTATCTATCTATCATCTATCTATCTATCTATCTATCTATCTATCTATCTATCTCTATCATCTATCTATCTCTATCATCTATCTATCTAACTATCTATATCTATCCATCAATCTATTTATTTTCTCTCATCTATGTATTTATCTAGATTTATTTGGTACATAAGGTTCTGACCATGTACACTTCTGGTTCCTGGATTACTTCCTAGAGAGGAAGAAAACTAAGCTGATTATCTTGACAGATATGATTCAGGGCCATCATCATCAGTTGGCATTGTTGAGCACCTGCCAACCCACAGCAGGGGCCCTCTGCCAGCAGTCTCTGCCCACCTTGCCTTCTTCCTCTGGGTGGCGGTGTAGATGAGCCCAAAGGGAGAAGGCAAATGAACAGGAAATGGCGACAGCAGTGAGGAGTGATCTCTACACCATGGAAGGCACGGCCAATCAAGCAGACTTCTTGCCACCCATAAAGGGAGTAACCCCTCTCAGTTGCCAGGCTTGCCTCAGCTTAGGAAAGAAAACCTTGCCTAATATTAACTGAAAAAAATAACTATCAACTTTGAAAAGGGTAGAAAAAAATAGAGGATTGTCGAGCGGAGTCCCAAACTAACTTTAGGGCGCCAGCCAAATGCAAACACACCCCTCATCACCAACCCATTATGCATAATAATCTTGGGTGGGGTTGCCTGCTCCATCCTTCGCTGACCAGAATACCACTTCACAGTAAGGCCCTTTCCGCTCCAGCCATTTTTCCCAGGGCTGCCCCTGCCTGCTCATGGAGAGTCCACATGATGCACAGAGCAGGGGCCAGCCCTCCTTTTTCCGGGAGTTCAGGGAATGCTATTATCCCACTTTGTTCCCTGCTCCAGGGAGGGCAGTGAGACGGGCGGCTGATGCTGCCGCCCATCCCAGGCACAGCTGCCCATCTCACCGAAATCGCCATCCCCAGGATGGCAGGGGGAGGGGGTGTGATCGTGCAGTGGGATACACACACACACACACACACACACACACACACACTTGCACAGGAGTGCTCGTGCATACCTCCATGGATCTGTAAAAAAAAAAAATGGCCTGCACGAGTTGCGACGGCCCGGTACAAGCCCGGGCCATTGCATTCTGGTGCGGCCTCTGCGTGCCGGACCCAGAAGTGGTTACTTCTGGGTTTCCCCGCTTTCTGCCCTCTCCGCCCCTATGGGGCGGAAAGGGCCTAAGTCCAACTTGCTATTCTCGGTCAGAGAGGGAGTGGAGCAGGCAGGAAAGAGACATCCCAAAGCAGTATCTTTTCAGGGGTGGGTCAACTGCATACACTACAGAACTTGTTGCAGGACCCTGTGCCCAAACAATGCTTCAGTCAAAGCATACTTATCCCTTTTGTAGTGGTATATGAACATGAAGGGAGAGGTCTATGTGGCTGTCCTACAAATATCTTCCAACGTTGCCTGGGGAGGTTGCTGCACTGAGCACAGAGTGAGCCACAATTTTTATGGGTAGAGACTTGGACTGAGCTGAGTAAGATAAAGCAATGCACTCCATTACCCATCTAGCAATGGTGGATCTAGGACCTTTCCATCCTAGGTCCCCACTGAGGGACAACTACCCCCCAAACCTGGAACTAGTACTGACACAATTGATACTAATATCTGTGAACACTACATATGTAAAGTAAAGTCAAAGATACATTTTTGATGAACATTTAATTTTACAAGTGGGGGTTGCGGGGGGAGAAGCCATGTGTTGTTTACATAGTTGTATTTACTCCAATCCAATGTATATATTGCTTGTTCAGATGATGCTTGCGATACGGAAAAAAAGCACGTGGATGTGTGTTTAAACGAGTGTCGAACAATTTATCTTTACTTTTGTAACTCTATAGCCTCTTCCTGCTCTTTTTCTTCTTCTTTAGAGACCCCGAAAACTGTAACTTTTAGGTCTCTTCAGGCCGGTTGTTTGATGAAAGCTGAATCAGTTAGCACAGTTTAAAAGCTAGTTTGTTAGGGGATCCTTGTCTTCTCAGATAACAGCACAACAGCAGATAAAGGAATTGATTTGACAGTTGAATAGATTCCAAAAGCGGGGTCATTTTCTCACATGACTAACGAATATGACAGAGCTATGCAAGGGTACATGTGTGCCTTTCAACATCTGGCAGAATCCAAACGTTTATCTTTATGCCATTTCTCTAGTGCCTAGTAAAAAGGCTCAAAACCTTGAATGCCTTACTTACGAGAAGCACCATGGGCTTCAGTGGGAATGCTGCATAATACATAGGGTATAAATTACAGCTGAGGAATGCAAATATATGTCAAGTAGTAGAGAAGACATGCCATTCTCTTCCTTATTTAGACTTTAATGGGTTCCTTGCTTTTAACATTTTAGGTAACATTAGGCTGACCATATGAAAAGGAGGACAGGGCTCATGTAACTTTAACAGTTGTAGAGAAAAGGGAATTTCAGCCAGTGTCATTTGTATGCAATTAGTTGCTGGTGAAATTCCCTCTTCATCACAACAGTTAAAGTTGCAGGCACTATACTAGAGTAACATATACAAAAGAAGGCAGGGCCCCTGCAACTTTAACTATTGTGATGAAGAGGGAATTTCACCAGGAACTAATTGCATACAAATGACACTGGCTGAAATTCCCTTTTCTCTACAACTGTTAAAGTTACATGAGCCCTGTCCTCCTTTTCATATGGTCAGCCTAGGTAACATGGCTGCCACAAGTACACCCTGACCAAAGAAATTTGGGGATGACTGACTGCGATTTTCTTGAGGGAAATCAAAAGACGTCCAGTAAGAAGAGGGATGCTATTATATCAGAACTGAAACTCCACACGTGCTTTCCTTCTATTAAAAACAGCTGTATGTGTTTGGGGGTGTGGGGGGTGTACTTTTTGTAAAAGATAATTCTTTCACCAGTACCAGCTCCCAAGTGTAATAAATCAACCGTTCCCCCGTTCCCCAGAGCTGCTGTTAAACATGGAGGGGGAAACATAGAAACAGTATATTTGTGCTGCTGCAGTTAACAGTAGATCCAGGGTGTGCTTCCACACGATTTGCAGCTGGCAAGAATGGAAGAGTTCCATCCCTTCTTCCCCTACAATGTGGACCCAATCCAAATAGCTCCCCCTCTGGGTGCTTTTATTACAGTGACCATATGAAAGGAGGACAGGGCTCCTGTATCTTTAACAATTGTATAGAAAAGGGAATTTCAGCAGGTGTCATTTGTATGCACATAGCACCTCATGGAATTCCCTCTTCATCACAACACTTAAAGCTGCAGAAGCCCTGCCTTCTTTTGTATCTAGTTACACAAGGCAGGCCTCCTGCAGCTTTAAATGTTGTGATGAAGAGGGAATTTTACCAGGTGCTGCATGCATACAAATGACACCTGCTTAAATTTCCTTTTCTATTTAACTGGTCTTCCTTTTCATATGGTCACCCTAGCTTTTACGGAAAAAAGACATCAGGATTTCAACCATGAAGTTTCTCCTTAAAAAGAGTGGCTTCTTTCTTTCTTTCTTTCTTTCTTTTCAAAATCCACAGTTTGGGCCAATACCTGTATTTGGGCTGACCTAGGCCCTATCTTCATGCCGCTGAGTTGGCATTGCTTTCCCCAACCTCCCGCAGTTTTACTCACCAAGGAGGGAGCGTGGGGTTTCTGGTGGTCATCTAGGTACTGGAGCCACCCCCCGGGCTCTTCCTGGTGGAAGGCAACCAATCGCCGATCGCCTTGCACCAAGACGGACCCCTGGCTTGGCTCCAGGAATGAGGTCTGAAAGCGGAAGCGCCATACTGACCTCTCTCCCAATGAAAAGGCAGGGTAAGTCCCCAACTTTTTCAAAGCTCAGCTTTGCAGGAAAGCCTCATGGTGGCTGCTAAGCTGTGTCTGCGTCACACAACTGACACAGCATGGATTTGCAGCCACCACTGGGCTTTCCCGGCATATAGACAGCCTCAGCTTCATTTGTTTGATCCTGATAAAGGTCTTGTCCAATTGTGAATATAGAAGTTTTGTTCCTTATGAACAAACACATATTCCTGTGCTTTTTGTTTTTCTTTCATTGTTGTGTCATGTACCATCACTCGAAAGAGAAATCTTTAGGGGTGGGGAGATTAAAAAGCAGTGGACTCCAGTACCATTAGCTTTTCAGCAAGCTGCAAAATCCTTGCCTGCTGGAACCATATGATGATTACTTAGATAACCCAGCTCCATATGGATTATGGGCCTGGTCCCAGCACTGCGAATGCAGTACTTACTATAAAGTTGCAGGGGTCGGGGAGAATGGTTACTTAAGTTCACTGCATGAAAATGTAGTTAATAGTCAAAGCCTAATAGGGAGAAGGTGTAGCTCAATGATGGAGTACTTGCTTTGCATGCAGAAGGTCTTTATGTTTAGGCTGACCATATGAAAAGGAGGACAGGGCTCCTGTATCTTCAACAGTTGCAGAGAAAAGGGAATTTCAGCAGGCTTCATTTGTATGCAATTAGTACCTGGTGAAATCCTCTCTTCATCACAACAATTAAAGTTGCAGGCACTATACTAGAGTGACCAGATACACAAGTGGGCAGGGCTCCTGCAGCTTTAACTGTTGTAATGAAGAGGGAATTTCACCAGGTACAAATTGCATACAAATGATGCCGGCTGAAATTGCCTTTTCTTTACAACTGTTAAAGTTACACGAGCCCTGTCCTCCTTTTCATCTGGTCAGCCTATTTATGTTAGATTTTAACCTATAACTAGTCATAACTGATTTTGGGTACAATCCTATGCATGTTTTGACAGAAACAAAGTTCTACAATTCCCAGAATTCCTCACCCAGCGTGGCTGGCTAGGGAATTCTAGGAGATGTAAGACTTTATATACTAGGCTGACCAGATAAAATCCAGGTCAGGGCTCATGTAACTTTAACAGTTGTAGAGAAAAGGGAATTTCAGCCAGTGACATTGGATGCAATTAGTTCCTGGTGTTATTCCCTCTTCATCACAACAGTTAAAGTTGCAGGGGCCCTGCCTTCTTTTGTATCTGGTCACTCTAGTATAGTGCCTGCAGCTTTAACTGTTGTGATGAAGAGGGAATTTCACCAGGAACTAATTGCATACAAATGGCACTGGCTGAAATTCCCTTTTCTCTACAACTGTTAAAGTTACGTGAGCCCTGACCTGGATTTTATCTGGTCAGCCTATTATATACAAAATCATTATATATCAGCAAAACTGTGGAATGCCTCCAGGTCACCTAAACATTGCATCGGCAGAGCAAATGAAGGTCCCTGCACTCCCTTCCTATGGTTCTTTAACTTTAAATTGTACAGCTACAGCCTCTACAGCCTGCATGCAGAAAGTCCCAGATAGGGCAAGGAGGGAATCCTGCCTGAAACCCCAGAGAGCCATTGCTGCTAGACAGTGTTGGTCATACTGGACTAGATGGACCAATGACTGACTCAATATAAGGCAGCTTCCTATGTTCCTAAATCCTTCTCCATCACCACATGATTTCTAGTGTGAACTGGGCCTTTCCATACAAACCTGATCACGCTGTTTGTTTGTTTGTTTGTTTGTTTATTTATTTATTAATTTATTAAGACAGTTGTATCCCACCCTATTATCCCTGGGATCTCAGGGCAGCGTGCAGGTAAAATCAGAACAATATAAACATAAATAATTTGCACAGCTGAAAATGTATTAAATCGTTAACAAATTAAAACCGGCAGAATTTTTTTTAAAGCAATAAAACAATTTAAAACAATTAAAACTATGTGTAGGCTTGGTGAATTTAGCTCTTGAAGGCTTTGATAAAAAGCCATGTTTTGACTTGGTGCCGAAATGAAGCCAGTGTCGGCACCAGTGGCGCCTCCAAGAGGAGGGCATTCCACAAGCAGGGTGCCACAACAGAAAAAGCCCTCTCCCATGTGCCACCATAATGTATGTTTTGTGTTGGTGGGATGCAGAGGAGGGCTCCTCCAACAGATCTCAAATCTCAGGCAGGCATGTATAGGGAGAGGCGCTCCCTTAAATACCGAGGTCCTAAGCTGTTTAGGGCTTCAAATGTGTTATTCTCTCTCCCAGCACACACTTTTTTTTTTGAGGTGGAGAAATACAGCAGCTAAAAGCAATGTATGTGCCATATTCTATATAAGACGGTCTTTAGTTGATAACATACATTGTCACATTATACTTCTGTGGCCATATTTTGAATGTATTATGTAGTATTGATTTGCCGCTTCTGAAATGTTTTGTACCATATCTCTGCAATCTCTACCCATCTGTCATGACAGCATCCGTCTTGGCATATCTGAGGAAAGAAACCAAATGAAAAGGGAAGGGATTTTTTTGTTTTTTTTGTTTTTGTTTTAGTAGATTCTGAACACCCACCAATGTGAATTAAAAAATTGCTCTCCTCTTGTGGTGTTACGGCAGTATTACATGAAAGGTGTGTGTAGGGATGGGGAGGATTCTATGAGTGCTTCAGCGTTCAAGTGATTCTGAAATCTATTAGTGGTGACCTGTTGATAGTCAGACTTCATGCCATTTGCAGCTCATTTGTATGAATAAAAAGCAAGCCTTAAGCATTGTGTTTTACAGTAATAGAAAAGCTATTATGGGGGTCCATCATCGTAAGCTCCTTTGTCATAAAGCTATTGTATCTTGCTTTCAATCACTAAACACTATTAAAAAATTCACTAATACGGAAAGGCTTGGTGCAATACATAAATTCCTTTGCTTCAACGGATGGTCTTAAGAAACCCTACTTATGCATTCTCAGAACTAAATCACTGGTTACTCATTAATTTGCCTCTAAGTTGAAGAAAAAGGCATCAGTCACACATGTACAAGGTCGCCCCCTCCCCTTTGCTTCGGAAAAGTGACCTTGGAGAAAAGTGAAACCCTCAAACCATGTTCAGAACATTGGACGGCCTCCCTGCTGGCTGCTCCCACTGCTGACTTGCCACTTGGCCACCACAGTCACAGTGGTTGTTGTGCATGGAATACGCATGCATGTGTCTGCTTAGGTGTCCAAATATTTACAAATCTGGGGGCGGTAGAACAGCCGTGTTCTTGTTTTCCCTGTCCATCTAAAGCTTATTCCCAGTATAGGAATAAAAATATATGAATAGCAGGGGCACAGGAATGCCTGCTGTAACTAATGCACTAATGCCACGCATAAGAATTCCAGGTTTAAAGGTACACAATGAGACAAACTTGCTGAAAGTGAGCAGCTTTGGATTTGATCAGTGACTGGATGGAAGGACTTCTAGGGAGTTATGCAGATACTGCCTTGATTTTCAGAAAGAATTGCATGATTACTACTGCTACTGCTACTACGAATGCATTAGAAGGGGAAAGCAGATACCACCTTTCTGCTACCATTTACTAAACATATAGGAACATAAGAAGAGCCCTGCTGGATCAGACCAATGGTCCATCTAGTCCAGCATTCACACATTTGTCAACCAGGATATGTTTCCAATAGCAACCTCCACCTTGTGTTCCCCAGCAATGGGTGTACATAGGCATACTGCCTCTAATATTGGGGGTAGCATATAGTTACCATGATTAGTAGCCATTGATAGTCTTCTCCTCCATGAAAGTGTCCTTTAAAGTCATCCAATGTGTTGGCTATCTCTATATCTTGGGGTAGCGAATTCCATAGTTAAAGCTGCAGGAGCCATACTAGAATGACCAGATGCAAAGAGGGCAGGTCTCCTGCAGCTTTAACTGCTGTGATGAAGAGGGAATTTCACCAGGTGCTGCATGCATATAAATGACACCTGCTGAAATTCCCTCTTCTATACAATCCTTAAAGATACAGGAGCCTTGTCCTCCTTTCCATAAGGTCACCCTAGTGATAATGGGCATCCATTCCGGCTTTCTTTGTATTGCTAATGACTATGGTCTTGTTTACATGGCTAATGAACCAGAGGTATAATGACAATTTTTTAGATTAGTTTCTCATTGATAAACCAGAAGTTGAAACAAAGCTAAAAGATGCTAGTGAGAAGTGACTGCAACAAGTCCATTTTGTTCCATGGCTTATGTTTGCAGAGTAATAACATGCTAGTTTGCTAGTTTGTTGTACTAGACTTTTCTGCACTTGTCAACTACTTCATTTGTTCAGTAGTAGCAGTGTGCTGAATCTGTGAGTATGGATATGAGAAAGGTGATGGGGAAAGAGTGTTAAATGTTAGGAAAGGTGAGACTATGGTAATCAAGTGAAGGATTTGCAGTCAGAAAAGATATTTTTATTATTATTATTATTTAATTTCATTTCTAACCCGCCTCTCCATCCAGATCGAGGCGGGGAAGGGGAGTCTTAATAATAATAATAATAGTAATAATAATAATAATAATAATAATAATAATATATATTTATCACCCGCCTCTCCCAACGGATCGAGGCGGGGAACAACACCAAACACAAAATACAAAAACTGATTAAAAGTAGATAAAACCAGTACATCATTAAAATACCAATAAAACACCAATAAAACTTTAAAATTCATCTAGGTAGGCCTGCCGGAAGAGATCAGTCTTTATAGATCTTTTAAATTCCTGAAGACTAGTAAGTTGGCGAATCTCTCCCAGCAACTTGAGGAAGGGGAGTCTGATTCACACAGAGTACAGCAAAAACTTCAAAGTACAGCAAAAGCTACAAACGTAGGAGTGTGTGAAGTTAATTTCAGGTACATTGATTGTCTCACTTGTTCTTTATTTCAGTGATTTTAACATTAAGATGTTATGTAGAGCAGGTTTGTCTTAATTGTGTTCTATAAAACCAGATATGTGACCAAGGTTATGTTTGGGTGGGCACCCCTCCCCCTTGCTGCTGAACATGCCTCCTGGGGGCTGGACATGTTGGTGGACATGCCCCTTGGGGGTTGGACATGTTTTGGGTTTCCTTTTGGGTTTCCAAAATATGGTCACCCTAGGGGAAGACTATATATTAGGAGAAACCTGCTTCAAGCCCTGAATTTGTGCCATTATCTTCTTTCCTGCAATGGTTATTTTCAGAGGTTGCAGGAAGAACAGTATATATAACAACAGGATTGGGGGAAAGAGACTTCCTGTCCCCTTTTAATGACTACTAGTAATCTAATGTTTAGGATCACCTTTGGCAAGGGAATGGATATCCTCAGCATGATAAATAGCAGTCCTTTTTGAACCTATCTGTACTGTTGGTCATTATTCCATTCGTGGCGTCTTATCCCACTCCAAAACCATTTGAATGCTTTTATCCAGACAATGGATAACAGAAACTGCAGCCTTTAGTCATTGCTCTTCATGCCAAATAGGTATCAAGCAGCTGTCCATAAAAAGGCTGTTTAAGTGGATCATACTGTGTTTAATTTGCTCCATACAGGCTTCTTCAAAGTGTTTAGAGAATGTGTGGGAGTATTACCTTCACATTGCCTATGCCAGATAGCCCTTCTTTTAACAGATTATTATGTAGGACTACCTTGGTCATCTGTCAAAACAGTTGTTACTAGGTAGGATTAACCATTACACCAAATACACTGTAGAATAGGGCCCCAATAAAATAAAGCCCTGTGCTGCATTATAGGATTCAAATATCCCAGTTGACAAATACTAGTTGCAGTCTGTGTCAAAAAGTTTCTACTCATGTGGTTTCTCTTTATTGATGTGTTTAGCATATCATGCAAGCAATGCACATAGGGATGTCACAGGGGTCCAAGAGAAGGGTGGAGTCCGGCAGACTCCCCCCGCTTGGCCTCCCAGACCCCCTTTGCCCAGCTACCATGCCCTTACTGGACCCATTTGCCAAGCACCACGTGGTCTGCGAGTGCCTGGCGGTCATCCAACCCCTCAGCTTGACTGGCAGCTGTAAGGGGGTAATTTACACAACTTTGTAGTCATAAATGGTCCATTTATTCCTTTAATGTTGCATAAATGGTCCCTTTATGGCCGCCATTTACACAACATTACATTTCCGGAAACCCCCAAGTCACCATTTTTACACCAAATGGTATCTCGTGAAGGGGCAACCTGGCCCTGCAGTGCTTGTTGGACACTCGCCAGGCCATCTAGTGGTTCAAGCAGTGCAAATCATGGGGGGCAGGTGGTGGCAGTTTGGAGAGCAGCCAGAGAGCATGGACCGGGGTGAGTTCATCCATTCCTAAATGCACCTCCCAAGAAAGCACCTTTTCCTGTGCAGGCGACAGCAGCTATGTTGGGTAGAATACATGTAAAGCAGGGGTAGGGAACTGTTGTTGGACTCCAAGTCACATCACTTCCAGCCAACTTTTATTCTATTGTGTTTCCCTACTTATATTTATATGTCATCTTTCCACAAATGTCACCGAAGCAATGTACAATTGAAATAAAAACATAAAAAGCAATAATACCACATTAAAACATTAAAAACATTGCTCATGATTTAAAAGGCTAAAGTAACTGTGGCCAATGGTCAGGGATGATGGGTTCTTTAGTCCAACAATATCTGGGGGGGGGGACAACTTTCCCGTCCCTGATGTAAATGCAATCTTAGGCCAAGTGATATTTCTGTGGTGGCATGAAAATTGCTGGAAAACAAATCCCTCCTGATCACATTGCCAATGTGTGGTTAGTCACGTGTATTTATTTATAACATTGATACCCCATCTTTCTTTCATGGTAGAACTAAAGGCAGCATTCATAGAGTTTGCAGGCGGTCTCCCATCCAGACTTTGAATAGCTCCAGTTCTGCTTAGCTTTTCATATTTGTATATTGTTTTTAATTGTTTTTAATCCTATGTAAACCGCCCAGAGAGCTTTGGCTATGGGGCGGTATACAAATGTAATAAATAAATAAATAAATAAATATAGGGAGAGAGATGTCATGAGCGCTCGACTGAGTCTGGGAGTCCAATGGACTCCCCAGTATCCACCCCCTCCCAGACCCAGCCGGGCTCCCATGGTGTTAGTGCAGCCCCATGCTTGAGCATTCGTGAAGCCTGGCGAGTGCTCAGCGGCTGTCCGCTCCTGCTGCAGAAATTGCACATTTCCCCACGATGCATCAGTGGGGACTTTACAGCCACCATTAACGTAGCAGGGGGAAGTGCGCTATTTCCGGAGCTTCCATGGAGCACACGATGGAGGCTCTGGAAATTGTGCACTTCCCCATGCTGTGTTAAGGATGGCCAGTGTAGCCAGCTTCCGAGTACTCCTCAGCCCATGCCAAGTCTCAGAAGATGCTTGAGTGGCCAACAAATAGGGGAGGACAGTGGCAGTGACAGGGTGAGTGTCCAACGGGGTGTACGTCTGACATGGCAGACATGGGTGAGTTCGTCCATCCCTATTATTATTAATGACTTGGACGAGGAGGTGCAGGGAATGCTTATCAAATTTGCAGACAACACAAAATTGGGTGGGATCACTAATACCCTGGAAGACAGAAACAAACTTCAAAGTGCTCTTGATCAGCTGGAGCGCAAGGCTGAAAACAACAGAATGAAATTGAATAGAGATAAATGCCAAGTTCTACGCCTAGGGAAAAGAAACCCAATGCACAGTTACAAGATGCGGGGGGGGGGGGGGATACTTGGCTCAGCAATACGACAAGCGAGAAGGATCTTGGAATTGTTGTAGATCACAAGCTGAAAATGAGCCAACAGTGTGATGTGGCTGCAAAAAAAGCAAATGCTATTTTGGGATGCATTAATAGAAGTATAGCCTCCAAATCGCGTGAGGTACTGGTTCCCCTCTATTTGGCACTGGTTAGGCCCCATCTTCAGTATTGCGTCCAGTTCTGGGCACCACACTTCAAGAAGGATGCAGACAATCTGGAGTGTGTTCAGAGGAGGGCAACGAGGATGATTAGTGGTCTGAAACAAAGCCCTGTGAGGAGAGATTGAAAAAACTAGGCATGTTTACCCTGGAGAAGAGAAGATTGAGGAGAGACATGATAGCACTCTTCAAATACTTGAAAGGTTGTCACACAGAGGAGGGGCAGGATCTCTTCTTGATCAACCCAGAATGCAGGATATGGAATAATGGGCTCAATTTTCCTGATGTCCAGATTCCGGCTGGACATCAGGAAAAACTTCCTGACTGTTAGAGCAATACGACAATGGAACCAATGACATAGGGAGGTGGTAGGCTCTCCCACATTAGAGGCATTCAAGAGGCAGCTGGACAACCATCTGTCAGGGATGCTGTAAGGTAGATTTCTGCATTTAGCAGGGGATTGGACTTGATGGCCTTATAGGCACCTTCCAACTCTACTATTCTATGATTCTATGATTCTATCTAGGGATGAATGAGGATTTTTCCATTCATGCAGAGTGACCAGCAAACGTGAACAGGAATCAAGCACAGGGAGAGTGGCAGGACGATGTTGGAGAATCCTAGTGATCTCAAATATCACTCGTTTGCCCAGCCCTACCTAGGAATGGATGGACTTACTTCTGTCCGGTCCCTGTGGATGCTCACCTAGCCTCTGCTGCCACTTTCTCTGCTCACTGAGCAGCTGCACACCTGACAAGCAAGTCTGCCAGCTGCCCATACCTAGGCTGACCATATGAAAAGGAGGACAGGGCTCATGTAACTTTAACAGTTGTAGAGAAAGGGGAATTTCAGCCTCTGTCATTTGTATGCAATTCGTACCTGGTGAATTTCCCTCTTCATTACAACAGTTAAAGCTGCAGGGGCCCTGCCTTCTTTTGTATATGGTCACTCTAGTATAGTGCCTGCAACTTTAATTGTTGTGATGAAGAGAGGATTTCACCAGGTACTAATTGCATACAAATGAGGTCAGCTGAAATTCCCTTTTCTCTACAACTGTTAAAGTTACATGAGCCCTGTACTCCTTTTCATATGGTCAGCCTACCCATACCCATACCCAGCTATCATAGAAATGGCGGCTTTGGGATTTCCATAAAAGTGATGTGGTGCAAATGGCAGCCTTTAAGAAGCCATTTACATAACATTACAGATGTAGTGGGTCTAGGGAGTACGAGTGGCTCAGCAAGTAGGATCCAGGGGGCTGGATGAGAGGAAGTCCACTGGACTCCCAAATCCAGTTAGGCACTCATGACATTCCTATTCCTACCTTCATCATGAAGGCATCATGTGCCTCCAGAGCATGTACTGAAGTTGCATAGACTCAATCACTCTAATCAGGGTGTTGCTTCTCTTTACAACATCATAGGCCATTTGGGAAGGATGCAGTGATACCTAGGCTGACCATATGGGAATATATGACTTCATTCTTACACTTCAAGATGTGGTAGCCACAGGTCCAACAGGTAGCATCCTTGGGCAGCTGCCAGGACCCCAACACCCCAGAAGGGTCCATGGCTGACACATGCCCTGATCTCCCTCAATATGCACCATGGGGGTTACCACTGCAATTTCCCATGAGCACCTTGGAGCAACACGTTGTAGGCATTGTAGGAAATAGCAGCTTCCAGCCCCTTAGCACTGCTGCTGATTGCTGCCTCAGGGGGGAACCAATAAATTGGAAGCTAATTGCCAAAGACTCACTAAAACTTGGAGCTGGTCCTGGCTAACCATTTCCCCATCATAGAGTAGATGAGCAGCAACCATGATCCCCCATATGGAAAGATTTAGGAAGCTGACGCAGCGCGAAATATGGCATGTCTGTGCATGGTATGGGATTAGCAGAACAATGGAAATATATCTTTGCCAGGGCATGATTCTGAGCTTCTTTGAGTGCAGGTTACAGCTATCGTGGCACATTTTTCAGTAGGACTGAAGTCCTAGAATGGGATTTGGCAACGGTAACCATGTTTTGTATTCTATTGCCCATGGTTACAACTTAAGCAGTTACTTTTGCCTACAATTAGGCATGCATCACAAATCCTGTTTATAATCCAGTTTCTGTTTGTGGGGTGGGGAGAGATATTTCCCCCCATTTGTCATTATGTCATCAACTCACACACATTTAGGAAACAATTCACTCACCTCTTTCTCTGGTATAGATGCACTGAGATCCCACTGTCTTCATGTATCTCAATCTAGCGATGTGACAGGACGGAATAATTTCAAAAACAGAGATTCTTAACAGTAAATAAACTATATATGGCTCATTTAGTCCTGTGCTGTTGATTGCAGCTTGCAACACATTTTAAGCATCGGACTAGCACAATGAATCCACCCACCACCCACCCCGGTCCCAAGGCCCTTTTGGAAGAGATGCCAGGGATAGGTTGTGATTCTGGATCACACAATATTCCACACCAGCAAAGCCCAGCCCATAGTTGTGTTCTTAAAATTAAATAAATGCTTTAGTGCTGGGTCCCCAATATGGAGCCCATGGACACCAGAATGCCTGTGGGCTACATAACCACGGTTTAAACACTGCTGCAAAAAGGGTTAGCTGCCTAACCATGGCTTGGTGTTAGGGATGTGCACGGACCCCAAAAATTGAATCGGTATCGGAATCGGTATCTCAGATTTTGTAAAGTATCATATCGTTAAAATTGGATGTCCGTGTTATCAGATCAGATCGGATCCGATAACGATACAAAATCGGAAGTTCCAATTTCGTTATCAGACTGCCATTTTAGGTGTTTTCCCCATAGGCTTGCATTGGGGGAAAGAAAGCTTTCCCCCAATGCAAGTCTATGGGGAAAACACCTAAAATGGTGGACCTCCCCCCTCCCTCCCTCCACTCGTGCTCCTTACCTGCTGCTATCCTGTGCTGCTGTCCGCTGCTTCCGTCTACTGCTTATTAGGCTTTGTGGCCTGGTTCTCAGTAGAGCGATGATGCGATGGGTGATGCTTCATCGCTCTACAGAGAAGCAGGCCACAAAGCCTAATTCTCAGTAGACGGAAGCAGCCGATGGCAGTGAGGTATGCCGGCAGGTAAAGAGTGCAAGTGGGGGGAGGGAAGGGGAGGTCCCCCCTTACCTGCCGGTGTCCTGTGCTCCCACCCGCTGCTTCTGTCTACTGAGAATTAGGCTTTGCGACCTGCTTCTCAATAGAGCGACAACGCGATGGGTGACGCTTCATCGCTCTACTGAGAAGCAGGCCGCAAAGCCTAATTCTCAGTAGATGGAAGCAGCGGACGGCAGAGCGGGATGCCGGCAGGTAAGGGAAGGACCTCCCTCTCCCTCCCTCCCTCTCTCCTCCCCACTCATACTCCTTACCTGCTGGCATGCCGCGCTGCCGTCCGCTGCTTCTGTACTACTGATAAACTGGCTGCAAGGCCTGTTCCACAGTATAGCGATGGCGCGTCGAGTGATGATGTCATCTGGTGCGCCGTCACTGTATTGTGGAACAGGCTGCAAGGCCTGTTTATCAGTAATACAGAACCAGCTGACAGCAGTGGACAGCAGCGTGGGATGGCAGCAGGTAAGGGGGGGACCTCCCCCTCCCCCCTCCTCCCCCCTCACGCTCCTTACCTGCCGCCGTCCTGTGCTGCCATCCACTGCCGTCTGCTGCTTCCATACTACTGTTCCACAATAAAGCAACAGCGCACCGGTACAGGCTGAAGTAGTACGGAAGCAGCGGGTAGCAGCAGGCAGCAGCGGACGGCAGCAAGGAGGCAGCAGGTAAGAAGCGTGAGTGGGGGGAGGGAGGGAGAGAGAGGAAGGTCCCGACTCACCCACCGCCATGTTTTCCCCATAGACTTGCATTGGGGGAAAGCTTTCTTTCCCCCAATGCAAGCCTATGGTGAAAACACGTAAAATGGAGGCCCGATTTTCCGTTTTTCCCTGATATTAATTGGGTCGGGAAAAAAAACAGATTGGGAGAAATTGGACCTCCTGTGGCCAGCATCGGACATCGGATTCCCAATTTCCACCAATTTGTATCGGTATCGGGTCCGATACGATGCACATCCCTACTTAGTGTGCCATCTAAATAGGGTCTCTGAGTGTTTGTATGTGTTTTGCCTGTTTTTTAAATACAATGCAGGTGTGTTTTCTTGCAGTTTTGTGTGCATGGTTTGTGCATGTTTTGCCTGGGTTCTTTTAGAGGGGCAGATGGTGTGTTGTTTTGTCTGTGTTCATGTGTTTTACTGAGCACCCCCAGTTTCCCTTCTCTAAAATTGATATTTTGCTGTACTTTGTGGGGACAAATATGTGATTTGACATTTGGGTCTCATATCCCACTTTGCCTTGGCCAAAAAAACCTGAGCACATGTCTCTGAACTTCAACAATTTGCCTTCTTTGAAATGGATGTTGGAGCAGAAAATTGTGGGTTCAAAATTATTTTGTGTCTTGGAACTTAGACCCCACCTCTGCCTTGTACTTAGGTTCTTGGACAAGCTTGTTTTCCTTTTCCTTCACCCATTTGCCATGTCCACCATGTGAATGGGCAAGCCTCCCTCATGGCAACCATTTTGTAAGAGTGCCCACAACACAACATGCTCTCAAAATCCCAAAATGTGCCTACTGGTCCACTGCCTTGGTGGGTGAGGACTACATTCAGACCAGGCCTGATTTAGGCTGAGAACTTTAGCCTCAGTCCAGCAGCTAAAGTTAGTTGTTGTGACTAAGGGCCAAACCGTTATTTATTACACCCCTCCTTTCCTTCAAGGAGCTCAAAGGGGCACACATGTTCTCCCTTTCCTTTTATCCTCACAACAAGCCTGTGAGGTAGGTTGTGCTGAGAGACAGTGACTGGCACCAAGTCACCCTGTGAATTCCACGGCCGATAGATTTGAATTTGGGTCACCCCAATCCCTGTCCAACACTCTAACTGCTACACCACACTGACTTATATATGTAAACTCTATTTTGACCCCAACTCCAGATCTTGTTCGAAACAATGGGACTTAAGGAGGCTGTGGCTAATAATTTGTTCCATTATGCTAAACCACAATTCTTCTCATTTCTCCTGGTGATGTTTAAGTGCAGCAGACATATTAAATGACATCATCATGACAACCTGCCTTTCCCTGCCCCTATTCCACCATTGACTGCTGCTTGCAGTGGACAGGAAAATACTAAGTATGCATTTATTTATTTATTTATTTATTTATTTATTTAATTTATTGTTACATTTATATCCAGTCTTTATTTCCTCTTGCAAGAAACTTGAGGCAACTTAAAGAACATCTATACAAACATTAAAACTAAGGTCCTTTCTACACCTCCCTGTGTTCTGAGAGGGAGGCTCTCACTATATCCTGATTGAGAGAGCATTCCCCAGCTTGCACGTGTGGTGCATGACATCCCGGGGGGAAGCAGGGACTTGCGGCTGCCATTTTTTTTGAAGCAGCGGGGCTGGTAATGCAAGAGCGATGTCCCGCTCCATCAAAAAAGTAATTTTAACCCCCCTGAAATCATGCCCTTTACCCCCCCCCCCAGGGTTGTCCCTGGGTGCTTGTGAATAAGTGGGCACCAGGCGGGATGGGCGCCCACACCTCCCATGGTATCGGGATGTTCCCAGGATCACTGGAAGAATTGGGCTTTCCCCGCTTTTCTTTATCCCTGGGAAAACCCGTGTCCTTCGCCCCCTGCCCCCGGGACTCCCTGTGCATCATTTGGAAGCACAGGGAGCACCCAGGGACAACCCCGGGACAAAAGGCCGGTGTAGAAATGGCCTTATATGACTCTCCATATTGTCTCCATGACAACCCTATGAAGTAGGTAAGGCTGAGAGTCAGCCAGTGCCCCCAAAATTACCCAGTGAGCTTCATGGCTGAGTGGGGACTAGAACTCGGATCAATCGAGTCCCAATCCAACACTCTAACCGCTACACCACACTGGCTCACATGCTGTTACACCATGCATCTGCTTTAAAGAAGCATTACCAGGGGATGCATGGAAAAAGTGTAGGTTGGCCGTGGCAGCATGATTAGATACCCTGATGTTTTGCTGGCTGCTCAGCAGCCCTTATTGTGCAGTTTGTTCCTAACTTTTGCTGTATTTTGGGATGCCATAAGATTTAACTAGGTTGATTGTCTAGATTGATCCCAATGCATGCAAACTAAGATACGAATATAATTTCAACCAGAACCCTGGAAATAAGAGCAAAGGCCCCCTCCACAAGGATGCGCTTTTGCGCCCGGTTCGGGGATTATGCGCATTATCGCGGAGGCGCATTTACGCCTAATCCCTCTGCACGGGAGGTGGCGAGAGGTGGCGAAACGTATTAATTGATGTCCAAAAAGCGCTTTAGAAGACGTTAATGCGCATAATCGCTTGTTCACACGGCGAAAATGCGCTTTAACGGCCGGAGCAAAATAAAAGTCGCTATTTAACGTGCATTCAAAAATGCGCATTATCGGGGAGATAACTAGGGATGTGCACTGGATCGGACCCGATCCACGATCCGAGTCCGGTCCAGTGGGAAATCGGATAAATTATCCGATTTCCGATCCCGCAGCTGGATCGGCCGATCCAATCCGAACCGGTCCGAAAAAGCTCCGAACCGGTTCGGCGGATCGGCGGATCGGCGGGCGCCCACTGGCGCCCACCGCCGCTTCCATTGGCGGGCGCCAGCGGGCGCCCGCCGATGAAAGTGGACAGCGGGGGGGGGGAGGAGGGGGGCACTTACCTTCTCGGCCCGGTGGCTCCCGTCCGGCGCCGGCGCCTACTACTACTAGCAGGCTCCGCGGCCTGCTCTAGGGTGGCGCGCCGGGTGATGTCATCACCCGGCGTGCTACTCTAGAGCAGGCCGCGGAGCCTGCTGGAAGTAGTAGGCGCCGGCGCCGGACGGAAGCCGCCGGGCCAGGAAGGTAAGGAGGGGGTGCGTGGAGGGGAGGAGGGGGCGCGCGGAGGGGGGAGGGGGGAGGGGGGCCCTTACCTTTCCGGCCCGGCGGCTCCCGTCCGGCGCCGGCGCCTACTATTCCCAGCAGGCTCCGCGGCCTGCTCTAGGGTGGCGCGCCGGGTGATGTCATCACCCGGCGCGCTACTCTAGAGCAGGCCGCGGAGCCTGCTGGTAGTAGTAGGCGCCGGCGCCGGACGGGAGCCGCCGGGCCGGAAAGGTAAGGAGGGGGTGCGTGGAGGGGAGGAGGGGGCGCGCGGAGGGGGGAGGGGGGCCCTTACCTTTCCGGCCCGGCGGCTCCCGTCCGGCGCCGGCGCCTACTATTCCCAGCAGGCTCCGCGGCCTGCTCTAGGATGGCGCGCCGGGTGATGTCATCACCCGGCGCGCTACTCTAGAGCAGGCCGCGGAGCCTGCTGGAAGTAGTAGGCGCCGGCGCCGGACGGGAGCCGCCGGGCCGGAAAGGTAAGGAGGGGGTGCGTGGAGGGGAGGAGGGGGCGCGCGGAGGGGGGAGGGGGGCCCTTACCTTTCCGGCCCGGCGGCTCCCGTCCGGCGCCGGCGCCTACTATTCCCAGCAGGCTCCGCGGCCTGCTCTAGGATGGCGCGCCGGGTGATGTCATCACCCGGCGCACTACTCTAGAGCAGGCCGCGGAGCCTGCTGGAAGTAGTAGGCGCTGGCGCCGGACGGGAGCCGCCGGGCCGGAAAGGTAAGGAGGGGGTGCGTGGAGGGGAGGAGGGGGCGCGCGGAGGGGGGAGGGGGGAGGAGGGGGCGCGCGGAGGGGGGAGGGGGGAGGGGGGCCCTTACCTGCCCGGCCCGGCGGCTCCCGTCCGGCGCCGGCGCCTACTACTACCAGCAGGCTCCGCGGCCTGCTCCAGGGTGGCGCGCCGGGTGATGTCATCACCCGGCGCGCTACTCGAGAGTAGGCCGCGGAGCCCGCTGGTAGTAGCCGCCGGCGCCGGACGTGCCGAGAAGGTAAGTGGCGGGGAAGGGGGCTTACCCCCCCCCCCGGAGCCGTCCGCTTCTATCCGCTGGCGCCCGCGGGCGCCAGCGGATGGAAGCAGGCGGCCCCAGGGGGGGTAGGGAGCGCGGGGGAGGGGGTTTACCTGCCGGGGCCGTCCACAGCGGACGGCCCCGGGGGGGGGAGGGAGTTAGGCCCCCCCTTACCCACCCGCCGCCATTTTTTCCTCATAGACTTGCATTGCAATGCAAGTCTATGGGGAAAAAAATGGCGGCCGATCCAAAAATTTCCGATTTTTGGATCGGGATCGGACTCGATCCGGTCCGGGGGGCCTCCGATTTTGTCCGAACCGGTCCGGGACAAAATTGGAGGTCCCGATCCGGGTCCCGATCCGGGGGGTCCGTGCACACCCCTAGAGATAACGCGCCTGTATGCCCGTTTTGCGCTCCGCTGGTGTGGAGGTAAAATTTATAATGAGCCTTCAAGGCTCATTAAACGTCTCGTGTGGAGGAGGCCAAATATAACAGGCTCCTGAGCCACGCTGCATCATTCATATGTATATACACAATGGGGAAGGACTTGGTCTGGTTATAAACCGAAATGAATTCTCCAGATGCCCCCCCCTTTAAAGGATGCCCCGTTTGCTCCCTTTTTGTGCCATTGACTCTCATTTGAATGTACAAACCTTATTCCACCCTCCTCCCCACGGAGTCATCACCCTTCCTGCGTGTGTGGGAAGAATATCAGAAAGCAATGGAATGGTCATGCTTTTTAAGCCTCCGTCAGATCCTGCGTCTGAGCTTGTCGCAAAGTGCTCGGTGCCTGGCTTCGTCGTTTCCCCCGGTCTCCCCACAGTGAAGAAAGAGCAGTGAGATCTTGAGCGCCAGAGTAGCCAGGGCTCGGGCAAGCGTATCATCTGGCTACCTGCTTGGCACAGTCTGCAAGAGCAGAATATTCTTAATGCTCCTTCTTTCCCCCTCCTTCTGTTCTGCCTTCCTCTGCAATAGAGTCAACAGCTGTAACAACACATGGAGGGTACTTGGCAGCTGCGAGACACAGATGCCGGGCTCTGTAATGTACTTTTCCTGTCGAAGCAACTGAGTGTTTTGCTGGCTGCTCGGATGTCTTTATTGCTGTCTGAGTGGCTTGCGATGGCAGTAGTTACAGCTCTGCTGATGGCAGTGCGCAGCCACCCTGGGGGATAGGAAATCATGAGGATGGCGGCGCGAGCTGGCTGGGCTTGTCCTTTAAGACACTTGCCATCATTTGCACCTATGCATTTGGAAGAGAACCGAATGCTCTTAAGAGCAAGGTCTTGCGCACAAAACAGACGCTGTGGCCTTACTTCTGCGACGAGACAGCGTCTTTGATGGAGGAGCCTCTCTGGGACTATTGTGTTTAAAGGGGAAGTGATGCATTTACTAGCAACCTTGACTTTTCATAGACTAAGGCTGTCACCCTATATTCACTTACCATGGAGTAAGTCCCATTGAAATGGGGGAGGGATTTTATTCCAAGTTAACATGCATAGATTAGGGCTATTTATTGCATCCTACAGAAAAGGCCTCGATGTTTCCTGTCATTCTTCAGCATTTTTGTCCATGTCTTTTATTTAATGTGTGAAGAGGACTAGTGAGAGTAGCAAGCACATGCTTCATGCTGAAATGAAAGCATGCTGAAATGAAATGTCTCTCCTCCAAAGGGGACAGAGCAGGAATGAGCATATCTGTGTATTTTCTGTCCATGTTATTTCTGCATGTTTTTATGTGTAATTCTGTTCTGATTTCTCATTAATCTGCAGATTTTTTTAAAAAAAATCCTCTAAACTACATATTTAAATATGCATTTTAATGTTTAAATGTAAATTACAATTCAATATTCAAAATTCAATATTTAGAATTTAGTATTTAAATTTGAAAATATATTTGCATATGTATTTAAGACATGCATTTAAATGCATATTTTCTTTCAAAATACATATTTAAATTCATATTCAGTGCATTTTTAAAACGTGTATTCTTTGAAAATACATGTCTAAGGCTAGGATCCAATGACTTCTGTGCGCTAGTGTTATTGACATTGCGCTAGCATAAACCAATGTTTTCACAACATCAATAGTGCTTACCAGCATGTGGAAACCTGCCACACTAGCTACTGATGTTGTGCAATCATTGGTTTACCTAGCTCAACGTCAATAGTGCTAGTACATGGATGTCATTAGGTCCTTCCTTGGCTCCTTTAAACTAAATATTTAAATACATATTTTTATATCTTTTAAATAGAGATAGAGGGATATGTCAATTTCAGTGTCCCTCAGTTTCTTATTTTCCCAGACTTAAATTCAGCTCATCTCAAATGTTAGGATTTTTTTAAAAACACCTTCGCACGACAATTTATATTCATTTTGGCTCACATTTCTCTGAATATATACATTTTTCCCAATATACACATTTTTGCAAACAATTTCCCTAAAATAATACATTTTTAACGTTATTAATCCAAATTTGTGTATGTATTTTTTGAATGGAGAACTCCCTTCCAAAATCTGGAGAAATGTGAATTTCGAAGAATAATTGAGATTTGTTTCACATAGTGGTTCAAAAATGTGACACACCCGCCCTGTATCCCTAATTTACACGGCCAAGAACTGTGTTGCAGCATTTGGAGGAGTGCAGAATCCAGTGGATAGCTAAGCTTGGACTCCCACATTAGACTGAGAGGTGTGGATCAGGTCATTTCACGTAGGCATTTGCAAAGATATTCCCCAGTACATGAGACGTGTTGCTGACATGCAGTAGAAACACAGGCAGCCATCCCAAGGTAGGGCTGAATAAATATTTCAAATTTCTTGTTATCAACAGAGGTTTTGGGCCAGGCTTGGCTTCAGCATCTGGCATAATGAGGCAAATCCCAATGGCCCCAGAGAGCTGAGCACATCTGACACTGACCTATCCCCCCTTTTTTGTCCCCCCCCATTTTTAATGGCCAAGTTTTGTATTGGGGAGAACCAGGTGGCCAAATTGCCCCAACCTTCCTAAATTTTTCAGCTTTCTTTTTTTGTTTAAACAACAATAACAACCCAAGTTTGTAATCCTTTTACTAGTGGGGATATAAGATAAGCAAGTATGCAGGTGGTATTCTGATCCATTGCTTACTAAGAATAATACAAACCAATCATTTCAGCTATTGGCATCTATAGTATTGGCATTCTGCAGTGATTCCCCACTTCTTTTGCCTGTATTCTTTCCCACCGTCAACATTTCTAACAGGGGTGGGCATCTTGTGGCCCTCTGGAAGGATTAAGACATGTTGAAGCTGTAAACCATGACAAGAGTCAGAGGGCCCCATACCATAAAAATAAAGAGAAAAAACTGTATTACATTATAAGAGAAAGAGCAATGAAAGGCCATCAGTAGGGATGCCGCAGGCGCCCAACTGGGCACATAAGGGAGGCTCCAGAAATTGCGCTTTTCCCTCATTGTGTAAATGTGGCCTTTATGTAGGCTGACCATCTGAAAAGGAGGACAGGGCTCCTGTAACTTTAACAGTTGTAGAGAAAAGGGAATTTCAGCCAGTGTCATTTGTTAGCAATTAGTTCCTGGTGAAATTCCCTCTTCATCACAACCGTTAAAGTTGCAGGGGCTCTGCCTTCTTTTGTATATGGTCACTCTAGTATAGTGCCTGCAACTTTAACGGTTGTGATGAAGAGGGAATTTCACCAGGAACTAATTGCATACAAATAACACTGGCTGAAATTCCCTTTTCTCTACAACTGTTAAAGTTACAGGAGCCCTGTCCTCCTTTTCAAATGGTCAGCCTACTTTATGGCCACCATTTATGCAGTGGGGGGAAATTACGTAATTTCCAGATACTTCATTGTTGTGTACAGTGGAGGCTCCAGATGAGGGCAGATGGCTGCTGGGTGCTTATTGGATGCTTGCTAAGCTGCCAAAGAAGCTTGTGAAGTGGGGGTGAGCAACGGTGGCATGTGGTGAGCATCTGACAAGTTCGACCCAGGTGAGTTCACCCATTCCTAGGTGCCACCCAGCATTAGGGGGTGCTTATAGTTAAAAGTGTTAGATAGCTAACTTTCTCTGAAGATGGATATAGAAGCAATAATAAAATAAGTTGACTTGAACTTCTTTTAAACTGTCTGTAGTCTATGCTTATTGACGCCAATATTAAATGCTGTGTTGTCACACTTTCTCTACACACAGCAACTCTGTTGTAAATCACACCAGACTTTCCAACATATTTAAGCCAAAGCGGTTTCAATTATAATACATTTTAGTTATCGCCAACTTATTTAGGGGCTCCACATAATATGAGGCCCAAAGTCATGGTTTACTTGACTTGTCCCTAACTCTGGCACTGGCCCTAGCCAGCATAGCCAATGATGAGGGATCATGGGACTAATAGGCCAAAACATCTGACAGGCCACAAGTTGCCTACCTCTGATTTAGATGGTAAATTAGGGAATTATATTTTTTGCTTATATTATTGTGTAAAGTTGCAGTTACATTGATGGTGTAGTAGTTGTAGTAATAGTGTAATTGTAGTAATAGCAGTAGTAGTAAATACCATCACTATCATCCAAGTTTTGGGCACCTTCAAAAACATATTGGAAAATAAACTCTTACATAATAAAAATCACATCTCCAACCTTTCTCCTCCAACCTATAACCTGCCCCTCCCTCCCCAACCAAGTCTAAATAAAACCAGAGATCCAATATCCACCTCCAAAGTGATACAAACTTTAAAGCCGGCTACAGCAGGTGCCTTTGTGCTCTTTTACGTTTGCATGAAAACATGTGAAATATTTATTTTTCATTCATACTATCTCATTATTGCAGGTTTCCTTTACAACAGGCTCATTTCAAAAGAAGAGAGAGAGAAATTCCCAGTGATTTTTATCTGAGTCTGAAATTTTCCAGCAGTGGTTGATCGCACAAAAGTAGAATCGGCAGTAACCAGTGGAACACACTTGTTTTTATTGCTTCTTTCATCAAGTTGGATGTTCACCAGGTGAAAAATATTATGAGATTTTTTTTTCTGTGCTGAAGAGATATATATCACAGACAAAAAACAAACCGAGCATCTGAAGAGAAAACTGAAGTGCTTAGTTGCAACAGGAAACCATTAGAAACCAGATGGTGAACTGTTGGCTTCTCAAACGTCAGCCTTCCCCAAGTTGGGTCCGTCCAAATGTTTTGGCTTGCATCAGCCCCAGCCAATAGTCAGGGATGATGGGAGTTGTAATCCAAAATCTTTGGAGGGCAGCACATTGGGGGAGGGCTACAAAAGGTGTTTGCATGTGCAGCCCAGTTAACTGGGGTGGGGGAGCAAACTGGATATTACATGAATCCACGTGTAAAGATGGCCTGATGGGAGTTCTTTTTTTTTCTTTTAAGATGAAGAAGAGCCTTGGAAGGCTGCAATTTTGAAAGGGGGCGGGAAAGAAAGGGAGAAGAGGGTCCCACAATCCTTTCCTCACCAGCCCCTCAAAATCCTTCCCTGGTTGAATTTCGCATGCCATATACCCCCACCAGCTAAGAAGGATGCTCCTCTTTAGGTGTCTAGTCAGTCTGGAACAGGAGATTTGTGGAATGGTTCAGGCCTCTAGAGGGAGGGGGGCATACCCAGAAGCAGAAAGGAGGAAACAACACTTCTTTTCTTCTCCCGTCCCTCCCCAAGGCTTCTCGTGCTTCTGTATCCAGTATTTGAGGCAGTAAACCTGTATATACCAGTCACTGGGGAACATGTGTGGGAGGGTATTGTTGCACCATGTCCTGCTTGTGTAGGGTGACCATATGAAAAGGAGGACAGGGCTCCTGTAGCTTTTACCAGTTGTATTGAAAAGGGAATTTCAGCAGGTGCTATTTGTATGCATGCAGCACCTGGTGAAATTCCTTTTCATCACAACAGTTAATGCTGCAGTTGCTATACTAGAGTGACCAGATACAAAAGAAGACAGGACTCCTGGAGATTTAACTGTTGTGATGAAGAGGGAATTTCACCAAGAATACACACACACACACACACACACACACACACACACACACACAGGGGAGCATGGGGTACTACAAGAGGAAGCAAATAAAAGCGGACAGACACACACAGAGAAAAGAAAACCCAGCAAAGAAAGCTGGCTCTGGCCATCTTGGGAGAGAGAGAGGTGTTTCTTTTAGTCCCTGCTTCACAGCCCAAAATTAGGCACACCCCTTTCTCTGTTGTTGCTGGTCCTTCTGAAGTGCAGGAGAAGAAGTCGGGTGTGGGTGGTTTTGAGGCTCCACTCGCATCCTCTCCTGCAAAATGCAAGTCTAGTGCCTGGGATCATTTTTCTTTGGTGGCGGAGAATCCCAGGTATGCAAGATCTTAAGAGGCTGCACCCCCTTCAAGCCAGTGGTCAGTCTCAAGCTGGCAGCAGCAGTGGCAGTGCTGTGGGCAAGGCTCCCCCCACCCATAGGCAGGCCACGCTGGACCAGTGGGGCATTGGCAGAAGGGGCTTCAAAATGCCCCCAGATAGGAAAGTGCTAGAGAAAGCTGATGGAACTTTCCCATTTCCGTGACATTCAGTCAGCCTCAGCCTCATTGTGAAAGAGCGCTACGGGCTCTTTTTGTTTATATCATTTGCAATCCCTCCCCCTAAGCAACATGATTGGAAGGGGGACAGGGAGGAGACTGTGGCTATTGGTTAGCCACAGATGTCAATCTCAGAACTACCCCTCCTTCAGCCCTCGCCCTTCAGTGTCTTCCTAATATGGAAGTGTTCAGTTCGTTGTCCATCATCAACATGAAACAAGCCCTCACGTCAACTAAAAAACCTTTGGATATGGATCTCTTCGGGGCTCCAGACAAACTTCTAACGGCACCATGGGATTCTGTCAGTTTTTGAACTGCCCCCTAACCATGCCGCGAGTTCGAAGGTCCACACCCCTGGAAGGTATTACTTCCCGTAACATACAGTGAACTATATTATATTGTCTTACATTAATTCTTATGGTGAAGGACTGAGTAATTCCACCTTGCTATTGTTGTTGACATAATGTTCCTATTCATAAGCATGTTTTATTAAAAAGAATACCATCTTGTTTAAAGAAAAACCAACATTAATGAATTGTTGCTCCTGAAATACTTCTAATGCCTCATATTGTATTTTCCTGTTTTGTCATAGTTATTATCATCACTACATTGAGGGTAAAATATTATTTTAAGCTTTCACATTGCTGCTCTGTCACCCATTTCCATGGAAATGGGAGCAGTAGAACACACAGCCACTGACTGCCAGTTTTAGTGCCGGATTGACTGACTGTGGAACAGTGAGAAATTCCACGTCATTAATGTACTTGATGATAAAAAATGATCAAATATGTTTCACTTAAGGGTAAAATATATCAAACCACTCCATATTATAGAAGTGTATTTACATTGCACAGTTTTCTAGGTGTATTGTAATTCAAGCTGCAGTTTTTGTCTGATAAAGTGGCCTTTAAAACACATCTCCTGCCTTGTCTGTTTATCTTTCTATCTTCAGTCAGTCAGTCAGTCAGTCAGTCTATCTTTATATCTATTTCCTGGTTTTCTATTCCACTATTCAACTGCAGAGTTGCCACAAATCAAGAAAACTAGAAGGAACATAGGGCTCATCTACACTTAAGGGCCTAGTGGGAGGGAGGGATGGGGGAGGATTGTGGACTTACCTGCTTCCGCGATCCTTTCCCAGCTTCAATATGGCCCCACAACATCCTGGAAGGGAAGAGGGGTGTCACGGGTGCCATTTTTCTTTTTAGAAGAGGAGCCACGGCCCCAATCTGGCAAAAAAGTAATTTAACCCCCCGCCAATCCTTCCCACCATCCCAGGGATGGTGAAATTGCTACCCCCGCCCCATGTGCATAGAGTCACCCCATGCCCATTTGAGGACCCGGCCTGGGTCCTCGGGGTTGTCCCAGGACTGTGGAAAAACCGGGACATCCACGGTTGCAGTTATCCCGGGGAAAAATCTCTGGTAGTCCCTGGTTGACCCTGGGATCTCCTGTGCATCATTTGGATGCACTGGGCTGACCTAGAAATGACCACAGGATAGCTGCATGGTGTACACATGGCCATAGACAGCAGCAACCTGTGGCAGGTTACAGAAAAGGCCTACAAGGCCTGCATTTGGCCTGTGGGCTGCAAGTTGCCCATCCTACCATAAGGCAATCCACAATGATAGCCCTATTCAAAAAATAGCCAGTAAAACTTATTACATCATTTTGTTTTTCTTCCACTATGGAACTCAAGGCAGCATATATTGAGATAACAAATGTCTTCCATTTAGGCATCGACTTAGACCCAGACCAGCTATGTTTCAGCCAGATTGCTGTATCATCTACCTTTGGGCCATACAGGAACAACGGAAAACCATTTACTCATATGGGAGTAAGTCAAGCTGTGTACTCAGAGACTTCATTGGAGAGGCTACTAAACTTGAGATTGGTGAACCCAGGGCCATTTCCACATGGGCCTTTGGATGTGGGATTGCCCCTGGGTGGTCCCTGGGAGTCCAAATGATGCACAGGGACTCCCAGAGGCAGGGGGGATGGGCACAGGTTTTCCCCATGATAAGGGATCCCTGGAGAAACCTGATTCTTCCCATGGTCCCGAGAAGGGCTCAAGACCACGGGAATTGTGGCTGCCCATCCCGGCTGCTGCTGTGCTGACTTGCAACTAAGTGCTGTAGCAGAAATGGGCATGGAGCTGCACCGCACGGCTCCGTGCCCATCAGGACAGGGGGGGAAGCAAGTCCGTCATCCCTAGGATGGCAGGGGAGGGTGGGCCCCCCAATTTCAGCCAGGATATTTTTTTTGTATTCACCCTTTTCTGTTGGAGCTCACATGTGCTCTCTGGATCTGTTTGGGGAAAACAATGGCGGCCGCGACAGTGTGATGTCCCTCCTTCCTCCCAGGACGTCACGCTGCCATATGCATTACAGCGGTGATTCCAGAAGCAGGTACTTCCAGGATTGCCACCCCTCTCTCCCTCTACACCCGTCTGGTGTAGAAATGGCCCAGATGTTTGAAGAAGCACATGAATAATGTTAAATAACTTTTTCCCATAAAACTCAAAGGGAACCACTGAGAACCAAGCCTGCTTCAAGCTGCATAACTGGGCTATAGATTTTGTTTCTGGTCATGCGCAAGTGGGACAGAATCTTTGAAAAGTAAGGTGGAAAGTTGGGAGCTGGTTTTTTTAAAAAAAACAAAACATTTAGACAGTTATTTCTGTATTAGTATTCTGAAGAAACAGAGAAAGGATTGTTAGGAGCCACCAGTCTGAATATGACTGGATATTATTTCTTCTTCAGAACAAATGGGACAATGATTGAGGAGTGAACGGTGCTGGCAAAAACAAATGGCACCAAAGAAGTCAAATAAATGTACTGTCATCTCTTCCTCTCCTGGTATGAAAAAAAGCAATATTTTGCAAGCAATGGCCCATATGGGCATATGACTTGGATGCCAAAAAGTGTTGAAATTTATTCCAAATTCTACAGACAAGCTGCCTTCCTGGCAGCCTGTGGCATAAAGGTAGTCCTTCCACTCCAGGTTTTGAAAAAAGAACAGCAGGATTGAGAACATGTGTGAGCAGTCATGAAATTTGTGCAGCTCCATTCCTACATTCACACATGCACACACATACAGGGATAGCTAATACATTTCTAGATAAGACTAACACTTTTTGTAGAAGGAAGTGCCCCCATTTTCTTCAGCCCCATATTTTAAAAGCACTTACACACTATCACCTTTTCTTAAAAATGCAACCTTGGTAACAAGACATGCTTTAAACAATGAAGAAAGATGCAGCTTGTTTATTTGTTGGTTCTTTTTAGGAGTCACCTATTTTCCCACAAATCCCCCAGAAAGGGTAAGAATATTTTTTTAAAGCATGCAAATGATTAAATACAAAAGATGCTAAAATGTAATATTTGCCAATAAAGTTCTATATTAAAAGACACTGGAAGATGCTCAAGTGCATGCAAGGCTGGCACAGCGATCAGTAATGCCAGTCATCCAAAAGACACTTAAAGTGCAATCCTCAAAAGTAAGTCCCATTCACTGTTCACTGGATTTCACACTTCTCCAATCTTAAACTGACACACTTCTCGTCACTTTAAATGTACCAAAATATGCATTACAATGCATGCACATATTCCGAGAGTTTTTTAAATAAATAAATAAATAAATTGTAGATTAATGCAGAAGCAGAACAGAACAGGATTGTACAAAATAGACTGATTTGCCCACACCTACTCTAAGATCAACTCCAGAGATCTTGCTCTCTGTCCCATTATCTTGGGAGAGACAAAGGGCAGGTACAAGAGATGGGGGAGGGGGGTGATAGGGGCGCCCTGAAACTTTGGAATGCATTTCTTAGGGAGATCCACCAAGCTCCCTCATTTAGCTGGATCCTGCAAACTCATTTATTCAAACATGCTTCTCATGTGTAATGGCCTGCTACATTTAAAAGTTTCTGCTTTTAAAAAGTCTGCCTTATTTTAATGCTGCTGTTTTATTGCTGCAAGCATGGCTTTTGTCAGTTTCTTATTTTCAAGTTGATTGTTGTTTTTTTAGGGTTTTAAATTTCTTCAGGTATCATTTATTCCAAGAAAGCAGATTATAGATCAAGGGCAGGCAACTTGTAGCCCTCCCGATGTTTTGGACTACAACTCCCCTCAGCCCTGGCCAGCATAGCCAATGGTGAGGTATGATGGGAGTTGTAGGCCAAGAATCTGGACAGCCTCAAGTTGCCCATCATCATCATCATCATCATCATGGATTTAATCCAACATCATATAAGTGGACCTGGCTGCACAACAGAACTTTTCTTTGTTGTCCTTCTTCTGCAGCCTCCCACATGTCCCAAATATGTTCTGGAGGGTTCCCCAATTGTTCAGATCAGATTAGGGGGTGCACTGGGTAGGGGGAATCTGTTCTGCAAGCAGGTTTTATTTTTTCTGGTGGATGGCAAGTGGTAATAATAATAATAATAATAATAATAATAATAATAATAATAATAATTCTAGCGGTGGTAGACATTTTTATGTTTAGGATTCATAGAAAAATATAGTAATAGGAAGCAACTACAAGCCCGTGGTAGAAGCTTGCAAAGATTCACATTAGCTTCAACAAAAACGTTTATTAAAATTCATGTACTTTTTTTTTTTTTTTTAACCAAGGAAATTAAATAGAAAAGATGGGCAGATCAGTGGTAAAGAGCATAATGGGAATGGCAAAGTGGTATAATGAGAATAATGCCATGGGATTATCTGTGGGCAAAAAGGAGCATAATGGGAATGAGATAGTATTAAGGACAAAAGGTTCAATCCTGCGGGATGAGAAGCATTCCCTGGGAAGTAGAGAAAAAGACTCCCTTTAAGGTCTGTGGGCACTGAAAGCCCTCAGCACTGCATCGGATGAGGCCCGCAATCAGGGAATCCCATATTAAGGACAATAGTCTCATCCTTAGCTCTTATGAGATGCCAATTTAGACATCTTAGCTGAAGACAGGCATGTGGAAAATACGCCTATAGATCTGGGCAGGTTTCCACTCTGCCCCTAAATGCACATTCTACTAGTGTTAGACCATGTCTGCATCACACAGCAGCTTGATGTGATGTTTTCATTGGCAATATATCTGCCATGCATTGCCTCTCTCTTGTTCAGTTAAAGCTGCAGGAGCCCTGCCATCTAGAGTGAACCAGATACAAAAAAGGACAGGGCTCCTGCAGCTTTAACTGTTGTGATGAAGAGGGAATTTCACCAGGTGCTACATGCATACAGATGACACCTGCTGAAATTCCCTTTTCTATGCAACTGTTAAAGATAAATGAGCCCTGTCCTCCTTTTCATATGGTCACCCTAACTTAGTCTTCTACGTGATACTAGAAGATACTTGAAGACAAAATTTGCAAGAAAAAAGGGGGAAGAATTGAAGACAAAAGAGGGAGCCATTTCAGAGAGCAGAGAAGTGTAAGATTGTCATAGTGACAAATCGAACGACATAGGTGTGTGCAGCACATTTCATTAGGGATTTTTTTTTTAAAAAAGGTGAACATTTATTGAATGCTCAATCATAAAGGACCTTATTTTAGTTCATTTATTTGTTAAACACTGTAGACACTGATGCTCTACTCCGCGTTTGGCTTTGTAGTGACACCGGCCGAAGGAGGGGCTTACAAGGCGATATTAGCCTTTGGGGTCCTTCCTCCTGGCCTCTTTGAAGTGTGGCTCATGGCAGAGAGGCTCCCAGCAGAGCAATTCCTTTTTGCCCCTGCTGCCAGGAGCAACGATGCTCTGTCGGGGCTGGCGGCAGCAGAGCAGTCGGAGGGCTGTTCTTGCTGTGTCTCGATCTCCCTCTGAATCACTACTCAATGGCCCCCTCAATTCAGTGCTTTTTGCTTGAGACATTAGGGTGTGCCTTGGCACACCTGGCACACCCGTTGCACATGGATATGCCAAATGAATTAAGTAAACTGAAGAATTCAAATCCGAGAGAAAATGTTTAAGGAAAGAGGCAGGAAGGCCAAGCATGTTGTAATCATCAATGGAAGAGATAATGAGAGAGTGAACAAGAGTTTTAGTTGCATCCAAAGGGGGAAAGGGGGAAATTTGATAGATTAAAATAAAGTTAATAGATATTACAAAGATAAAAGTGAAAAAAATTAACAATTGAATGGATGTGGGGGGTGGGGGGAAAGAAAGCAAAGAATGAAAGGTAACACCAAGGTTATGTGTTTGAAGTGTGTGTGTGTGGGGGGGAAGCAGTAGAATAACTACCTTGTCAAAGAAAAAGTTAAAGAGAAGCAGAATTAGGGAGAAATACAGAAGCTTGGTTTTATCAGAATTCACTATTGAGAATAGGGAAGTTATCCCAGATGACTTCAAGAGGCATTTAATATGCAGCTGGACAGCCATCTGTCAGGTATGCTTTGACGTTGATTCCAGCATTGAACAGGGGGTCGGACTCGATGGCCTTATAGGCCCCTTTCAACTCTACTATTCTATTATTCTATGACTGTCAGAGAAAGGATCTGAAATTCTCATTAATAAAGGAGGGAGGTTAGGCAAAGAAAGGTAGAACTGAATTTCATTGCCAAAGAAATGCTGTTGAGAGGGAATTCCAGCAGATGTATCATTCTTATAGCATCACAACATGCTGAAATTCATGCAGTCCTCTTTTATCAATATTGACATAGAAGTAAGTTTCAATGAGTTTAATGGTACTTACTCCCAATTTAATGTAAATGGGACTGTAGCCTTTGACTGCCATCATGTACACACTTACCTGGACGTCTGTCCCTCTGAACTCAATGAGATTTATCTTTGAGTAGACAACCCTAGGATTGTACTACTAAAATACATACAAGGTACTTTCTTTTACATGTACAACAGTTAGTATAGGTGAAAACATATGAAACGTACTCATTAATTTCCGAAGGATGCACATGTACTTGTTTCCTTATCTGTATAGCAAAATTAGCCAAAACTATATCTCCAGAAATTCAATTTATGCCTTTGGGCTTGCCAACATGGAGAATCTTTCATGGATGCACCCTACCTAAAAACATTTTCACCATTTCAACAGGGAAATGTGCACACAAGTACATGTAAAGTCTGGTCCAGAACCCAAAAGTTCATACATGTTGCTCCGGTCAGATTGCCTTGAATTGTCTCAGTTCATCAGTTTAAGAAGAGTAGGAGGACTGAATTGAGCTATCAGTCCTCCCACGCAGAGGATCAGTGGCAAAACTGTGAGTAAGGGTCAACGTTGTGCAATGGTAAGAGCAACGGCCAAGGACTGGGAAGACCCACTCAGCTGTTGAGCTTGCTGGGTTGTGTCTCTCAGCCTAATCCACTTCACTAGGTTGCCCTGAGGATAAGGTGGGAGAGAGGGGAAGGCAATGTATGTTGCGGGAATGGGTGGGTTGAAAAGAAATATAAATAATAATATTCAGGAATGTCTTTCTTCCTTTCATTGGATCAAAGAGGTTAAATATGCATTTTGATGCCGTCGAAGGGTACTTCCAATCTTCCACCTTTTTAACGGAATCAATAAACAGGACCTCATTACTGAAGAACTTCCTGTTGCACTTCCTGTTTTCCTGTTGCCAACCAGGGTGAATGTGGAAGCATCCGAAAGGTGTTCAGGGTCACAGCATTGATGAAATGTTTATTTTATAAGCTTGGAAGAATAGACGTGGCTGATCTGACTCCCAACGTCACTCCATCTCAAGGTGACTACATCATTCCAGAAATGTGGACAGGATGCCAGGGATGGGCAGTGAGTCCAAGTTGCAGAGGCTGCTATGTAAATGACATTAGAGGGGCAGGGAAGAACAAGAGCTGGAAGTCCAAATGATGGAACTGGACAAGGGTTATGGCAGGCTTCGTTTTCCTGGGGATTGATAGAGGTTACACTACTAGGAATTAGATTTATTGTGATGGGGAGGAGGTATAGAAAAAGTATTAGCTTTGACATCTGAGGTGAGATAGCCCTCCCTAGGCCAAGGACAAGGCTGGGAGTTATTCTCTCAAACATAAGAAAAGCCCTGTTGGATCAGACCAAGTGTCCAGCATTCTCTTCACACAGTGGCCAACCAGCCGTTGACCAGGAACCCACAAGCTGGACATGAGTTCAACAACACCCTCCTGCCCATGTTCCCCTGCAACTAGTGTATATAGGCTTGCCACCTGTGATACTGGACTAGTAGCCATTGATAGCCTTCTCCTCCAGGAATTTATCCACCCCCCCACACTTTAAAGCCATCCAAATTGGTGGCCATCACGACATCTTGTGGTACTGAATTCCATAATTTAACTGTGCACTACTGCATGAAGAAGTACTTCCTTTTATTTATCTTGAATCTCCCACCAATCAGCTTCATGGGATGACCTTGGGTTCTAGTATTATGGGAGAGGGAGAAAAGGTTACCCTCTAGGCTGACCAGATAAAATCCAGGTCAGGGCTCATGTCACTTTAAGAGTTGTAAAGAAAAGGGAATTTCAGCCAGTGTCATTTGTATGCAATTAGTCCCTGGTGAAATTCCCTCTTCATCACCACAGTTAAAGGTGCAGGCACTATACTAGAGTGGCCATATACAAAAGAAGGCAGGGCCCCTGCAACTTTAACTGTGGTGATGAAGAGGGAATTTCACCAGGAACTAATTGCATACAAATGACACCAGCTGAAATTCCCTTTGCTCTACAACTGTTAAAGTTACATGAGCCCTGACCTGGATTTTATCTGGTCAGCCTATTACCCTCTCCACATTCTCCACACCATGAAAATTTTTGTATATGTCTATAATGTCTCCCCTAACCTCCTTTTTTCCCAAGCCAAACAATCCCAGCTGTTTTAATCTCTCCCATGGGCAAGATGCTCCAGCCCCTTCATCATTTTAGTTGCCCCTTTTCTGCACTTTTCCCAGCTTTACAATATCTCAAAGATTGCAGAGATTCTAAATTGACTCTGAGGGGTCTTATCAGTAAGGGAGCTGTTGACCTTTTTTTAAAAAAAGAAACACACATTTTATTGGTTGTTCTTAATGCAGTAAACCACTCTTGAAATTTTATGAGTGGCACAGAAATACTTTAAAATGAATGAAGAAAATTGTGCCACATGGGATTGCTGATGAAAGGGGACAAGATGGGCTATGTGTGGCGAAAGGGCACGGGGTGACACTGTCAAGCTCTTCCTACTTTGATGTAGTGATGTCATGATGTCACTGTGCTAACAAAAGGATATGTGCAAAGGAAGGAGACTGGGGAGGCCTGGGGATACAGCATAAGCCAGCCTCCCTAGTCCCTTCCCTTCCCCACCCACGGCACACATCCCGTCCTCTTTGAGTATAATATCCTGCCCTCTTTTGTATCTGGTCACTCTAGGATAGCTCCTGCAGCTTTAACTGTTGTGATGAAAAGGGAATTTCACTAGGTGCTGCATCTATAACAATGGTACCTGCTGAAATCCCCTTTTCAATACAACTGTTAAAGATACAGGAGCGCTGTCCTTTCCATATGGTCACCCTGAGGTCATTTTTGTGAGCTTGGATTCATGGGTCCGAGGTCAGAGCGCTGTCTCCAACTTTGGATCCAGCAATCCAAAACATCCTATGCCCCCCTTCCATTCTGTCTAGGGGCATTGGGTTGTTCCATACTAGAATAACAACAGCACCCAACCCTAGGCTGACCATATGAAAAGGAGGACAGGGCTCATGTAACTTTAACAGTTGTAGAGAAAAGGGAATTTCAGCCAGGGTAATTTGTATGCAATTAGTTCCTGGTGAAATTCCCTCTTCATCACAACAGTTAAAGTTACATGAGCTCTGTCTTCCTTTTAATATGGTCAGCCTAGTATTGACACTTTTACAAATGGGGAGGGAGAGGAAAAACTGTGCAAAAGCCAGGAAACTACCAAGTGGCTGGTGTCTGCAAGAAAGGGGTGAAGCTAGGGAAGGAGATGTGGCCATCTGGGGTACACAGGAAGACTGGATTGGGAGCCCAGGTGAGTTGGATTCTAACCCTGAGATTCTAAAGCCCTGCTGATGAAAAGCATTACATTAGCACATTGTTGGGTGGGCCTCAGAGAACAGTTGCTGCTTTGGCAGGGCTCTTTAGACTAGAACTCGTGAACCATCAAGCTGAGCAATTCCTAGGATGATGTACAACAGCCCACCATGAGTTTACTATACCTCCTGCATTGTTGTCTGGCTGGGGCTGTAAAAAAGCAGAGGATGGGGTGTCAGGCTCCTGGCCAATCAGAATCCATGGGTAGTGCAGTCACCCATGGATTATTCACAGTAGAGAGCTGTGATTTCCTTGTTGGTCTGTTTATTTATTTAAAATATTCCTGTAGCACCCTCCACCAACATGGTTTTTAAATATCGAAAGACAATAACTACCTAATAAACAAACTAGCAGATGGAGCAGAGCTGTCAGCAAGATTGAAAATGCTTAGTACTAAGATGCCAAGGAGAATGAGAACATTTTCGCTTGGTGTCTAAAAGGAAGCAGTCTTGGCACCATTCTGTACATGGGGTGCCACAATAAATAGGCCCTCTCTCGAGTTGTCACTTACTTCTCCTCTAAGAAGGAGGGAAAAGAGGGAAGGGCCTCAGCTGATGATTGGAGAGTGTGGGCAGGATGGTTTGGGAGAATGTGCTCCTTTGGATCCCTGGGTCCTGAGCCATTTAGGGCTTTAGAAAGTCAAGGCTATGACTTTGAATAGGGGTCCAAAGTGGGCAGCCAGTCAGTGGAGCTCTTTCAGCACTGGAAAAATATGATCCAAATCAGCAGTACCAGTCAAACTCCTGGCAGCTACTGGGCTGTCTCCAAAAAGGCAGCCCCACATACAATGTATTACAGCACCTTTCCCCGATCTGGTGCCCTCCAGTTGTTTCAGACAAAAACTCCCACCATTCCTGGCCATTAGTCATGCTGGCTGGGTTTGATGGGGTTGAAATCCAAAACATCTGGAGGGCACCAGGAGCAAATACCAACGTATGTCTTACTTAGAGTAGACCTATTGAAATGAATGGGACTTTAGTTACTGAAGTCCCATTCATTTCAATAGGTCTATGCTAAGTAGGACTTATGTTGGTGTTTAGCCCAGGTTAGAGAGAGGTTGGATTACAGTAATCCAATTGGAGGTAAGTGGAGCATGGAGAGCTATGGCAGGAGGATCCCTTTCCAGAAGAGCCATAGCTGGTCAACCAGCTGAAGCTGGTGAAAGGCGCACTGTGCAACTGAAGCTACTTGAACCTGTTGTGACAATTCTGGATCCCAGAGAACCTGATCCTTCAGGGGGATTGCAACCCTGTCCAGAAAGATTGAATACCATCCCCCTGAACCCAGGAACCACCTACCCATGGTGGTGCCATCTTGCTAGGATTGATTGCTCTTCAGTTTATGAGTCCTCATCTAGCTCAGCACTGGTTCGGCACTTCTACAGCTTTGCTTGACTCAGATGCCAAAGAGAAAGAGAGTTGCGTGTCATCAGCCTACTGATGGCATCCAAATCACCGGATGAACATATCTATTTAGTAAAAAGGATGGGGAACAAGATGGGACCCTGGGGACAAATGCCACAGTGTAAATGCCATTGGACTGAGCAGATATTCCCCATGAACCTTCTGGACCTGCCCTGCAAGTTGGAACAGAACCGCCACATTGCCATGCTTCCCGCTCTCAACTCACAGACTCGGCCCAGAAGAGTCCATACTCTCCAAAGAGAACTCATGCAGGATAAAGGCTATCAGGTGGGAGGGTGCTATTGCACTCATGTCCTACTTATGGGCTTCTCACAGGCAGCAGGTTGGCCACTGTGTGAGCAGAATGCTGGACTAGATGGACCCTTGATCTGATTCAGCTCTTCTTATGCTCTTATGTTCTTAACTAGCAGGCTTTCACTTCTCTGTCTTTCTCCTGACAACGGTTATCCATCCTATCAGGGAGACTAAAGCCCTGTTGGGTCACAGGTTGTGAAGGCCTGCTTAAACAGTTGCATGATGGTCAAAAATCCAACAGGTGATGTTTTCCCCATCACTGTGTCTGTGCTGGCAAAAGCTACACCTGTTGAATTTTTGCCTGTCACACCTCATCCCTGCCAGAAATCAAAGGGCAGCCCTGTTGCTGAGTTATTCCTGATCATAGCCAAGATCATAACTTATTTAGCCAGCCACGCTCAAAATTGTACCGAAAAGACACAAGCTATCTCTGAAAGATCCTCAGGGATAAAGATCTTTATTGCAAAACGGTCAATTACTACAAGCCTTTCAGAGAGGTTACAATTTAAAAAACATCGACTCCTTTCCGTTGTCTAACATCGAGCAATTCCATCTTCATATTTTTAGTAGCATATACTAGTGGTCCAACCTTTAGTGTACTGTATGTACTTTTAATAATCTCCATAAAAGCCTGATTTCCAATCCCTAGGCTCAAGCTGACAGTGTAAATAAAATCACCCAAATCCACAGGGTACGAGAAATGAAAATGACAAGGATTAAAATTTTGTCAAACCTCTTTCTTTTTAAAATTCTGCTTCTCTTCCAATTGGATCACGACCCTCTGTGTGCACAGCTTAAGACCAGACGGTCTGCTTTCACTTTTATTCCGCTCTGCAGCAGGCTTACAGTATTTAGTGAAAGTCTGTAAAGAATGTGTGCTGTGTAGAGAGTTAATACCATAATCCCCCATCGTTGGGGTCAAACGCTGAATAGAGCAGAAGAATTAGAAAATATGTTACATACAATGGCAGGGAAAAATGCATCAGCATGGTGTTCTGTTAACACAAGCATTCATTACCCACAAGCAAATGGCCATGAGGTAATAGAGTATATGAAAAGATATGTGTACTTCAAGCCCAGTGTGCATGCAGTTATATTGAGGATAGAAACTTTGAGCGAGAGAGTTTAATAACAGTGTGTCTGTGCATACATACACACACACACACACATCATAACCTTTTCCCATCACACCAACCTGTCTCTTCTGGAGAAGAAGCTTAGATGGTTATACTTATTTAATTATTGTATTTCTATATCATCCAATAACTGAAGCTCTCTGGCCAGTTTTGACATTTTCTTTTATTTGGAAACAACTGTTTACTTTTATAAAATGTAGTGGGAAGAGCTCGGTTCCTTTCCCTCTCAACTTTGGGGCATGATATATGTATTCTATAGCTCAAAACCCAGAGGATTTTTGAGATCTTAGGACCCCTTCAAATGCAAGAGGTTTCCTACACACAAAAGGCCACTTCTGGTCAGTAAACGGCGTCAATCATCTGCGGACCTACAGATTTTATGACTTCACATATTCTGTTTTATGGCAGGCTAGATACATGCTGGGTAGAACCTTTTCGTCCATCACGGTGGATGAAAAAGCAAACATTGCTCCCAACACTGTGTTTCCATGAGGGGGAGGAACTATTTTCAGTTGTTTATCTATTACATTGATATCTGGTTTTTACTACAAGGACTCTGAGGTTATGCACTATCTGGGGAATGTGGATCGGGAGACATTTTTCTTCCTCTCTGATAATACTAGAACCTGGGGACATCTCATGAAGTCGGTTGGTGGGAGATTCAGGACAGATAAAAGGAAGGACTTCTTCACACAGCGCATAGTTAAACTATGGAAACCACTAGTCCTGATGGCTATGTACTGCCTCCAGTATCACAGAGAGTAAGCCTATAAGTTGCTGGGAACATGAGTGGGAAGGTGCTGTTGCTTTATTTCTTACCCACCTCTCCAAAGAGAGAGGCGGGTAAGAAATAAATTATCATCATCATCATCATCATCATCATCATCATCATCATCATCATTTTGCCCTGCTCATGGCTTTCCAGTGAGCAGCTGGTCAGTCATTGTGTCAACAGAGTCCTGGACTTGATGGACCCTTGGTCTGATCTAGCAGGGCTCTTCTAATGTTCATATGTTCTCTTCTCTTGGTGCCCATGAACCCTCCTGCCTGTCCCACTTTTAATTTTATTTCTTAAGATGTTTTAAAATTATTATTGTTTTAACAGGAAGGCTGCCATGCTGCAAAGTACAGTGCTGCCTTCCAGCAACATCTTTATTTGGGTTCAATTTGTGTTGTTGTACCTCAGACCCCATGTCCATCTTGTACTTAGTTTCTTGGGCAAATTTCTTTTAGTCTCACCAGTTGGCCTTCTGGGAAATTTTGTTTTGTGACCAGCCATGCCCACCATGGCAGCCATTTTATGAATGAGCAACTCTCCATGGCAGCCATTTTGTGAGGGTGCCCACACCACTCTCAATTTTCCAAATGTGTCAGAAAGGTTGGGGATTGCTCTTCCACTCTGGCTCCACTCAGTATTATAAGAAACATGGAGCTGCTGCTCTCTGTATCATCCTTGTAATGTGTGCTACTACAGAATGTGTAGTACACATTACTACATCCCTGCCAAAATAATTTCTGAAAACTCTCTCTGTGTGTGTGTGTGTGCTTAAAAATGTAAATAGTGCTGTGGAAGATGTAGTGGTTACCTGTTCCTCCTCTGCTACAGTCCCCAGGAAAATAGATTAGACTAACTCAGGCATAGGCAACACTTTTGGCCCTGCAGGGACATTTGCCAGTAGGAGAAATGGTCCTAGGCACCAACGTCTTGGTGGCTCGACATGCTTTGAAAAGAAGCATTAGCCTGTAGCCACCTGCCATCTTCATTTCTAAGAAGGTCTCAGAGCCCCACATGTGATCCAGATATATTCATGGCTAGGGATGTCAGAAAAATCTGTCCCGGGGGAGGAGCTCAATGAACTTCCATTTATTTGGCCCCCTGGACTTCATTGTGTTTATATCTGCAGAGCCCAACTTACTCTGCAGTGAGTTGGGCAAGTTCGCATATTTCTGTATGTTTTAGTTTGCCTAAGTTACAGCCACAATCTGTGCAAATTTGTGTAATTTCCACAAATCATGCAAACTGTGGCTGTACTTTGTGTAAATTGCAAATCTGCCCCAATTACAAAATCGTTATATGCCCAAATTGTGTCCGGCTTGACAGAGTTCAGGAAAAAAGCTGAGACTTTGGAACTCTGGCAAGCCAAAAGCATGATGGATTTCCAAGCAATGGACATAGCTGTTCATAGGAAATTAAGATGGCAGCCATGCTTTGCTTTGAAGTGATCCCAACGGCTGTTATGAAAATGTGTTATTTTTTTTAAAAAAAAGTAGGATGAGTTGGGCACCTTGGCGGTGACCAAGAAAGGTGTCTGAGGGTGCACTGGGGTGCTTCGGGGCTTGGCTGTCTCACTTCAGGACCGAAGTGGGTCGGCAGTGCAGGTTCCTGGGTGCCCAATGTACAGACACTTGGCTGGTGCCATTGGACTCCCCACTCCCTCTCTCCCTCCCTCCCTCCCCAAACGCAGAACTGCCACCACCGGGACATAACTTCCCATGCATCTTCCTCCCTGAGAGCTGAGCCACAATTTAAAGGTAAGATCACTTAAGTCCATGTGTGTGCGTGTGTTGCCCTCCCCTGTTCTAAAGGAAAAACTTGAGATTTGTTTGTATGTACACTCTCCATATCTGAAGCAATCCACATGTATTTTGGTCTCCTGTATCAGTATCTGAGGGCAACATATGCTGTAAGTAGTGGCAGCAATTTCTCACCTCTGTTGGGACATCACAGTGTTTTACTGAACATAATACATGACCCTTATTTCAGACATCACCAGTGTTAAGTGCTCCCTGTTTGGGAAACTGTGATCTGTCACTGTTGGCACTAAATCATTCAGCATAAAACAGTACTAGTCGTATACAACCTAGAGAAATGACGGCAAAGAGAGGAAAACAAATATTTGCATATTGTCTGAAAAAGTGGCATGTGTGCTGTGCTATTTGATACATATTTACATAATTATAAATTCATGCCATCCTTTCTAACTTGGCTATTTGTATTCTAAATGGAGGTGATGGTGTATGCAAGTAACACTAGTAAACAGAGAATGAACTGAAGCAGCAGCCTCACTCATATGGGAGAGATATTAGGTATTGCCCCACTGGCTTGGAACTAGGAATGTGCTTTGCCTCGGTCATGAATCCCAAATCCAAGTCAAGGTGGATCAGACTTGGCCCACACAGCCCAAAGCAGATGACGTGAGTACCAGTGAGCCACCCGTCCTCCATGAAAGCTGCTCTGGCCTCCCGTAGATCTACTGTTGTAAACTACAGTGGCTGGAAATGGACCCCGAGTCATCACCATGCCTGGCTTCCCTGGGTGCCCCAGAAACCACAACACCCAGCCTGCTCCAGATTTGAAGTGGGCCTGGGCGGTGCTGAGGTGCCCTGAGTCAAATCGAGGCTGATTTGGAAACTTCGACTCAGACCAAGTTGAATCGGAGGGCTGTGCACAGCCCTACTTGGAACAAGTAGTGCCCAGTGGCATGGTGTCAGTTGTACGCCGCCACTGCAATTGTGCACCCACTCTGGAGCTTCTGCAGAAGCTGCAGAGAAAAATTGGGAGACATATCCTGATTTTTTCCTCCAGAACAAGGCGAATACGGCACATCCCAAAGCGCCGGGAGTTTCCATGATCTGAGGCAGGATACTGCTGATTCTTTTTGCAGCTTCCTCAGCTGTGTGAATGCCAATTGGGGATGGGAAAATCACTTTGATGCTCATTTTGGCTCACTCCCATTTTCATTTTCAAGGTCCTGCTTTTTGTCTTGATCAAACAGGAATAATGCACATTTTGAATGGGTAAAGTGCACTTTTCTGTATCTATTTTTCAAAAGTGCATACTTTCCCCTATTGACTTAAGCATGAAAATGCACTTTTTGTGGGGTGGGGGGAGGCATCTTAAAGTGCAAAATATGCATTTTTCAAATGTGATCATAAATTGAGGAAGTTGCAACCATTCTTGAACAACGGTGCTCCTGCTTGCAATCAGATTTGGGATTGTGAATGGGACATGTTCACATGATTTGTGAACAGAAACAAAATTCTCATACATCCCCTGTGCTGCTTCCCTGTGGTGCAATCCAATGTAGCTACAAGGTGCATGTGAATATTACAACCACATGGGTGAGGCCAGTCAAGTAGGTTTTCCCCACCTAATGGTTGACCACCTCCTGGCATGGTGGAAGTTAAGTGAAAAGATCCACTTAATTGGCCCTTCCTTCAAGGCTGTAATATTTATACATACTGCCACCATGTGGGTTATAGCTATGGTAGGGGTGTGCAAGCTGCTTCTGCTGGGTCACATGCATCCCTCAGTTTAATTTCAGGAGCCCCTTTCAAGTGATAAGTTCATGCTTCTGGCTAGAGAGATCTGTCCCTATCACTGCAGCCTGCTGGGCAGGGAGGAAGAGGGGGAGGAGAGAGGGGGGTCATAGGAAGAAAGAAGGGAGAGAGACTGGGTAGCAGGAAGAGAGAGAAAGCGAGAGACGGGGAGAGAGAGATAGGGTGGCAGGAAGAGAGAGAAAGAGAGAGGGAGAGGGAGAGAGAGGAGGGGTGGCAGGAAGAGAGAGAGAAATGGGCTGGCAGGAAGAGAGAGAGATTGTATATGTGTGCATGTATGTAAGAGAGAGAGAGAGAGAGAGAGAGAGAGAGAGAGAGAGAAGGGTGGTAGGAACAGAGAGAGAAGGAATGGCCCTGCCCACCTTTGTCTTCAGCCCTGCCCATTGCCCACCCAAGGAAATATGGCCTGTGACAGAGAAAAACTTCCCCATCCCTAGAATAGAGTCCCCCACATAGCTGTGGAGTTGTATGAAAGGGGTTGTGATAATCTTCATATTCAGAAGTTATTCCCCACCCCCAATATATAGGACAACAAAATAAGGGGTGGCTATCTCCATTGCACTTTCTTTTGAGCTGCCAATATCTGGGTGGCCACTTCTAATGTAAAGAGCATGTACTGTGGCCAAAAGATCATTATCACCACAGAAAATGCTGTTTTGACATTTATTGCCTGTAACTGTCTAGCTCAAGAGCCACTGGGTGCTTTTATAATTTAACTCATTGCAGTGAGTGGAGACTCCCGTGTACAATCTTTGACAGAGATAAAAGCTTGGCAGTTCACCTAGGACTATTAGCATCCAAGGATGTCCTGTTTAGTTCACTGCTATTCACTAGGGGTGTACACGCCCAAAATTATCGCATCGTATCGTTATCGGAAATCACTTAAAAAAAAAATTCAGATCAGATTATATTGTAGGTTAATCATATCGTCTTCACGATAATTATTGGAAATCCAATATTTAATTTGGAGCCCTATTTTGCCCTATAGAGCTGATTTTTGAAAGAAAAAATGCCTATAATTTCTGTATTTTCAAAATTACAGGCTTGAAACTTGGTCACATTGCTTATGGGGTATGCCTAAGTATGTGTATGAGATTTGAGATCGATCCCTCCAACCCTCGATTTTATATGAATTTATTAAAGAACATTTAAGTGCTGACAGGTCAGAATGACAGCTCGCCACGTGCGTTCATTCAGACCTGTCAAAAAGTTGCACGATCTTTCAAAAATTCATATAAAATACAGGGGTGGAGGGATTGATCTAAAATTTGGCACATATGTGTAGCAACATGTGTGAGACGTGTGTATAAAATTTGAGATCGATCCCTTCAACCCTTGATTTTATATGAATTTATTAAAGTTCATGCAACTTTATTGACACAGCTGGTTGACTGGGCCTCTGGGCTGTCATCTTGTCTGTTTTTTTCCCCACAGGCTTGCATTGGGGGAAGCACGTGCATAACTTTTTTATTTGAAAAGATAATGACATGAAACTTGGAAAGCCAGGACTAGCAAGATCCAATCTGCAATGTCCAAAAAGTTTCATGTTTCTGTCTTTTCAAATTAAAAAGTTATAGGGGGTCCCCCAAAAGCTACACCCTCTGTTGTAATTTCTTCATTTTTAAAGATAAAAACTTGAAACTTGTGTGACATTGAAGATGGGATCTGGCTGATCATTTGTGAAGAGAAATCAGAGCAATTGCTCAAACCCTCAATTTTCTATGAATTTTTAAAAGATCGTGCTCGTTCTGAAAGCTAAGGCCTGGTCAATCAGCTTTCAGAAGGAGCACAATCTCATACACATACTTAAGCATACCCCATAAGCACTCTGACCAAGTTTCAAGCCTCTAACTTTGAAAATACAGAAGTTATAGGTTTATTTATTTGGCTGTCCGGTAATCCGAAAAAATCTGATATAATCAGGCTGGATATTTACGGATCGGATATTTATCGGAGGTTTTTCTATCGTATCGTTATCGTTAATCGGATGTCCGATAATGATCTTATCGTATCATTATCGGACATTTTAACGATACAATACACATCCCTACTATTCACTGCTAATGCTCTTCATGGAGACTCATGGGCAGCATCCTTCCCAGCACTGAAGTGTTTTCATTGGAGTTCCACATGCACATTGTAGCTGCTGGGTTGGTGATCATGAGTTAATGCCATCAAACACATTTTTGGAGTGGTGGTGTCCATAATTTGCATGGAGAAGGGTACAATAGGTTCTTTCCTTAGCATTTCCTGTTAAAAATCTTTCCTTTAGATTGAAAGTAGATGCTATAAGAGACAAAGCATCTGCCACTACCTCCCTTTCCTTCCCAGGCTTTTTGCCTGGGATGGCCCCCGCCGGCTGGTCCCTGTGTGCCAATGGTGTGTATTAGGTACTTCTGGGATCACCCTCCCTATGCACCAATGGTGTGTATTAGGTACTTCCAGGATCACCCTCCCTCCCTCCCTCCCTCCCTCCCTCTACACCCCTATGGTGTAGAAAGGGCCTATGTGTCTTTTTGCCCTCTTCCCTGTCATGAGTACTGCAACAGAATGTGCAGTGTGTCATCATTGCATCATGCCTCTCCCTGCCAGCCAGTGATATGAAGCAGAGGCAGGGAGATGTACACAGAGCAACAATGTCATACCACACATTCTGTAGTAGTAAATGTTATGAGGAAGAGAAGGCAGCAAAGGGATATGAAATGTTACCTCCAAGTGTGTTATAGCACTCCATGCTGCCTTTCATGAAAAGCACGTCAAGCGAGTTAGCTGTGTTGGTTTGCAGTAGCAAAGACAGCAAAAGGTTGCCAGGGCTGGGCCATGGGCATCAGTCTGAGGTGATCCAGGAGCTGGGCCACAGGAATTTTGGGACAAGCCACTAGTCAGGATTGAAGAGTAAGTCAGACAACCAGGTTCAAGGAGCATCCAGAAGTCAGGGCCAAAGAACAACCAAGGATATAAGAACACATTAGAGCCCAGGAAACCCCGAGGCAGTATGCCAATGTACACCAGATGCTGGGGAACATGGTCATGAAGGTGCTGTTGCACTCATGTCCTGCTTGTGGGTTTTCCATCAACAGCTGGTTGACCACTGTGTGAACAGAATGCTGGACAAGATGGACCTTTGGTCTTATCCAGCAGAGCTCTTTCATTTGTTTATGTTCCAAAGTCACCCAAAACAGTTTGCATTACAAGAGGGACAGCTCACAACAATATCTTTTTGCAACCACTGTTAGGATTGCCGTTAAGTTAGAGGGAACAGGGAAGCCTGAGAGGGTGGCAAATGACAACACAGTCCCTGCTAAACAAGACATCCCAACTCTTTAACCTGTGAGCCCAGGCTACACTACAACACTGCTAGATTCCACTTCATCAGCTGCATGAAGTGAGAATATTTCATACATCTGATTGACAGGGGATGAGGGGTGGACTCTACTCCCAAAAAGTGCATAGCTTTATAAATCTGCTAGCCTGCAGGCTGCAAGGTGCCACTCACCTCTTTCTGGTTCTTTCATACAAGGACAGTGCCATGAAGAAACAGCTTCTTTAGTCACTTATGGAAAAATGGCATGTGATCTTTAATATGTAGCCTACAGCTATGTCTTTGTTTTTTCTTTAACTAATTAGAGGTAGGGGGACAATTCTTATTCAGATCACAGTGCATGGGGAGGTGGGTTTTATGCCTACTCTCCCCAGCCTCACCCATCTGAACCCGGGATCAAGGGGAGGCTTTATTTCCCCCAGCATCCCCAGCAGTGCATGGAGGAAGTCCAGAAGTCACAGTTGGGCAGAGAAGGGATAAATCTGCTCTCCCCATGTGCTGTGATCTTAATAAGATTCCCCCTATTTTTAATTGGTTAAAGAAATGAGATGTTGTAGCAAATTACATATTAAGCCTTACATGCTATTTATCCTTGAATTAGAGTCCTGGAAGGAACCAAAGATAATTGTCACATTTCCTGACCAAGGAATAGGGATGAGAGAAAAAAAACCATTTAATTTTTAATGTGTGTTTACCTAAATCACGCTGTCTTAAGAAACCAAAACACAATTATATTTTGATATTCACACTTTTCTAAAATTTGCAATGTTGTTCTCCAATAAAAAAGGTGTACATTAGTCATAATAATGTACAAAAAGACGTCAAGACAAAATATAATCGTCACATTTTGTGATCAAGGAATAGGGATGAGAAAGAAATTTGTTTACTTTTTAATGCAAACTTACCTAAATCACATTGCCTGAACCGTTACACAAACCAAAACACAGTTATAGTCACACTTTTCCAAAATTTGCAATGTAATTCTCCAAACAAAAACTATGTACAACAATGTGTATATTAGCGAAAATAATGTGCAAAAATACATCAAGAGAAAATTAGGCATAATTACATGTAAAATGCAAATATTAGCAAAATGCATATGAAAATGTGGAAATGTGTTGGTGGGGGGGGGGAGATTTTACAAAGTTGCTAATGGATGCTGGACAAATTAAAAACTGAAACAAACTGACTTGATCATTTCTACCAAGGAAGCAATCTCATTCATTCTTCATCCCTCTGAAGTTGCTTGAGCTCCAGTTTATATTGGTATGATTTCTGTGTATTAGGGTAGAAGAATGTAAAAGATTTTTAAAAAGTACATTAACAGTAACAAAAATCCTCCACTGAAATGAGCTGAAATCTTGTAGCAATGTATCAGCTACTGAAGAGCTTTAAAGGAATGAGAAGAGATGAGATCACTTCCTTAAACTTTCAGACTAGCAACTCCATCTCAGATCCCATCTCAAACAAAACAGAGGCATCCTCATTCAGAATGAGGAATGCATGAAAAGAATAGCCTTTCCCTCAAAGCCAGCAGATTTGCTCAAACATTGATCAGAAATGCAACCTAAGCTTTGCTTTGATACTTTCATCAGTATTGCTGAGCTCCTACATCATGTCCAGTTTTGGGGGTGGGGGAGGGAAGAGAAAAATGTCTTGCTGAAATACTTTGTTTTCTTTCCTAAATTTGTGTTGTATTTATCTATCACATTTATTACATCTCTCTTTTTTTTCTTGCAAGGAAATCAACACACAACAACCCTGTGAGGTAGGTTAGGCTGATAGTCAGGGAATGATCCACAGTCATTCAGTGAGGTTCCATGGATGAGTGGGGACTAGAGCCCAGATCTCCCAAGTCCCATTCCAACACTCTAACCCCTACACTGCAAAGGCTTTAATCTGTTTGTATCTGTATACAAGACAAGTTGCAGTAGCTCATTTTCCAATTTCCTGTTTTCTCCAGAATTCCTCTTTCTTGAGCCATTCGGAACCTGAATCATGTCTGTACAAGATTCTTGATTAAAGGTGAAGCCCAGAGGAAAACCCCCTCCTCTGACATGACATAATCAAAAGGGAATTTCCTTCCAATACAAAATTCCAGCTTCAGAGGGAGGGATTTTCTGTAGAGAAAAAGGGAATCATGCAGTGTAGTGGTCAGGGCAGCTTTCCCCAACCTTATGCTCTGCAAATGTGTGCAAAGACAACTCCTATCTGGCTGGGGATGATAGGAACATCAGAAGAATGCCATATTAGGAAAGAATACTGGGCTAGGACAGGGGAGAGCTGGGTTCAAATTCCCACTTGGCCACTGGGTAACCTTTAGTCTTTCACCGACTCTAACCTAACCTCCCTCAAAGGGTTGTTGTGAGGATAAAATGGTGGAGAGGAGGGCCATGTACTTTGCCTTGAGCTCCTTAGAGGAAAGGCAGGATTAAAAAAAATCAATCAATCGATCAATATATTTTTCAGTTTGTGGTCGCCAAATGTCGACAAGTTCCATCATGCCTGACAATTGCCTATGATTGCTGGGGTAATGGGAGTTGTCGTCCAACAGGCTCTGGAAACCCAAGGTTGGGAATGGCTAGTCTAACCATGGCACCACACTGCCTGTCTTGTAATCTGTCTTTAATGGCCTTGGGTCTTTTAGGTGGAAAGGTGGGTGATAAATGTTTTCACAGAACCAATGAAGTAGAGAAGAGTAATGCAAGCAGTGTCCCACAGGATTCCCATTGTCTGTGATTTCAGTTGGAGAACATTTGTCCTACCTAAGTGTGTGCTATAATAACGACCCGGTTCTGTGTGTATTGGTGGATGGATTACTGACTCGTACTAAATGGGTAAATGATTCATTTTGCCTCCATGAAGGCAGATCCATTTTTTACATGATTGTTGTAGTTTCCTAGTAGTCTAAACACCAGGGGAAAATATTTCACAGGAATAATAGTCTTCTGCAGCTGTTGCTTTAGACTGAGAGTTGGATTGCAGCAGAAAAAGACTGTTGCAGGGGCTGTTTACCCGATACATTTTGTTTCACTTTAGAGAAATTAGCAGACTCTTCATTAGTCCATTTCACGAGAACTGAGATGTGTGTGTGTGTGTGTAGGGACATGTGCTTCTCCTTAGTATCATAACATAAGGCCTATTTCCATTTCATTTATATTTTGTATTTGGCTAGTTTAAATGAGAGTGATAAACAACTATCCCTCCGCCTTTAATTTACTTGAAACTGCCAAACATTGTAAGCTATGACAATGTTACAAAAGGAATTAGGCACTCAAGGAAGAGGTGAAGATCAGAACTGTATAATTTGCTGAAATAAGCAAGCCATGCAACCTGTGTTCACCATAATTATAGACATTTTCTAGCTTGGATCACTTAAAGCTTTTCTATTTCTTGGTCCAGAAACTGGATTTCAGGGCGACATTTTGGTTTTGTATGTGCTTAAGAAGGAACCTATTAGAGAGAGATCACCGTTAAGATTTCCCATCAAACTCAAGAAACAGTGTGTTGTTCTTTGGTGCACAAGAAGTCAAGATAAGATATTTCTCTTTTATCACTGGATGCCAAAACTATCCCATGATACTTTTGGAAGCAATGAGCAAAGTAACACCGTGTAGTGTAGGTCTCCATTAAATTGTACCTACAGTCCTGAAGGCCAATCCATTAGCTGTGCCACACACCTGCTGCTTGAGGTAGTTGCAAATATCTTATTTGTTTATTCATTTTAAAAACTTCTATCTGACTTTTTTTTAAAAAAACTTCAGAGCAGCTTAAAACAATCAAATACAAATACAAGAAAAGGAAACCACAAAGGACAATGAACAAGCACCAGAAGAGGTCATCATCATTAAAACCAACAAATCACCCAAAATAGCAACTCATAATACACACACACACACGCATAACCAAAATCCCACCAAAGTAGAGCCACAAAGAAAGGTAAACAGCCTTAACATATTCATAACACGGGGAAGTATCCAGTGCTGTCACAGCACTAATTGGAGTCCAATTAGTGCTGAAGAGCTTTCAGTGTGGTGGCCCCCTTTCTATGGAACTCCCTGCCTCTGGAGGTCAGGAAGGTGCCAACACTGCCTTGTTTTCAGCACCTCCCCAAAACAGCTTTATTGCAAGAAGCCTTCCTTGAGTGACCAGCTATGGTTTTCATTGGTATTCTGTTTTGAAAATAATATTTTTTTTAATAGGGTGTTTTATTTTTTAAAATCTTTTTATAATTTTATCTTCTATCATTCACTGCTCTGGAATGTGTTCAAATACTTGAAAGGTTGTCACACAGAAGAGGGCCAGGATCTCTTCTCAATCAACCTAGAATGCAGGACACGGAATAATGGGCTCAAGTTACAGGAAGCCAGATTCCGGCTGGACATCAGGAAAAACTTCCTGACTGTTAGAGCAGTATGACAATGGAACCAATTACCTAGGGAGGTCGTGGGTTCTCCCACACTAGAGGCATTCAAGAGGCAGCTGGACAGCCATCTGTCAGGTATGTTTTAAGGTGGATTCCTGCATTGAACAGGGGGGTTGGACTCGATGGCCTTATAGGCCCCTTCCAACTCTACTATTCTATGATTCTATGTGGAACGGTATATAAATGCTGAAAATAAATAAATCATTCCTAATGGCATTGCACCAGGGTAAACTAACACTAGTGCAAGGTCATTAGTGCTTGCTTGGCAAAGGGGAAAAGCAGTGATTTGCCACCTAATTGTGGTGGCAAATTGGTGCTTTTTTCCTTTGCCTAGCAAGGGAGAATGATGTTCCACTATCATTAGTTTTATGCTAGTACAACATAATTAGTGCTAGCACTGTTCTAAACAACCAGGTTGGGTCCAAATGTCATAAAGTGTGGTGGCTTGGTGGAAAGACATTCTTCAGGGCATTGCCATGTATCTGAATAAGCAGGGTCCTAGAGAAACATGGGCTCCAGGGATGGAATTCTAGCAGCTACTATGGACAGGAGAGAAAAGTGCAGGGGACAATTACAATGGGCAGATGAAATGGAGACACTTGTCAGACTTGTTGTGGCATAGGACATGGGGCGGGGATACTTCTGGCTTACAAGAAGTACTTTTTTTTTTTTTTACTAGACTGCCAAGATCCACCAGCTGGAGCCTGGCACAAAAGATATACACCTAGAATTAAAGAATTTTGAGTCCAGGAACTTATTCTGAGTAGAGATATCGCAGACCACCCAACTTAGTCTGGGAATCCAACGGACTCCCCTGCATCCCCCCTTGACCCAGTTGGTCACCCATGGCGAGGACCCATGCTCCAAGTGCCTGTGATGCCCGACGAGCGCTCGACAGCCATAATGGAGGCTCCAGAAATTACATATTTTTCTCGTTGCGTAAATGGTGGCTGTAAAGGCCCCATTTACACAATGGGGGGAATACGTAATTTCTTGAGTGTGGACAGATAACTGCCAAGGACTTGTCAGGCTTCTCCAAGCCTCAAATGAAGCTTGCATGACCTGACGAGTGGGGGTGGATGGCGGCGACAGGCAAACACCTGACAAATTGGACACAGGTGAGTTTGCCCATCCCAGCTGTGAGTACCAGAAATGCAAAGAGTTTACAGTTCCTGCACACACAAAAATGTTACTGATTAGTCCCCTGCTTTCTTCATTTCAGCAGTATAATCTAGGATGGGGAAATAATTTTGTTACTGCTATTGTTGAGCAATTCAGAATCAGAAATCCTCAGTGCTTGACTGCAAATCACCCAGAGGTCAAGTAGATCCAGAACTACCTTCTACTCACCCTTGGCATTAAACATAGTTTGAAGTCATAGACTCTAGTTGAAGCTAAACAGAGTTTAGTTGATCAGTGCCACTGGGGAATCCCGTGTATACTGTCTTGGGCTCAATGGAAGAAAGGTGAATATAAGTAACATTAACTGCCATGAAACTGAGAAACATGGTTCTACTGGTAGAGACTATTATAAAGTAGAGACAGGGAGAAATTCATTCGATTTGCCTTTTTTTGCCAACTTACCAAATTTGCACTGCCTGAACTCGTATACAGCCTGAATGCAGTTTAACGTCAATATCTGGACTTTTCCAAAGTTTGCACATCAAAAATGTGTACAAAAAATGTGTATAGCACAGAAAAGTAAGCAGAAGGATGCTTTAGAGAAAATTAGCTCCAAAAATGTGTACAAAATGCATACTGTTTCGGAAACATGGATGAAAATACATATGAATTGTACTGCAGACTTTAATTCTCTCCCATTCTCTCTCTCTCTCTCTCTCTCTCCAAACTGATGCAGAAATGTAACTTCAGAAAAATGAGACAATGAGTGAAATGAAATCTGACAGATTTGCCCATCCCAGTTACAAAGTTTCCCCCCCTTCCAGCCCTGCTAACTGACTGAAATAATTGGACTTGAGATATCATGGACTGAGCCCCGGACCATCTGCCTGCAACACATGTGTGTACCACTGAGTTATGGTCCTTCACCCCCAAATCACAGTGTGATCCCCCCAAGACACACTACATAGATGTATACAAAAGCAGTCCTCTGCATGTGCAAGCGCCTGAATAAGTAATACACAGGAATGCCAGTGTTGCAGTCTATGTTGTCTTGTTGGGGAGCCAGCCACATCCATTATTTATGCTGGCAAGAGTTTTGCACATTTATGGGGATGGTAGTGAAAGCCATCCAGCGCATAAGAAATGCAGCAGGAGAAGCTGCCCTTTGTACATATGGCTGGATCCAAAAAAAAAAAAATGTTCCTTGTGGGAAAACAGAAAAACCAAAGACACAGCCAGTAGCTTGCCCAGTGACTTAGTACAACTATGTAATGGTGGTTCTCTTACTGACAGCTGTGTTGTTTGACCTTGAGGAATGATGGCCAACAAGTGAATCACCTGAGGTAACTAGACAAAGCAGTTGCCCAGGCTCCAGGTCGCTTTGCAGACGTTGCGCTTCTCTGTTGCCAGAGAAATTTATACTCTACGTGCAGACATGTTTTGCCCATTGAAGATAAGGAGATTGTAAAGAGCAGAAAGGATTGCAATAGCGCTTGGGGGAGCTATGTCTTCCAGGGTCTCCCAACAGTGGGACTGCCATTTCTTCTCTCCCTGCAATGATGCAACATCATTTCCGCCCATTGCACCTCTACCACCATTTGCAATGGTGGCAAAACTAAACGCTACCTTCTGGGAAAGAGAGGAAGGCAGGGTGGGGCTATTGTCTTCATGCTTGCTCATGGGCTTTCTGGAGACCTCTAGGTGGCCACTGTTGGAAAGTGGATCCTGGCTTAGATAGACCTTTGATCCAATCCACTAGGACTCTGATGTTCCTGTGTAATTTTCATTTCCAATCTCAAAAGGGTATGATTTCCGAGTCTCTATTATGAGTCTCATTATGACTGAACCTCTTAATGAAAGGTTCGGTCATAATCAATAGCCTTAATCTCTTCAGAGATGCATGAGAAATTCATTTCAGTTTGGTTTTGATCAAGAGTTACGCAGTTCACACATTCTGGACTGAACACGGACTTGGATGCAATCTGTGGTTGAAGTTCGTATGTTTCTGAGCTTGCAGTGTGATTCACCAACATCCTCTGCCCCCCATGTGTTCAACAGCATGTGTAGATTCAAAAATGCTCATGGAAAAATGCTTACTTTTGAAAAATGCACAAAAATATGCTTTAATCAATGGGAGAAGGTGTATATTTCAAAGATGCACACAATTGAGATGTACATTTGGGGGGAAACCTGCTTGGATTTTCATGCAAAAAAAAAAAAAAAAAAGGAAAAAAAGCTTGCTCGAATTGGAATAAGCTTCAAGATAGAATTCAGAGAACTTCAGTGAACTTGAGTTTTCCTAATTTGCCCATCTTAGGTTGGGCAGATTTTGTGGGAATTCCATGATTATTGAGATTTATGTAGGAATGGTTGCTATTTGTTTAAAACTGGAATGGACAAAGTCCGGTCTTCCAGATGTTGTTGGATTGTAACTCCCCACCATCTCTCACTGGGCCTGTTTGGACAACATGCTAAGCCATGGTTAGGCCGCTAACTAGGGTGACCATATGAAAAAGAGGACAGGGCTCCTGTATCTTTAACAGTTGCAAAGGACATGGAATTTCAGCAGGTGTTGTTTATATGCATATATAACCTGGTGAAATTCCCTCTTCATTACAACAGTTAAAGCTGCAGGAGCCCTGTCTCTTGACCATGTACAAAAGAGGGCAGGGCTTCTGTAGCTTTAACTTTGTGTTGAAGAGGGAATTTCACCAGGTTCTGCTTATATACAAATGACATCTGCTGAAATTCCCTTTTCTATGAAACTGTTAAAGATACACGAGCCCTGTCCTCCTTTTCATATGGTCAGCCTACCGCTAACCCTTTTGCAGCAAATGGTAAGTGAGTGTGTTTAAACCATGGTTATGTAGCCACCATAGTTAGGAAAGTTTTACATGGCACGCTATGGCATAATGTTTAGCTCAAAATGCTTAACCACTATGCCTTAACATGTTATCTGAACAAGGTTACAATTGGCTATGCTGGCTAGGGCTGATTGGGGCTGCAGTCCAACAACTTCTGGAAGGCCACATGTTCCCCATCCTTGCTTTAAGATCATGTAGTTTAAGCCTCGTATTTGTTGTTTTTTCAGTGCAATACTGGAGAAGCTCGACTAAAATGACTAGAAACAGAGACGGCAATAATACGAGGCAATCACCATTTGAACCAAGTTTCATTTTAAAAATGCTCTGCACCCATGTGAAGCTAGAGCCCTCTTCCGTTTCTCAGACTGGGATTTACAATTGCTAGGCGAAATACACATAAAGTGCCCGAATACTCCTCGAGGCAATCCACAAAGTGCGGGAAGGGAATCGCTTGCTATCTTTTAAGAGCTCGCAGGATGAAGGGAGAAACTTCAGTGCTTTGCATATATTTCCTTTTACAATGCACCATAAAGATTAAAAATACATTGTATGCAAGTGCAGTATTTAATGTAGCACTTTAATTACATTCAAGTGTGTTGCTAAATAGTCTTGAGAAAACCTTAATGACCAGCTGTTCTCCCCTCTTCCCATATGTCAGAAATGGTTTGAGAAATCGCATTCTGGGACAGTAAGGTTGTGTAATTAGACAGTGTATAGATAACACTTCGAGTTTTCCCTCTTAAACCGCAGCCCCCTTCCATGAACATATTGCGATTCGGTGCCAGTTTGGCACGAAGCAGTCACGCCTCATGCCAAACGGCAACTAAGATGTACAAACTCAGAGAGATGTTATGATTGCACCATTATCCCTTTTTATTATTTCTTTTTCATCATTAGGACTGGATCCTCTTTTTTAATGTTATGTAAGAGTCACTCTTCTGTGGCTGGCAAATAAGCAAAGTAAAACAAGGACTATACATTTTTAATAGCCTTTTCATAATGCAACGTGCCTAATCGACATGAGAAGTCGCTGAGTATTTGATACACCCAGAAAGAAAAAGTAACCGAGATGTTGTACTTTTAAAGTGACGGTAACTAATATCTTGATCCAATACATGTACCAAGGAGGGAAAGGCAAACCACAAATGGTTTGCCTAGGATTGGTTCAGAAATAAGTCAAGGGTTTCCTCTCCCCTGCCCCAAATGGGAGATGGCTCAATTCATAGCCAAGCCAACTTCAAATACCACATATAAATGTTAAATTTCCAGATATTGTAAAGCCACAACACAGCCCTTTTGTCTGTTTGGGGAGGAGTGAGGAACAGACATTTTAAGAAAAATTGAAGCATATGCAATATTTACTTTCTTACCAAACCTAAAGGTATTTTTATTGTTTTAACAACATGAAATGCTTCATTTTCAAATTAGCACGCACAAAACTGTAGTAGTTGGCATGTTTGTGAAATTTTATTTGTTTAGGTCAGAGGCGTCGGGCCTCAAATCTGGCTCTCAGGTTCCCCAGAGGGCTATATGACCCTTCCCCCAGGCCCCACTCCCTTCCCCCCCCAACTACTGGTTCTTTGATGGTTTCCTGGCTCTTCAAGCATTTCCCCCCTCATTCTAAAAGGCTAAAATGCCTCTCCTAAGGCCTAGTCACTGGCAGTAAGCACTTTCAGTAAAGTGATCATATGGAAAGGAGGACAGCCAGGGCTCCTGTATCTTCAAGAGTTGTATGGAAAAGCAGGTATCATTTGCATGCATGCAGCACCTGGTGAAATTCCATCACTTCAGTTAAAGCTGCAGGAGATAAACTAGAGTGACCAGATACAAAAAAGGGCAGGGCTCCTGCACCTTTAACTGCATGCATACAAATGACACATGTTGAAATTCCCGTTTCTCTACAACTGTTAAAGATACAGGAGCCCTGTCTTCCTTTCCACATGGTCACTCTATAAAACTTTAAGCACAAAGGTGCTGGTATTTTGGGCAATTTTTGTATTTTGGCCCCACCCCTTTTGCCTGAAGCCCCACCCACCAACAGAATGTGCCCCCCCCAGCTTCTCTGAAATTGAATTTGATCCTCAGGCTGAGAGATGCTCAATAGCCCTGATTTATGCTGACACCCTACTACTTAACAAAGGGAGCAAGCCCTATTTCATTGAATGGGACTTGCTTTTGAGTAGACAGATATAAGATTGCAGTGTAATTTATTTACATATTTTGGGCCATCTTTTAAGATAAAAATCCTCAAAGATGGCCCACTTACTAAGAAGACCCACCCTGTTTTTAGTTGAGCTTATTCCCAATTCAGTGTGCATCAGTTTGCAGCCTCAAACTCATAAAAGCCTTAGGATGCAATCACAGTTCACAATTTGCTTGTACAAAACTAAGGTGCAATCCTATGCATATTTAGAAAGGAAAAAAAAACCCATACAACTCCCAGTTTTCCCCAGGCAGCATGACTGGCTGTGGAATGCTGGGAGTTGTAGGACTTTTTTGCCTTAACATGCATAGGATGTTTTATACAAGCAAAATTGTGAATATACCCAATTCTACAGAAAGAGCGAGCGAGCTGCAAACTGTTTCACTCTATTGCTACCCAAACATATGTATCTTTGTTTTTTGTTTTTTGTTTTGCCATCTGAGAAGTAGGAAAACTAAAGGTGAAAATAGAAACAAAGGAAAGTGTATTATTTAGACAGAAATGGTCTCATTCAGGCACCGTATTAAGGACTATTTGGATATCGAATTAAACTCTGTAACAACACTAAGAATATTGAACTTTTCAATAGTGTATTATCATTCTCTAATGCTGTAGATGGTCATATATATATATATATATATATATAATCTTCATGCTACACGTTTTGAATGAGTAAAACTTTGTCTTTAAAAAACTTTTCATTCATTCCAAAATATAAAATATTTCATAGGAAGTTTTTTTCTAGTGTTCCCCAAAAATTTCCATTTTTTTTTCCTATTGAAAAAAATATGAAAGAAAGTCCTTAGGGGAAAAAGGGGGATAAAACTGGCCCCCACCCACCCTGGATTTGTTCCAGGTTTCTTCCGGACCTTCACATTTCTAATCCCACCACTTCAGAAATGACTGCTTCATCCAGCTGGGAGGGTGAACTCTCTGGGGTGCAGGAGGTTTTTGTAGGCAGAGACCATGAGGGTTTCTGCTCCTCAGGATCCCTGGCTGCCTTTTGACCACTTGACATGGCCAGGACACTTTATAGAATGGCTGTACCTCCAATAGACTCACTTCCCACTAATGACAGACAAATCTGTCAGTTTCTCATCTTTCCAATCTTAAATTTGTTTGAAACGTTGGGAATTTCTCTGGTCTTAAGTTCAGTTCATCCTGAACTTTGGGAGATTTTGTTTTGTCAAAGATTTAAATTCGTAAGCACTTTTGGATGAAGTTTTGTGCACATTTCTCATGATACATGCATTTTTTTTTGCCTGCATGTTTGCCTAATACACACATATCTGCAAGGAACCTTCCTAATATAATACAACTTTGAATGTTATTTCCCCCATATACATTTTTGTATGCAGTTCTGATTGTATAACTTCCATTGCAAAATTCAGGCTTCGAAGGACTACTGAATTTCAGTTCATCCAGTGCTTCGCAATTAGGAAAATTCACATTAAAATGTGAACTGAACAATTTGTTCCCACCCCTGACTCCCTCCCAAGACCCTCTCACCCTAATGGCAGTAGACTAGCATTGGTTGTCATCATTAGGGTACAGTAGGTAAAAGTCCTTCAGTGGCAACCTGGCGTCGTGGCATGATCAGTGCTTATCAGCAGCAAATATAAATATCCCAGCTTGACATAAGGGGAAGGGAATTAGCAGAAAATTTGACAGAGATAACGAAAAGGGGATGTGAAATATTAAAAGCAGCTCTAACGTTGAAGGCTATGGATAAATTTGGTCCCAGATCTGGAAAAATGCAAGTTTATTACTGTACAATATATATTTCGTTTTTCACATGTGTGTCCTTCCCTTCCTCCAAGGAACTCAGAGAGGTTTTCTTTTAGCCTAACAACAACCCTCGAAGGTAGGTTCGACTTAGATAAAAAGTGACTTGTCCAAAGAAAGTTTTGGCACAGCACTAGAAATTTTAGAGATGCCACTTAATTATCTTATAGGCCACGCTTTTACATGTCCATACGTGTTCATTTGTGAAGCACGCAAGGAACGTTTCTCTCCCCACACCAAGCTCCATTCCATGTTCTACAACAGATACATTAGAAGAGCCTCTGGTGTGGTGGCCCCTTTCCTATGGAATCCCCTGCCTTTGGAGATCAGGCAGGTGGCAACATTGCATTGCTTCTGGCGCCTCCAGGAAATGTTGTTTCAGGAAGCTTTCCATGAATAACCAGCTGTGTTTTTTTGTTTTTTTTTACCATTGCTGCAGTTTTATCATAACTTTGTTCTTTTAAAAATTTTATTTTTAATATGGTGTTTTTATTCTTTTATTTTATTTGTTGTTCACTACTCCAAAATCTTTGGATGGGAAGCAACAACAACAACAACAAGAACAACACTTTTTGCCAACCATGATTAAAAAACAAAACAAAACGAAAAACAAACCCTGAGTGCATATACAGTTTTGGATTTTAAATCTTAGCACCGTCAGGGTTACTGGAATAAAAGGGAGTTTGCTCCTTTTGCCCTGATGCCATTACTGCCTGCTACTCTCTGGGTGGACACTTTGGCCCCCAGGCTGTGGGGCCCCAGACTTTAGCCCCAAGGTCCAGCCTTAGCTGCACCACTGTGTGTGTGCGTGTGCATGTTGAGTTAAGAGTGACCCTACAAATAACTGAGATTTACAGCAGCCCTCCTCCCCAGCCTGAATTCCCAATGACTTATTTAGATGTAAGCAACGTCAGCTGTAATCATGTTTTAAATCTTGCTTGGTATCCTTAGTTATAATGTCCCTCAATTAATATTCAGAATAATGGAAGTGATGTGCCCTCTTTGAAAAAGACTTGAATGCTGGCCAAAGCTTTGGGTAACTGATTCTCAAGAGGATTAATCAGCATTTAAAACTTGCATTAATAAAAATCTGATCTTCTACTGTGTGGCATACATAATACTTTTCAATTTTTTAAAGCATGTTATTTTAATAACGTGCTATCCTTTGTCCTGCTGTTTAATGGGATTTTAAAATCTAACTCCTTCAAATCAATCCTGCTTTGACCTGCGGACATTCTTTCGCTCCCTATCAAATATTAAAGAAAAAAACTGATTTCTCTTACAAAGGATAAGCAACGTACATGGTACAGAAGCAACTAGGCAGTGATAAGGAAGGCCTGCAGGCTGCTGTTAGAGGAATTTGGAAAAAAGCAGTTGGAGAAGTTGAAAATAGTTTTTAACAGTTATTAGAAATAAAAAATGCAAAAGCAAAGAAACTAAATTTCTTATTATATGTCTACTGGGCCAAACAGACTGGACATCTGGAACATGATTCTAAGATCAGGCTTGTGGTTTGTTTCCCCTATTACTCGGAGTTCAAGGTTAGAAATATTTCTGAATAAAGCTGCAGCTAATACACACACACACACACACACACACACACACACACACACACACAATCTTGTACACACTTTCTTGGGAGCAAGTCCCATTGAACTTAATGGGATTTACTCCTGAGCAGATATGGACAAGATCATACTCTGCTTATCTTGCATTTTTGTATCAAATAGAACAAATGTAAACTTTCTCTGATGCATGTTTTCAACACAAACACAAAATTTGCTTTCTAATTAGAAAGCTCGCTTATGAATGGGAAAAGGGCCCATCCAATATCTCCACGAAGCTCAGAACTGTAGTTCTAAAATATTTCTACCCCTTAATCTTCTTCTTTTTTAAAAAAGACAACAGTTTGTATAACAACTATAGACCAGCTGCTTTTTCTTCATCACAAACCCAATTTGATGCTTCACTTCATCATAAAAGCATAAGGATTCCTAAACAGTGCCAAAGGTTCATGTATAAGATTTTGGTTGGGCTTTTTGTATTCTGTTTTAAAATTTATTTTGCTGTTTTTTTGTTTAGGGCTTCCGATCAAACTTTGCTGTGCCTCATTAAAACAGAAGCTGTGAATTAAAAACAAACTCTCTTGTATCAGTAAGGAATGGATACTGAAAAAAGAGTGGAATTGACGCTGTGTGTGAAAAACTGATTTAGTGTCGTCTTTTCTTCAGGTGGAGACTTAGTTAGTGTGGTGTGGTGGTTAGATAGCCAGGCAAGGACTAAGAGACAGCTAGGTTCAAATCCTCATTCAGCCATGAAATTCCTTTGGGTGACCTTGAGCTAGACACTCTCTGTCAGCCTAATGTACCTCACAGGATTGTTGTGAAAATCAAATAGGGAGAGAACAAAATCATGTTCACCCCTTGGAATTATGTGTAGGAAAGGTGGGATATAAATGTAACAAATAAATTAAATTTCACATGTAGAGTTTTGGGCTTATGTTATTTCCATGAGTTGCTGCGCTAGGGTGACCATATGAAAAGGAGAACAGGGCTCCTGTATTTTTGTTGTATATAAAAGGGAATTTCAGCAGGTGCCATTTTTATGCATACACACCTGATGAAATTCCTCCATCACAACAGGTAAAGCGGCAGAAACCCTGCCTTCTTGATCAGATATAAAAGAGGGCAGGGCTCCTGCAGCTTTAACTGTTGTGATGAAGAGGGAATTTCACCAGGTGCTGCATGCATACAAATGGCACCTGCTGAAATTCCCATTTCTATACATAAGAACATAATAAGTGCCATGCTGGATCAGACCGAGGGTCCATCTAGTCCAGCACACTTTTCACACAGTGGCCATCCAGCTGTTGATCAGGGACCAACAAATGAGGACATGGTGCAACAGCACTCTCTCACCCATGTTCCCCTGCAGCTGGTGCATGCAGACTTACTGCCTCAGAGACTGGAGGTAGCACATAACCATCAGGACTAGTAGCCATATCCTTCTCCAGGAATTTATCCAACCCCTTTTAAAGCCATCCAAATTGGTGGCCATCACTACATCTTGTGGTAGTGAATCCTATAATTTAGCTATGTGCTGTGTGAAGAAGTCCTGCCTTTTATCTGTCCTGAATCTCCCACCAATCAGCTCCATGGGATGACCCCAGGTTCTAATATCTTGGAAGAAAAATGTCTCCCTATCCACATTCTCCATACCATGCATAATTTTGTACTCCTCTATCCTGTCTACCCATAGCCTCCTTTTTTCCAAGCTAAACAATCCCAGCTAACTTTCCCTCATAGGGGAGATGCTCCAGGCCCTTAATCATTTTAGTAGCCCTTTTCTGCACTTTTTCCATCTCTATAATATCTTTTTTATGTGTGGTGACCAGAACTGTACACAGTATTCTAAGTGTGGTCGCACCATAGATTTGTATAATGGCAGTATGATACTGGCAGTTTTATTCCCAATTCCTTTTCTTATAATGCCTAACATGGAGTTTGCCTTCTTTACAGCTGCCACACACTGGGTTGACATTTTCATTGAGCTGTCCACCTCAACTCCAAGATCTCTTTCTTGTTCGGTCACCACCAGCTCAGATTCCATGCGGTTATACTTGAAGTTGGTTCCCCCCCCCCCATGTGCATCACCTTACACTTGCTTACATTGAACTGCATCTGTGATTTGGATGCCCACTCTCCCGGCTTGGAGAGATCCTTTTGGAGATCTTTACAATCCCTTTGTGTTTTAACAACCTTAAATAATTTGGACTCATCGGCAAACTCGGCCACTTCACTGCTCTCTCCTAATTCCAGATCGTTTATGAACAAGTTGAAAAGAATTGGTCCCAATACCGATTGGGCATTGGGACAATTGGGACCAATACAACTGTTAAAGATACAGGAGCCCTGTCCTCCTTTCCATATGTTCACCCTATGCTGCCCACCACATGCAGTCACATGTGACAAAAGGTTGGGATGGGGAACTATACTATTTTTAGTAACTTGTCTTTAGTTACAGTCTCTCTCTCTCTCTCTCTCTCTCTCTCTCTGTGTGTGTGTGTGTGTGTGTGCATGCAAGTGGGACTAAGGGCCCATGTGCTGGTCCCATGAACAAAGCTCAAAGCAAGACCATATTCTCTGCATTTGGAAGAGTCCAGCAGTTCTTACAGAATGCCTGTTAGAGATCATGTGATCTCATCCTCTCCAATAAGCAATCAGGAAGAACTCCTGTGCACCTGAAAATGCTGGGGGTGTTTAAAAAGAAAGAAAGAAAGAAAGAAAGAAAGAAAGAAAGAAAGAAGACCCCTCAACAACTGGCTACATTTAAAAAGTTATGTGGAAAACCTGTCCCCTCCCCAAGGAAAAAATCTCCAAAATTCTCACCTCTCCCAGCCTCTTTCCCCTGAGTTTTTGTCCCCCCCCATGCCGAAAATGGAATGGTCGAAATTTTCCGCACAGTACTAACTTTGGCACCACTGTGGCTTTTCCCCATTGCATGATTTACGTTGCACATGTGTTGGTTTATGCCAGGGCAACTTCATTAGCATTGGCACTGGAATGCCATTGGATACAACCTGGTAGCCCCACATCTTTGGAAAGCCTTTCCTTGGGAAATTTTTGTTTATACTAAATATTTTTGAATGTTTATTAACATTCAAATTTAAATGCTTATTTGAACACACTTTGAATTGGCACTGTGCACTACAATAAATTCTAATGACACATTTCTAGTTCTCACTCCTCTTATTTTTAGGTTGTAGGCAAGCTGGCCTAAAAATGCACTAGGAATCTAGAAACAGAATTCTCCAGAATCCACATATGCACCATGACTGATTGTAAATGTTCAGGAACTGATGGCCCTGATTATGAAATTATCAAAACAAATCAGGACCTGACAATTGCAGCTACAGAAAGCTGGAAGTAATTGCCTCATTTCATCCCACCTTTTCCCATATCTCATGCACATATAACGTTCAGTGTTCAAACTGATCTCCTGTAGAACTCTGGATTGGAGCAACATCTTTTGTAGTATATTTTCTATACAGGGGGAAAATGTATATCCAATGGCAGCCCTGATATCATTGAACTGCTGGGTTGGGTTCTCTGTGAAAAGTTCACCAGTGATTATTGCAGACCTCCTGCTCTCCCACTTCTGACTCAAAATCTATTTCATCTCTGGAACCTTCATTGCATGATTGCAATTTACCAGAACCAGATGTGTTCTGAAGATCTTTAGGAATGTTGTAAACTGCATTGTGCATGCATAATGGGCCACTTGTGCCTACATGGTGTGAACACATGTGCATTTCTAAAGCCTTCTCGGCTGGACTCTTCCCTGGTGAAGTTTGGCTCAATTCCATCATGGATGGAAATGCTAGTCTGCTGCCAGATTCTGTTTTGTTTTGTTTTTATCAAGGGTGGTGCCATCAATGCCTCTAATAGTGCAGACAGAAGTGGAACCCAATAGGGCCACTCAGAAACAAGAAGGGGGTATCAGAATTCATAGGTTTGCAGAAGTATAATTTTAAGAATAACAACAAAACCTAAGACGGCAACCCTTCCCTCCACAAGAAAATAAAAAATCTCAGCATGCTCAGTAGGCCAAGATTGTTTACTATGGTAGGATCTACACTATTGCTTTAAAACGGTTTATAACAGTAGTGACAACTGTTGAGGCCCATGATACATGCCATATACAGTTTTCAAACCATTTTCAAAGTGTCATATCCTGCTTGGTGTAGAAGCAGCATATCAGTTGGAGGTGGGTGGAATGGAAAACTGAAGGATAGGATGGAATAGAATATTCTGAAAGTGGGTGGCTTGCACCCTGAACAGGAGCACTCCTGTTAAGAGGTATGGATATGCCATAACAATTTGTTGCAGGTTGTGCTTGTTCCTAATGGATCAGAATCCTTGTTGTGAATGTATAACCTGCATATAGTATCATAGACTCTTTACAGGATATAAATCATCTTCACTTGAGGGAAAGATCTGTGTCTTTCAGGTCTAATTCATGGCTTGGTCCTTTCCTCACCCCTGCATTGTCTGTCTAATATATAATGGGTTGGATCCAGGATCTGCCTTCTGCAAGAGGAAGGGGCCTTCTGCATGGAAGGTCCCTATGCTCAGTTTTTTGGGACCCCCTCTCCCCTACATATGACAACTCACCCCATTATCAAGGTCTCTTGACTCAGGGGGCTAGAGCAGCTGCCATTAGGAGCAGGGGGGAGCAAGTCCGCTTCTACCAGTGCACTTGGTCCAGCATAAATCTGAATGCAACCAATTGTAAGTTCCTCGTGGCAGAGACTGTGCCTAGCACAGTAAAGGTACTTAGTAAATGTCAAGTTGCAATTCTAGTGGTAACTGGATAGTACAAGAAACACTAGTTGTAATAGAAGTTGTGCATTTTGCTATGAGATTATAATAAGAATGCACTTTGGCAAAGTATTTCAATTCTTTCTCTCTGTTCCCCCCCCTCCGCTTCTCTCTCTTTCTTGTCATTCTTCTGAGATAATTCCCCCCACCCCTTGCCCCCATTTGCTAGCTTTCTTTGTTCCAAGCACTTTAGAAAGAACATATTCACCCTGTAACAGTTAATTAAAGAAAACTAACACAAATAATCACTTTCTGGTACTTGAAAATATTCTAATTTTTTAATGGAGAAAATGCATTCTTAAATTAAAAATGCATAATAAGTCATACCAATAATAAGAATAAAGTGGGATTCAGGGCAGATGAATGTAGGTTTGTAAGTAAAATGCATTTGCTGGGTATAAAAGCAGCCTTCAATGTCTAAGATTCAGGGCAGGGGGAAAAAAAAGGCAAGCCTCATAATGCTTATAAATTGTCCATAATTGTATGGATTTTAAATATAAAAGTTGGCAGTGGCAAAAGCTAAAAGCCATTAGGAGAGGTACTATTGTGTGTTGCATCAGTAGGAGCAACTCATAATCTTAGGAGGGAGGGAAAACACACACCAAAGATGAGTTTTCTAAAATTTTGAAAACTACACTTGAGTCATGTCTTAATGTTTACTACAATGCTGCCATTGTTCGCAAATGACATGGCCTAATGCATAGATGAATTCTTTTTGAAAAGAGCTCCTAATTAACATGAATAGTCTTCTCCTCTGAAGGTCGCTTATTGCAAAGTTCATTTTTCAACCGAGCAATGCTAAAGTAGTCACCCTCGGTAACAGCCATTAGATTAAGAGACTTAGGTCTGTTCTCAGCCTGACATTGGGTCACAGTTTTCAAAGGAAAGTCTCTCTCCCGTGCCAAAAAGCCCTTAAAAATAATACTGGAACACAATGGGAGCTGATGTAATTACACTGTAAATATTTCTGTATTTATTGCGTTAATGAATTTCCATTATCTCTATAAATACAAAACAAAAAGCGGAAATCACTCGAGTATTTATGTTTTATGAATTTTATTGCAGTTTCCCCCTCCCCCCATCTTCTCTAAGACCTCTGGCTTTCTTCGACCCAAAATTGAAATTATATGGCCAGCTGTATCAGGGAATAAGCTTCAGCAAAGGGCATTAACTACTTTAAAAGTAGTTAAACTAGAATGGCTAACTAATATTTCAAAAGTGGATTAAACCACCAGATATCTACATTTTAGTAACATTCAAGGTTTTTTTCCCTTACTTTTGTTTGGTGACAACTTTGAAGTAGTTCAGTAGTTTCAACTATTCATAATTGCTTCCATCCCAAGCATCATGGTTAAAAAGAAAAAGGAAAATGTTAAGTAGATCAACCAAATATTTTACGGGAATCTAGGGATGGTAGACAGGCCTGATGTCAAACAAACAAACAAACAAACAAACAAACAAACCCAAACTTAGTGTAGCCAGAGAACTGTTTGCACCAAGCATGACCTAATCAAATCTGTGTAACTCTTCTTAGCATACACACTTGGAAGTAAGCCTCTTTGAAATCAATTGAACTGAGGGCCAAATTTGATGAGACACTAGTATAATTTCTGTTCACCATACTTTAAAAAAATATATATGATAGAGCTAGAAAAGTGCAGAAAAAGACAACAAAAACAATCAAGGGGCTGGAGCATCTCCCCTGTGAGGGAAGGTTACAATGGCTGGGATTTTTTAGCTTGGAAAAAAGGAGGCTAAGGGGAGACATGGCAGAGGTGTACAAAATCATGTATGGTGTGGAGAATGTGGATAGGGAGACATTTTTCTTCCTCTCTCAAAATGTTAGAACCTGGGGTCATCCCTTGGAGTTGATTGGCGGGAGATTCAGGACAGATTAAAGGAAGTACTTTGTCACACAGTGCATAGTTAAATTTTGGAATTCACTACCTGCCCACTTCTGTCTCCGTAACTCAAGCAGCCTGCAAAACAAAAACTAAAGAAGAGTCAAGGAATTAACCCTGTAATACACCAGTGAAGACTTTGAGGATGGAGGAAACAGTCACTATGAAACGTAAGTACTGCTCAGTACTTAATGAAACGACTTAAAAAAACACGTTTTTAAACAGAATATAAGTCATTTTAAGGGCAATGTGGATAGGCTCAGTGTTATTAAGTCCTCAATCCGTTGCATTATGGGAGGAGAGCATTTTTCTAGGTGGATATTATTATTATTATTATTATTATTATTATTATTTACATTTATATACCCCGCCATAGCCGAAGCTTTCTGGGCGGTTTACAAAAATTAAAAGATTGAACATTAAAAAGTCAATATACAAAATTTAAAAACATAAAACATAAAACAGCTGATATTTAAAACATTTTAAATTTGTAAGCCTTGCCAAAAAGCCAGTTAAAATCCTCAATTTTAGCTGTTAAAATGCCTCGGTGAAAAGAGCAGCTTTTTGACCTGGCACCAAAAAGATAACAATGTTGGCACCAGGTGGGCAAGTCATGCTGTCATTTACTGGCTCCGAAACTTCCTTACTATCGGACCTGTTTTAAGTATGACTGCTTTCTGGATGTTGGTGTGGATGTACTTTGGTAGGCCCAGTTTCTGAAGGTTTTCTGTATAGTGTTTTGATGTGATGCTGGTGACTTTTGTGACTAACGGAATAATTTCCTGTTGCTATAGTGCTTTAACTCCCATAGCCAGTGGTGTATATCATTGTTAATTAATTGATTTCCCACCTTTTCCCCTCCTGCAAGGAACCCAAGGTGGCTCACACGGTCCTCCTCATCTCCATTTTTATCCTCACAACAACCCTGTGAGGTAGGGTAGGCTGAGAGTCAGTGACTGGCCCAAAGTCACCCCATGAGCTTCATGGCCGAGGCGGGACTAGAACCTGGATCTCCTGAGACTCAGTCCAACAGGAAGAATGAGCGTACTTGTTGGAAAGACTCCATTCTTTTGGCACCTTGTCTTTGCACTTCCTACAGGGAGTTGCCAGAGGTGAGCATGGGTGCCTCAGAGATTTCTTATTCCATGGTTTGCTTGGCTGTCAGTGTTTTACATTTTTTTTTGTCACAACGTGCCTGATGGTTACCTTTAAGAAAAGGGTCTGAGTGTGGATATATGCCAAGTCCCTAGATACCCTTCCTGGAAGAAAAATGTCTGAGCCTATGCACCACTTGAGCCCTCTTGGATTTATGTAACTCTCTCCCCACCCTTTGTACTCTTCTAAATGATGTCTGTTTAGCACACACTGAGCCTTTTCTCACTTCCCAGCAGAACTTATTAAGATGGTTTAGGATGTACTAAGGTTGAAGCTGAGGAAAGTTGCAGATTTATAGGACACGGAGGCGGATTCATAATCTGTATTGATGCCATCATCCCTAATCACGTGACAACCAAAGCAGATAAGCCTACGACTGAACTGAAAAGATTTCTTAAAGCTGGTAATCAATATTGAGCAGCTCATCTGTTGAGCTATCAAATTCAGAGAACAGCGGGGGAGGGGGGAGGAGAACTTGCAGGGGTGGGTGGAAAGGTTTGTGTCTGGTGGAGGGGAGAAGAAGGCAGTATAACAATAAGAACACAGTGAAATAATCACCAGTCAACTTATACCGTACTGGCTGGGTCACCCTGCATGGAGAGGTGGGTGGGACTGAAGATACCTGCCTCATGTCAGTAGGGAGCATGTTTCAGAGAGCGGATGCTGCAGTAACATGAAGCTGCAAAAAAGGGGTGGACCCTAGATCTGTTTTAAAAGGACTTGCTTGTGACTTAGGGAACTGCACAATGAAAGGGGGCATCCCCCCCAGGTGCCAATTCAACCTTTTAAATTCTGAGGATCAGGTTGCTAAGGGGGCAATCTGCTCCCCTTTCACTGAGGTATAAGAGAGTTGCTTACACACGCTTGACACTGACAACTGTCAAATCACTTTCCCAGTGAGGAGGGGTGGGTGGAATTGACAAGTTGTTTGACAAGAACAGAATATGGTTCTGCTGGGCTAAACAATGTAATGTGGAGACGATGAAACTGACAAGGATATTGACAAGAAGGGAACATCCCTGCAGGGCTAGATAGTGGAGGTAGCAGACTTCTGATGCTGCACTGTTGTGCAAGTGTGACAATAAAAAACTGACAATATTTGAGCATATTTCAAGATCCACTCCCGAAGGCACAAATTGCAATTTGCACAAGGGAGATGTTTTCCATCTGAACAACAGGCAAGGCAAGGTTGCAGCGTCTTCTTTTCCCCTGGCATGGATCCGTTAACTGTTAAAGTTTAATGGCTCTATGGCAGGCAGAAATTAACCTGGTGCAGCTTTTCCTTTCATGGAGATGTACTGATAAAGACAGCTCCACCTGATCAATTTCTGCCTGTTAGCAAGCTATGAAAGGCACAAGAGCCCCACCACAGAAAGAGTTGACAATTCCAGCTTTGCTTTTCTTGCTGTTCATAGCATAATTATAGGGTTTTTTTAAAAAAAAAATATGTTTGTTTTAGAGGACAGCTATATTCTTTGGGATCAGGGTTATGTAATGTAGGTCTCCATCAAGAAGTAGAAAAATCTTACAATCAAAAACATGTCTTTTTTCTGCTTTAAAAGAAATGGCTATTGTAAGTGCTTTTCTTCTTTTTTTGAAAACCCAGAAATGGATACTTCTTTCAAGAGACAAAGCTGCAATGAAATTAATAATCATGTTGCCCTTGTTATATTGACTGCATTTCTTCTGATGGGAATATTAGTCCACAATGAGATTCATAATTAGGAGTATACCAGATGGGTTATCAATGAGGTTTTAAATTTTTATATGTAGAGTATGGTGGGGGCTTCTTTTTTTTTTGTGGAGGAGATGCTATGAGGCCATGCAAAGCAGTTAAATATAAATATCTGACATAGGAGAGAAGAGCTACTAACTGCCCTATGATTTCTAATTTGTTGTTTATTTAATCCCTCCTCCTCCCCCCACTTCTGGCTAGCCTGGTGGGATAGATTAACTGAATGGTCCTACCAGATGGAAAACTAAAGCTTGAAAGCAGAGAAGAGATTCAAAGCTCTCCGCCAGTTTTATTCCCATAAAGAAAGGAAGGAACTCTGCTCATGCCAGGATTTTTGGAAGCTGCCCCTGAAATGGCGTCGAGATGCATTTGAGAAGAGCATATATATATATATTAAAAATGAAGAAATTACATCATGCTTTTTTTCTTCAAAACAAGGAATTTCTCAAAGCAATTACAAGATATAAAAAGCATCCAAAGAATAATTAAAATTTATTGATTTGATTTGTTTAGTGTCCCACCTTTCTACCAAAAATGGCACTCAAGTAGGGTGACTATATGAAAAGGAGGACAGAGCTCTTGTAACTTTTATAGTTGTATTGAAAGGGGAATTTCAGCAAGTGTCATTTGGATGCATGCAGCACCGAGTGAAACTCCTTTTCATCACAACAGTTAAAGCTGCAGGAGTCTTGTCTTCTTTATTATCTGGTTGCTGTAGTATAGCTCCTGCAGCTTTAATTGTTGTGATAAAGAGGGAATTTCACCAGGTGCTGCATGCATACAAATGTCACCTGTTGAAATTCCCCTTTCAGTACAACTGTCAAGCTACAAGAGCCATGTCCTCCTTTCCATATGGTCACCCTAACTCAAGGTGGCTTACACATACTGATAAATACAATGTTAAGCAAATACATTTAAATACAATTAAACCCCCAACGATAACAGAGTAAAAACAGCACCCAGCACAAAAGACCTACTTACATACACACCAAAGGCCAATTTGAATAAAGCAGTATTTGCCTGCCAGTGGAAAGATAACAGAAAGGGAACAAACCTAGCTTCCCTCAGCCAGGGAGCTGCCACCAAGAAGGCCCTGTTTTTCATTACCAGTAAACACACCTCTGAAGGTTTTGGAAGAAAGACCTCTCCAGAAGATCATAAGAACCAGGCAGGCTAGTATGAGAGAAGGTCGTCATTTGGGTAGCCTGGGCCCAAGTGTTATAAGGCTCTATAGGTCATAAACAGCACTTTAAATTCTCCCCAGAAACAGAATGGTAGCAAGCAAAGCTGCTGTAACAAGGGAGTTGCATGTTCCTGTAACCAGCCCTACCAGCATTCCGGTTGCAGTGTATTGACAACAAACTAAAAGCAGCAACTTAAATAACCCCCAACCCCAACCCTCAACAACCTACCAGTCAATGGGTTCCATTCAATGTCACTCCTAGTTGGAGTAGACCCATTGAAATGAACAGGACTTGATTTAGACTAATGTTGGATACAAGCCATTGGATACAACCTATGAAGAAACTGATTTGTGAGGTAAAAGTTTAATGTGTTTGAATGTGTTGCATTGATACAGGGACAGAAGTATGAAGGGGCAAACAGTAAAGTGGGAGTATGTGTTTTACCTCATGAATCAGTGGCTGAGTTCGGACAACATTTTAGGCAATGGAGGGGGGAAGAGGCAACTGGCGGTTCATTATTTTTGCAGTGCCCGATGCACGACACGTTGCCCCTCCCCCCATTGCATGGCTAAAAGTCCCAGTCTCATAATAAGCAATGGGTTTCCATTAAACAACAGGGTAGCCCATTGTTTTCCCCCGTTGTTACATAATATTCTGCCCGTTGTGTGTCCGTTTTGTGTCCCCCCCCACAACACAATAATCAACACAATGGACAACTGCCTCTTCCCCCCTCCATTGCCTAAAGTGTCGTCCAAACTCAGCCAGTTTCTTTCATACAGCCCAAACAATTAAATCAAGCAAAAGCAGAACGCTGCGAAAGAAGATGCCCCATCCTCTTGGTGGCTGGGAGTTCCACATATGGGGCACTGCCACAGAGAAAGCATTCTCACACATTGCTACCAACTGTGCCTCTGAAACATTTAGGGCTTTAAAGGTAATTTTATTTTACTTTAATGTATTTTTACATTTTTTTTTATGTAACTATCAATTCATCCAATTTTTGCACAATGATTTTACTTATCGGCATCACACCTTTACTCTTTAATTACAGGGCAATTCAAGAAAGGAGAGGGAAACCTAAAGGGGAGGGAATGGGGGAAGGGTTTACTGTTTGTATTGTATAGGAAAATGGAGGGATCTAACAAACTTGTAATAATAATGTTAAAAAATAGTAATAACCAGTCAGGGCAGGTGATACCAGGGCTGGCCCAAACATGAGGCAGGGTGAAGGAGCTGCCTCAAGTGGCAAATGCAGAGGAGTGCAGAATGGAGAGAGCTCTATGTGCCACATTTCATGTGCCTCTGAAACTACCCGGCTTCCTCAGGTGCTGAGGAGGATGCTATCCGTTCACCAGTGTTGTAAATTAGATTCAACTTTCTGGCTGGCCAGTTTTTCTATTACCTTATTTAGACAACATGCTAAGCCATGGTGGGTAAGCATTTTGAGCTAAATATTATGTCTTAGCCTGTCCTGTTAACCATGACTAAACATGTTGTGTGAACCATTCTTAACCATGGTGGCTACATAACCATGGTTTAAACACGCTCACTAACAATTTGCTGCAAAAGGTTTAGAGGCCTAACCATAGCTTAGTGTGTCATCTGAACAGGGTCTATATGGAATTTGCAAGATGGTGCTGCCATTTGCTCTTTACCCCTGGCAACAGAACATTTGGGGCCATCCCTGGCTGATACAATGAAGGGGTCGCATGATCCAAGCACATGGTTACAGTCAAAATCCTAGTAGCAGCATTTCTGTGTGGTTTTTAAGGGCAGCCTCAAGTACAGCACACTACAGTAGGCCGGTGGAGATGTAACTAACATATGTAGGACCATGGCCAGGTTGAACATTTAAGTTCCCAGTGGTAACTCGGTTTAGGTATGATAAAACTCCCCGATTTCAGTGAGACATCCAAATAATGAAGTTTAGAATTTAGCTAAACATGAGCTAAATATTATGCTGTGGTTCACCATGAGAAACTTTCCTAACCATGGTGGCTACCTAACCACAGTTTAAACACTCTCACTAACCATTTGCTGCAAAAGGGTTAGCGGCCTAACCATGGCTTAGTGTGTCGTCTGAACGGGAGCTACCAACCAGGGAGTCCCCAGTTCAGATCTCAGCTTTATGTTTAAATTGTGAGGTGGCCTTGGGCAAGCTACTCTCTTGGCCCCAGTTCTCTACCCTTCCCCACCCCCCACTCCAGTTCTCACTCCACAACATGGTAGGCAGTAATACTGACTGTTTTTGCAGGACTGGTAAGGATTACATCTAGAGAACACATGTGAAGAGCTCAGAATAATAGGCGGGGAACAACACCAAACACAAAATACAAAAACTGATTAAAAGCAGATAAAACCAGTACATCATTAAAACACCAATAAAACACCAATAAAACACTTTAAAATTCATCTAGGTAGGCCTGCCGGAAGAGATCAGTCTTTATAGATCTTTTAAATTCCTGAAGACTAGAGTGACCATATACAAAAGAAGGCAGGGCCCCTGCAACTTTAACTGTTGTGATGAAGAGGGAATTGCACCAGGAACTAGTTGCATACAAATGACACTGGCTGAAATTCCCTTTTCTCTACAACTGTTAAAGTTACATGAGCCCTGTCCTCCTTTTCAGATGGTCAGCCTAGACTCACTGCCATCCTGTTTCTCCAGGTGGTCACCGAGCCACCCCCCCTCTTCTCCACTTATTGAGCTTCCATGAGGACCTGGACACACTCATTGAGCAGCCGCCTGCCTACCGAGTGAGTCCAGCAGCCATAATGATTCACCATTTTGTGCAGAAATGGTGGTTCGGGGATTTCTGTAAAAGTAATATTGCAGAAATGGCAGCCATAAAGGAGCCATTTATGCAACTTTAAAGGCACTTGGTGAGTCGGGTCCAGGAGGTTGGGCAGTGGGGGGGGGGGAGTCCATCGGACTCTCATGACAACCTTACCAAAGACGAAACATTATTATTTAAGTATTATTTCCTTTATTCATTTTTAAAAATAAATGTTACAGCCTCAGAATGCTTAAACAGGGTTTGGCAAACCACCCCCCTGGCATTATGAATCCATATGCTAGAGATAATATAGACAATGAAGTGTGTACACCCTACAAAGATGCAGTGCATGGCACTTTTTTGAGATCTTAAAAAAACTGGCATGGAGCTTTTGTAACCTAACTAAAAAGACATAAATTTGCCAATTCAAATGTGCCAAAAAATTAAAAGTTAAAATAATAACAAATTCCTTTCAATTTTTTAAAAATAAAATGTTTCTTAAAGGAATGTTTTATTTCAGTGAAACTGGTTCTTAAAAATGTATTTTGTGCTGGAACTCCAGCAGAAAGGTTAGTGAGCATGTTTAAACTGTGGGTATATAGCCACCATGGTTAGGAATGCTTCACATGACACACTAAGCCATAAAGTTTAGCTCAAAATGCTTAACCACCATGGCTTAGTGTATCATCTGAACAGGGATGATGATGATGATGATAATAATAATAATAATAATAATAATAATATAATAATAATAATAATAATAATAATAATTTCCAGAGATTTCCCAGTGGTTGGTTGGGCAGACACTCCAATATCACCATTCTGAATTCCTCTTTCTTTGCCAAAAGACAACTTCTAGAATCCACAAGAAACTTGTTGAATCTAAGGTGTAACGGAATCATTACAACATGATGACATCATGGACACTTCTAAGCAAAATTGTGTAGGTCAACATAGCAATGAGATTAAAGGCAGTGTGGGGAAATAAGGCTGTGAAGGAAAGAAGTATGAAAAGGACTCTTAGATGCTTTAACAAGCAGGAGTAGGTTTAAATTTGTTTGGTTCATTTTTTTAATGTGAATGTACCTAATTTCACACTTTTGAACCAACATGCGAACCAAAACTCAGCTATCTTTCAAAATTTAAACTTTTCTGAATTTTGAAACTGAGTTATCTAATCAAGGAATGGATACAAAATGTGTATATAAATGAAAACAGCATTCAAAAATGAATTATATTAGGACAATTGCTTGCAAAGAATATATCCATTGGGTAAAATGGTGTGCAAAATGCATGCACGAGGAGAAATGCACACAAAATGCATACAAATATTTGTGCACATTTTAAAAGAACAAATCACAAAGTTTGGACAAACCAAATTTAAGATTGGAAAAACTCTCGATTTTGGATGAAAGAAACTGAAATGGACAGATTCATTTATTTGGGGTCAGTTTCTCTTCTGCAGTCGAACTTTTCTAGCTGCAACTATTTAACTAATAACTATTATTCCATCCCTCCCCCCTAATTTGCTTGGCTGTGGCAAATCAAATGTTTGAAGCCAATGTTGAGCTTAGAGAATATTCAACACTTCTGTATTCTGGAAGAGCTACAGAAATGGGTTTTTTAATAGTTGTTCCAGGGCTGCTGCTAGTCACATATGCATATTATTCATCTCTTGTTGACTCTTGGTTGAATACAGGTATGTAAAGCAAAGATAGATAACCTATCAGCTGAATGTGAGCTGGATCCCATGAGAAGTATAGTACTATTTAGGTGATGACAAATGATACTTATTTTGATTGATTGATTTACTTTAGGCATTTACTTTAGGCATTTATATGCTGCCCTATCATCAAAGTAAAGCCAAAATTAAAATATATACAATAGAATTATCACCCGTAAAACAGAAAATCTGCCTTGAAATATGTGGCTTAATATATGGGAAAATGTGGGGTGTGTGTGTGTGTGTAGGGGGGGGTGTCTTTCTCTTGGCATTTGTCATGGATATAGCTTGATATTACTTTTCCTAGCTGAAATTAGGTAGGTGCCAGGCGAGCCTCTCTGGGGAGGCCATAGCTCGGGTGCCACTACTGGGAAGGCTCTTTCCAGAGTAGCCTTCAACAACTAGGGAAGGACAGATTTACCAACGTCTGACTCAGTCTGGATGCCCACTAAGCTGCTGCCGCTGCCTGCTGCTGCCTGCCGCTGCCTGCTGTCGCCTGCCCCTACCTGCCCCTGCCTGCCCCTGCTCACGACACTGTGTAAGCTTCTTTGTGGCTCAGTGAGTGCCTGATGAAGCTGCGAGGCCATCTGCCCTCATCCGGAGCCTCCATTTTTGCACACATTGGAGGCTCCAGAAATTATGTGTTTCCTAAGTTATATAAATGGCAGCCATAAAGGCCCCATTTACACAAGATTAAAGGTGGACAGCTGCAGAGTGGTCACTGAGCTGTGGGGTGATAGAAGAGCAGGCCCTCAAATGCACCTCAGCCCAGTGAGCTGGGTCTGGGGGGGGACAGACATGGGGGAACCAGTTGGACACCTGGACCCAGTCAGGCACCTGCCACGACATCCTCAACAAACCCAAAAAGCTTTCACCTGATGCCATGCATGTCGACATTGGCAGGTTCTACACTACTGCTTTAAAACAGATTATAATGGTATTGACAACTGTTGGGGCCCAGGACACACTCCGTATACCGTTTTCAAACTGTTCTCAAAGTGTGATATCCTGCTTGGTGTAGATCTGGCCATTATATGTTGTAGTAATGTATGTACGTATGAAACCAGCCCTTAGTGCATTATGTTACAATCCATATGCCATTTATCTTCAGAAATCATGTGAGGCAGGTTACTAATATGCCCATTTCACAGGTGGGGATTGGAATATGAGCAATGTTGCTTTGGTCGCTTATCTGTGGCTGACTATGTCTTTAAAACACCAGTTCTCTCCCAGAAAAGTCTGATTTATTCCTGGACAAACAGCAGCCCCCCCCCCTCCGAAATTGTAATTGCTATTAATGTCAGGATAGTAATTTAAGTTGAATGAAATTGGCTTTAGGGGAGAAAACCAGCCATCAAAATACATGCTGTTTGGGGGGGAAAGCCTCAGAGAACAAGGGTATTGCTGCAATGTATCTGGGTGATTTGTATCAGTCTAATATGAAACATTAAAACAATCTCTAGGTATGCTATAAGAACACCATCCTTAATGATCAGGGCAATTAGGCAGGGGAAATAACTGCTTACAATGCTGAGTGAGGTAGTTGAGTCATCATCATTAGAGATGTTTAAAAATAGTGGGATAAAATGCACGGGGGAGTCGTGCAAAGAAAGATCAGGCTCAAGACAAGGGCTGATCCAAGAGGTCACCTGTGACATTACGAGCACAAAGATGGGTATGAATGCAAGGCATTAATTAGGGTTTAATTAACTAAAATTTAACATCCACAGCTGCTGGCCATATAATGCTTTCTGACTTACCACCAGCAGAGCTTGGGATCGTATTTTTAGATTTCACGACACTGACCTCGGAGAATTAGTGCCAGGACCGATGCTTCAACAGCCCCCTCCTGCCCCACCCGCCCCGCTCATGAGAAAATGAAAGTAAGTTTGGATTTGGTCTTTGTGGTAGCGACCCTCCCTCTCACTCTTCTGTTTTCTGGGGAGAGGCCTTTTAGTTGCTGTTGAAGGTGAAGAAAGATGCTAGAAAATATGTTCACTGGGGGAGTGTTCTAAAGAAATGAAAATGCTCTCTCTGCAGGTGTTAAAAAGGGAGGGTGAGATTTGAGGAAACCTCACAAACACCTTACAAATTCAACAGGGAGGCACCGGATTAACTTGCTGATCTAAAATTGCCTCTGGTCTTTATTTTTTAAAATCATTTTTGGGTTGGTGGGGGGAACATTTTAAATATTTTGACTGCTGTTGCATTTTTATTTTCTGCTGGTTTTATTTTCTGCTGGTTTTGTGTTTTAATGTTACTGGTTTTGCTCTTACATGGTAAGGATGTTTTTTTGTCGTTATGTTTGTGATTTGAACATAACCAGGAGGAACAGTGGGTTATAAAATGGTATAAAAGGAAAGAAAAACAGGCTTCTCCAAGCTGTGTTTCTGCGTGGGGGGAGAGAAGATGCTGGTTGCAGTTTGGAGGCTGATTTAATTTTTTCCCCTTAGAAGTAGTGTGACTATAGCAATAAGATATGCTGATTTAGTTCTTGGCGTCACCAGGTAGGACCTACTGCTTTTTGTTTCATTTTTGTATTCCTGATTTTGTATTTTTGTTTTGGCCCTTAATAAAGGACTTTATTTCTTTATGTGTTAGATTTCTGTACTCCCCAATAGTACAGAAATCTCGGAACAGTTCATAACAATTAAAACCATCAAATATAATGTGATAAGATACAATGTAAATGTTTTAATATTTAAAACTACAGTATAAAATAAAGATACAAAGCAAAACAAAACCTAGCAGTAGCGTAAAGATTTACAGTGCAGAGATACGTTAACAGATTTAAAACAGATTTATGACATCAGAAGCAGCCTTCGGTCCCCTTGCCGCACAGCCTCTCCCCTGTGACCAAATATCCTCCTCTAGACACATCTACAAACTACTTGTACATGTGATCAAGATATGGATTTGGAAAAGACCTTTTAACTTTGGAAATAGTGTGTCTGGCAAGGAGGGGACCCAATGATTCACAAACACACTGGCCTCTTCAATAACAGGGACATTTATTAAGCACAAACAAGGATTTAATATATGCACTTAATAACTGGAGAACAATTATCTAATAGAGCGCATAGAAATCAAAACAAGCAAAACATGTACAGCACCAACCGTGTGCAAATACAATCGAGGTGTGGAGAAAGAACTTAGTTTCCTCTCAGGGGCTGAACTGAGGGCTGTGGTATATCAACTAGGCCTCTGACATGTGTGTAATGTCCAGGCCAATCAGGGCAGAGCCTCTGAGTCCAAGGAAGCTGGAGATAAGCAAATGGGGATTCCCTAACCCTACTGGGAAAGAAGAGTGAGGTTTGGGGAGTGCATGGCATGGATAATATGGATAGGGAGATATTTTTCTCCTTCTCACATAATACTAGAACCTGGGTTCATTCCACAAAGCTGATTGGTGGGAGATTCAGGACAAATAAAAAGAAGGCTTTCTTCACAAAGTGCATAGTTAAACTATGGAATCTGCTTCCACAAGACATAGCGATAGCCAGAACTTTGGATGGCTTTAAAAGGGGATTACACCAAGTCCTAGAAGAGAAGGCCATCAATGGCTACTAGTCCTGTTGGCTATGTGCTACCTCCAGTATCAGAGGCAGTAAGCCTATATACACTAGTTGCTGGGGAACATGGGTGGGAGGGTGCTGTTGAACCCATGTCCTGCTTGTGGTTTCCTGGATGACAGCTGGTTGGCCACTGTGTGAACAGAGTCCTGGATTAGATGGACCGTTGGTCTGACCCAGCATGGCTCTTCTGATGTTCTTGAAAGAATGGGGTGGAGAAAAAAGATTTCAGGAAGTGTGTCCTAACAGAGGGGAGTGTGATCAGTCTGATTCTGATCATAGTAACAACAGGGGCTGGGAGAAGGAGGTTATCTAGGTGAAATACACGCACACACACACTGTAATTGCCAGTGCGTTGTGCACTATCCAACCTTGTTTGCTTCTTTTGATGAGGAAACTTTCAACTACCATGCATCAAACTGATCTCTTTGAAGAACCCAGCTCGGTCATGACGGGGTGAGGGGCAAACAGGAAAAATAGGAGTCCTGGCCAGAATTCTTTCCAGTAGACATCAAGAGGAAGGTTGCACAATGTGACTGTGTCTGAGAGCAAATACTGTCCAAAATTAGCCCAAATCATGCAAATACACACACACACACCCCATAGAAAAAAGGGTGCAGAGTAGAAGGCTACAATTTGTGATGTCTTTAATCTTAATGTTCACTTTTATTGTTTGCTTTTATTGTTTTAATTGCTGTTTTACTGTGTATTTATTGCTTTTAATGTTTTAAACTGTTTTTAGATATTCTTGTAAGCCACCTTGGGAGGGCTTCTGCCCTGAAAGCGACCAAGAAATGTTTTAAATAAATAAATAAATAAATAATCTGCCTTTTATCATTAGCTGCCTTGAGTGCCCTTTTTTGGGATGTGTGTAAAGACAGGATACACATTAACTAACTAATGGAGCAATCCTACGCCCCCTAGACAGTATCTGGGGGGACAAAGAATTATTTTGTTTCTGAGATCCAAGTTCAGAACTACAGCTCCCAAACTGCATTCTCCCCCTCCCCCTTTATAGCTGGTGCAATACTCTCCACACTGACTATGAGCCGATCTACACACCAGCTTTATAACGTTTTATAAGGGTTACGAAAACTCTTCGGGCCACATGACGCACTCCTTTGAACGTTGTATACCCGAGGTTTTTTAAACCTAACTTCAGCTATATACAATGGTTTTTACTTTTATTAAATCGTTTTAAGTAAAATAATGTCACCTTCCTTACCGTCTGTGATTCGTGGGGGCAGTGCTTCGTTTACCAGCACCCAAATGCTTAACCATTGATTGGTGGGGAAGAAAGAGGGGCTAAGGAGGAAGTGGGCAAGTGAACTACAACGCCTACAATGCCTTGCCCTAAACTCATTATAAAAACGAAAGAAAAAGAGACGGACAGAAGGGTATGAGACCGCACACACTGCTTTGAAGACTGAAGAATTTTTCTCTTGTAATGTGAGTGCTCCTTAATGTGGCCTAAGACGTTTTGGAATGCACCTATTTGGAACGTTTTAAAATACTATTTAAAACGTTCCAAGGTACTGTGTAGATAGGATCTATGACTCCACGCTCAGAAACAGAGCACAGAGATGGGGAGAAGGGGTCAACACGTGGGTGGGGAGAAGAGGAGACAGGGAAGCTGTGCACCCCATATGCACACATCCTCCTTCCTCCCCACTTGGAAGCCCCACAGCTAGATGGGTGAAAACACCCATCTAGCAAAAATGCAGGGTGGCCAGAGTATGGAGGCTCCAGCCACCCTGCATTGGATGCTTGGGAGCCTCTGACTTTGGAGGCTGTCAACTATCTCCATAGGTTTGTGCCCCAATAATCTGTATTAGCTCACCATGGGACCATATGTTGAAGGGCAGGCTTTAATTTTAAAGAATCAATCAATTAATAGTTAGCTCACATTTTGAATAGCCACTTGGAAGTCAAGGGTAAGGGGGAAATAGGAAGGCAGGACTTATATGTGTGGTTGGAGATGGCAGATGACTACCTCAATGTATAGCTAGAGGGACATTGTGCACATTTTAAGCAGCTACTTCAGGGAGGCATCTAATCATCTGAATTCATCCTCTTTTTTCCCTCACCCCACCCCGATGGCCGGCATCTGGATTGTAAGTTTCTCTAGGCAGGGGGCAGAATCCACCTCTGTCCCAGTGCTACCACAAATGCCATTGTGCAAGCATAAATAAATATTTGCACAATGAAACTAGCACTTGCTAAGGAGGTGGGGAAAAGTGACAATTTGCAGCACCAAAATTCAATGGCAAATCACCACTTTTTCCATTATTCTGGCAAATGCTAGTTATTGTCTAACATGATAAAAGTGTAAAAAAACTATGCATGGTGTGGAGAATGTGGGTAGGGAGACATTTTTCTCCCTCTTCCAAAATACTAGAATCCAGGATTCCATGAAGCTGATTGGTGGGAGATTCAGGACAGATAAAAGGAAGTACTTCTTCACACAGCACAGAATTCAACTATGGAATTCACTACCACAAGATGTGGTAATGGCCACCAATTTGGATGGCTAGACAAATTCCCGGAGGAGAAGGCTATCAATGGCTACTAGTCCTGATGGCTCTATGCTAGCTCCATTATCAGAAGCAGTAAGCATATGTACACCAGTTGCTGAGGAACATGGGTGGGGGGCTGCTGTTGCACTTATGCCTGGTTATGAGTTCCTGGTTGACAGATGGTTGGCCCCAGAGTACTGGACTAGATGGACCTTGTGTGAGCCAGCATGGCTCTTTGCTATATCAAAGCCTGGCAATTTGTGACACAGCACAGCTCCTCAGAAAGCTTGCAACATCAAAGCTAGGTGAAACTTCACAGCAGCTTAGAGCAGGTTTCTCCAATCAGTTGCCAAAAAAGTGGGCAAAAGGCAACACTGATTCATGTAAAATTTGCAGGTGCTAATATATATGCACAGTTGCAAATACTATTTTTATATTATCATCATTTCAATAGAAAGGCAGTACATCTCACCAGAGTGGGAAGATTGTGACTAGGTCACCTGTGTACCTTGCTCAGTCTGCTGTCCAGGTGTTACTTCATGACCCAGCTCTGCCTTCGGATGGTTTATTTATTTCTTACATTTCCATACTACCCAATAGCTGGAGATTTTTTGTTGGTTCACAAAACTTGAAATAACAAAATACAGCATTTTAAACCCCCCAATATAAAATATAATGGCTTTAAGCTGAAATATAATAGTGCAGCCAGAGTAAAACTTAGCAACGGCGCAGAGAGTTAGCAGTTTTAAAACAGCAGAGCTAAAAACTGGAATGCAAAAATGCTGAAAATGCTTGGGAAATTTTTAAAAAAGTCTTCACCTGATTCTGGAAAGAGCACAATGTACATGCCTGGCAAATCTCTATTGGAAGCTCATTTCATAACTGGGGTGCCACAACCAAAAAGGCCCTTTCCCTGGTAGCCACCCACCTTACTTCTGTTGGCAGGGTCTCCCTGAGAAGGACCCCTGAAGATGACCTTAGGGTCCGGGCAGGTACATACGGGAGGACCAATGGTCAGGGTTTATAGAAGTGGTTGTCGAAAACATTTGAAGGGTGATAGGTTGGGGTAGGCAGGTTTAAGGAATCTGGCACCCAGCCGTTGACTTGTGTGGATGAGCTGAGCATTCAAATGTCCAGCCCCCATCTGTGTACATTCAGGGAAATCATTTCAAAGCCACCCTGTTACTTTGGGACTAATCCTTAAAAACAGGCAAGGTGTTTAATCACACCAGTCCAATCAGCTGGAGAGAGAGGCTTGACTTAATGATGCCCTTGGGTGAGAAGGAAAAGGCTTGACTGGGAGTCAGCCTCATGTTCGGAATGAAAGAGTTACTGTAGGGCCTAGATTGACAATGATAGGACAAACAAGAGGCCAGAAGATGGACAGAATGATCTGTTAACGTTGCTGGGTGAAAAAGTTTTCTACCACCTCCTCGCCTAATGTAACAATGTTCTTTTGTTTGTTTTCCTTTCTATGTTAATAGAAGCCTTTACAGTGCTAATAAAAATATTCAGAGTGCAAGATTCTGTCTGCTTCTTACACTGTGATCATTATGCACCTAATCACAATAATAATAATATATCAAGGTGGCTTGTGGTTGTTGTTGTTGTTTTCTTTAAAAAAAGAAAGAAAGAAGGGGAGTGGAGGAGAAAGGTTGGAAGTTATTCCCTGGAGGGAAATGAATTACTTTTATCATCTACAGTAGCTTATTTCACATATTCATGACCCTCCTGGTATTTCTTCCACCCCTCCTCTTCTTTCTTCCCCTCTCTCCCCCTCCCCCTTATGATGAGCCATAAAAATGACAAAATACATTAGCAAAGTTCTCGGTTTATGCTAAAATGACCATATTCAAAAAATAATAACAGAGACTTGTATCAGCAATGCAAAAGATGCATGAAGTAATTGGGGCTTAATTTGTACACAAACTGTCAAGGCAGTTTTCCTCACGGCCTGCATCTTCTGAATTCATTAGTCTCTAATTAAGGCCAGTTGGGACCAGCAGTTAGAAGGTTAAAGAGGTTCTGACAGCCCTAATCATTGCTCAGGAAGCTGAAAATGTATGCAAAGTCTCGGCAGATGGGGTGAGAGCTGCTTCTGCCAAGTGATAACTGTTATTCCTTTGCACCTCCAAAGCTGTCATCCTAATAGGCACATTTTAAATTTATTAATGCTCTAGTTACAATGCATACACAGTCTCTAATGGTATGTCATTCAGAGTATATAAACTGAGCAATTAACGTGTATTACCTGGTAATGGTAAAATTATTTGTTGCCTGTTTGATTCCCCCCCCCCCTTTTTTTTTTTTTTGCCTTTCCTTTGCCTTTTTGGGGTTTTTTTTTTGCTTTTGTTTCTCCATTCAAGAGCAGCAGCAGCAGCAGCAGAATAAAAAAAAGAGGAGATAAGCAAAGACATTTCTTTGTTCACAGGGGGGAGAGAATGAAGACGACAAAAAAGGAAAATCTGATTTTCCTGTGTGTTGGCTGACATTCATTTTTTGTTTCTACGTAGATAAGCCGGGAAGTAACTTCGCTGCTGCGTGATTTAGAACTGTAGATTTTACTGTTCCCAAATTCCAGGCTTAAAAGGTCCATGGCGAAATGGATTAAAAAAAAAGATTCCCTCCCAGTCTTCAATGGTTCCATCAGGAATATGGACCGATGCAACTAATGAAGTCAGTTCAACATGTAGTACTGCTGGCCATGAAGGCAAACTCTCATCTGATGGCTCTGCCATGCTGCCCGATTGCTTGTCATCCTAAGATCATAAGAAGAGACCTGCTGGATCAGAATAAGGGTCCATCTGGTCCAGCACTCTGTTCACACAGTGGCCAACCAGCTGCAGTTAGAGAAGAAATTTTTCCCATACAACTAATCGCAGGCTGAAAATGCATCTGGCCATTTGATGGAGCAAACAACCTCTTGGCCATGCAGCTTGCAGCAGTAATACACCAACCCGCTACATGCCCTGGGCTGGTTTTCACTTGTGGCACTTTCGTCCAAAACTGATTAAGCGGTGGAGGCTGGTGACGCTGATGTCATGGGGTAGGGAATCTGCTTCGGGTTTCAGTCAGAACTCCAAAGGAGCTATCCAAGACGCTGAACCCTACCCCCAAATTAAGTTCAGCACCATGGATAGCTCCTTGAGAGTTTTGACTGAAATCCAGAGCAGATTTACTGCCCCATTGACATTGGAGGCACCGGCCTCCACTGTGGTTAAGCACAGTGGTGTAGTGGTACATTCTGAAGTGCAGGCACTCATCGTGACAGTCCTCATAGGCACAGCCCCAAGGAGAGTCCAAAAATGCAGGCAGCTGAATTGATCCATATCAAGAAACAACTTCTAGCAGTTTTCATCTCCTGCAGGGGCAGGTTTTTTGCAAACCTAATGAATCTTCATTGCCCATTCACAGCCAAGCCACCCCAACATACTCTGCATTACTACAGGGATAGCTCCCAAAATGTATTGCCACTAGGAAAAGCCACCCACCTTCAGCTACTATGAAGATTCCAGCTAAGGTCAGGGGGAACAGAGAAGTCTGAGGGGGATGGCAGATGACATAATTATCCCTGCTAATCAAAAAGTTCCAGAGCTTTGACCCTTTGAGCCTTGGCTCCACTACATCACTGATTACGAACCAGGGTAAAAGCAGACACATTGAACATTCAAATAAAGAAGGCCCTTGGCTGGATGCACACATGCAGCAGAATGACCTGGGAATGAGATGGTAGAGTCCTGGAGATGGTAAAATGGACTTTGCCATTTCAGATTGCAGATGGGGAATATCTTTTTAAATCCTTCTTCACATTAAACACACACACCAAACAAAAATCACCCAACTCCCTGAAAGTAGAAAACTTGAACCTAACTCAGCCATTTTAATGCTGTTCTTGTTTTCTGCATGCAGGGAATTGGTTAGTTTGTTTTTAACACAGGAACATTCAAAAACATGATCCCACCTGAAGTCTGAAGAAGTGCACACCATTATTCCCTGCCATTCTGTCTCCTCATTCCTGTCCCATTCTGAAATGTGTACCTCTAGCCTTTGAATGAGCCTCTCTTAGCTTTGCTCGCCCTTTCTGTCTTCTGTGTATGTTGCCCCAATGTGGGGGATGCCACTGTCCATAATCCTATTTTGTTTAAAGCTGCCTAATCAAGTGGAAGCCTTTTATTATTATTCTTGAGAATCTATTATCTATACTGCAAGCTAAGACGGGAGACTCACCCTTAATTACATGTAGCACTTGGGCAAAAGATTTCTTTGTGATGCAAGAACCAGCAAAAAAGGTGGTTCATGGGGTGGAAAGGTTCTAAATTGTAGGCTTTCGTCAAAACGGTAAGATTCATAAACAGCAATGATTGGGTGGTATTTCCAAGCAACAGAACAATTAGGCACTCATTGACTTTTAAACAGGGTTTGAACCTATTCCCCTATTATAAAACTAATTGCTTTCCACTCTATAAAACACTAACAGTGCAAAAATAGCAAAGAGATTTTCGAATAAAGATGCACCAGCCTTGATTCAGATCTGCTTTGAGAGGCCGTGATCATGTCACACCTTAGTTGGGTGGGTAAAAAGTCATTATCATTCCCGGTTGCCATTACGTGGATTCATTCACTTGCAGCCTAAAAATTACTGGTTAAAGGTGCTGAATCTAAAGATCAGACCCAATTTATTGTCAGGGACTGCTGGTAGAATTGCTTTTATAGTATCTGAAAGGCAGATTTGTAATGTAGAGGAAGCAGAATGTGCTAAACAGCTAAGCATATGATTGCCAAAGGAGGATCTACTCATAGATCATAAGCAAAACTTGGTGCTGTGACTGAAGAATAATGTCCTATCCAGGTTTGCTATTTTCTTTGAGTTTGGCATGTATTAGTGAAGCTTGTGAGGTAGAAATATTTTATGCTGTCTCATAACACTGGCATCCTGGAGCAAAATCATATCTGTCTTATTCAACTTTGATTAATTTAATGGAAGGATTCTTCTTTGGACCCAGATCTTAATTGCCTTCTCAGGACTTTACCAGAATTCAGTTTTTGAAGTCCTGTTTTTTAAAACTTTTTATCAGGATCAGAGATGAGGAGGGAAGGGTTAGACCTCTTCTACCTATGTGCCACAGTTCTGATAAAAATCTGGGGGTGGGGGGGGTTCACCTGCTAGTTTTTTTTTTAAATCCCAACGTTAGGGATATTGGGAGTGCCTGATTGAGTCCAGGAGTCCAATGGACTCCCAAGTCTGCCCCTGGACCTAGTCAGGCACATTTGGAGAGAGTGTGGCCCCGTGCGTGAGCACTCATGAGGCCCCTATGAGCACTCAGCAGCTGCCTTCAAAAGTGCGCAATTTCAGCAGTGAGGAGCGCAGCTGCCAAGTGTTCACTGGGCCAAGCTGAGCCTCAAAAGAAGCTCACACAGCCTGGCAATCAGGGGCAGATGGCAGGGGTGATGGGGGCGAGCATCTACTGAATCGGACTCAGGTGAGTTCACCCACCCCTACCTAACATGCTTCCCAGTGTTGTGTTTAGCATGAACTCTACTTTGGCCCTATGTAGAAGCTACAACGTGGCTACTTTAAACCTCACCTCTGCCATGAACTTTTATATTTTTAATGTATTGTTCTACATTGTTCTCTTGTATTTTCAATGTATGGTCAGATATTGTGATTTTAAAGTGTTGCAAAATGCCCTGAGTAGTGGCTGGCCAGGGGTGGGCAACCTCCAGCCAGCAAATTTAATCCATCCCACAGAGGTTCTCAATCCCGCCTACGGAGGGTTGGCCATCCACCATGGGCCCTGCCTACTCCACTCCTCAAGCACCGCCCCTCCCCTGAGGCCCACTCCCTGACCTTGGGGCTACCAGGGGCTTGGGGAGGAGGCAGGGAGACGGAGCCCTTGTTGGCTCCAATCTGTGCTCAGAGGTAACAAGAGCACTCTGCTGGCTGTTCCAAGAGCTCCCACTAACCCTCTTGGTACAGAATTGATGGATTCCGAAGGTTTTCTGCTGGGCTCCATCAAAGTCATATTTGGGCTTGGAGGAGTCACAAAACTGGATTCAGAATAAAACCTATAGAACTAAGGCCAAAGCTGGAGATGGGGGGAATAGCAGGGGGGGGGAAAGGAAGGCTGCCTACATAAATAGTTCTAAGAGAGACCAGCAAACAAGGAAAAAATGAAACTTAACTTCTAGTGTCAATAACTTGGGGTGTCATGGAAGCAAATGGTTATTTAATTTATTATTGTTGTATTGCCAGGGAAGTGGCAGAAACAACTGTGTTCTGCCTCAGCTGCAAGAATAACTTGATTCGCTTTGAGTAGTATGCATCTTGGCTTGGGAGTTGGGGTGCCACTAACTGCTCTGCCTCAGGCAGCATAATGTTGTGGGTCGGCCCTGCCTGATGAGGAAATTACCTGGGAGCCATCTATTTATTTGCTTTGTTATTCAATTTGTTAATTAGCTTCCTGCTAAAAGTATTCAAGACATATCCAGTCTATCACATTTTTAAAGAAATGATACGGTAAAACATCAATAACAACAGCACTATCCTTCCAGAGTGTGGTGTTCTCTTTTTATTATAATTAAGGTATTACAGCATAAATTGAGAAATGTACGAGAACTCACTGTAGGTAAGTGCCATTGTTCGAAGTGTTTGTCACACACACACCAATTATGTTCCCAAAGCAGTGGGGTGGTCAGCTACACACTTTGCAATGAACATAACATGTAGTTTGACCCTACAACCTGGGTTCAGTTTTTCTGTATCCATATTATCCTCCTGATTGCCATGAAAACCAGAATTCCACTTCTTCTTGTCCTCCTGGATTATAGAGTTGAAGCCAGAAGGGCTGTTTTCTGCTTTGTTTGTTTTTGCCTGAATTATTGTACATTGTACGTTGCCAATTACTTTATATGTGTGTGCTTGTTTGTTTTGGCCTGCTAATACAGAGAAGCAACATTTCCTGCAATAATGAGTTGGGGTGTTTTACCAACAACCAGGAAAGGCACAATAGAAGCTACCAGGGAAGTCTCACGTGGATGACGCATTCCAAGGAGAGGGATAAGAGCAGAGAGGTGCTTGGTGTTGCAAATAATGACCTTACATTTGAAGCTCTGTGCAGCCACTTAATAATTGCTTCACACACCCTACAGTCTAGCATAAAATTAGGGTTGCAATGTTTAGTCATTCAGTTGGTGTCATCGGAGTAATTTATTAAAAACTGACTGAAAAGGTATTCCAGATTAATCAACTAGCGTATTTTTTTTAATCATGGTTGCTGAAAATGCAAGTGTTGATAAAATTGGCAGATGGCAAGTGTCATCATGAAAGAGGCATGCCCTCTGTGTGTGAGAGATGAGGGAATGCATCTTCTAAGTCAAGGGAGGAGAATTTTTCTTGGCATGAGGATTGTATTGGCTCTGGGCATGCATGTCGGGTGCCACATATCAGCAGTGGGTAAGGTCACACCGCAAGTGGTAGAGGACACCCACTGCTGGTATGTGGCCCCCAATGTGATTACCCAGCCCTGATTAGCACACTTACACATGCACATTGGCACGCACACTCATTCACCTTTAATACTCTCTCCCTCCAGGGATGTCAGAGAAATTCGAAAACAGAATCAAATGAGTTCAGATTTCTACAAATCCAACCTATGGCTTCTGCAGCAGATCAGCTTTTCCCAAGTCACACATATTCTGAAGAATTGTGGGGCTTTTTCATTTTTTAACTTTCTGGAATTTTACCCATATTTAGTCATAGAAATATAAAATAAAAAACCACCTGCTGAAAATGTACATTTTCCTGAAAGGCTAAAGAATGAAACTGTGTATGGGAAGGGGGGTTATACATTTTGGGAAGGATTTCTGCATTTTGTGGGAATTTTTGCACTTTTACAAGTGTGAATTTGCCCAAATGTGAATTTGTGAACATTTGGGGAATAATAATAATAATATTTATTTATTTATTTATTACCCGCCTCTCCCTCCGGATCGAGGCGAGGAACAACATCATCACAAAACACACAAAACTGATTAAAAATACATAAAACCAGTACATCATTAAAATACCAATAAAACACTTAAAATTCATCTGAGTAGGCCTGCCGGAAGAGCTCAGTCTTTATAGATCTTTTAAATTCCTGAAGACTGGTGAGTTGACGGATCTCTCCCCGCAGGTCATGCCACAATCTGGGAGCGGCAGAAGAGAAGGTCCTCTGGGTAACAGTTGTCAGTCTAGTTTTTGTTGACTGTAATAAATTCTTCCCAGAGGACCTAAGCATGCGGGGTGGATTGTATGGGAGAAGGCGATCCCGCAGGTAACCTGGACCCAAACCATGTAGGGATTTAAAGGTAATGACCAACACTTTGTACTTCGGAAACTAATTGGCAGCCAGTGGAGAGATTTCAAAGCTAGTGTAATATGGTCACCCCTAAGTGTACCAGTGACCAACCTGGCTGCCATATTTTGAACTAGTTGAAGTTTCCAGACTAGGCACAGAGGTAGCCCTATATACAGCACATTGCAGAAGTCAAGTCTCGAAGTTACCAGCGCATGCACTACTGATTTTAGGTCTTCCAACTCTAGGAAGGGGCGCAGCTGGCATATCAGTCGAAGCTGATAGTAGGCACTCCTGGCCGTCGCATCTATCTGAGCTGTCATTTGGAGCGACGGATCCAGGAACATCCCCAAGCTGCAAACACAGCCTTTCAGGGGGAGTGTAACCCCATCCAGAACTGGTTGACACACCTCCAACCCCAGGTTGTGGCCCTTGACAGTAAGCACCTCCGTCTTGTCTGGATTCAGCTTCAGTTTGTTTTTCCTCATCCAGCCCATTACCACCTCCAAGCATTCATTCAGAGGAGACAAACTATCCTTAGCTGATGCTATTGTCAGAGGCATAGAGAAATATATTTGGGTGTCATCAGCATACTGATAGCACCCCGCCCCATGCCTCCGGATGATCTCTCCCAGCGGTTTTATGTAGATGTTAAACAGCATTGGGGATAGGATTGCACCTTGTGATACACCACATAGCAGCTCCTTCTTTGAGGAGCAACTATCCCCGAGCATCACCATCTGGAACCTACCCGAGAGGTAGGACCGGAACCACTGAAGCACAGTGCCCCCGAGTCCCAATCTCCTCAGGCGTTCCAGAAGGATACCATGGTCGATGGTATCGACAGCCGCTGAGAGGTCAAGAAGTACCAGCAGGTCCAGAAGTACCAGCAGGACTCAGAAAACCCCCTGATTCCATCAGTGAGACGATAGAAGAAAAGGTACCTGACAATCCATGAAATACAAACAGATTAGATTTTACAGAATCTGTACATCCCTACTCCCACCCTCTCTCAACACACACTTCCCCCTCTTGAAAATGCCCCCGGTTGCAATTAGGCTTTCAAGAAGCCTCCATTGGCACTGGGGTGTGTGTGTGTGTGTGCGTGTGTGTGTCTAAGACCATGCGATTTGCAGCACATGTGTATAGCCCCTCCAGTAGTATATGTTGCTACTTCTTTTGTTACTGTTGTCTGTTTAGTCCTGAGAAGAGGCATTTGTGGGATCTTCTGCCTCCATTGTCAAAATAACTTGGATGGCCTTCATTACACCTTGACTTGGAGAGGATGGGGAGGCATCATTTGCTCTCCCACCCCAGGCAGAAAAAAGACTTGAACTGGCCCTGTACTTGCATCAACTAAAAAAGAGGAAAAGCCCCTGAAGAACTGTTTTTCTCATATGCAAGTTTTGCAGGTTTAACTGTTCAATTCAGTGATTAAAACTCACAAACTTAATTGACTTAAGAGTGGCCATGCTGGCTGGGAATGATGGGAGTTGTAGTGCAATGCATCTGGGGGGCACTAGGCTGGGGACAGCTATTCTAAGGTAAGAAGAAACTGCCAGGTGTTAAAATGCTCCTCCTTCAAAGCATCTAATAATTCCTTCCAGAAAGGCTTAGATGCTTTGGGAACATAATTGGTGGGTGTGAGACAAGTGCTTCTAACAGTGGCAATTACCTACAGTGAGTCCTCGAAGTACATTTCTCTGTTTATGATGTAATACCTTCATTATAATAAAAACAGACTCACTTTAAACACTTGAACAATTTTTCTTCCATCAGTGACCTGGAGGCTGTTCCCTTTCACAATTTAGGAGGCTATCCTTGACCCACTTTCTCCAGAGCAAGTCTACTGAAGTCAATAAGACTACTCTGGAGTCCATAGTTCGGAGATCATAGTAATACTATGTACCAGATAAGGTATGTGTGTTTGAAAAGAAGTCTACATATAATTTTTCAACACCAGTTTCAGATGCATAGTCTCCTGCTTCATAAATATAAACAAAGCCAGTTCAATTCCTCTGCATGAATTTTACCTGATGGTTAACATTTCAACATTTGCTTTTGCAATTCACCAATGTGGATTCAAAACACTAAACTTTGCTCTCCTTCGTAGTCCATTAATCCGGCTGATTTAGACAACCAGGACATGTGTTCCTTCACATGGTTTATCAATATAGTAGCAGATTCAATTTGCAAATCTGTTGACTAGCAGGACTGGTCCAGAAGTAGGGATAGCTGAATCTATCAATTTCAGTTCTGTTCCATTTCTCATTTTCGTGACTGTAAATTAGCTTTAGACCATTTCCACATCAGTTTGTAGATTAGTAACAGTAAGAAAAAAGGCCCCATTGCACCCAAATTTCAATCCAGCACAATTATTCAGGGCATCACATTGGCTTTCTAATGCAATTGCTAAAAAAGTGACGTCCAATATAGAGCATAGAAGTGATATATAGGGGTGGAAAATGCTGGAGCATTTCAGATCTGTGATACCTCTAGATGCTGAAATCCATAGATACTGCTGATCCCCCCTCCCCCCAGCAAATACATTCTGAGGGCATTTTTACGCTATAGCCTTTGACATATGATTATTATAGCTGGTCCTGTGTGCAATCAAAGCAAGATGTGGCTTGTCTACTACACCATGCAAAGGTGAACAGCCACATGAAGGAAGATGCAAGCAATGTAATCCATTAGAGTCCATTTACAAACTAACAGATACTTTACAGACATTCAACAGACGTTCAATCAAATCATAATCTCAGAAAACTGCCAGCAATAAAACCCATAAATTAAAATCAAGTTACATAAGCATGACTTGATGAACCTGATGTAATCTGATGGCATGAGATGCATATCCTACATTAAGTCACCGCTCCTTTTCTCTTATCTTTTAATAATGGGGCAGAGCCTGCCCAGCGAGTGGCTTGTCGCCGATATGTTTATCTACTTACAGCTCAATAAACTCTGAAACCTGGCCGCTCTTTTATAGCGGATTATTTGTCATTAATTTCTTTTTACCACATCACCTTTTTTATTAACAAATTGGTGGCCTCAGTAGCCTTCATAATAAGAGCTGAACAATTCCTCCATTGTGGTGAGATGTTATCTGTGTGTGTGGCACGCACGCACGCACACGGAGCACCACTGAGTAACTCCCTTTACATAGGCCTGCTCTTTGATGCAGCAAGTGTCTCAGCATCATTAACAGGGCGAGTACCAGCACAAAGCATCCTCAGGGCTTCAGAGTAGCTGCTGGACCCATGCTTAGAGTGACCGTATGGAAAAGAGGATGGGGCTCCTGTATAGTTGTATAGAAGAGGGAATTTCAGTAGGTGTCATTTGTATGTATGCAGCACCTGGTGAAATTCCCTCTTCATCAGAACAATTAAAGCTGCAGGAGCCCTGCCCTCTTTTGCATCTGGTCACTCTAGTATAGCTCCTGAGGCTTTAACTCTTGTGATAAGAGGTATAGGGGCCCTGTCCTCCTTTACATATGGTCGCCCTACCCATGGTGCTCTCTATCCTCCCCATCCCCCTGAGTCAGGTGGCAAGGTCTGGGAGCACCCCACTGTTTCAATGTCTTACAAAGCTCCTGACAATGTGTCACTCTGTGGCATTGTGGGAAATTAAAAGAGCAGGTGGCTCCCAGCCACCTATTCATTTCTCTATTCATTCATTTAAAATATTTATTGGCCACTTTTGGGGCAGGAACCCTCCCAAGGTGGCGTACAACCATAAACTACATAATAAAAAACAATTAGGTATTTAAAATGATAAAAAACATAATAAAACAGTAAAACACGATAAAACAGCAACAACAGCAAACATATCAGGGGAAAGTGAGAGTAAAGCCCCTCAGTCCAAACCTCCTGGTGAGTTCCCCAGTGGTTTCAGATAGATGTTAAAAAGCATGGAACCTTGCGGCACCCCACAGGATAATGGGCACAGAGTGGAACAAAAGTCCCCCAGCACCACCTTCGGAGATTGCTCCTCCAGAAAATATCAGAAGCACTTTGAAACTGTGCCTCCCGAGTCCAGGTGAAATAAATGATCCCGAAGGATACCATGGTCAATGGTAGCGCAAACTTAGTGTGACCATATAGAAAGGAGGACAGGGCTCCTGTATCTTTAACAGTTGAATAGAAAAGGGAATTTCAGCAGGTGTCATTGGCATTCATGCAACATCTGGTGAAATTCCCTCTTCAGCATAACATTTAAAGCTGCAGGAGCCCATTTTAGCTAGAGTGACCAGATACAAAAGAGGGCAGGGCTTCTGCAGTTTTAACTATGGTGATGAAGAGGGAATTTCACTAGGTGCTGTATGCATACAAATGAAACCTGCTGAAATACCCTTTTTCTATTCAACTATTAAAGATACAGGAGCCCTGTCCTCCTTTCCATATGGTCACCCTAGCAAACCTAGCAAAGATTGCAGTCCTATTGTCTTCCTCAACAGCTTGCTAGCTGGGGGCATCAATGTAGGAAGTGGCCCCTGAGTGGGCACTTTGCCAAAACAAAATGGTGATGAAGATTTGGAGGAAGTGGCAGTGGTGGTTGGAAAAATAAAAATCATAGTATCATAGAACAGTAGAGTTGGAAGAGGCCTATAAGGCCATCGAGCCAACCCCCTGCTGAATGCAGGAATTCACCTTAAAGCATACCTGAAAAATGGTTGTCTAGCTTCATCTTCAGTGTCTGTAGAGTGGGAGATTTCACAGCCTCCCTAAGCAATTGGTGCCATTGTTGTACTGCTCTAACAGTCAGAAAGTTTTTCCTGATGTCCAGCCAGAATCTGGCCTCCTTTAATTTGAGCCCATTATTCCGTATCCTGCACTCTGGGATAATGGAGAAGAGATCCTGGCCCTCCAATATGTGACAATCTTTCAAGTATTTGAAGAGTGCTATCATGTGTCCCCTCAGTCTTCTCTTCTCAAGGCTAAATATGCCAAGTTCTTTCATTCTCTCCTCATAGGCCTTTGTTTCCAGACCCCTGATCATCCTCATTGCCCTCCTCTGAACTTGCTTCAGCTTTTCTGCATCCTTCTTGAAGTGTGGTGTCCAGAACTCGATGCAGTACTCAAGATGAGGCCTAACCAGTGCCGAATGGAGGGAACCAGTACTTCATGTGATTTGGAAGCTATACTTCTATTAATGAAGCTCAAAATGGCATTTGCTTTTTTTGCAGCCACTTCACACTGTTGGCTCATATTCAGTTTGTGATCTACAACAATTCCAAGATCCTTATCGCTTGTAATATTGCTGAGCCAAGTATCTCCCATCTTGTACCTGTGCATTTGGTTTCTTTTTCCTAGGTGTAGAACTTGGCATTTATCTCTATTCAATTTCATTCTGTTGTTTTCTGCCCAGCACTCCAGGCTATCACAATCATTTTGAAGTTTGTTTCTTTCTTCCAGGGTATTAGCCATCCCACCCAATTTTGTGTGATCTGCAAATTTGACAAGCATTTCCTGCACCACCTCATCCAAATCTTTAATAAAAATGTTCTCAGGACTGAAACTTGTGGTACCCTGCACATTACCTCCCCCCACCCCAGTCTGAGATGGTACCATTGATAAGCACTCATTGGCTGAATTCGGACGACACAATAAGCAACTAGGGTGGGGGAAACAATCGTCAGTTGTATTGACTATCGTGTTGTCCGAATGCTGCCATAGTCAACTCAGCGCAGATCCTAATCCACACCACAGTTGATTGTTTATTACGATGTTGTGTGGGGAGTACCCCCTAGGTGAACAACAGTAAAGTTGATTATTACCCAACCATTGACTATTGTGTTGTCCGAATTCAGCCACTGGCTCAATTCGGACAACATGCTGAGCCTCGGTTGTTGAATCAACTAGTGACGGTTGTTGAAGAAGGCATTAATCTACAGACAACACGCTGCAGCAGGGGCTGCAAGGAATTGGCTACCACACCGGCTGCAGATCGACAACTCGGCTCTGATGGACAGCTTGGCTGCCATTTTCCCTGCCCACCAAACTCCCTTAGTCCTCCAGCAGGTATCCCAAGCAGCAGCGGATGGCAGTGGAGGGCTTCCGGCAGGTAAGGAGGATCGCGAGGGGGCTCCAACTTACCTGCCAGGGTCGTCTGCTGCCGTCCATTGGCGCCCGCGGGTGCCAGTGGACGGGAGCAGAAGGGCCCTGCAGGTAAGAATGCAAGGGGGGAAGGGACAGGGAGGAGGGAGTTAGGCACTCACTCACCCCCCTACCACCATTTTTCCCCATAGACTTGCATTGGGGGAAAGCTTTCTTTCCCCCAATGCAAGTCTATCGGGAAAAATGGCTGCCGATCCGAAAATTGGATATCCGATTTTCGGCTCAGGATCAGGTCTGAGCCGATCCGGGGGACCTCCAATTTTGTTCCGATCTGATCCGGAACAAAATTGGAGGTCCCAATCTGGTCCCGATCCGATCCGGGGGGTCCATGCACACCCCTAGAGATTATCACTCTTTGGAAGCACTGCCCATCTTTGCATTGCAGGAGAGGCCCTCCAGACGTTGTTGGACTACATCATCCATTGAGAATGGTGACTGGAGCTGATAGGAGCTGGAGTCCAATAACACCTGGAGGGGCAACGGGCTCCCCATCCCTGGATTACAGAATCCATCCTGCATTCTGAAATCCATTCTAATGTTTTGGTGAATCAGAATAGATTCCATCCTGGTTCCCCTAAAAAATTTCAGAGTGGAACTATGACATTCTACTCATCTCTAATGCCATCTTCCAACCTATGGGTGTGAGTTGTTCTATGTTCTATTGGTGTGTTCAATCAGGACCAGTCCTATCATTTGGCAGAATGAGGAAGCTGTCTCAGGTGGCTAATGCAAGATAGAGCTGTGAATGCTCCACAGCTTATACAGTTGTCATCAATGCTAGCCTGCGGCCCTCAGGTTCAGTGGACGACATGATTCTGACACTAGTGTCGAAGTAAGATTCAACTGTCAGTCAGGTTGATGGGTGCCATCTTGTCCTTTGCCTTAGGGAGCAAAATGTCTTGAGCAAGCCCTGTTTTTAGTGTAACACTCATATTTTCTGTGTGTAGTCTGAGCCATTACAGGCTAATCTCATCCTTTTTGTGATGGATATGATACTACCTGACCTGGCCATCCTGTCTCCTGATAAACACACAGGGAATCATCTCAGTATAATTGCACAATATTTCTTAAAGTGTATCCAGCTTTAATTCATTCAACTTTACAAAGCACATTTCTCTACTTTAAGAAAAGTATAACAGAAGGAGGAGGCAAGAGCTAATCACTTTCATTTCTTGGACTTTTCAACTTTTGAAGTATGTTAATAGGAAGACTTGGAAGGGTGGGAGAAGAGAGCGTCTTTCAACTCATCTTATCACTTCAGAAGGGTAATTTGTCAGGTAAATCACCTGCTGAGCAACCTTTCAAGTGTAAATGCAAGTTGAAAGTGTTCTCGCTATGGAAAGGAAGGGGAGTGCAGAATGACTCATGGAAGACAACCTCCACCTTCATCTGGCCAGGGGACCATCCTTCAGGCACAAGACTAGTGACAGTTTATGAGTCTTTGGTCACAGCATGTTTGCTCGACTGCAACACATTTTACCTTTACCTGACCCAGCAGGCCATCCTGGAAGCTTCCTTTGGCTCAAGACATAGCATCTGTTCTGTTAAGCAAAATGCACAAATAAAAACATGTGTAATCCACCAACTTTGGCTACTTTCAGATGAAGAGTTATCTGAGCTTTTCAAGCCCAAGCAACATATTTACTCAGATACAGGGATTGCAAACATGAACTGCAATCCTAGACCCACTTACCTGGGACTGTGAGCTCCATTGGACCCAATGGGACTTATTTTGAAGTAGACATGTATGGGATTGCACTGTTACTCTCCATGACTTTTTTGTTTGTTTGGGGATTCCAGAACGTCATCTTAATTTTGGGTGGACATTACCTTGGCTTCTGCAGTAAAAGCATTCACCTGCAAGTGGATATTAGGGATGTGCACTGTCCAAAAATTCGGATCAGGATCGGGATCGGAACCGGACCTGAGGCCTTGGATCGGATCAGATCGGAGGCCTCCCTGGTTCGGTTCAGACCCAATTCCGATCCGAAAATCGGACATCCAATTTTCAGATCGGACACCGTTCCCCCCCCCCCCATAGACTTGCATTGGGGGAAAGAAAGCTTTCCCCCAATGCAAGTCAATGGGGGGAAAAATGGCAGTGTGTTGGTGAGGGGGACCTAACTCCCCCCTCCCTGTCCCTCCCCCCTCCCTCCCCCCCTACTCGCGCTGCTTACCTGCCAGGGCCGTCGGCTTCCGTTCGCTAGCGCCCACGGGCGCCAGTGGATGGAAGCGGCCACCCCGGCAGGTAAGCCCCCTCCCCTCCTTGCGCACCTTACCTTGCCGGGGACGTCTGCTTCCCTCTGCACCTGGACGCTACTGCAAACAGGCTTCACGGCCTCCCCTAAGTAGTGCGCCAGGTGATGACATCACCTGGTGAGCTACTTAGGGGCAGGCCGTGAAGCCTGCTTCGCAGTAGCATCCAGGAGCGGAGGGAAGCGGACGTCCCCAGCAAGGTAAATGGGCCCCCCTCCCCCCTCACGCTGCTTACCTGCCGGGGCGGCTGCTTCCCTCCGGTGGTGCCACTGGAGGGAAGTGGCCGCCCCGGCAGGTAAGCCCCCTCCTCCCCTTGCACACCTTATTGGGTGGGGCTGTCCACTTCCATTGGCAGGCGCCCACTGGCGCCCACCAGCGCCCACCAATGGAAGCGGACAGCCCCGCCATGGAAGCCCCCGCCCTCGCACACCTTACCTGCCGGAGCTGTCAACCCCGGCAGCTAAGGAGCGTGAGGGGGGGAGGGGGCTCGATCCGCCGATCTGGATCGGGTCCTTTTTGGATGGGTTTGGATTGGATCAGCGGATCCAGGTGCTGGGGTTCGTAATCGGATCGTTTGATCTGTTTTCAGTTGGCTCGGGTCCGGATCGTGGATTGGGTCCGATCTGATGCACATCTCTAGTGGATATGTCCACAGATTCCTCTTAGCAGATGTGAGCAGCTTCAAAGGAACAATTTTGAGCAGGACTAGTGATGGGCAAACATTTACCCTATAGGGCTTTCATTAGGGTAAATTACGTACACAGATTTGTACAGACACCTTACGAATTGGTGGTTGAGCAGGTATTTGAATCTGGTTATCCTTCCCATAGGTCTAGTGCTATTTATTTGGCACAGTGGTATGCCCTATTCCTCCTGGGGGTGTTGGGGGACCACGTCTCTGGACTAATCACTACGTACCTTCACTTCCCATCCTTAAAATTGAGGTAGTCATTGCCTATTAGGACAATTGATGAGGTAAACATTTGTGCACTAATTAACTTTTTAAAGATTCAGTAAAACAACATGATAGACATTCGAAATAATAACACTTACAATGTAGGATACGTCACAAATGGGACCACTTAGGCAGCAAGACATTGATTTTAAGGAGGTGGCGGTGAATAAGGATGTTGGAAAAATCTGAAATGGATTGAAATAAGTTTAGATTTCTTGTGAGCTTGTCCACAGAGTCCACATTGGACTAGTATCTGGGATAATGTGGAATCTGTAGACATGCAGTTTTTGTTTTGTTTGTTTTTAACTATGAAATTAGCATACATGAATTCTTAGACAAAATGTCAAGTGGAGGTTTCACAAAGCTCAGAAATTAGAAGACCAGTAAAGAAAAAAGACAAAAACTTGAGAAAACTTGAAAAAACACAGTCCCAGCATTCACAAAAAGTGGCAAAAACTGACGCCAAGGATAATACAATATTATGCAAAATCCATACATTCTCTTCCATAACTGGCCACAGATTTCATGTTCTTTGGTATGGAATTATTTCTGTACTTTTTGAGAAGGAAAAAATCCACTTGCATGGGTTTGTGAACAACAGAGCAGTAAACTACATACAATCCATGGCACTCATGTGGAACAGATTAAATAACATCCGAATTTACCTAATGGTGGATAATAAATATTCTGCCATAGTTCTGCAACACATAAGATGGAGGGGTGGGCAGAGCAATCCAACCTGTACAGCAGAAATGCAGAATTTGGTCTTACCTAGGGTGCCAATCCAGCCCTCCAGAGTTCCCCAACTGGCCACACCCTTCCCCTTGCTGTGCCTCCTTTCCCCCAACCACCAATGAATTGGTGGTTTCCTGTCTTATGTGCAGTTTTCTCTATGCTCTAAAAGGTTGAAAGGCATCTCCTAAGTCTTAGTTACTGGCAGAAAGAGCTTTAAACTAAAGTAGGCTGGCAGTTTTGGCCAGCTCCACCCACCACTGGAATGTGGGCTTCGAAAGCTTCTCCGAAAGGGAACTTGGCCCTTGGTTGAAAAAGGTTTTCACCCCTGTTATAGAGGAAGAACGCCCCGAGCCCCGAGCTCTCCAGCCTCGGAGGGGAAGATCTGATATTTCCTATGGTCCCTGGGATGTCCTCTCAGACGTCGTAGGATAGCAGCCTAACATTGCTGTGGATTGCGCAAAGATCAGTTTTTTACAATTTGTGCAGCAATACACATTAAGCATGAACTAAAACAAGCTAATTGCTTTCTAAGTTTTGTATGTGTGTGCTTTACAAATAACTTTTTTCCCCTGGTGTGTTTCCACCACCATAGGTCTGGGAAAGTCTGCCTCCTTTGTTTTGTAGCAAACAACACGTAAAATGGAAGTGCTGTGCCTTTCCAGGCCTTGCCAGCATCTTGCAGGATATGGTCCTCCTAAGACTGCTTGGCATGAAGATCATTTCGATTCATAGGCACCACTGGATGTGCTGCATTGCAATAAGGTGCTGAAAGAACATGTCTTCCAAGAAGTTCATATTACTGGCTGTCGTGAAATAAAATGGCTATATTGTTTCAGCCACCAGTTCCTTCCCATTGTCTTAGTTTTAAAAACCACGCAGCCTCAAAGGCCAGAGGATGTGTTTCAGGACAATTTGAGAACTGTGCTGTAACCAAATATTATCTTCAATTTACTTCTTGTTTCATGTTACTTTTTTGGTCCTTGAATCCTTCCAAGTTCATCATTTGCTCATGACATTACCATGACTTGCTAACTTTCCCATTATTTCCACAATCAATAGAGGAACAATATGTTGCGGTATTTTGCATTTCAGCTGCCTGTCACTCAGTGTTTTGTGTGTGTGTGTGTTTAATCTCCATTGATACTTCAGGTACCGTGCACCGAAACTAAAGTAGGCTGTCTTGTCTTCCGCTAATCTTGAATGCCTTTTGTTCGGAAGGTGTTTTGTATTCATCAGTCAACTAAGGACTCATCCTGAAGAAGCCCTCCGTCAGCACTGAGATCTCAGTGAAAAGGGGATAGGCAGCTTGTAAAATATTCATAGCAAAAGGTACCTCAATCATTTTCACCTTTTGACCCTCCAAGCCGGAAAGGGATTATCAGCGGTAAGTGGCAAATCTTAGGGATGTGAAAAATCCAATAGATGAAATAGTTTGCTGTCTCTCTTATCCGCTTTTGATACCGATGCTATTCTGAAGACACATTTATCTTCCCACTCGATTCACCACTACATTTGTGTCCAACTCAAAATAGTTTTAATAAAGGTCTGACATTGAAATGATAGTGATCAAAGTCTGGAGTTAAACACATTTTCCCCCTGCGCCTCTACAGAAAAAAAGAGCAAGTGGGTATTCGTTTTTGTTTCCTGAGGGCAAAGACCAAACCTTTTCAAGAACTGTAACAAATGCATTTTAAAAAACATTACAAATGCCCTTCTAGTTTTTCTGTTGGAATACAGAAAACTGCCTTATATATACTGAGTCAGACCATTAGTCAATCTAGCTGAGCATTGTGTGCAGTGACTGGCAGAAGCTCTCCAGGGTTTTGGAAAGGATGCTTCCCAGCTGTAGCTGGCCCGTAATTGAACTTGAGCTATCGTCCTTCCCTGAATCAAGTGGCAAGTTCTCCCCATTTCTTAAAGGTAAAATGTGCAGGGATTGCTAAGAATATTTTTCCAGGAAAAGTCAGGATGGGAAGGCACTTACATTTCCCAACAACACAGGACAAATTATTCACAGGTGCATGGAAACCCCTCCCCCACCTTTTATTATGTCCAACATGTTTCAAACAGGACTTTCCTTCCACATTTTTTTCCCCAGACACCCAAGAATATTTTCTCTTTTGTTTTAAGAATTTTTTCAACAAGTAAGACAGTAAGAATTTTGTCATCTATATGAAATGCGCTTTAAAGCAAGAAAGAGTCACATGTGCCTAGGAATGCTGGAGAAATTCGAGAAGGACTAAAATGAGTTTAGATTTCAAAGAATCCCACCTGCTGAATCCACTACAGACTAGCCTTCCCAGACCAAGCAGAGTTCGTGGACATCCTGATTTTATTTTATTTTAATTTCCTGAAATTTACGCAAATTCATTTGCAGGAAAATATGAAAGTTTCTGCTCAGACATATGTCAGGCTGGAAAATGTACACCAGAAAAAGTTGAATGGAATGGGGGACAATACACTAAATGTTGTGTACTAATATAAACTAGATGGGGGATACTTGGCTCAGCAATACTACAAGTGAGAAGGATCAAAAGCTGGATGTGAGCCAACAGTGTGATGTGGCTGCAAAAAAGTAAATGCTATTTTGGGCTGAATTAATAGAAATATAGCTTCCAAATCACATGAGGTACTTACTGGCTCTCCTCTATCTGGCATTGGTTGGGCCTCATCTTGAGTACTGCATCCAGTTCTGGCACCACATTTCAAGAAGGATGCAGACAAGCTGGAGGGGGTTCAAAGGAGGGCAACGAGGATGATCAGGGGCCTAGAAACACAGCCTTATGAGGAGAGACTGAAAGAATTGGGCATGTTTAGCCATGAGAAGAGAAGACTGAGGGAAGACAAGATACCACTGTTCAAGTACTTGAATGATTATAACACAGAGGAGGGTCAGATTGCTTCTTGATCATCCCAGAGTGCAGGACACTTGCTCATGTTACAGGAAGCCAGATTCTGGCTGGATATCAGGAAAAACGTCCTGACTGTTAGAGCAGTATGACAATGGAAATAATTATCTAGGGAGGTCGGGGGCTCTCCCACCCTAGAGGCATTCAAGAGGCAGCTGGACAACCATCTGTCAGGGATGCTTTGAGGTGGATTCCTGCATTGAGCAGGGGGTTGGACCCAATGACCTTATAGGCCCCTCCCAACTCTACTATTCTATGATCCAATGATTCTATGAAACTATGTATATTATTGCAAATGTTCTTATAGTATTATTATGTATTTTTCTGCTTAATGGAATAAAAATTCAAATCCATCTATGAATGGATGCAGGAATGAATGTCACTGCACAATCCATTAAACACATACACTGTGGATGTCACAAAATCCTAATATACTTATATGTGTCTCCCCGGGCCTTCATTGTGATACCACTTGCCCTCCTCTCCCAATGAATTTGGAAGCAGAGCATGTGTGTCCATCTTAAAGGAAAACAGCAACATCCCCCTTTTTTTATTCTGTCACACCACCCAAAATCAGTGGCAAACTACTGTTTGCCTTTTAAAGGGGCCTTTTTCCTCCTTTGCATTTGGGCAGCATGGTGGTAGCTGGACAAATGGGGCCATGGGGACCCCTGGAAGTTGCTTTAAATGTAAAACTATTATGCAAGGTCTAATGCTGTCATGTTTCCTTGCCCTCCCACTGAAGTGTGAAACAATAAACATACCTTTGCACCTTAAGAGAGTTCAAAGCCTAGGAACTTTCCTCTAGGCTAACACTTGGCTAAACTAAGCGAGACAATTGTTCTTTCAAGAACAGGGAAGAAGGTATGTTCCCTGAGGCCTTTTCACTTCAAGGAGGATATCTTGGAAGAAGCTTTTGGCGATAGGCTTGTTGAGTTGACTGCCATTCGCCTACCTTTAGCTCCGCCTATTTGAACCTACAGTGGACCCTGGGATCAGCCAGCTTTGAAGTGCCCTCCCCATTAGAGGATTCCTGAGTTCCCACAAAGTGTGAGTTGTTAATGTTTTCAATAGGGATGTGTATCGTATCGTTAAAATGTCCAATAATGATACGATAAGGTTGTTATCGGACATCCAATTAACGATAACGATACGATAGAAAAACCTACGATAAATATCTGATCTGAAAATTTTCATCCCGATTATATTGGATTATCAGACTGCCATATAAATAAATCTATAACTTCTGTATTTTAAAAGTAAGAGGCTTGAAACTTGGTCACAGTACTTATGGAGTATGCCTAAGTATGTGTATGAAATTTGAGATCGATTCCTCCAACCCTCGATTTTATATGAATTTTTGAAAGATCATGCAACTTTTTGACATGGGGAGCTGTCATTCTGACCTGTCAGAACTTAAATGTTCTTTAATAAATTCATATAAAATTGAGGGTTGGAGGGATCGATCTCAAATTTCATATACATACTTAGGCATACCCCATAAGCATTGTGACCAAGTTTCAAGCCTGTAACTTTGAAAATACAGAAGTTATAGGCATTGTTTCTAAAAATTCAGCTCTATAGGGCACAATGGGGCTGCAAATTAAAATATCGGATTTCCAATAATTATCATGACGATGATACAGTTAACCTACGAGACAATATTTTTTTGGTCCGAAATTCCGATAACAATAAATATTATATTTTTGGGCGTGCACATCCCTAGTTTTTACTGATAAGGTGTGTTGAAGATTCCTCCCTGGTGGGTGAAGAGCTTGGGAGAATCACCTCCCCACTTTCCTGTGTAAGCTTGAACATTTCTAGTCCTGTTTCTTCAGCTTCAGAATCTGATTCTAATTAATAGCCTGAAACTCCTTTCCCCACGCTAAGGGGAAGAGGTCTGATTGTGACAAATGCGTTGCTTATAAATTTGAATGAGTAAATACAACTTGTTTTTTTCTCATGTGCTCAAGAAGAAATCCCATAAAATGGACCTACATAGATATCAGGATGTATATGTTGGACTCTCTCTAGAGAAAGTTGGGCATACCCAATTGAAATAGATGGCCCATAAGCATATTAAAAACTTCATGGGTTGTGTCCTTTGACTGCAATCCCATGCATGCAAGTAACCTATAATGCAATCTTATGCATATCTAGGCAGAAGTAAGCCCCACTGAGTTCCATGGGGCTTATTCTGTGGCAAGTGGGTACAGGAATGTAGCCTAAGTGCCATTAATTTGACTGGGATGGAATGCTAGGTTACTGTGCATGTAGTGACTATCATTGCGACATGTAGCTAGGGATGTCAATGAAATCCACAATGGAATCCTATGGATTCTGCAGTGCAGCAGTTTTTCTGAAGTTGTATGGGTTCCACAGATTTGCAGATGAGGGTTGTTTTTGTTTTTGTATTTTACGTAATGTGATTTTACACAAATTGAGTTATAGAAAAATATATGAAATAAAAAACTGGTTAAAAATGCACATTTCTCCCATAGGCCAAATCATGAAAATACACATTTTGGGGGATTTCCTCATATGAAGGGATTTGCATATTTTTGCAATTGTGAATTTTCGCAGATGCAAATTTGTGCAAATGTGAGAAATTCAAAAGAACAAAAAAAACCAATACCATCAATGAGTGGACAAAAGGCACCTGGCAATCTGTGAAAGGTAGATGGAATGGATTTTACGAAATCCATAGGTCCCTACATGAAGCACATTGCCACTGCTTTCTGCCATCCCAAGTTGGTACTAAGCCATAGGGGAGGGAAAGCCCTGCACCAGTGAGTCCAGTGGCCCATCACAAGCTATCTAGATCCAGTGTGATGTAATCTAGTACATTACACTGGCTCCAGGAAAGTCAGTGTGAGGATTTGAGAGATTCATATTCAAACCCTGCTTAGACATAAAGAGTACCCAGAGATCTGGGGCAATCACTATCTCTCAGGCTGCTGTATAACACCTGATGGTTGTGACTGAGAATAAAATGGGTAACCCCCATATAAACCACCCCAAAGATCAGTAAGTCTCATGTAGGGTTTACACCCTAGCTGCATGTTTCGAATTACAGCAATAGCCTTTATGGGACAAATCCAATGAATCAAATCAAAAGTTATGAACATTGGTGGGGGGGGGCGTTACGTCACCTTCAAATATATCTTGGGTAGCAAAATGTCCTCTAGAGTCATGTGTGGCTACAAAAGAACTGTACTTCTTGAGGGGACGTGACTCCGTGGTAGAGCATACCCTTTGCAAAGGGCAAAGGCAGTTGCTGCTCTCGGAGGAACCTCTCACTCCCTACCTCTGACTGGAAGCAGCAACAGAGAAAGAAGATATTCTGTGTCACCTGAGAGAATACCAGTTCCCAAAGGTGGTTGGGTGGGCAGGCAGCCTGACTTAGCTCCACCATCCCCAGTCGAACCTTCGCTCACCTCCACAGCCTCTGTCATATTCCCTCTGTTTGCGCTCAGGAGTTGAAATAAAGAATTTATTATTAGTTTCTTCTTTTAAAAAATTTGTATTCCCCCCCTCAAATTTGTCACCTCACTCAACTTGGCACCCTAGGTAATCATCTATATGGATGGGCCATCACTAGTCCCTACTTCACCATGAATCTCACTGGTTGTCACTGACTCTCTGCCTAACCTACCTCACAGGGTTGTTGTGAGGATAAAATGGAGTGGAGGAAGATCATGTATGCTACCTTAGACTCTTCAGAGGAAAGGAGATATATAAATAGTAGAAACAAATAAACAAACAAACAAAACAAACAAACAAATAAATACATACATACATATAATAAAATAAAATAAATATGCTCATTGGACCATACTACTTGTCACTTAGACAGTAGCAGACATCTAGGCATCCAAAAATGTTTTACCCCAGTCCTTAGAATCTCTGCCCCATGTACTTCATGGCTAGAAGATTAGCCAAGACACAGACTTTATGCTCTTGGGGTTCCTTCTATCAGATTCTGTTGTCTGGTAGGGAGATTTGCAACAAGACTTTTTCCCCCTTTCTTTTCAGTACTCTATATGAAATTGCTTATGCTCACTGTGAGGCCTCTTTCAGCAGCATAACTACAGAAATATCATGCCAGTCAATGGGCCAGGTTCCAAGGCGGATTCATGGGGTACCCATGAGACCTACTTTATTAATGAGACAGTCAGGTATTTGGAGTAGTAAATCTAGACACATTTCCCTCCTGCCTCCCTCAAAACTTAATCAAGTAATTGGAGGGCTATTAAAATATGTTAGGTGGAGCTATATCCTGTTGTTAACGTTGATAGAAATTTAATAAGCAGGTAATCAGGGGAAAACTTACTGGCTCAAGCAGATTGGGAATAGGATATAAACCTTTTCAACTCAAGGCCACTGACTGGATTCGTGCCAAGTGTGTAAAGATGAAGAGTATTTCACCAACTGGAAAACTACCACTGGCCTACGCAATATGATTTTAAAGGTGAGGCCCTGCAACAAAATGTTGTTGTGTGGTGTTGTCCTAACTTAGTCCTATATATATATATTGGTCTACTCTAAGTAGGATTGAGGGTCGATTTTACTCCAGGTGTGGAAGTTGTGCATATCTATGGCTGGTGAGAAGCTAACAGCAAAATCTCCAGCTTTGGTGCTCCAGTCTAAATAGTACAGCACTGATACATAAGTTAAAGGAAAAGCACAAAATCATTCTGCTCTTTAGGACAGGAACTTCATTTGAGCTGGGTTTTAAAATTTGACTAAGCTGACCGTGCTGCCTATGTCTTAACCCCTTAGTCCCCAACATTAAGTGCATTGATGCTGACTTATTTGTTTATTTATTTATTTGATTATAGAATTTTCAGTTCATCTTTCAACTCTGAAGAACTTTTGAGGCAGCTCACAAAAATGGCAAAATGTGAAATGATACTAAAATAGGTATTTAAAATGCACACAGAATATGGAACAGTGGGAAAGATCCAGTGGTGTGCTTCTGCTAGCACTATTGATGTTGCACTAGTGCAACATCAACAGTCCATGCTGGTGTGACAGGTTTCCTGGGAAACTCATTGCATTTGCAAGTGTGTGACATAGGCATGGTCATATCAATATCTTGTGTTTGGATTGTAGGATTTTATCCAGGTAAGATAGAGTTAATGGGATGTTGGTGTGCAAGTGATAAGTGGGAGGGGTTTGTGAGTGAGGAGAATTCTATGGGGTTTAAAAAGCAGAATCTAACAGTCAAATGGGGTTTAGGGATATATCTAGTGATGGGATTTTTTGGTGCGATGGGAGTAGAAGGGGTAGACAGGCAGGTTGTTGGATTGGACTAAGTGTAAGATGATTAAATATTACCCTCTCTATTCCTTCTTGAATATAATAAAATTGTATTTGTTTTATTATTTATATCACTTCTACATTTCACTTGGTTTGTTAATGCTACCAAAGAACAAAATCCCTCTTACTACACATCTACCAACTGAAGGAAACCAGTTAACCCGTTGGGTGTCTCCTTGACACAAGGTAAAAGGGCGGAACCTTTGGGGATCCAGTGTGACCAACTGGCCAAAGCAGAGGCAGGTATTTTGGGGGCTTCAGTTTCCAGTTGTGGAAACTGGAGGGAGATTAACCCAGAGGCAGGGATGTCACAAAATGCTATAGATGTTGCATGAACATCGGTTTCCGCTAGTTTCTGGAGAAGCTCATTGCACTGGTATGTACTATTGATGTTGCGTAAGTGTCGTTTTCTGCTAGTTTCCCAGGAACCTTATTGCATACGCAATCGCTATTGATGTTACACAGCCAGTGATTTCCACTAGTGCAACATCAATAGCACTAGCAGAAGCACACCACTGGAGCCTTCCCAATAAAAGCAGCGGAGACCAGTGTGTGTTGGATTGCAACCCAACACATTGCTGATATTCACCAAATGATGGCGATTCACTGAAACATATATACAAATGTTGAGAATCCGAACTGAATTGTGTGCACATCAGTATCCCCTGGTGTATATACTGTAATCTGGTGAATGATGACAATCTCATTTAGGTGGCTATCCACATTCACATATCTGTCAGCTTTTGAATATTGTGTGTCAACATTCAGCACAATGCGGGCATTTCACTGCAAGACATTTTCGATAGCGAGATTGCTAGGTACAGATAAGTCTTATTCGGGTGTTCAGAATCTGTTAGAATAAACACATGTGAAGAAGGAGTGCTTTAGCCCTGCCCTGCCCCTCTCCTCATGTGTTTCCACCATCCCTGTACTCACATAGGGTGATGGTCTGAAGAAGAGCACCTTCCCGTATCTGTGGAGATGCTCCACGAGTTTGAGAACCCTGAAAAAGCAGGGTGATGGAAATGTGTGAGAAGGGGTGGGGCTAGAACACTCCTTCCTGCATGCTCATTTTACACCAGTTCTGAACACCTGAATTGGGCTGTATAGGTACTGATGAGTTTGTGAACAGAGGTATTCTCTGTTCATTCTTCTCTTCTGTGCCACATTCCAGAGGTCTATGCCCAATCCACATCATCCCCCAAACCCATCTATCATAATCCTTTTAATTGAAGAGGTCAGCATTAAACTTTATTAAAAAAAACAGAAAAGAAAACCTCCCTGCTTTCAGTGCCCACATGCCTTTTTTTAATAGCAATGTAACGTTTAAATGAATGACTGATATTTGAAATGTCACTCTAGCAAATGGCCAATACAGTGTGGATTCATTTGTCTCACCCTGCTAAGAAGGAGAGTGCAAAATTATTTTTTAATTCCTGATAGTACTTTCCACCATTGCATTTATTTACGAAGAATAACATTTACTTAATGTAATTTAGATCTAAATATTTAAAAACCCACTTTATTTAATGTGTTTTCACAGTCAAGATGTTCAGTAATTATGGGTGATGTGGTGGTCTTTCATTAGGCAGCTAATGACCATCTGGGAACTTAGGCCCCCACAGTTAAACTGAGGGCTTCCAAAGTTCAAGCCAACCATCAAAATAGCGGTAATGGACTAGCAGGCTGTCCATGATTATCTGGGCAGCATAAGCATAGAAGTTGTGTTAGATCAAAACCTCACTTAACCAATGCATTTTTTTTTAAGTCTTAAATAAAAAAAGTTGATGGGCAGGGCAATCCTACTCCCAAAGTCTGTGGGGCGGTGAATCCACTCCGGGTTTCAGCCAGAACCAATCAGAACCTTAGATAACTGACATCAAAGCAAACAACCTCCACTAATCCTACCTGTAGAATCAAATGTTCCAAGGTCATAGCATCTGGCATATCCGGAAGTAAGGGAGGACTGGAGTTCTCTTCCCTTCTTTCTAGAATGTTTTGTTTTGTTTTTACTTTTCTTTAATTTTTCAACTATTTCAACTACTAGCAAGAGAAGGCAAGGAGAAGACAACTTTGAATGTGTTTTTGTGCACTTCCAGTTTATAGGCATGTGGGAGAAATTCATTTCAGTTTGATTTTGATCAGGATTTTACTAGTTTGCACCTTCCAGACTGAACATGGACTCACATGCAATCTGTACATTTCCAAGGTTGCAATGTGATTCATGGACACCCCCCCCCAAAAAAAAATACATTTGACAGCATGCGTAAATTTGGAAAATGCACATTAATAGGGCATACATTTGGAAAATGTGCACACGCTTTAATTCACGGGGGAAGAATGAATACATTTCGAAGATGCACATGATTGACACATACATTTGGGGGGAAAGCATGAAAATATGCTTTGAGATGGCATTTGGAGAACTTTGGGAGCTTGAGTTTTACCGATTCACACGTCCCTACCTATAGAGTGGACTGGGAGCCATACCCATTGAATAAACAGCAAGAGGTGATAAAGCAAAGTGTGCTCACTGTCACATCCAGATTAGAGGTGCGCTTTCCCATTAGCTCTTTGTCAGGCAGGCTCACATTTTTAACCAGCTCAATGCTGCAGGGAGATATTGTGTAGATTGAGTGCCTCTTTGGCAAGAAGGTGGAGTTGGATAGTGGAAGAGGTCACTGAGGTTCAAGCCCCACCACATGGCAAAAGAGCCCCAACCTGGTGCCCTTCAGATGTCTTGGATTCCTATCAGCCTCTGCCAGCATGGCCAGCATGGCCAGCAATCAAGAATGCTGGGAGTTGTTGTCCGAAACATCTGTAGGGTCCCAGCTTGGAGAAGACTGATATATGATTTATGGAAAATGCTCAGAATAAATTCTCATACTATCAAATGTTTTGTTCAAGAATAAAACATTTTTCAAATTGGTGATAAGCTAATATTTATTGACATTATTTTGTTGTTGTTGCTTTGATCGACTGTCGTTGCTGTTTTCCTCCAGGCAGCTAATATTGTTCCTCATGAAGTAAGAAAAGGACTATTTGGTCTCATTCTCTTGACATGATAATGTGTACTGATAAATTTGCAGTGAGTTTGTTTTGCCATCGTTGTCACATGGTCCCCACAGGCTTGAATTGCCATCATTTTGCCATCATAATGACATCTTAATACAGCCCCATCTCTTTGGCGTTTTCACGACATTGACATAAGATCATTACTTTATGTTAAGAGCGAAAGGTAAGGCTATAATAGATGGCTATTTGGCTTTGTTAATTTTGTTACTGTTTTGGCTCATCAGGCAGTGACTTCCGTTCAACAGCCACTGTGAAGGATCAGCAAACAAAATGCGTCTTGATGCCATCGTTTTGCTTCTTACATTTACATCATGTTTCTTGTAGACATGTTGTTCCCACAGACAGAGAAACATGGGGCCTTGTCCCCTGCAGCAGTGAGATTTGTGAAGAAGGGGCATCATAGATCGTATATCACCAAGAGGGGTTTCCTATCAACACAAACACAATAAAGCAAGGGTGTAGATTCCCACGTCTGGGGACCTAATCTGACCCGCTGGAGGTCCCCATCTGGCCAACCCCTTCCCACCCTCTTTCCCTTAGCCCAACCCTTCCCCCCCGCTCCTACCTCTTTTTCCCAACTACCTTACATTGGGGGTTTCCTGGCTTTATGGTGGTTGGTTTCCTGGAGTTTACATATACCCTTGAGCACTTGAATGATGAGAACTTATGTGTAGACTGAATGTAGGAATATTTATATAATTTATTAGTCAACCTAGTCATTTAAACTGTGGTCACCTTTAAAAACATAGGCATTCTTCATTTAGGATTAATTTTCAGAGCATGCTTTTAGATGTTCAGAATTGATGTGTGACCTTCCCTTGACTCATTTTGAAATTAGCATGTTTTTCAGCACTCACATTTTCTGAGGGGTTTGCCCCATTCATAATGTTGGTGCACTCATATTAATGGTACCACCTGCATATGTGTATATTGCGGACTGGGAATTGTAGTTTGGTTTCACTTCCCTATAACATTAGCCAGGGCAGAGAGGTGCTTTGCCCAGCACACCCCAGACATAGAGGTGTTTTGGATCTGGATGGAGGACAACACCACCAGAGATTTAATTGATTGATGCAAATAGAGAAGATGTTCACCAAACAAGAGGCAGCTTGGTCAGGTGTTCTGTGTTCTGGTCACTTAGTTCACAGTGACCATGAGGTTGATCCTGACTTAATAAAGCTTAGAGCAGAGATGTGGAAATCAATGGGGAAAGATAGTCATGACTAACTTTAAGTCCCATTGATTCCGATGGGTCTGCTCTAAGGATGACGAAGCTTGAGTCCAACATATTGAGATGTTTATGAAGAGTACGTGATTAATATTAAGGAACTTCTGTGCATACACCTACAAAGCAGCCTTGTGTGGTGAGACCAGGTTGCACAGACTTTGAGCTTGGAGTTTCTATATGCACTAATGCTTCCCAGTGGACACTAGTCACTAGTGAAAGCAGTTCACTTTGGGAACCTAGCTAATGAGTGCTCTCTATGCATGTTTGGCATTTCATCTAACATTCTGAGATGGAGAAATACCTGAGACGATAGTGTTCAGTTCATAACATAGCCAAGCATTTTGAGCTATAATGAATATAAACAGAATATATTCAGTATATATTCACATCTAGGGTCCCCAACACAATGCCTCTTTTGACATGTCTTGTGGTGCCCACCAAACTCCCTGACCCTCCTGATTTTGATTTTATTTCTTAAGATTTTTTAAAATTACTTTTTACTAGGAGGCTGGCATAGAGGTTCTCACTAGCCCTTCCTCCCAGCCTCCTCTTTTCTAAACAAATGTACCCTTGCAAAATGAGTGGTGGAACTGGCTAGTTATGCTGGAGACCTTGAGTATCTCATCCTGATGGCCTGGATGCTCCTAAAGCAGGTTGGGATACATGGAAATCATAGTACCCAATGCCCCTGGGCTTAATTAATTGAACCAGGAAGAATTGTAAATGACCGTTCCTAGGCATCTCCTATGGCAGTGGATATATTCAGACTTTTGAATGAGCCCTAGAAGGCCTCAGCATCATCAGCCAGCTCTCTCCTGCCATTAGTTCCCTTCTGCTTTATAAGGGTAAGTTTGCATGGAAAATGGATAGGATGGACAAGGAAAGGGCTGCCCCGTGGTGAGCCCATTATTAACTGGGCCAAAAGTGCTCAACGTATTTCAGGCTTGGGGGAAGGTGGATCCTTCTAAAATTCAGAATATGCTTCAGTAGTATGAATATTTGTGTATGAAACCTGAAAGAACAAACTAACTCTCCAGGTACCACCATGCATGCGGTGGTCATGTGTCCTCTTTTGTCAGCTGTCAGAAGACTGCCCTTTATTTTGATGGTACCCTCAATTTGAAGGGCTGCCCTATCCAATTCCTCTTCAAAGATCAAGAACCATCAGAAGAAAGAGCAAAAGGGCCTTGAAACTGCCCATTAACAGCACCTAGACTGAGCAAAGCACACAGTTCACCTGGCTGCAGTCTTCCACACCATGGTGAGACGTCCTGCATTTCTCTTTGCATTAAAATTATTACATCTAAACTTGCACCTATACATATAAATGAACACATGCAAACTTTCTGCAAAATGGCGTCCACTTTTGTCCACTTTCTTTGATGATTGCACTGCCTCTTTTGAGGGTGACTCATAAATGCCACCCCCAAATCCCACCCATTTAAATATATTTAGGCTGGTACCAAAGGGGAAAACCTTGAGGTAAGACCTTCAGCAATGTTACACAAATAATGTTCTAAAACCACTCTAAATTCGCCAAAGAGCTCTTTAAAATGTGTCTTCTCTATAGGGATGTTAGCTGTATTCTTTTACAATTGGGTAATGTACTTTCCCCTCTAATCACTGTGAACCACTGGGCCAAGCGAGAGAAGAAGGCAATAATTTAATCTGAAATTGGAAGCAAAGCGAGTCTACTGTATAACAGTCTGGGCTATGTTCGTCTAGAGCAATTATTATTGTTCATTACTGTTCTGTGTATGAATCATTACATTTTATTAGATCACAGTATGCATGTTTTTATAAGTAAGCTTTAAGCGAATTAGAATACTTAATATGTTTCTTGAACTTTTGCCAGCCTTGAGCTCTAAAGCAGGTTCCTTTCCTATTGACATTACCACATTTATCCATTTCCAAATATTAGAAGATTTATCTATCAGATTCTGTGTAAATTCAGTGCACAGATAATTTGTAAAAAGCCTTCCTTTTGCTAAAAATAAATAAAAAAAAACAGAAAAGAGGAGGGGACAGGGGGAAAATCCTGTTCTGTGGTTTTTCTAATCTCATCTTTTTTCTAATTTCCTAATCATATAACCTTGAAGTCTAAAGACACAGCCTGTGATAATCTGTGTAAACTCTCTTTATTGTTATCACAGACCTTTGGAAAGGGGGGGGAGGAGTGGAACACCACATGTGTGCACACATTCAAAGCTGTCTTTTAAGTAATACTATAGACACAGTTCAATCAGGTCCACATTACTGCTCCTCATCAGATAGAAAGTGTTCACAAGCAGAAGGGGGGATATTGACTTTAAAAATTCACTGGCGAGGCGTACAGCGCCTGCAGGAATGTCAAAACTCCAACCTGCATTTTGATGTTTTCGCCTCAGGTTAGTCTTGACTGACATGCTTGGAGCACTCTTGTTTGTGATCCGGCATCCATTAACTGTCCTTGACTCAATGTTACACAGACCTTTGCGGTCAGCTCGACGCCTCATGGCTACAGCGGACTCTGTGCCACCAGGTGTAAGGGAAGCATACGCCTGCCTTTCAGGGATCACATTGGCTGTTCTTGGCTTCATTAGGGGCTATTGTTTGATCCCAAATTAATGAGAGCCTGTTAATTATTATTCTGAGAACTGCACCTCATGTGGGAGCATGCCGGTGTTTGTGTGGGGGGAAGTCATGTTTTAGAGGAGCAAAAGGTTTGCAAAATGAAAACAGAATGTCAAGGTTGAGATGTCTTTGAGTAGGGTTTGGACTGTATGCAAACGTCTTTATTCAAGAGTTGAAAGCCTTCGATGCACAGAAAAGAAAGAAAGCAAGGTGATAGTTGGTAGCACTTTCTGTTGGCGCGTGAGATCGGTGGGAAGAGTCTTGAGATCACTCAACACGCGAATGCACATGGATGTGTGCAAAAACATAGAAGCACTCTTCAGATATTTTCTGAAGGCAGGCAGAGAGGGGAATTGGGTTGTATCTACTCCTGACTCCTGGCCCCTTTCTCTGTGCACGTTCATCATATTGTCTCAAAGGACCTACGCATATAAAAAGTGTACATCTGTGGGCTCAGTGTGCATATGAACATAAGAATGTATGCTACACCTATGTGCCAAATTTGAGATCGATCCCTCCAACCCTCGATTTTATATGAATTTATTAAAGATCGTTTTAGTTCTGACAGATCAGAATGACAGCTTGCCACGTGCGTTCATTCAGACCTGACAGAACGGAAACGATCTTCAAAATATCATATAAAATCGAGGGTTGGAGGGATCGAGCTCAAATTTCATACACATACTTAGGCATACCCCATAAGCACTGTGACCAAGTTTCAAGCCTCTAACTTTTAAAATACAGAAGTTATAGGTATATTTATATGGCAGTCTGATAAAATGATAAAATCGCCCGAAAATTACTGTCTCCGATGATTATCGTAGTTTTTTCTAACGTATCGTCATCGTTAAACACATGCACGATAACAACCTTATCGTATAATTATCGTACATTTTAACGATATGATACACATCCCTACTATTCAGGCATGTTTCAAAGTGGTGAAACTCACCATGTGAGCAGGAACAGGGACACATCCAATAGCCCTTCCTCCAATGGTGCATAATAATGAAACTCCTTCCATAGACGTCCATGAGTACAGCTGAAATATCTGCAGCAAAGAGACCTTTGCACATACAGTTGTACATGCATAGGTGTCCACATGTTTCAGAACCCTGATCACGCCAAGTTCTGAATTGCATGGACATGCATATGGCTGAACATATGAAGGCCTCGTCTCTGCAGATATTTGCTCTGTACACATGGATGATTAGGGGAGGAGCATTATGATGTGATGTCAGAAGGTGGGGCTACTCAGCAGGGCTCAGGTGAGCAGGTACTCAGCTACCTGCTCACATGGTAAGATTCACACTACTTCAAATCATGCCTGAATAGGGCTCTAGATGGCTCAAGACCCAGATACCTGAAAGAACACCTTCCCTCATATAATCCTGGCCAGGCATTGAAGTCAACATGGGAGGTCCCTTTCAAGATGCCATCACAAATCAACAGAGAGACTTCTTGGTAGTAGCACAGAATGACCAATGGAATTCTGTTGCTCCTTCTGAAATGAACGGAATGTCTCCATAAAGACCCTCGACGGTGGGCCTTCCCTGTAGTGGCACCCACCATCTGGAAAATCCTCCCTCAGGCAGTTTGGGAGGTGGAAAATGTAACAGCTTTAAACGCCTCCTGAAAACACATCTTTTCACACAGGCTTTCCTTGAGTTGTACCTGCTGCTGTGCTTATTTTGGTATTGAATGGTATGTTAAAACTTTTAAAGCTTTATATTATGTTTAAATTTGCTGTATTTTATGGTTTTAATTATGAACTGCCCAAAGAGCCTCAGCTATTGGGCAGTATAAAAGTGTAATAAATAAAATAAATAATAAAATAGCACCCCAGTCAGGAGAGGCTGGTGGCTCCGAATTTGGTGGGGCTATGAATCTATTCTGAGTTTCAGTCAGAACAAGCCAGAACTCTAAAGGATAGATAATCAGCCATTTTGAGGATAGGGTTCAGCACCTGGGACAACTCCTTTGGAGTTCTGATGGTTCTGACTCACAGCCCCATTGAACTCAGAGCCACCAGCCTCCACTGACCCCTCTTACAAAATTCGGTGAATTTTTGGGTTCCCCAAGCCTGCTGAAAGCTCCCTCTTGTGTATGGATGGTACATAAGGGTCCAACCTCAGAGAAAGAGTTTATTTTTAGTGCACTGGTTGTACAGGATGAAACATCCATGTTCAGTAACTGCATCCCTCTGAATACAAGAAGTCGGGGACAAAGATAAAAAAGAAAGCTATGGTCTTAATAGCTTGCATGGCTTCCTTCCAAAAGAATCTAGTTGGCCACCAGTGGAACAAAATGGTGGACCAAGTGGACTTCTGGTCTGATCCGGTAGTGCCTTTCTGATGTATCCATTGTTCACGTGTTATCACTGCTTGCAAAATCATGTCAATTTTTGGTATAATTTCCACTTGCACTTGGATTCAAGGGCAGAACCCCCTATTTAAAGCAAGCAAAAATGAGTGTGGAATCTGAGTTAACATTAACATTCATTTGAAACATTTTGATGTCTGTCACATTAATATAGGAGAGCAAACTCCGGAGTAAATGCTGACAGGTGCAAATGTGCCCATTGAAATGTTTTTCTTTAACACCAGGCTCAGATAAGCTTCAGTGGTGCCTATATTCATTTACCCGCAAGTAGCAAGATTAGACAGATGTCTCAATTTAAAGGGAAGGGAGGGGGAGAGGAAAGGATTGATGTAGTTAAACCTGTACTTGACATGATTTCACCTGTGGGGTTCCCCCCACCCTCCTGAAAGTTTATATAATTCTATCAGAACCTGCGTTTTGATTCATGCTTGCTTTTTGACATTGATTGACAGTTCGGTGGGAAATGAGGCAGAAAGGTAAAGGTCTTTTTAAAAGGCATTTCCATTGCTCTTTTTTTAATGTGAGTCAATAGCTGGGAACTAAAGATGTATGGACTTGCCCTTCTGTTCTTCAAATAACAGTCTCACCCCATGCTATGTAGGAACCACTTTTGAAAACAAATGGGACTTTCAAAAGCAGTTTGTGACATGGCATGGGGGCTGTTTTCCAAAGAGTGACGGAGTAAAGTAACTCTCAATGGGCATCCCCACCAGGAAATACAAAGGCTGAATCATCAATGGATGATGAGCCAGTGTGGTGTAATGGTTAGAGGGTTGGACTGGGAGTCGGGAGATCCAGGTTCTAGTCACCACTCGGCCATGGAAGCTCCCTGGGTAACTTTGGGCCGGCCACAGACTCTCAGCCCAACCTACCATACAGGGTTGTTGTTGTGAGGCTAAATAGAGAGGAGGGGGATTATGTATGCTGCCTTGGGTTCCTTAAAGAGGAAAAAGCATGGGATATAAATGTAATATAAGAACAACAGTTAGCCTATATTTGAAGTCTATTTACAGTTAGAGTCAACTATTTGATTTGATAGTTTGGGTTTCCAGATGAGGCTTTTATCATGCTTCACCCTGCCTCATTCACAGAATTTTACATGGGATCCTGACAACGTCATCATAAATCTCCTGTGTTTTCCTACCTCTTCCATCTTTTTTCTTACAGAAAATCTGTTACGGGAAGAAAAGACAGAATTGTAGCACAAAGCCTTTGGATTGGAAGTGTTAGGTAGCCTCATTCTGGGAGCACCCTTTAGGTATGGGGTGTGTAGGCATGTTGATGATTCTTTTGTCAATTGGCTGTGAAATGTCAAGATCAAAGTGAAGCTTTTTAGGGGAAGAAGTATTATTTTAAGATGGAAAGATTTGAGAGTCGCCACCCATATTCAACGTGAAGATGGACAACAATAAACAATGAATTATTGTGATTAGTTCATATATTAGTCAAAGTAGATTTTAAAATCTGGATTTCATTGGAGCTGTTTCCAATAAAATGGTGTTAATCCTGATGAACAACATTGCACACTGAAGGAGAAGCAGGATTGCTCCTATAAGTCATGCCCTTTTCTTGGGGATGGACAAGCTCCCCTGCATCCTGTTTGCACTCTGATCACCAGGCTCCCACAAATTGCCCCACTCTGGCATGTGTGCCAAGTGAGCTGCCAGACCTGCAGTCACCCAATGAGAACTCGGGTCTCCTTTTTTTTGTCCATGGGTTGCAATTTGGGAATATTTACAGCAATCACAATTTGTGTATAGCCATGAACATAAATAGTGCAATTTGTATAAAAATCAGGTGTAAAGGATCATTTATGCCCGTGGATTTGCACAAATACTTTTTTAAAAAGGCAACACCAAGCTTGCCTGACTCGATGCATGCTGAGTTGAGCCAGCTCAGAGATCCATGTGCTGGCATCTAGGGGCCATGCTGACAAAAGCTCATCAATCTCTACCCCCAAAATGGATTCTTCTAACATCCCAACTTTTGATGCACCTCCTGACCATCCTCCTTCCACTGCTGCCTATTTGGTGTCAGTTTGAAAGAAGGCCTACATGTGTATGTACATATGAACCCTGATTGGCCTGGATTGTACATAGGCCATCTTTCGCCCTGGTGATGACCATGTGTCCAGGAGGTACGGCCAGCAGGTACATGTCCAGCAGAGGACTAAGGCTTCTTTTTGAGATCACACTTTCCCTTCATACTTTCAATGAACATATGACAATATTCACCTGGGCTTAATTCCGGAGATTCTTCAGTATCTAAAGACGAGCATTTTTAGAACTACTAGAAGAAGATATCCTTGCAAGTATAGGGGATCTTAATCCATTTTTTGTAATGTTGATTATTGTATATTTTTGGTTTTATCTGGTGTCTGTTTTATGCTGTTACACACTCTGAACCTTTGGGCTGTAAAGGGATAGAAATCTTAAGAAATATATGTATCAATAAAATGGGAGTCAGGATTTAACTATCGTAAGACATGTTGATGGCCTCTAGGTTAGATTCAAAACACAATAATAAAGAGCTATGGCAACAGGAAAAGGTCACAATTATTCCATTAGTCACATCAGTCACCAGCATACCAAAAACCTCCAGAAACTGGGCCTACCAGAATACATCCAGAAAGCAGTCATAATTAAAACATGATCAATTGTCAGGAAATTCCTGATTCAATAAAAGACAGCATGACTTGGCAAAGCCTGTCATGTCTGTCTAGAAAAACTGCCACAAGCGAGAAAGAGATATATAATAATATAAATTATTGGTAGTTAACAACAACAGTGCAATCCTATGCAGTATACTCAGAAGTAAGTATCACTGTTTCAGTGGGGCTTATTCCTTATTAAATGTGTTTAGGATTGCTATCTATGCCTATCAGTGGCTATTTGTCATAATAGGTAAATGGTACATGTCAGAAAAGGGCAACCAACACTATCAGTGGGTTTGAGCAACTCTCCTATGAAAAAGGCAAATAAGGGGGGGGACAAGATAGAGGTATACATGTATGCATTCTATGGAGAAAGTGGATAGGGAGAACTGTATTTTGTCTCATAATTCTAGAACCTGAGATCATCTGATGAAACAGAATGGTGGAAGATTCAGAACAAACAAAATAAGCATTTCTTTACACAGTGCATAGTTAAACTATGGAATTTGCTTCCACAGGATGGGGTGATGACCACCAACTTAGGCCTAATCTACACCAAGCAGGATATCGCACTATGAAAGCTGTATGAAAGCGCTATATAAAAAGCAGGAGCCACACTACTGCTTTACAGCGGTATTGAAATGTACTGACAACTAGGGATGTGTATCATATCGTTAAAATGTCTGATAACGATACAATAAGGTTGTTATCGGACATCCAATTAACGATAATGATACAATAGAAAAGCCTCCAATAAATATCCAATCCGAAAATTTTCAGTCCAATTATATCGGATTATCAGACTGCCATATAAATAAACCTAAAACTTCTGTATTTTAAAAGTTAGAGGCTTGGAACTTGGTCACAGTGCTTATGGAGTATGCCTAAGTATGTGTATGAAATTTGAGATCGATCCCTCCAACCCTCGATTTTATATGAATTTTTGAAAGATCGTGCAACTTTTTGACAGGTCTGAATGAACGCACATGGCGAGTTGTCATTCTAACCTGTCAGAACTTAAATGTTCTTTAATAAATTCATATAAAATCGAGGGTTGGAGGGATCGATCTCAAATTTCATACACATACTTAGACATACCCCGTAAGCATTGTGACCAAGTTTCAAGCCTGTAACTTTGAAAATACAGAAGTTATAGGCATTTTTTCTAAAAATAAAATAAAAAATCCAGCTCTATAGGGCACAATGGGGCTTCAAATTAAATATCGGATTTCCGATAATTATCATGAAGATGATACAATTAACCTACGATATTATCGGAGACGATAACTTTTTTGGTCCAAAATTCCGATAACGATAAAACACGATATTTTCGGGCATGCATATCTCTACTGACAACTGTTGGGGCCCATTGACACATACCATATACCGCTTTCATACCACTATATCCTGCTTGGTGTGGCTCCTGCCTTTTATATACTGCTTTCATAGTGCAATACCCTGCTCGGTGTAGATTAAGCTTTAGACTGCTTAAAAGGAGATTAGACAAATTCATTGATTATAAGGTCATCAATGGCTACTAGTCATGATTATTGTATGCTGCTTCTACGTTCATAGGCAGCATGTTTCTGAGGACAAGTTGCTTTGGACAATAACAAAGAGGACATTTGCCCTCATGTCCCATTTGTGGACTTCTCACGGGCATCCGATTGGCCATTCTGGGAAACAAGATGCTGGATTAGAGCAGGGCTCTTCTTACCTCCAGATTCAGAGACAGTGTACCTGTAAATATTGGGTTTTGTTAACTACCGAGCCAAATACAAGGTTATGTTATTATCCTATAAAGCCCTAAACAACTTAGGACCAGGATACCTAGCAGACCGCCTTCCCTTATATACACCCAGATGACATTTATGATTTTCAGAGGAAGTCTTGCTGGTCATTCCAAAATGAACAGAATGTTGCCATGAAGAACCTTGATGGTGAGCCTTCTCTGCAGCGGCACCCATCCTCTGGAAAATTCCTCCTTCGTGTGGTTCAGGAGTCGGAAAATGTAACATCCTTTAAATTACTCCTGAAAACATATATTTTCACACAGGCTTTTCCTGGGCTGTAACATATTTTGGTTTTATATGTTTTTTTTAAAAAAAACTTTTAAAGCTTTATATTATATTCTGTCTTCTTGTGTTTTGTGGTTTTAATTGTGAACTGCCCAGGGAGCCTCAGCTATTGGGCAATATAAAAATGTAATTCATATATATATATATATATATATATATATATACAAGAGGGAATGGTTATGGGACCATCATGACCTGCTAATAAGCTGCTATAGGCACCTACATGGCTGCCATTAGGAACTAAATGGTGGATTAGAGTGGCATTGGATCTGACCCAACAAGGCTGTTGTTATGGCTAAGCTAATCTCCTGTATGTCAAAAGGGCAGTCTATAAAGGACTTCCTCTTCTTTCCTTTAAAAAAGAGGAAAAATGAAGCCGACATCCTAGGAGGTGGGGCTGGTGCTTTGATTCCAAGAGGGCAGTTGTAATAATTTGCCATGAGTCATTCTATTCCAGTGAAAGGAATTTAGGAAGGGATTGTTTTGGAATAGAAGGTTCTTGACATTTGCTATACGGCAGTCTAGTGACAGGAACCAGGGGTTCTCCAGAGCTTTGTGTGTGTTCGTCACTATCCTATTTTGTTTCGCTGTGAAGGTTTCCTGCAGTTTTCATGTCTGTCAGTAGTCCCGTAATTGTCGGCTAATTGTGCTTGACCGTGGGGTGGGATGAGGCGAGGCGGATAATGGAATTTCTGAGAAGTTGTGAGTGGAATATTTTTCGCTGTGTAGAGTTCTCAACAGCTGGAAGTACACTAGCATTGTAGAGGGTTGAGGGCCTTACCTAGTTAGAGGATTAATGATGTCTTATATGTGAAAATGCATCATTATGTTTGATTCAGCAGTTGACGCTTCATCTAAGTAAAGGCAGATGCACCACTCACGACATCAATAAGAACTTTTCCATGGACTTGAATGGGCATTAGGAGACAGAACAGTCATAACATGACTGGAGTCAAGCTTAAAGTGTAATAAGTAATGGGGGTGAAAAATACACCTTTGGCACATGAAGTGCTGCTTGGGTTTCTTTCTTTAAAGCAACAACAACAACAACAACAATGACAACAACGACAACAACAACTCATGTCTATTAGTGTGTTGATTAACTTGTCAATTATTTTTGTTAAATGGCAACATTTTGAATGTCCTAGTCTCTAAGCCATTGATTTTGTCAGCTGAGTTATAGCATTTAACAAGGAGGGAGGAGGAGAGAAAATCCATGGAAAGCAGAATAAATAGCTCTAACACTGAAGCAAAGTGTGACCATCAAGTGGCCTACAGAATGATTCCAACAATTTGCTTTTCATGTCTTGGGCTCCATCCTGCACCTTGCTCCAGCTGGATGTGATGCCTTTTCTTTCAGACTGCTGTTTAAAATGCACTTTCTGTGTGATAGTCAAATGGGGTATCAGGTTTTGCTGAGGAGGTTTTTTGGGGGAACTTTGGTGTGCATATGGAATTCAAGAAATTGATATCCAAGTGCTTCAGATGTGTATGTCCTTTTGCAAGTGGGGCATATTATAAAGCTTGACTGTGTGGTCGATGGATTGTGTGGTACACAATAGGTCATTGCTGGAGGCATGCAGCTGTCAGCAGCTTTCCAGGGAAAGGTGGTGTTTATATGTCCATCAAATAGATGCACCGTATTGACCAGAGAGAGGAAGGAGGGAGAGAGGGAGAGACTAATAAACATCTTGGGTAAATGGCTGTTGACATTGCTGAAGTTCTGGCAAAATGTGGCTGTTGTCTCCTTCCTGTAGGTAATGGTGAACAAGAAAGCATTATACCATCTCTTATATTTTTTGGTTTCCATTTTTTACTTGGCCTCTGAGCATCTACAGAATTCAAGGCATATCCTTTTTAAACAGTCAGATTTCTAGCCCTCATGATGGGCTCTTGGAGGTCTTAGGTGACGGCTTCTAGGGGCAGAAGCTGCCCCCCCAATCTTCCCCTGAAATTCTAGCTCCAGCGAGCCTACCAAATAGCTGGGTAGGGAACTGCATGAGGAGAATTCTCCCCACCTGCAGCCTTCCCAGCTAAAGAACACTATGTCCAACCCTCCAAACAGTTGTTTAGTGGGAGGGCCAGATACTGATTGGGATCCATTGCTAAATTATTTTCTGGCTGGCCTACAAAGCTGGTGCGCATCCTCCTCATGGATAGTGTGTGTGGGGGGGGGAAGGTCTGGCATTTTCCTTGCAAATATAGGATAGCCTCCTGTAATTAGGGAACTTGGTCACTGGGAAACCTTGTTCTTTTTTTTGCTCAACAGAGTTCTGCGGCATGTATGACTCATGTTGTTGGTTGTTCCTTGAACTCCAGGAACTTTTGGGGGGCTTTTTTCTTTTGGGAAGGCTCTGCAATTTGTGCAAATCTGAGAGCTATTTGCGCACATTTCTGAGCAATTTGTGCAAGCCACGGCTGAATTTGCACAAGCCACAGCTGAATTTGTGCAAATTGCTCAGAAATTTGTGCAGATTGCAGAACCTTCATGCCCCCAAATGAGGTGGGGGAAGCCTAGGAAAACACATCGAGCTCCATTCCTGAAAAGGATTTATCCAAGATCCACAACTGTAATTCATGCTTCTTTTTACCCAGTCCAACTGAACTCTGGGATGGGATTATGCTTTCTGAGCAATGTGATGCTCTCTTGAACCCCCCCCCCCCCTCATGTTTGTCAGCTGCACTGCAAGCTGTGATACAGGATTCCTTATCTTTCTTACTTCCTACTGTGGGTTGAGGTCATTGCCCATATTGACACATTGGGGGGAGGGATCAGAGCTGCATGGGGCCTTCCTGCTCCAATTGGCCTAGAGAAGTGCCTGTACCCAACATTGCAGCATCAATTTTCAGAGCATACTCATGGCACGCGACTTTGGAATTCTCTCCATTCCACTGATGTTAGTAGATATAACATCGAACTTTGAACAATATTGGAGCCCATTCTGTCCATAGTGTTGTGGTGTAGTGGTTAGAGGGCTGGGCTGGGACTGGGGAGACCCGGGGTTCTAGTTCCCACTCGGCCATGAATCTCACTGGGTGACTTTGGGCCACTCACTGGCTCTCAACCCAACCTACCTCACAAGGTCGTTATTATGAGGATAAAATGGCGAGGGTGATGATTTTGCATTCTGTCTTGAGGAAAAGTGGGATATAAATGCAATAAATAAATAAGAAACAATTTTAATTTTAAAGGGCTGTCAATTGATTAAGCTACCCTTGTATCCCTATCGGCTTCTTCTTGTGGCTCACAGCAAACAAAGCCTGCTTCAAATGCAAAGATGGGAGTAGTCACCTGTTCTCACTTGGTACTCCATCATTTTCCGGTTTTCCTACACAGATGCATGGAAATTATTGCCTAAACCCTTTCACTCGCTGCTTCCAAAAAGGAAAAGATGGAGCAGGCATTGAGAAGAGTCATTTCACAAACCCGCAGCCAGTACTGCAGCTGGTCCCCCTGATCATGCTCTGCCTTTTCTTCTTTTCCTGTAGCCAGCCTCGGAGAGGTTGGATCTGGCCTGAATCAGCCTCCTGCTGGTAAGCCTGCCTCAAAGCAGTTGGATCCTGGCTATATCCTTGATTAACCTCATTTTGAGAAATGCAACCCAGCTCGTCAGCAACAACCAGCTTTTCAGACTCCCGTTCGGCCTCGTTACATGGGGAATATGGTCGTCAGTGCTGCTGGAGGTACTTGACAAACTCATCTTTCTTCCGTTCACTCTGTTCCTGGGTGAAGTGGTGCTTCCTTACATTTAAACACAGAGTAAAATGGGGGGTTGGGAATTGCTTTTTTGAGAGGGATCCACTTGCCAGCCCCATCTGCCTATGAGCTATTATTCTGCCTTCTCCTGGATGTTTGCTATTCTTTCCATGACATCATGCACCAAAATCCATCCATCAATAGTTAGGGCGACCCACTCACAAACCCACAGTAACCTACTACAATTAGGGATGGGAGGGGAATTCATTCAGTTTGCACTTTAATGCACACTTAGGCCCTTTCCTCACCAGCCATTTTTCCCGTGGCTGCCCCTGCCTGCTTGCAGAGAGTCCGCATGACACACAAGGCATCCCGCAAGCAGGCAGGGGCCAGCCCTCCATTTTCCCGGGGGTTCAGAGAACACAATTATCCCGGTTCATTCCCTGCTCCTGGGAGGGAAGCGAGATGGGTGGCTGGTGTGGCCGTCCATCCCAGGTGCAGCCATGCTTACTCGTGAGTAAACACATCTGCAAACTGCGTGCCCAGCAGGGGAGAGGGTGGAACCAGTTTTGCCACCCCCAGGAGGGCAGGGAGGGGGTGGGGGCCCGTGCGTGTTTTTTTTGTTTTTTTGTTTGTTTAAAAAAACTCACCTTTTGCGCATGAGCGCTCATGTGCTCCTCTCCGTGTAAAAAAAGGGAAAAAATGGTGTGCGTGAGTAGTGATGGGCCAGGAGAAGCCCGGCCCGTCGCATACTGGTGCAGCCTCTTCGCGGCAAACCTGGAAGTGCTCACTTCTGGGTTCCTCCACTTCCAGCCCTCTCCACCCCTATGGTGTGGAAAGGGCCTTACTTAATTTCACATGTTTGACCTGGTATGTGAATTGAAATTCAGTTATCCTTTCAAATTCACACTTCTCTGTATTTTACATGGGAGCTCACCAGACCAAAAAAATGTATTCAAAAAAAGTATTTATTCATTTATTTATTACATTTATATCTCACCTATCTTCCAAGGAGCACAAGGCAGTCATCCTCCTTTTTTTTTCCAGGGAAAAGAATGTTCAAAATGTATTAGATTAGGAAGCCTCTAACAAAAATAATGAGCTGCTTCAGACGGGGGAAATCGCGTTCCCTTACCATTGCTCTGCTTCCTGCTTCTCTTCCGCATTTGCAATGAGTTGTAATTACATGAGGAATAGAGCACTGACCATGTGGCCCATACAATTCAATGTGACAGCACCCTCTAGTGGGTGTTTTATAGCACAACTTCACTTGTCTACAGTAGGAAAACCTGACAAATACCAAAATATCTCAAAAGAGTCAGGTTTTCTGAGGTTTATTTTTTTACTGCTAAACCCAGGGAATGAAGCGGGAGAAGTACAGGAGGCTGATGTCATCATCAAAATGGTCCGCGACCATCCGTGAGTGGCCAGTCTTAAGTGTGCTATAAAACACTTGTTTAAAGAAGTGCAATGTATCTGTTAGGCAAAACGGTGTACAAAATGCAAGTTTTCAGAGAAACAGAAACACAAAAACTGCTTATGAAATTCCGTGCAAACTTTAAAAAAAAATCTCACAACAAGACGAACAGAACTTAAGATTGGAAAAATGAGAAACCAACACCAATAGATTGCAAGTTCTTCCTTTAAATCCTCAGTTTTACAACACACATTAATTAACACTCAGTAGCAAACACAACACTATGCAATGGTGTAGCCTGAGGGCAAACATGACTAGGTATAATAGTTTGGTCCCAAGTGTGTTCATTACATTACTATCTCAACCTGTGTTAAGTACCATGCATTGAGTACTAACTAAGAACCCACATAAAGATGCTATCATTTGCATTTATACGTGTGACTTTCTGCTGCCTTTAAATGATCGTCTGTTTGCATGAAGCTATTTTCACAAGGATTCTATCATGCTTCAGTTGAGGTGAGGGATGGGGGAATCTGTGATAATGGCTTTACAAAAAAACAAGTTCTTGTGACGGAGGCATTTACCATACACCACTATCTGAATGTGTACACTGACTCTAAGTAAACAAAAGAAGGAACATACATTTAAGGGGAGCATTTTCCCTCTCCCCTTCCTTTCGTCTGCCATTAATTACCTGTGGGTCCCTCCTTATCATATTTCTCATCCATCCTTCAGAATAATGGACATATCCAAGGCAAGTAGAAAGGCAAGGGGGCTTGCTCCCAAGGCCTAGTCTTGCTGACGGAAAAGCTTTTTTGTCCCATCCCAAACCAGAACAAGGATGTTTCATTGCATGAGGTGGTGGAATGGCCGAAGTGACCCATAAGGCAAATAGTTCACTCTGTTGCAAAAGAAATTGCATGCATGGGCCCCACTGTGGATTGTGTCCATAGTGGGAGAAAAGGGTTAAAGCCTTCAACCCTCTCCCCCCCCATGCTAGAGTCTTGACTCCTGATTTTGATCGGGGGCCCAGTGCCTGCTCTACAGTGAAAATGGGGGAGGGGAGTAATGATTCTTCATCTTTAAAGTAATGATTGTTTTCGCCTTGAGGATTAAGGCCAATAAGATAACTGACAAGTGCTGGGCTTTTGTTTTGCAATGTTATTAAATTAAAGGTGATGTTGGGAATATTTAATACAATTAAATCATTTTAAAAGTATTTGGTTACCTATATTTAAATTGTACCTATCCTGCATTTATCCTCCCCTGCCACACAGACACAGTTTTAGGCCTCATCACTACAATAATTGTGGATGGGGTCCTGCTTTCTGCCCTGAGAGAGGATGTTCTCCTCTTGTGTTACCTCAACGGTTTTCCACACTAGTTCCCTTGCAACTCCCCAGGTTGATGTGATCTGAACAGGACTTAATCTGAACCAGGACACAATCCCAGAACCAGTGCTTATCCCTGGTATATGTAACTTTTGGGAGGGTCTCTCTACATTTACATCCCTCCCATTATTGAGTTACTAGTGTGACCTGCACATATCTGGAAAGAGAGGCCAATGTTTCACATCAAAGGATTCAAGGCAGGCTTGATTCCCAGTGTGTTGAATCTCGAGGACATTAGTCATGTGTCAGTCACATTTTAATCATGACTAATGTCCCATTGATTTCTCTGGAACAAGATCATCGCCAAGCCAGTGTTCCTGTCATAGAAATAAGGAACACAGACACTGCCTTATGCTGAGTTAAACCATTGGTCCCTCTAGTTCAGTACTGTTGCCTTCACTTATAGACAGCAGCTCTCTACAGTCTCTGAGAGGGGCATATTCCAGTCATACCTGGAGATGCCTGGGTTTGAATCTGGAACATTTTGCATGCCAATGATGTGCTTACCACTGAGCTAGGGTGCTTCTCCTTACAACTCTTTTCCAAATTAATTAATGTTTGTAGAGCAAGGGTGGGAAGATACTATGAACTTCATCTCTCAGCTTTCCTGACCATTGGTGATACTGGCATGAGCTTCTGGGAGTTGAAGTCCAAAACATCTGAAGACTACTATCTGCTCACCTGTGTTGTAGAATAAATTTATCTAAGCAGAAATCAATTTGTCTCATACTGCAGCATTTGAGCATGAATACATCCAAGATATGGACGGAATTGTTTGTTTGGATCTACACTGCGTTCTAGCCTGGAAGGGGAGACATACAATTTCTTCCCCTTCAATTTCAGGCTTGGATAATGCAATGACTTTAGTCATAAAATTTATAACCTGAGCTCACCCATCTGAAGTTTAGACCTGGCAAGGGGAAGGCTTGAGTGGAAGTTGTCATGTGGTCACCTCAGGGATACCAGCTTTACATAATCTCCAAGCCCATCCTGTCTTGTCATGATCCCAAAATCCAAATTATAGCTTGAGATGAGTACATAGGACACCTGCCAAGATTCCAAAGTGAATAATGTACACAGCTTTTTGCCTAAGCGAGGGGAACCTGATTCCCATTTTGCCTTGTTGCTTGTTTAGCTACTTACACTGGTGGCATGGGGAAGGGTGGGCAAGCCACCCCTTGCAGTTTGCCTAGGACATCTGGGACAAACACATGTACTTGATGTTTGTAATCAATTTTAGTGCATCAAGAATGGTAGATGCTTGGAATATCACAGAATTCTGACAAATACATGTTGAAAGTCATCAGGGCTTCAGAATGCTGAGGCCACAAGAGATATTAAATAGATATTCAAAAGCTCCACATCTGCATAGTGATGTCATACCAATGATCATGCATGCACAGAAGTGCATTCCTCAAGACAGTTTCCATGATTGGCTGCAAGCTCACATCCATGAATAGCCGCTTATGTGTACATGTGAGCAGGGCGATGTTGGAGCTATAATCTCCATGTGAGCAGGGTAAGGTTAGAACTATAATCTCAAAGAAATTTGCAGCTTCTCTCCTATGAACCAGAAAACTGGTCCATGAAAGAAAATCTTCAATCTAGCAGTGGATGAATCTGTCAATTCTGGTTTCTCCTGGTTTCTTATTTTTCCATTCTCAAGTTTGTTCCATCCCATTTCAGCAGAACTTTCCATTTTTTAAAAAAAAGTCTACAGAAAAATGTGTGTGTATTTTCTTGTGTATTTCTCCGAATGTATGATTTATTCTATACAATTTTGCCTGCATTTTTGCAAACAATATTCTCTAATATAATGTGTTTTTGTACATTATTTTTACCAATATTTTTGCATTTGGGTATGTATTTCCCCTAATATAAACAATTCTATAATGCACAAGCCACACAACTGCAAAACAATGAAAATATTTCAAAAGTTGGGGTAAATACTTTTTATCGACTGTATGGTATTAATAATTACTGTATAAATAATTTTTGCTTGTAACAAGCTACACAAAATTATTTAAACACTACAGTCCTTGATACAAAAGCAAACATTGATGCTGTTCAAACAAACTATTTAGCAATACTAATGTTGCAATGGAAGTTTTCAAAACAAACTGTTCTTTTTTATATTTTGCTACTACTTGCAATAACACATATGGTTTACAAAACAAACTGTTTTTTATATATACTGCTACTTTTTACAACAAAGATACAAGAAATACAACAACAGGCTTCCGGTTATCCACCCGTTTCGCGTGAAGCAAACTTCTTCAGATAGGCTCTTATATGTTGTAGCACCAACTTAGAGGCTATTGCTGTGGAAAAAGAAGTCATTCCTCACACGGTTTAAAGAAATTATTCTTGAAATCCCGGCATAATGAGGCTTCTGATGTGGTGAACAGAATGCAGCTGGCCGTAGCTTGTTACAGGTGGGGAGTGGCCAGGTCGGAGTCTGGGGTGGGGTAAAGATTGCTGAACTTTAGCAAAGCTGCTGAACTCCGTCACTCCCAAACAGATTCCTCCGACATCCTTAGCTACAGACCATCGCTGGCTGAGTCAGACTTCAGCGGAAGCCTAGGTGAAGAGATGGGTCTTGAGGAGATATCTAAATTTCTAATGACAGAGGGTGGGTGCTGCAACACTAAATGTTCTATTGCATGTGCTCCTGGGGAAAACCTCACATATTGACCATGTCTACACCATGCAGTTATCCCGGGGTCATCTCTAGGTCATGTCTGTGTGTCTACATGACGCACAGGGGATCCCAGGGTCAACCGGGGACGACCAGAGACTTTCCCTGGTTTAACTGATACTGGGGATGTCCCAGTTTTTCTGCAGTCCTGGGACAACCCAGAGGCCTGCTGCTGGTGTGGCGTGGGCTCCCAAATGGGCACGGAGCTGCACAGGGTGGTTCTGTGCCCGGTGGGGGGGCAGCAATTTCACGATCCCTGGGATGGCAGGGGGGTTGGGCAGAGTTTGGCAGGGGGTTACTTACTTTTTTGCCATGCGACTGGCCCTTCTTCAACAAAAAACTGGTGCCCGCAACGTCCTTGTTCCCTTCTGGGATATCCTGCGGCCATATAGATACTAGGGGATGATTGAGGAAGCGGTATGTCCACAATCCTTCTCTCTCCCGCTACACCCTTAGGTGTAGATGAGCCCATTATTTCCACTGTTGTAAATATGATGGATTAATGAACTGACAGGAAATATATTTCAGGGACAGTCCAGACATACAAAAGAAGAATGTGGCATTTCAGAAGTTAAGTCACATACAGTTTTAAATAGGAACTCATACCAAGTCAAACTCATAGTCCATTGAGCTCAGTGTTGTGTGCACCGATCGGTAGCATCTATGCAGGGTTTCAGGCAGGAATCTTTCCCAGTCCTGCCTGGACATGGCCAGGACTAAACTGGGCACATTCTGTATGAAAAGAATGTGATCAACACGGAGCTCCACTCGGCTCACATTCATTATGATATTCAAGGGCAGAGTCATTGATCTCACTGCAGCTCTACAATCTCTGTACTCCACAGGTCGACCCTTCTCCATGGGGCATTCCACGTTAGCTGTAAGGCTATAAGTATTTCGAACAGAAGAGCACCTCACAAGCATTGACTCATTCCAATGCAAGGGCTACATTTCTAGAGTCTGTTGTTGGAAGGGGGAAATCCCAGCTATTAACCAGATTACAAAGTGCATGAAAAACAATTATTATTATTATTATTTGCATTTTTCAAAACCAAACCACTGGATATAAATAAAGATATTTATAATAATAATAATAATCATCATCATCATCATTATAATTATAATTGCAGATACAGATTAAAGGCTGTCTCTCCCCCCCCCCCCGAGTACCGAAAGTAGCATATTGATTGATTGACAGCTGATTGGTTGATTTTTGTCCAGAATTCTAAGAGTAGCATATTGATTGATTGATAATGTTTGTAGGCCTCTTCACAACATAAAGTTCTCTAAGTGGTTTACAATAAATAAAAGTGGCATTGCTGCCCATTGTGCACATTAACTCCACTGTTGTCTCTGGTGCAACAGTTGTTCCATGCTTTTGCCACATTTCAAAAACTTGCAGAACCTGTTTGACTAGAGATAAGAGGAAGTAAGAAAAGAAAGTGAGTAGAGCACTGAAGTATATATCCCCCCGTTGATTCTCACTCCTAACTTCACTTCTGAAATTGACCTGTATTTATTGCTACAGGTCAACATGCTTATAAGCTACAACAGAAAGAATGAGGCTTACTTTCAGGAGGTCTATGGCTCAGTGGTAGACCCTGGCATCTCCAGGTAGTGCTGGAAAAGCCCTGGGTCTGAAATTTTAGAGAGCTTCTACTGCTGCCATAAATGAGGGCTGGGAGTCTTTTTCAACCCAAGGGCTAAATTCAATTTCAGAGGACCTCTCGGAGGCCACATTCAGGCCCAGCCCTAACATTAGGCGTAGTGAGGCAGTTGCCTCAGGTGGCAAATGCTGGGAGTCAGCAGCAAGTTATTGGAGGAGACACCTGTGCATATTCCAGTGCTGGGCATGGCCGAAGACAAAAATACAAATACAAATAAAAAAATCCGAGCATATTATCACCTAAAGTTCCTACTGTAAGTCTTAAGAGAGGCATTTCAACTGTTTAAAATGGAGAGAAAACTGGACTAAAGCCAGGAAACAACCAAATGATTGCTGGTTGGTAAAAGGGGGTGGGGCCAGGGGCAGCCAGATTTAATCCCCAGGCCTGAAGTTCCCTACCCCTGGTGTAGACAATACTGAGCTAGATGGACCAATGGCCTAATTCCTATGTTCCTAGTTACAAGTCAGCAAACTTACAATTGTAATATTTGTCCTACATTCACAATGAGGACGCAAGTCTTTACTTCTGGATAATTTATGCCAACAATATTTCTGAGAGCATTCCCCCACCCCTTTTACCTTGGAATTCTTTAGTCCTTAGAACAAAAATAAAAGGTCTCAAGGAAAATGCAAAACAGAATTTGCAAGCATGCATGCATGCCCGCACAAACACACACACACACACACACATAGAACAATAGAATTGGGTTTGATTTGCATAATGCTGAAATCAAGGGCACTACAAAAAAAAAAGTACGGCAATCTTTTTTATTTGCGCTTGGCGTTTTCGTTTTGTGCTTTTACTCCCTCCCTCCCTCCTCCTCCCCCTCCTGCTTCTCCTCCTCCCCCTTTTTTTGGCAACATCTTTCTGTTCACTCGATGGTCCCGTCATCCCCAGAACCATCTACGTTACTGATCCTGCCTGCATTCAAAGCTGTTATTAAGTGGAGTCTTTTAGATTTTAGAGAAATGATAATGGTTCCAAAGATGACAGAAAGTGGCAGCTGGTGACAAAAAAAAACCCCTTGATAAGACGACAACAGTAAATCAAACTACTGCCACTTTTTCGTTTCATGTTTGTTAATACCACCTCGTCTTTTGAAGTTTAAAGCAAGGTTCAAAAGAGCCAGGTGCTGAATCATAATATTAAAGCAAGGAAGGAGCTCTATGAAAGCGTGGAGATCTGAGAGGGGAAGGCAACAAACACGGCTTTCAACTGCCTTTTGTCGGCCTTTCTGCAGATGTCACCAGTTGTTATCCCCAGCAGAGGCGTCAGGCTTGTAGCAGTGCCTCTGGCTGATTCCGACTCAACGTTTCAAGTGTCAATCAAAAAAGGAAGGACGCAGCTTAGGTCCTGGTCATTGTCCTGTAAAAAGAGCCGAGCATTTAACATTGATTTAGCTCCCTCAATATACAAAGATAGAGCCAGCTTTGTGCGGCGAAAAAAGGGCCTTTGGCAAGGTTGCTTGTAGAGCAATTCCATTGCATCCGATGCTCCTTGGTTTAGCTGTCACACTGCAGTGTCTGGAGTCCTATGAAAAGTTATTCAGGAATGAGTGAGCAAATTAAAAAGAAATAACATGCTCTCCTAAATAGCAATGTGGGTTAGAGAAAAGGCTTTCAACGTCATTTAGCCTTGAAAAGCATTTTCATAAAAAGTATTTTATGCTCTTAAATGCCATTTAGCAAGGAGAATAAGATATTCTAGGACAAGAAGAAAGCCTGGTGAAACCCATCATGAAGCGTCCATCTGCATGAACAGTTATACATACATACAATACATTTTTGTTTAGTTTGTTCCATACCAATCAATATTCTCTGTGTATTTGTCTGTGGAGGAAAGTAAATGGAATCCTCTCATCCTCTCTTTCTCTCTTTTCCCCTCTCTGTCCACCTTTCATTATTTCTTTCTTATATTTTTATATTTTTAGCTTGCATTAAAGTCTTTGTACGGCCTCAATTTTCTTCCAATCTCCTCCCACCCCTCTCCATCCCCAGCGGTATGTTTCTTGGACAGTTCAGGGGCAGCAAGTTTTGCTTTTTACAGTTTTTATATAGATATTAATTGGCTGCATTCGGACAACACATAAGTCAATGGTAGGTTGAGTAGTCAACTCACACTTGGTTATTTTGTGGGTACTCCCCACACAACATATTCCTACACAACTGTGGGTGGTTGGGGCTGGCGTTGAGTGGACTAATAGTCAACCCGGCATTTGACTGACACAGCCCCCGCCCCTCTCCCCACCCTCCCTCCTCCCACCCTCCTCCCAGTTCTATCCCAGCAGGCTCTGCAAGTTGTGCCAGTTGTAGCAGAGTGGCAGCTGCCGCTTTAGTCGTTCTTGCCGCCTGCCTCTATGGGGTTGTGCTTTAACCCACTCACCGCATGCCATTAACACACTCACCCCTCCACACAACACTTTAAACAACTCACTTCAAGCTAAACAACTTGCAAGCCAGTTGTTTCTCTTAGTTGCTTATTTGGGCAGAGAGCATACCATCAGTAGTTTGTGAGCTGCGTGTTACCCTCCACACAACACAATAAGCAACACAACTGACGATTGTTCCCCCCCTCAGTTGTTTAATGTGTTGTCCGAATGCAGCCAGTCAATAGATGCAAGCAGTTCCGTTGACACACTGGAGCTAATACGAAACGGCATGAAGGTAGCCTTAAAACCTGATCCACAGAAGAGACTTACGCTGGTGCAATAGCACTGCTTGTCTGTAATACAAAATGTGTCTTCCCCTGCCTGGTTGCATTGCTATTCCCGTCCATTTCACTATGACCTATTCAACACATATACACCAAGATTGGAAAGTCTTGTATGTTGCAAAGCTGTAGGGTAAGACAAAGGGCTGAAGGTCCAGGGTAAGACAAAGGGCTGAAGTGTGTGAGAGAGACCAAGCAGGAAGCGCTCAGATGATAAATGGCAACCTTAGATATTTAAGGTTGCTAGTTTGCAACCTGAAAATTTGCTGTGGATAAAGACAAAGATGCTACATAGCGCTCTCTCTCTCTCTCTCTCTCTCTCTCTCTCTCTCTCTGTGTGTGTGTGTGTGTGTAGACAAAAACATTAGGAAAGTGATGGACAGGAGAAACTCCAGCAATTTGAAATGTATGGAGCAAATCTCTGGATTGCAATCTGGCACCTCTAAATCTACTTCCATTTGTGGAAACAAGATCTGCTTTGCTTTTTGCTAGAAAGTCAAAATCCACCAAGGAGATCCAAATGAAAAAACAGTGGCTTAAGGAGCAGCATACACTTAGAATTAAGGAACAAAGTAACTCTGAGCATGTTTTCAGTATCAGAACTGTTTGTTTTCAATATCAGAACTGAGCTCACACCCATTCCTGGTTTTCCTCCAAGCAGTCTTCTTCTCTACAGCCTAATTTGGGATGGAGGAGTCCTTTTCATTTGTTGATATTGTTAAAATACCACCCCAAACCTTGTGCCCTCCATATGCATTGCTTACATATGCAAGGGCTTCATAGCAAGGCTACATTGATGACCATGGTACCATCAGGGTAGGAATTTGGGGCAGAAGTCTAAGGCCCCACTCTGCAGAAAGAGCAAAAGGGGGCCCCAACCAAAACTTGAAGTCAATGAATTAATACACATTGCCAGCTAAAGAAGGGGTCCTCCTAAGAACAAAGTCCAGAGTATATCTAATTGCACCACTGACTGCTGGTCCTTAGCCTCAGTCCCAGTCCTTAGAATGTGATGCTTTGTCTCTTCTGTCCCTCTCCTCTTCCATGTAACACTGATGAAGGGATACCTCGCAAACCAACGTGGAGAAATCATAAGTCATTGGCATCTCTGAGAATAAACCACTGGTCTCATTTAAAGAGGACTGAGAAGTGGAGACATTAGGATTGAATGTGTTCTTGCTTAGGCCTGATTTCAGCTAAGATGGGTATCACATCTGGCCATTGCAAAATGGCTTTGTCCATTTCTTCCCATTTTGCTTCCTTTTTTCACCCTACCATCAATTTTAAAAGCTACGTCTCTGTGGCTTGTAATGAGCCATTTTGCATTCTCCGTGCTTTTAAATAAACTTGCAAATGCAATTTAACAATAGCAAGGGGTGAGGAAGGAACAAACGATAAGACCATAAGAAGAGCTGGATGAGACCAAAGGCCTAGCTGGTCCCACATTCTGTTGCCATAGTGGTTTATGGAAAGCCCACAGCAGAACATAAAGACAATACCAACCCTAAACATGAAGAATAAATTTACTTTTCCTACCTGTTTATGTGTCTCCGGTTTCTTAATTTTTTACTGGATTATTTTCAGCCCTGTTGGAAGTAGGTGAGCCCCCCCCCCCAAGGCATTTTGAATTCTTGCAAAACATCTGCATTTTTCAGGAGGTTAAGGGTTCAGCTATCAATGGAGGATAAAGCTACCAATGGCTACTAGTCAGAGTGGCTAAATATGTCATCCAGTATCAAGGGCAGTATGACTCTGTATGGCAGTTGATGGAGAATATGAATAGGAGGGTACTGTATGATGATGATGATGATGATGATGTATCCCGCCTTTTGCTCAATGCTGGGCCTCCAGGTGGCTTTATAAAATCAAAACGTATACAGTTAAAACCTATACATAAAACTATACAAAAGTTAAAAATACATTAAATACATTTCAATAGTAAAACATTTAAACATTTAAAATACATGACAATTTTAAAAGTCCTAGGCATCGACAGAGGTCCAGATTACTTGCCAAAGGTCTGCCGGAACAGGAATTATTTTGCCTGCCTCTGAAAGCACATCGAGGGAGCCAGTCCAGCTTCTCTGAGAAGAGAGATCCAGAGCACTGGAGCAGCCACCGAGAAGGCCCTCTCCCACGTTCCCACCAGGAGTGCTTGTGATGGTAGTGGGGCTAAGAGAAGGGCTTCCCCTGAAGATCTTAAAGCACAGGCAGGCTTGTGAGGGAGAATATAGTCTTTTAGATAACCTGGACCCGAGTTGTATATGGCTTTATAGGTCATAACCAGCCTTTGAATTGTGCATCCCCCCCCCTCAGAGGAAAGTGTTCTTGAGAGTGCTGTTCTTGCAGAGGGAAAAGATCCTGACCATGAATGGTGAGCAGAGTATCATGTTTGTCTTTCTGAGCAGAGCATCACTTTCTTTCTGAAGAGGGGATGTTGGGATTTGGAGATGGTTGTAGCCTTTGCTGCCTTCTTCTGCCAAGATCAATGTGGTGGGCCCTTGAGAGGGATTCAGGAGCAGCCATGCAAGGTCCTCCTGGAATTGACCCTGAATTGCTTGTATGGTTGCAGCAGACAATGAGCAGGGTCCTTCTGTGGAATTGAACACAGGAGCTCCCTTTTATGATTCCCTATTCAATTAGTTTTGACTACTCTAATCCTATCTCCTGGGGGTTCCCCTGGATATAACCAGCTAAGAAAATAATGACATAAGTGGCGGTAGCACCACAAGACTTCTACATGTGTGGCACACAAAGTATAGGGAATTAGGAAACAAATCAAAACAAAACATGGAAGCTAAAGTTATTAATGAGAACTAGTCATTATGGTTATATATTACCTAAAGTATTGAAGGCAGAGGCCTCCGTATGCTAGTTGCTTTGGAATACGAGTAGGAAGATGCTATTACACTCATGTGCTGATTGTGGGCTTCCCAGCAACATGTGGTTGGCCACAGTGAGGAACTAGAGCAGTTAGAACTTTGGTCTGATCCAGCAGTGCTATTCTAATCTCAGCTCCTACTGACAAAATGTCCAGAACACATGTCTCATTTGTCATAGACCTCCTTGCTTTACTTTGCTTTCTGTTGCTGTCAGAGCACAACATCGGCGGGTTCACTCATACCATAAATTGGACGTTGAATGGCTGGAGCCCCATTTGGTGGAAAAGTGGGATACAAATGTAACAATGAAATACATTTAGCCAGCACAGCCTCATCTGTTTCTGTCGGAATGTGAGCCTCAATGACAGCTGCATTGCTTTATGCATTATGTGCTCCTGGCCTCGTGTGACGAGGCCTTCCTTTGTCTGGGCTACCCGTACCACACAGAACCAATTTCTCATGTGCCAATCTGCCTTCTCAAGTTATTTGTGCCAGATGCCTCTATTGCTGTTGTGGTCAACTCTCTAAATACAGTATCTCTAAACCACTCATTCTCCTTGGAGGTCAAACCAAACAACTATCAAAATCACTGTCATATACATAAACAGTTCTATAGAAAATCCTTTTCGCCATCTCTCTCTCTCTCTCTCTCTCTCTCTCTGCACAGCAATAACGCACATTATCTCCTTAGAGGTCACAGGATAATGCATTTTGCTTTCTTCCAATGATGCAGAAGTTAATGCTTCTGGTACCCATTGTATCCCATGGAAATAATGGCTTCTGGTCACCACAGGTTAGCAGAAAGAAGCATCAGAACACATCAAATCTGTTTTGCTAATGTACATGCCATTGTACATCCAGTGGCTCCGGCCTTATCCATAGAGACTGATGGCCCCAAACTATCAGCAGAAAAAATGATACAAATTCTAGGAGCACTAGGTTGTGAGGCCCAATTCATAATTTCATTTTCCATAAGGACTTGCTTTTTGCACTATAATTACAATACTTCCTCCAGTATAAGTGTCTCTCCTGCCTTATAGCCATTATTAAAGGCTGCAGCACTGCAAAATAGTTTAATTTGCTTTTATTTCAGATTATAGCTCTCTGCATTTGCACTATACCCTTTATCAACATGCAAACTCAATAGAGAGTATTCATGTTTCAGGTCCAGCTGGTAAACACCCATTAAGCTGAGCAAATGTGTTTGCAGGCCGCTTTCCTGCCTTATAGTTTTCAAAACACTTGTGTGTCAAAATTAGAGCACTCATTCTTTTCTGCCTTGCTCTGCCACCCCAGAGTCCATTGCTTGGGGAAGTGCTCACCAACTGAATTTTCAACATGTCCCCGAGGCCTTTGAGATACATGGACAATGTATTTTGGATGAGTTAAGTTGGGAATTGTGGGAGGTAACAGGAAATGTAACAAGCAATTTGCAAAAACAACACTGATAGGAAGGACAGAAGAGGGATGGAATCAAGTTGGGGAAGCCTAGATATAGTTGGGATATAAAGAAAAAAGATAAGCTTTGACAGTAAGAATAGATGAGTTATATAATATTCTAATATAGGGTGACCAGATTTTAAAAATCAAAATCCCGGTCCCCCCCTGCCCCCCCAACCAAAACAACCCCCCCACCAAGCCACCCCCCCAAAAAAACCAGCCTGGACCTACCGCCGGGTTCCTCCGCCGCCCGCGCGGGGTCCTCCCTCGCCGCCCGCGCGGCCGCGCGGGGTCCTCCGTCATCACCCGCGCGGCCGCGCCGGGTCCTTCGCCGCCCGCGCGGGGTCCTCCGTCGCCGCCCGCATGGCCGCGCGGGGTCCTCCGTCGTCACCCGCGCGGCCACACCGGGTCCTCCGCCGCCCGCGCGGAACAGGCGGGAGAGGGCCGGATCCGGACGTGACGTAACCGGCCCTCTCCCGTCTCTTCCGCGCGGCCTCTGGCCTTTCTGGGGCTCGTCACGATGGCAACGAGCCCCGAGGAGCCCGGACGCCGGCGCGGAAGAGGTGGGCGCGGGCGTCCAGGCTCCTCAGGGCTCATCGCCATCGCGATGAACCCCAAGGAGGCCAGAGGCCGCGCGGAAGAGGCGGGAGAGGGCTGGTTACGTCACTTCCGGATCCGGCCCTCTCCTGCCTCTTCCGCACGGCTTCTGGCCTTACGAGCCCGGCTGCGGCGGCGAAGGCGGCGGAGGAGCCCAGGAAGTGGCCGCCCCAGCAGGTAAGTGCCCCCCTTCATGCTTACCTGCTGGGGCGGCCGCTTCCCAGGCTCCTCCGCCGCCGGGTCTACCGCTGCTCCTTGCTTGCTGCCACCGCTGCGTGACCCCCTGCCACCCCGGTTTGCCCCCCCGCCCCCCAGTTGGGCCGGTTTGCCCCTGGATTCCCGGTTAGGACCGGGAAATCCCGAGCCACCTGGTCAGCCTATTCTAATACTCTATGGCTGCAATCCTATGATCCCTAGAAGGGTTTCCCAGGGGCCATAGGATTCTTTTTTCTTTTCTTTTTTGGATCTTCCTCTTTGAAAGCAGAGAGAAATCTGTCACCAGAGAGGGTGATCTGACTTTATAGGTCACTTGTGGGGAAAGGACTGCAGCTGGTGCTCTTCCAGTGTTGGAGCCCTAGCATTGGTGAGGACAAAAAGGAGCCATTTCAGGGACACGCCAGGAGAGAAGCTATGGATCTGCCTCCTCCTATTTCCTTCTGCTTTCAGACTGGATGGAAAACTTTACCAACTCTGGAGCTGGCATAGTTTATACCCCTTCCATTGAAGTTCTCAGGCAAGCTCATGGGATAGAATCCAGTCCTTCATATATCCAGGTCCCAAGAAGTTTAAGCTGATGGGTTCTTTAGATACCTGAAATGCTAACATTCAAAATTCCCAACTGTGAGCTCCATACAATACCAGGGTGGGACTCCAATACTTTTATTTATGAAGTGTATTTATTTATTGCATTTTTATACCGCCCTATAGCCGAAGCTCTCTGGGCAGTTCACAAAAATTAAAACCATGAAATCATTTTAAAAATATAAAACAAACCACAATCTAAAAACACAAAATAACATACAATATAAAAACACAACCACAATAAAACCAAGTAGCAGGAATTAATACAGATTAAAATACAAATTTAAAACAGCAAGGATTAAAATTGAGTTAATTTAACTGTTAAAATACTGGAAGAATAAAAAGGTCTTCACCTGGCAACAAGAAGAATGCAAATTAGGCGCCAGGCGAACCTCTCCGGGGAGCTCATTCCACAGCCGGGGTGCCACAACGGAGAAAGCCCTCCTCCTAGTGGCCACCTGCCTCACTTCCTTTGGTAGGGCTCATGGAGAAGGACCCCTGTAGATGATCTTAGGATCCAGGCAGGTACATATGGGAGGAGGCGTTCCTTTAGATAACCTGGCCCCAAGCCATTTAGGGCTTTAAATGTTAGTACCAGCACTTTGAATTGGGCCCGGACCTGGATTGGCAGCCAGTGAGTTGGAAAAGGACTGGCATAATATGGTCTCGTTGGCCAGTCCCCGTTAACAGTCTGGCTGCCCTGTTTTGTACCAGCTGAAGTTTCCAGACCGTTTTCAAAGGCAGCTCCACATATAACGCATTGCAGTAATCCAAACGAGAGGTTATGAGAGCATGGATAACTGTAGCTAGGCTATCTCTGTCCAGATAAGGGCGCAGTTGGTATATCAGCCTAAGCTGGTAAAAGGTGCTCTTTGCCACTGAGTTCACTTGTGCCTCAAGTGACAGTTCTGGATCCAAGAGAACCCCCAAACTACAGACCCGATCCTTTAGGGAGAGTGCAACCCCCTCCAGAACAGGGTGAACATCACCTCGCCAGACAGACGAACCGCCCGCTAGCAGTACCTCCGTCTTGTCTGGATTGAGTCTCAGTTTGTTAGCCCTCATCCAGTCCATTACCGTGCCCAGGCACTGATTCAGAACAGCCACTGCCTCACCTGGGTTTCATGAAAAGGACAGGTAGAGCTGGGTGTCATCCACATATTGATGACATCTCAGCCCACATCTCCAGATAACCTCTCCCAGTGGCTTCATGTATATGTTAAACAGCATAGGGGATAAAATAGAGCCCTGTGGAACCCCATGACTTAAATGCCATGGCACAGAGCAATAATCTCCCAGCACCACCTTCTGAAAACGGCCATCCAAGTAGGAGCAGAACCGCTATAGCGTAGTGCCTCCAACTCCCAACCCAGACAACCTATCCAGCCAGATACCATGGTCCATGGTATCGAAAGCAGCTGAGAGGTCCAAGAGAACCAACAGGGTCACACTCCCTCATCCCTCTCCCTGCAAAGGTCATCCCACAAGGCGACCAAGGCAGTTTCTGTTCCAAAGCCAGGCCTGAAGCCTGATTGAAATGGATCTAGATAATCCATTTCATTCAAGAGTGTCTGGAGTTGTCCTGCAACCACCCGCTCAACCACCTTACCCAGGAAGGGAATATTCGCCACCAGCCTATAGTTGTTAACATCTTCCAGGTCCAGGTTAGGCTTTTTCAGGAGTGGTCTGATTATCGCCTCTTTTAATGAGGCCGGCACCACTCCCTCTCTCAAGGAGGCATTTACAACCTCCTGGACCCAGCCGGCAGTCCCATCCTTATTTGATGTAATTAGCCATGACGGGCAAGGGTCAAGCACACAAGTGGTCGACCGGACTTGGCCAAGCACCTTGTCCACATCCTCAGGCCTCAATAACTGAAACTCATCCAATAAAACTGGACCAGACGGTGCTCGAACGCCTCTATTAGCGGAGCTGCATTAAGCGTGGTGTCCAATTCAAGACAAATCTGAGCGACATTATCTTCAAAGTGCCGTGCAAACTCGTCACAGCGTGCTACTGAGGGTTCCACCATCTCTCGCCATGGCTCAGAGTGTAGCAGGCCACGAACCACCTGGAAAAGCTCCGCCGGATGACACTGTGAAGATGCAATGCTGGTGGAGAAGAACTAGCTCTTCGCCACCCTCATCGCCACAGAGTAGGCTCAATAATGAGCTCTAGCCTGGGTCCGATCAGACTCAGCACGAGTTTTCCTCCACCTGCGTTCTAGCTGTCTCCCCTTTTGCTTCATTGCCCTCAGCTTAGGTGTAAACCAAGGAGCTGGCCGAGCTCTGCTCAGAGGGAGAGGGAGCTTGGGTGCGATCGTGTCAACCGCCCAGGTCATCTCTGCATTCCACAGAGCGACCTGGGCTTCGACAGCAATCAATCAATCAATCAATCAATCAATCAATCAACTTTATTGCGGCCGACAGGCCAGAAAAGGGCTTCGACAGCAGCACCGACCATATCAGCAGGAAAATCCGCCAGAGCCCTCTGGAATCCATTGGTGTCCATTAGCCTCCGGGGGAGGACCATTTTAATAGGGCCCCCACCCTTGCAGAGGGGAAAGGATGCTGAAAGTCTAAACCTCAATAGAAAGTGATCCGACCATGTCAAGGAGGTAGATGTTAGTTCCCCCACTTTCAGATCACCATCCTCCTGTCCACCTGAGAAAACCTTTTACATGCGTTGGGCCGATGACATGTTGAGATGGCCCCATGGTTGTCATGGCAGCCATGAAGTCCTGAGCCGCTCTGGATGCACGAGCCTCTGCATGGAAGTTGAGATCCCCCAGGACCACCATCCTGGGGGTCCTCAACACCAGGTCCGAGACAACCTCTGTCAGCTCAGGCAGGGAGACTGTTGGGCAGAGGGGTGGGCGGTACACCAGCAGAATCCCTAATCTGTCTCGGGTACCCAACACAAAGTACATACACTCAAGACCAGCACTCGAACGAACAGGAAGCCTAGAGAAGGAGATCGTATTTCTATAGACCATGGCAACGCCCCCTCCCCGACCCTGAAGTTGGTGCTGGTGCTGCACCAAGTACCCAGGGCGGCAAAGCTGAGTGAGAGTAACCCCTCCCAGTTCACCCACCCAGGTCTCAGTGATACATACCAAGTCAGCCCCCTCATCCACAATCAAATCATGGATGAGGGAGTTTTTATTTTGGACCGACCTGGCATTCAGCAGCAGCAGCACCAATACCAATTATCCATGCTCTGGTAACCTCTAGCCTAGTTAGACTTCTATAACACATGATTTGGGGCTCCCTTGAAAGACTTTTTGGAAATGGCTCTTTGTGCAGAAGATATGATGTTATTATGTCTATGCTATGCCAACTGCATTGGCTTTCAGTCTGTTTCTGGGTTCAATTTGAAATGCTGGGTTTGACTTTTAAAGCCCTTCATGACTTAGGACCACAGTACTTGAAGGACTACTAGGGCCATGCAGAGCTGGTAATATGCCCAGGCCAGATGGGAAGTGTGTGCTCCCCCATTTCAAAAAAGGAGGACAACATGGCCGCCCCAAGGGGGCGTGCTCACCAACATGTCCGTTTTACATGAGACCTTCATATTAAACCTCTTCTACAACACCTCAAGGCACATATATCCCTGCCCCGCATATGACATGACGTGGTATTCACAACGGATGGCTTCTGTGCTGTAGCAGTAGCATAAGCTGGGGGCGACCTCCTCATTGAAGTGCCCCCTCAAAATAGTGGGCCCCGAGCCAACTGGCCCCACTCCCTCCCCCTCTGCAAGGCCCTGAAGACTACTTGTCTCCATATATACTAGGGGTGTGTACTGGACCGGGACCGATCCATGATCCGGAGCCGATCCATGGGAAATTGGATGCAATTATCTGATTTCCGATCACCCCTCTGGATTGTCCAATCTTTCCCGAACTGGTTCGGAAGGACCCGATCTGGTTCAGAAAAAATCAGAGAATCGGCGGGCGCCCACTGGCGCCCGCTGCTGCTTCCATTGGCAGGTGCCAGCGGGCGCCCGCTGATGGGACAGCGGGGGGGGGCTTACCTGGGGGGGTGTCCTCCTCCTTCCGTTGTGGGCTGTAAACTACTGCGACCTAGGCCTCGCTGCCTAGTTTACAGGAGAGCGCCAGTTTACAGGAGAGCGCTTCTGGATCGTGGAATCAGACAGCCCGGCCAAGTGAGGATCGTGGGGGGGGGGGAGGTGGGAGGGGAGGAGGGGGAGGCCCACTTACCTGCTGGGGTGTCTTCTTCCTTCACCTGCCACAGATCTAGTGAGAACTAGGCTTTGCGGCCTAGTCCTCAGTAGAGCGAAGCTTAGTTCTCAGTAGATCTCCGACAGGTGAAGGAAGAGGATGGCCCCAGCAGGTAAGGAGAATCGCGAGGGGGGGCTTACCTGCTGGGGCCATCCGCGGGGGGGGGATGGACAAGGAGGGGGGAGTTAGGCCCCCACTCACCCACCCACCGCCATTTTTTCCCCATAGACTTGCATTGCGGAAAAGCTTTCTTTCCCCCAATGCAAGTCTATGGGGAAAACAAAAATGGTGGCCGATCCAAAACTCGGATGTCCGATTTTTGTATCGGGATCAGGCCCGATCCGGTCCAGGGGGGCCCTCCAATTTTGCCCGATCCAATCCAGGACAAAATTGGAGGTCCCGATCCGGGTCCCGATCCGATCCGGGGGGTTCCCTGCACATCCCTAATATATACCTACCTGTACATTTAGATCTTCAGTGGAAGGCCTCGTGGGGCTGCCCCCACCATCTGAAGTGAGATAGGAGGATACACAAGAAGAGCCTTTTAGTGGTGGCATGCTGTGGCATTTCTGCCCCTATCCTAGTGAGAATTCCCTTCTTCTAAGGCTTTTCTCAGCCAAAGCAGGAACCACCTTCTCCCCCACACACCTAGTTTCGCTGCCACAGGACCTTTAAGGGTCAGGCCCAACTCTTATTCAGTCCTCTCTCTGTGAGGACACACAGACTGTGCTCTTTAATGTTATATTCTCCCTTTCCACAGCCCCTTTCCACAGCCATGAGCAGGAGGTGTACGGTTCTTATAAACAAAGAAAGCTTTATTAATTACAATAATATGTTGTTGAATAATAAACAAGTAACTCTTAATGTTCTTTCATCCACAATACCCCAAATCACTCTCTCAAATAATTTCTGTACAATCACCACAGACCTCTCTCTCTCTCTCTCTCTCTCTCTCTTTCTCAAGTCTCAGTCATAAAATCCGAAATCTTATCTAAACCTTCATACATTAATTCCCTGTCTCTGTTCTAAACCGTGTTGCATCAAATCCCTGTCTCTGATCCAACCCCTCCCACAAAAAAATCCTTATCTACCCCACACATGCACAAAACCCAGTTTGTATAGCACACACACACACACACACACACACACACACACACACTACCCCTCCTTCTCACTCTCAGCCAATCAGCTCACACCTGCAAATCCACCATTCTCACCCTAGAGATACTTACCAAACCATAGATCTATAGCAAGAATACAGAGTTGTAAACATAAACTCAGTATGTACAGATGTGTAATGCCACACATGCCGATTGCAGAATGCTTTACTCACAGAGATGCATCCACAGCCTACTTCATTGCTCTCTTGATGACAGGCAGAGACATTTTTTAAGTTCCCAAACTTTTTAGATATAATTTAATCCTTTTTCTGCTTGATGCTGCTTTCATAAGTTTGTGGCTTTTAGCCTCCCTCCTCCTCCTCCTCCTCCTCCTCCTCCTCCTCCTCCTCCTCCTCTTCTTCTTCTTCTTCTTCTTCTTCTTCTTCTATTTCTAGCTTAATTGTTTTATTCTTTTTGCAAACTGCCCTGACAATATGATTGAAGGGCAGTATAAATACACAGAATAATATAATATAACATAACACAAGGGAAGATTTTAACGAATATGATAACCAGTTGAATACAAGAGAACAATGTGCTACAGCATGACACAATACGCCAGTGCTGTGTTTGATATTGCACTTCAGTTGCATTGTGTTCAACAACACAAAAGATCACAATGCATTCTACAATGCATTCCTTATTGTTGTTCCCTCCACCTAGAAGAAAGAGGCAGGTGAATTAGGAGCACAACTTCATTAACTTGCTACAAGGCTGCAGCCAGCCAATTAATTGTGTGGAAATAAAGGAAAGCAAAGGTTGTCTTGCAATTTCCACTCCACCAGAGTATTATGGGCACAAGCAATATATCAACCGCTTACATCTGGCCAGACAACTTTGGGCTGAGGGAGGCCCTCCTGACTCGCCATCCCTTCAAGATCCATTAATCTGAGTGTGTACTCCAGGTAAGCCTTCAGGGGATCTCACTGCCCTTATGGATGACACTAGGGAATGTTAGGGGGAGAAAATTGCTCCCTGTGTGCAGAGTAAGCGTTAAAGTCCAGAAAAGTGTCTTAGCAGTTGAAGGAATACTCACACTCAGCAAATAGTGTATAATACAGTCCTTTACTTGTGTTCCAATAATATAAGAATATATACAAGGCAACTGGTTCCTCCAGATAATATAGGCTTTTCCATATAGCTATAGCATAGCATAAACCTCCGTCAATCTCTCATACACCAGCCACCATTCCACATAACTCCACCCTGATCCACCACACAGCCATTACTATAAGCTGTCTTTTATACATATTTCTGAACCCTGGCTCAGCACAATTACCTTATCCTAGCAGAATTATTCCCACTATCTGCATGACCTTTCCTGCAGCATAGAAAAACTTGCTCTATCTGCTTATTAACTACAGCTGGCAGTTCAGTCCTTCTGGACACTCAAAACTTTTGTCCAATTAAAACAACTTAAACTTAAATTTTCCCTGACAGGGAATCCCTTTTTACCAGAACAGTGTCTCGGGGAAAGGGTGGCTCTTTAAGCATCGCCAGAAAAGAGGCACTGCATCATCAAAAAAGGAGGACAAAAGACGTCACCAATTTGAATAACATTTGAAATTGCAAATGTATATGTCTGGGTGCATATGCAGAAATAATAACTATAATTTAAAGAGAAGTACAAGACATCTCCCCATCTGGCCAGGTGGCCTATGTTGCCTGCCTGTATGATCTGCTGGCCGGGCGCTATTGATGGGCAACGTCAAAGTCCCTTTTGCTCTCCCTTCTAGTGTTCTTCGAATTAAAACCAGACTTGGACTGAGCAGCCCATCAATACAGAACACCTTCAGATTAGGAATATCCTCTGACAGCTCTTCAAATAGAGGATTGTCCTCTATAAAGTAGGGCATATGGCCACTTTATTTATTTATTTATTTATTTACCCTACAGGTGCACATCACTGAATGATCTACTGATCTCTTTTCCTGCACTGACCTGTCCTATCATCATGACTAGCCTGTTTTTAAACAACAGCACTCATTATAATTTTCTTTTACTCCTTCAACTGCACAGTGAAAAGTAGGCTCCAAACCCCTCTGCACTTCAAAACATTCCTGCTCAGACCCACATCAAGTGGTGTCACTTACACTGAATCCTAAAGGGTGGACGAACAGGTGTTGAGCAGGAAGTACAGGAGACCAATGCTGAGTGGGGTGAGCTTTTATAATCTGATGGCCTTCCCCCATACCAGTCAATGTGTGGATAATTCGGGCATCCTAACACTAGAAACCTGGTCCTGCTTCCTCCTCTGGGGGCAAGCTCAATGCTGTCCCCTGTCCAACTCATCTCGTGAGGGCTTGGGGGCAAAGAAGCCCCTAATCTGTGAATATCACCACCTCATCTGCCATTGACAACATGGACATGGATCAGAAAAATATACATTGCACCTCACAATATGAATTGACAAAATTGACAGGTGGAATTCACTTTTGCTTGTAGCTGTGTAAACAGTTGCACCTAAAGAAAAAACAACCTGTCTCAAAATCCCTCCAGATGATGTTACTACATTTAGTGTGTTTTGATAATGTTGCTCTTCCTTAGAAACAATAATACTACCTGATTTTCTTTGGAAAAGTTTCTCTTGAGGATAGAAGAATTCCACTTTTTTCTTTCTTTCTCAAAATGGTCTTTGGAATGATGCTACATAATGGTGTAGTTTAATTTCAGGACATTCTGGCAAATATATTTGGTTTGTGCGCCTCGATTATATATAACATAACATATATTTTAACCTCACAGCTACTAATGAGGGCATAAGCCAAAATGTTTAGCTTTAAGTATGTTTTGAAATCTATCTTTCAGAGAGAGAGAGAGAGAGAGGCACTGCTGAGTGTTGCAATCCCCAAATCCCCCACAAATTGTTAAAATGTCCCACTTTCAAGACCTGTGAACTGAAGCACAAAATGGAGCACACAATTTCAGCACAGTACTACACTGGCTAGAGTTCAAGCAGAATCGATTATACTGTTAGGCAAGCTAAGTTTCAAATAATAGATTTTCTGTTATCATTAAAAGGCAACAAATTATCAACAATCTAGTTTATGATTAGTTTCACTGCCATGACAGTGTGTGAGAGAGAGAGGGGGAGGGGGAAGTGAAGGTGTGTGAGCATACGCGTGGAAAGACACACACATGCACCATTTAGATTTTTTGTTACAGCCTCCCAAATGCCTTGGGCTACCTTTGAGTTCTCTGAGATAACAAGCTCCAAGCAATTTACTGCACTCTCACCATGCCTGGTGTATGAATTTGCAGCACGGTACTCACATGATGCTGTGCCTGTCCTACTGACACCCCGCCTTTTCTCCAGACTTTCCTAGAAACGCCAAAAGTCTGGATTATTTCCCATAAGCGCATTAATATGCCCTAAGCCTCCATGTAGTTTTAAAGGAACTGGGGGCTTGAATAGATTGCATCAGGTCCTGGCAGGGAAAAGCGATTCCTCCCAGCAGCCGGCTCCAAGCTTCAATATAAAACCCAAACCTTGCATCCCAGGCTCAAAAGTATTTTTAAAAATCATACAATGCCTGAATCTCTGCAGAGACAGGATTGTACTCCTTTGATGCCCCCGAAGAGCAAGACTTAAGGGTTGTTCCATTTTTGCCCAGCAGAAAGGTGGTCTGGATGAAATACTCATCTGACAGGACCTGACTGGAGGGAGAAAGAGAAAGGGAGGGTGGAGTGGAGTGGATGAGCTGACGAGCGTAGAAGTGAAGGAGCAAAAGAGCAGCTATTTAGGTGAAAGGGATCATAAGCTTGATGCGCTTCTGCCTCAGAGGTAAATAAAACACAGAGGCAAACGGGGGGGGGGGGGGAAATTAGGTGTGATAGAGGTCAACGTTCAAAGGCTATAAGAAACAGCTACGAGAGTGACCAAGGATATATAAGTCAAGTTATATTAGTAAAGGAATGTGATATGTTCAATTAAACTAAAGACATCAAGGTTGCAATCCTATACTCACTTCCTTGGGAATATGCCCTATGACCTTCCTGGGATTTCTGATTAGACATGTCTAGGATTATGCTGTAAGGGGCATTAAGGTAGATATGCTTACCCAGATCTGCAACCTTATGCAAGGGGGGGGCAAGTGTACGCCTTCTTCCCTTGCCCATCTATCATGCCTACAAGGCATCCCTTTGACGGCATAAGCTCTTAAAAAATCCAACATTCAGAAGAGCAGATCACGTAGTCTATATTCTGGATAAGATTTGAGAATCTGCATGATTTGGGTCTATACCCATTGGTATAGACCCAAATCATATACATTCCTGCATTGATAATGAGTAGCATTGGAGCTAGGGTAGGTGTACTCTCTCATTCTTCATCACTCATAGGGTCATGGATGCAGGTAAGTGCATCATCCAATCTGCTCCTCAATCTCTTTGGTATGTTGTCATCTCCTTCCTGTTCACCACATCCACAGAGTTCTCCTAGATTCCGGATACAGAATTTTTCTCTCTCCTTGATTTGGATTTACCTCTTGTCTAATTACAATGCCATTATAATGATATTTTTTTAACCATCACTGAAACCCTCTCCCACTCTGTAATCATGCCCATTGTGGAAGCCTAAGCAGAGTCAAGAATTACTGCCTCTTTAGAGCTCCTCTTTTATATATGTTGTGTAAGGGAACCATCTTTGCTGCTTTTGTTACTGTCCTGATGTCTGGGCTGCACTCCACAAGTGAGTGATCCTTCTTCTCCATTCTCATTCTTTCCCCCACCCCACCCCCCTCTCTCGGTAAATACTGCACTGTTCCGCATCCTTTCATGCCCATGCTTTTAAAGAAATCTTTGCACCATTAAAGACATGGAATTGCTAAATACAGGGCTACAGCCATTGTCCCTTCCATTTAAAGGTTTAATCACACTTAATGGCTCTCTTGGAGAAAGAAAGAAAAAGTTGAATTTTCTATTTTGATGGCTCTACCCCATTGAAAGAGTTTACTAATATTCTCTCCATGTGTTTTCTCTGCAAATGAGCTATTCAAGTAAGTTTTGTGCAAAAGTTTAAGATCATTATATATATATATGAGAGAGAGACTCAAGGACACCTTTTTGCTTTTATCATTAGGTTTCTCCTTTAGTCTAACAATAATGACGAAGAAAAAAGGTGCTTTTCTCCACTTCCATCGTATCACAGACAAAAAATAGGGATACGCTTGTGACCCCCCCCCCCAATTTTCATAGCAAGGAGCGCTTTGTGAGCCCCACTTACCTCTAATATCACATGCCATTGAAGGCCCTCAACTGCTTGCTTTTTTATTATTTACTTTGGAATTCTTAAGCACCGATTTAAGAGCTACGCAGGTGTTTGTAGGCTAGGTGAAGGTAGGTTAGAAAAAAAGCCCATCATTGTTCTACAGTATATCAGCAGCCATTCAAAATATACCCTTTCTGTTTGTGAAATGGCAAGATGATCCACCCACCTCCTGACAGTACCAATCCTATGCATGTCTACTCAGAAGTAACCCTGCTTCAGTTCAGCTGGACTTACTCTTTGGTAAGTGTGCAAAACATAGCATCTCTCAGTAAGTTAACAGCCTAATTCATTGCACTATGAAAGCAGTATGAAAGCATGTCAGAGGTATAAATTTATGGATACCATGGAGAAGGTGGATAGGGAGAATTGTTTTTTCTCTCATCATTCTATAGGGTGACCAACTGTCAGGATTTCCCCAGATTTGTCCTGGTTTTTGTTCTATTCTGGATGTCAGGGGGGATTTTCTGTGATTTTCTATATTGTCCTGGAAAGACACACTTTCCCCTTTAAGGCCGCTATTAGCATTTTGGGAGGGAATTATGTGCTTTCTGGAGGCGCATCATTTCCCTCCCACTGCTCCAATCAGGACCTTGAATGGGAAAGTGTGTCATTCCTGAAGATTATAGAAAAGGCCCTGATTGGAGTAGGGGGGGGCAGAAATGACACACTTTCCCCTCCTCCACTCCAATTGGGGCCTTTAAGGTGGTGGGGTGGGGGATGATGCTTTTTCCAGAGGCCCTGAAAAGTCACTTTCCTGCCCTGCCCACAGGTTGTCCTCTTTTTTGGTTTCCCAAATATGGTCACCCTATCATTCTAGAACCTGAGTTAGGGTGACCAGATAAAATCCAGGTCAGGGCTCCTGTAACTTTAACAGTTGTAGAGAAAAGGGAATTTCAGCCAGTGTCATTTGTATGCAATTAGTTCCTGGTGAAATTCCCTCTTCATCACAGCAGTTAAAGTTGCAGGGGCCCTGCCTTCTTTTGTATATGGTCACTCTAGTATAGTGCCTGCACCTTTAACTGTTGTGATGAAGAGGGAATTTCATCAGGAACTAATTGCATACAAATGACACTGGCTGAAATTCCCTTTTCTCTAAAACTGTTAAAGTTACAGAAGCCCTGACCTGGATTTTATCTGGTCAGCCTACCTGAGATCATCTGATGAAACAGAATGGTGGAAGATTCAAGACAAACAAAAGAAGCATTTCTTCACTCAGCACATAGTTAAACTTTGGAATTTGCTTCCACAAGATGGGATGATGACCACCAATTTAGGCCTAATCTTAGGCTGACCATATGAAAAGGAGGACAGGGCTCCTGTAACTTCAACAGTTGTAGAGAAAAGGGAATTCCAGCCAGTGTCATTTGTATGCAATTAGTTCCTGGTGAAATTCCCTCTTTATCACAACAGTTAAAGTTGCAGGCACTATACTAGAGTGACCATATACAAAAGAAGGCAGGTGAGAGCTTGTTCCACAGGTGTGGAGCCACTGCTGAGAAGGCCCTCTCCCATGTAGAAACCTACCTACTATCTCTCACTGGTGGGCAGGTGAGAAGGGCCTCTCTTTTTGATCTTAAAGTGTAGGCAGGCTGATATGGGTGAAAGCAATCCTCCAATTACCTTGGTCTCAAACTGTTTAGGGCTTTAAATGTCAAAACCAGCACTTTTCTGATTCGCATATCCCTAGTCAGTCTGAATGAAGGGCAATATTCAACAGGGCTCCCACTGATTGTGCTTCACTAGCTGGACATACCACTGCCACAATGAGGAATTGGTGCTTCGTGAATGGATCCCAGAACCGCTCATTTCCAGATCAGGACAAGACAGCAGAGCTCACTTTTGTTTGACCTGGCCCATTCTGGAGATGAGTATTTGTGCTCATTTCAGGTTGCTTTAACCACTAGTAGCTACTCATTGTGCTAGCGGTGTGTCTTGCCAGTGCACAGGCATCATAGGATACTTCCCAAAGGTTTAGTGCTTTCACCAGGTTCAGATCTGATGCCAAAGCAAACTGTTTTACAATAACATGGATCAACATAACTTATTAGCCACCAATGATCTCATGATTACCATAACACAATGCAATTAGATGTGCATCTGATTGGCCCCTTTCTGTACATATGTTACATATGCATTCCAAAGCATCTCATTCCTGCTTGAAAATGCTTATCTTTTCAAATCCACCTGAAATGTCACATGAGCTGGTCTTTATAAGCAATGCATGTGATGTCCATTTGGTGTGTTTTCATGAATATAAGCATTACTACAAAGTTACTGATTAATTTGAGAAAGCACAAGAAGAACTAGTGATTTCTTGTTGCTACCCTCTGACTCTTTCAAGATATAAAAATGCAAATAATTTTGTCTGGTTTTGTTCCTTTGCCATTGTACTCTTTGGGCTTAACAGCAACCTCTCCCAGTGATTCTCAATGGAAGAATATTGTTGTAGTGACCCTTCTTTCAACCGGATTTCCATTGAAATAATATTTATTTTCAAGCAACTACTCTGCATTTTCCAGCAAATGTGCTTTCTTTTCTTTTCTTTTGCCATGCGCTTCCACAAACTCTTTCTGCTTGATGCCAAGGTGTAAATATTAGTGTGCGGTATACCTGAAACTTCCCTGGTAGCGTTTATTTTTAGAAGGCAAATATTGTGCCTGTGTTAGCTTCAATTAGAAGACGTATTTGACAATCTGACTACTCCATCTGATGCCTCAAGGGCAAATTTCAACACTTGATGGGAAAGGTTGGTTGATAGTAGCTTTCTGTGAATAAAACCTATACAAAAGAGACTTTTGATAAAACATCCAACAACATGACTGTGGTGCACATGCTCATTATGAGAGATGTTGGTGGAAATGTATCATGTCTAGTTTCACTGGTGGGTGGTATGAGCCCTGTGAACCAGATTTAATTGGAGCAGATGGGGAGTACATATTCTTGGTCTAGTGATCTACTAACTAGTCTAGCTCTCTCCATTCACACTATGGCCTCATCTACACCAAGCAGGATATTGCACAATGAAAGCGGTATGAAAGCGGTATATAAAAGGCAGGAGCCACGCTACTGCTTTATAGTGTCATTGAAGTGCACTGACAACTGTTGGGCACTGACAACTGACAACTGATATCCTGCTTGGTGTGGCTCCTGCCTTTTATATATCGCTTTCATACCACTTTCATAGTGCAATATCCTGCTTGGTGTAGATAAGGCCTATATATACCTAGAGTGGACTGAATGTAGATCTCCAGATATTTTGGACTTCAGTTCCCAACTTCCCTGACAATTGGCCATGCTGGCAAGGGCTTCTGGGAGTTGAAATCCAAACCATCTGGACATCTACTTCCACCCAACCCTGCTAGGTCAGACAGGCAGAACAGATAGAAAAAGGAATGTGTCAGCAGGAGGAGGGATCTTCCTGACTCTGTGGTCTCTTCCTGAATAACTTCCTTGTGTTTCTTCACATAACCCTCTGACTCTGTTGCACTATTCATGCATTAGCATGCCTCATAGCTCCACCCATGAATCTGTAAGTTGAGCATCTGCTCAGGGGAAGCCTGCACATATGTAAGTATATGCATGTAGTCTTCCACACAACCCAGAAGCCGCATCATGCACCTCTGTACATGTAGTTTTCCCTAGTGCAGATGTCCATGGTCAGTCTGTGGACATTGAGGGTGGGGCTCATGGGGTGTGCAACATTAGGAGTGGGGCCAAGAGGCATGATCACACCCCCCTTCATGTGTTAACCCTCCATTTGGCAGGCATATGCCAGAATAGGGCTAGAGAAGCAGTTGATTAAGAGAAGGAGATTCCATCCTTCTATGGCTTGTGAAAAAATTGAAATGAGGACTGTATTAAAACCAGAGCTTTCCATTGCATGTAGCATATAAGTCCTATTTGGGTGTTTACTCCCTCATACAATTAGAATCTCAGCAGGGGAGAGTGGGGTGTAGGTCCTTTGATGTTCTGCCACTGTCATGGCAAGGGCTTAGCATCATTGGGCACTGGTGAGGCCTGGTTCACATGATTCCACTATGGACTGGGTCCTTACCAGGGTTTTGGGCAACTCAGGTTTCCCAAGGAGTAAGGAATGGGAATAGACCAGCATAAAAGAGATCTCCAAATGATGCTGGGTCTAGAAGCTAGACAAACATGTCTATATGTTGCTCTAACAACTAGCAGGCTCAGGCTGAGCCTTTTTGTCTTCCTAGAGGCTGCTAACCCATCCCACACACTTTATGAGGCCTTCCCCCTTAAAGAGGCCATGCTTGCTTTTGAAGCCTTTGGCTGTATCAGCATGGAGGCAACTGGAGCATGTTGATGCTTCAGAACTGAAGTCCTCAGAATTTGAGGATTGCAATACAATTTCCTCTGGAAACAGGAAGACTAGTCCCAGAGGCTCTTATGGGACTGAGGGCCCTGAGCCAAGAGGAATGTCAATAAGTGGTTCTGCAGAAACATCCTCCTCTGGCTTTTAGAGGTATTTATTTATTTATTCATTACATGCATAGCCTACCTTTTTCCTTCTCGCAAGGAAGCCAAGGTACTTACGTGGTCCTTCTCCTCTCATTTCATCATCACAACAACCCTCTGAGGTAGGTCAGACTAAGGGTCAGTGACTGGCCCAAAGTCACCAAGTGGACTTCATGGCTAAGTGGGTAGGCTGACCATATGAAAAGGAGGACGGGGCTCATGTAACTTTAACAGTTGTAGAGAAAAGGGAATTTCAGCCAGTGTCATTTGTATGCAATTAGTTCCTGGTGAAATTCCCTCTTCATCACAACAGTTAAAGGTGCAGGCACTATACTGGAGTGACCATATACAAAAAAAAAAAAAAAAGCAGGCCCCTGCAACTTTAACTGTTGTGATGAAGAGGGAATTTCACCAGGAACTAATTGCATACAAATGACACTGGCTGAAATTCCCTTTTCTCTACAATTGTTAAAGTTACATGAGCCCTGTCCTCCTTTTCATATGGTCAGCCTATAAGTGGGGACTGTCTTCATGGCACTGAGTTCGTGCCTCCTCCTTCCAAACCCTACATTTTTACTTACCTGGGTTGGCGTCATGTAATTCTGATGCCAAGGAGGGAGTGGTCATCCTGGTACTGGTGTCATTCCCCCACCCTCTTCCTGCTTTCCAGCAACCAATTGCGGTCGCCTTTCAACAGTACTGCCCCCCCTTGGATTGGCCACAGAGCAAGGTTAGACAACAGAAGAGCCATGCTGACCTTGCTGCCACCCAAAAAATTGGGTTAAGTCCTTGACTTTTTTTTCTGCGCAGCTTTGCAGGAAAGCTCCACGGTGGCTGTGAATCTGCAACTGCATCATATAATGGATGCAGCACAGCTTCGCAGCCACTGCTGGGTTTTGGCCACTTATAGACAGCCCTCAGTTCTCCTAAGACCCAGTGCAACACTCTAACCACTACTCCACCATGGCTTTCAGAGGTTTCTTCTCTTGAGGAGGGTGAATCAGAAACCTGGGACATAACACATGCCCCCCCTCCAATGTCACACATGTAGCATGTATGAAAGAAGCACCAGCAGCCCTTTTGAAATAGAAAGAGAAGTGCCTCTCCAAGAGGAAATAGCACCATCCCTTATTAGTCTCTTTCCTTCCTATTCTCCCTTTAACTCATGAAGAACCAGAAGAGTGTGATGCCACAGTGCAGGGTGAAATGTTTTAGCTTTTATAACATCATCGGTTTATTCTTGGTTTTAGCCATGAAGAGGGATATGGTGAATTCCTTTGTCAAGGAAGAAAATACATGCATAGGGCACATTTCCATGTGCATCTGTGCTTGCCATGAAAAGCTGCCTTATTCTTAACCAGAGCCAATGGGCCATCTTGCCTAGTTTTACTGGCCCCGGCTTGTCATAATACACTATCTGTAGATATAATCCTAGGTATCTCTGTTTAACTGAGATAACACATTCTATATACCACTTTCATAGTGTTATATGCTGCTTGGTGTAGATGTATCATGGCCCCAACAGTTGTCAGCACACTTCAATACCACTATAAAGCAGTAGTGTAGACCCAGCCATAGAGTCTTGGTTTGCTCCAGCATGGCTTACTTTATGTTCCTATGTTCTTTCAGCAAAGAATCCTTGACAAGAATGTTACCTCAGCTCTCCTTTACCCATTTGCTAAAATTGCCACAGGAGAGTTTGATGCTATTCTGGCACAGGTACTGGGACTTTGTAGACTGTACTTATTGATGTATAGAATGCCCTGTGATAACATTTTCTTAGTCTTCGTAAAAGTATTTTAGCTTTCGTCAAAGTTCCTCAGGCTGCTTTCCCACACAGGAACCTCCAAATTCACCATTTGACTTATTTAAACTCTGAGTTTCCTCCAAATTCTTTAAATGTTATGACAAAGCAGAACTCTCTGAATTTACACTGGATTTTGTTTTAGATGAAATTAACTGTCATGTTTACAAGGCTGTGAGATAGTCCACAGAAAATTAGAACTGATTGTTATGTAATGCTGCTGGGCTGTATTGCTTTTATTGTAGGTTTTTGTTGTGGGCGAAAGGAAGGGGGAAATAAAGAGACGAGACAAGCATGTATGGTATCAAATTTGGCCCATATTTATTGAAGATCTGCAAAGGGAAACTGGGCAGGCCCTAAACTACACCAGCAACTAGCTCAGCGTTTTATATCGGGCGAAACATTCTATGCCTGGAGAGTAGCATCTGGGTGATCACCACCCCCAAGCTTACCCCTTTTGGGGAGGGAAAGCCTTTCCGTGTCACTCCTCCTCGGGCTGCAAAACACTGGGTGAAGTGAGGTGATTCGGCCTCACAGGTAACCCTTACCACCCCCACCCCCACTGAAGCTGCAAAACCCTCAGCAGAAGGCCTCAGGTATCACCTGTCATCAAACAACAGTGCCACAGAATGATCACCATCCCTTTCCTCTAAGCGTGCCCACCCCTAACAGCCTAAGCCAAATCTGACCCAAATTAAGTGAATTAAAATATATTACAATTCCTAAGACACTCTCTCCCAACTTACAGTTTGAAGTAGGCAAAATGACACATACCCACAGCCAATCCATCTATGAGCCAAAAATTCCTACTCAGCCCCCAATAGGACGGCCAGATAAACCCACACTGCATACAGGGAGGGAGGGAGCCACAACGAGAAGAGGCTGAGGGGTTTGGGCACAGCCGGCTTCTATAAATGCAGCCACCCTGCCCCTGGCCTGTGGCGCGACCTGATTGCTCCAATAGCGATCAGGCACATCTCTTTCTTCCCCCCCTCCCACAATAGCCTCCCTACGGTCAAGCAAGCTGGACATGGGAGAAAGGCACTTGTTGTTAAACTGTTTATAACTCTGCATGCTGCCTAGAGTACTTTGTATATAGGTGAGTTATAAATTGAATAAATAATAAGAAATCCCAGAGCGATATCAACACGTTTCATCCCAGTTCAGTGTAAATTTAGAGTAATTCATTGTATGGGTTCTCATGTGACGTGTAAGCCTACGTTCCAAAAACTCATATAAGAACATGCAATAACTTTAGAACATGAGCAGAACCTTGCTGGAGCAAATTAAATGTCTTTTAATCCATTCCATCGGTGTTTCACGGATTATCTGGTATCCTTTATTCTGTCATCTGCTCATTGATGGAATTGGATTTTTTGTATGAGAATTTTGTTCATTTGCAAATGTGCATTTGCACCAATGATTCCATACGTTCATGGTAATGTGCATTTTCACAAGTGCATATTTGCACATATCCTCCCTTAAAAGTAAAGAACTAGGATGCAAGGCCATGAAAACCGCACGACTTGGAAAAAAAAAAACTAGTCTGCTGTGGAAACTGCAAGTCAGATCCTTAGAAATTCAATTTCTTGTGGATTTCTCCAACATCTCTAATATTATGTTAAGTATCCTCTTTTTCACAGTGATGCAGCTAAGTCATTTTAGACCCTAGTCATAATTGTCTTATGCTGTAATTGTCTTTAGATTGGTACGCAACTAACATTTATTTCATCCACCTACCCAATTGGGCTTTACAACTACTTCTGCATTTCGGATATGATAGAGCAGAAAAACAAACCCAAATCCCTACAGAATCTTGTGGCACCTTAAAGTTGGCTTCCTAAACCTGTTGCCCTCCAGTTATTTTGGACAACAGCACCCAAAAGTCTTGACTACTGGCTGGAGCTAATGGGAGTTGAAGTCCAAAACATCTGGTAGTCACTAGATAGGGGAAGACTTCCTTGTACACACTGTTCACTTCATGGGGTGCAAGAGGTCCGTGCAGAGTTCTTCTTCCTGTAGAGCTGGGAGAATGTTTGTTGTGTGTCCAATGCAGGGTGCTGGGAAGGTGGTCATTGTGTTGGTGTACTGATTGGTGTCATCGTGGAAGTATTCCTTGAGTCGTAGACAGTGGAGAAAAAAGCCTCTAGGTAACCACAGAATTGTATTGTGTGTGTGGATTTAGGGAGGTAGAAGGATCAACCCCATGAAAGAACAGACTCTTCTGCTTGGATTAGCTTGTGGCTGGAGAAATTCACATTGTTGCTAGATGAATCCAGGGCATTCCTGTTATGGTCAATTGAGATATCCAGTTATTTGGATAGTTTGCTTTTTTTTCTTTTTTCTTTAACGAGGCAAATACTTTGCAATAGGTTCCTCAACTTCCTGTTTGCCAACCTGTTTAAAAAAAGAAAAAAGAAATACTCTCAGAGCCGATCTACACTACTGCTTTAAAACGGTTTATAACAGTCTTAAACCGGTCAATAACGGTTATTAACCAGTTTAAAACTGTTATAAACCATTTTAAAGCAATAGTGTAGATCGGCTCTGAGTCTGAGCATATGCAGTTTCACATTTTGAAGTCACTTCAATCATGGGACCATCATGACTAAAGGGATAAAATGGAGTGTGCTTCTGCTGCGACAACATTTGTTGTACAAAGGGATAAGACATAAGCTGTCCCTGACTATAAAAGAAGAAAGAAAGAGTATTATGATGAACAGCATCTTCCATGGTGAGCTCAGGCATGCCCATGCTGGCCCAGGTGTTGATGCTGGGCCAGTTTGTTCCTGCCTCATCACCTGTTGCTCTCTGTGTGGTCAGCTAAGCCAATGGCCATCACCACATTGCAACACTGAATCCCATAAATTAATTACAAATTGTGTGAAGGTGAACTCCAATCATTTCCCTCAAGTTCTAGTACTGTGGAGGAGAGCTTGCACTGAGTAATGCGGAGTATCCATGTGTCCCCTATTTTGAAGGAACCTTCTGTTCGAAGGGCTATCCATCCAAATCCAGGTTAAAGAACAAGTCCCATCAGAAGGAAGAGCCGGGCCTTGAAGTTGCCCATCAACAGGGGGGGAGCCTGGAAATCAGACTGAGCAAAAAATCACTCTTTTGCCCTTCTGGAGAGTGCTCTTTTTCTGTTCCTCTTCATTCCAGCAATGAGGTTTGAGCCGGCAAACCTCCCAATGGACTGTGCCCTGAGTTTATAACATTGCCACAGCAGCAAAGTAAATATCTCTTTAATTATGCCTGCTTTTGATTTTTTAAAAATTATTTCATGCCAGAGCCTTTTAAAGTGATATATTACTGCTCTCTCTCCACAAAGATAGGTGGCTTGGAGGTTGTCTGTGTACAATGTGTACATTTTTATTATTATTTCTTAGCAGTTTATTTTATTTGATAATGACATTAAATATCAGAAACTATAACAGCTGGTGTGTTTATCCTTACTTGAGTGTATTAACCTCTTTAGCCCGCCCTCCTTTTTTTTTCCAGAAGAAGGATTCGGCATTACAGATTTGACTGTCAGCTGCGGTGCCTGGCGGCCCAGCGGATTGGCACCCTGACAGAATCTAAAGTCCACTGCAGCAAGTAAACATGGATGACATTGCAGATAGAGAAACTGCTTGACTTGAGGCACCTGCAGCTGGCTGCCTGCACCAGAAAAAAAGAGGGCAAAGGTTGTGGTCATCAGAGTGGAAAAACCACTGAATTTACCTCATGTTGTCATTATTGTTATTTATTCATTTTCCTGGATATATAATTAGGTGGGATGGTTGTTGTTGTTTTTACATCCTGGTTGCTGTTTTTTTTTAAAATAAAATTGAAATGTAGCCACCTAAAGCAGAACTCGTTAAAAAATAAAAAAGTAATGAATAGAAAGAAATCTATCCCAGAATAGCTACACACTAGTAGACTTTATACCTTTTTTTAAAAAAGAACAACAAAAACCTTCTGAAAGGGAACTGTTTGCTTCTTACGTTTGGAGCTTGTACCAAATGATATTTCACAAGTGCTGGTAATAGGTTTAAAATGAGAAAGCCAATGCTGGATTCGGAAACAGCTTTCGGCAAGCCCAAAATGTCTTTAAAGGTTACATAACACTGGAAACACACACAGACACAAAAATCACTCGGTTATCTAGGAAAGCCATATTATTATTTTTAAAAAACTTTCCTGATTTCTAGAGCAGGTCCAGAAATGAGACCTGGAAATGAAGAAGTCATCACAAATATAGGTACATAGTTCATTCATGCATTCTATATACATAGCTACATAGTTCATTCATACTCACATTATCACTTTGGTAACATGATTTTATCTTTATTTATTTTTACCTGATGAATTTAGGGCTTGTTTATGCAATCTTTACAACCATATGAGCTTTTCTTTTCTTTCTTTTCCTTTTTGTCTGGGGGGGGGGGGGGGAGCTGGGAGGCCGGCAGCCAGACCTCTTGTGCCGGCAGCTAGGCAGACCTCATGTGCCGAACTCAGAATGGATCAGCTTTTGGCAGCTGATTTTAGCTGTCTATGATTCAAGCAACACAAGCTCCAGAATCACATGGTACAGATCTTGCTGGATTACACCATTTACAGCTGCAGGTTGGGACTACGTTTGAATATTACCCCATATTAAAATAAAAACAGAAATCCACACCTCCCTGCACATATAAAAGGCAGAATGACAGGAAAAGGCTGGGAGGGGCTCAACCATGGTAACCCCCACTACAGCCCAAAGTGGTAGAGTCCTGCAAGGGGTGCAACATGTACTCTATGAACAAACTTATTGAACATGGGATTGTCACACGTGATAGGATTTTTTTAAAAAAAATTGTGCTGCCTTTCTGAGGTTTGGAATCTAAACAGTCTTCTGGAATTTTGACAAGACCCAGTAATCAGGAATGTTTAAAGGAACAAAGATTTCACTGAACACTCAAAAAGTTTGTATAACTTGAACAGACGCAGAGGATTGTATGTAAAGTTGCAAAACGTCTGTTGCCAATTCATCTCGTCAGCCTAGTGCCATCTTTCAAAAGGATAACATCATAATTCACACATTGCTGTTAAACATACCATGCGATCTAGCTGTCTATGGAAGTGTTGCCCACAATTTCAATGGGATACGTCTGGTAGTCTAGAAAAGCCCGCTCATTTCATTAAGACCAGTTTTCGGTTCATTTTGCTGTGAATTGCAGCCTAATTTTGCAGTCATATAATAACCATCCTCTTCCTTTCCCTATAGTTCTTACACCTTACACTTATGGTACTTTTTCTGTGTGTGTGTATGCATGTGTGTATGTGTGTTGGTGGGGAACACACCCAATGAATTCACAGTTAAAACTATTCAGTAGCATGATACACTGATTGGTAAAATGTAGATGTGAGCCAGGATTTAAATACATGATCGGTGAATGCACAGGATGTGGGAAGAGGGATGATAACAATGTATGTGCATTGAAACTTTATTTGTTAATTACTCTGCAGCAGTTCTTACTACGGAAGAGGCAAGCTGCTTTTCAGCTTGCCTCTTCAACACTGAAAATTGCTGCAAAGAAAACAACATGAAAAACTTGGCTTGCAGTAGCTACCCCACACACATACACCACCACCAGTGTCCATACATGCTGTCTTTCAATCTGGGTTTTAGTGGATAGGCAAAACCTCAGCACACTTTAAACAGGTGATTCAAACTTAAAACCTGAATTGCAGCAGAAAGAAGTGATAAGAAATCAAGGGCAGGATTGAGCGGTTTTACCAAGTGCTTTCAAATCACAGGCATAAATAGGATGTGAGCGATTTCTACACCTGATGTAGAAGTGAGAAATTGCCATTTAAACTGGCAATACAAAACACAAGTAGATCACTGCTGAAAGGTAGGCAGGGGTAAGGTAGGAGTGACAAGTGAAAGGTTTGATGGTTTCTCTTCCTCTTGCCCCCCCATCCCTTCTGCCACCTGCATCCCTTTATAAAATTAGATCACTTACATTTTTAAAGAAAGTGAATTCTTTTTCATCGGAGGCCACCAGCGAGCCTGACACTACCTTTTGTGTAGAGCCCCCACTAACAGAGGTGGAGGAGTATCAATCACCACATCCCTCGAGATCGTACCTTGCCTCTTTGGCTCTTGATCAGAAAGAAGCAGATGGTTATTTACAAATAAAATAATCAAGACCTCAAGAACGCTTCCCCCACCCTCCACACACAACCCATCCTCAATAGAGGCCAAAATCAGCTCAACTTGCCTCCAGCCACTCCGCCAGCTTTCAAGGACACCGATTGCACGGCGAGGGCCCTTGGCCGTCCCTTAAAAATTCACGCACGCCCCATTGGGGGAAAAAAGGAATATTGTGGCACCTCAGACAATGTCGTTCCTTCAGAAATTTTCCCTGCGATATTCAAGCATCTCCATCACTCAATATACAATGGGAATTAATGCCAACTTATTATGCGTGACTCTCCTATCTGCCACCATGTCTCTGCTCGTAGTCAGGTCCTTTAGAAGCAATGCAACGGCTGCCTTTGAATCTTTTCAGTAGCCATGGTCACTCTTTGCCTTTATTTACCGTCAAGTGTTATACATTTAGCAATAAAACCCGAACAAAAGGAAAAGAAAGCAGGTGCTCCAAGTTTACTCTGGAGCCAGCTGCCAGGAAGACATACTGTACTTATATATTTATTTTATGGAACATAAGGAGCTTAATTGAAAGCTTTTGAAAAAGAAATGAATAATGAAATTACATTGGAGCAGCCTTTTATTCTCTCCCCACGCCTTTCTAAAGACCTTTGCATGGCAATTGCTGAAATGTGTTGTCATGAAATTGTATTTTCTCTTGTCCTCCTTTATTATAAGAAGCAAGAGAAGTGGAGAAATTTAAGGGCAACGTTTTTTTTCTTTTTAAAAAAGTGACTAAAATCTGTGTGAGTTAGAAGAAGAAGAAGAAGAAGAAGAAGAAGAAGAAGAAGAAGAAGAAGAAGAAGTGCCTATACCCATTTTAAGATATGGTAACACTTCCATCAATTGGTAACAATTTTTTTTAATTTAGGAATGCTTGAGAAATCTGCTGAGCTCATGTATTCCTGAAGCACAGATATGGTCCCTACCATGAGCTTAATAGGGATGCGTGAATCACCAAAAGGGAAACATGTTGAGGGTCTCTGAATTCGACCTTGATGTTCAACTCATGTCTGTATCAGACTGTGAGTTCTGTTTTCTTCTGTTCACACAAAAAATGTGTGTTTTTTTTCTGCATGGTTCCCAAATGTATGTCTCAATTGTGTCCATTATTATAAATGTGTGCATTGTTCCCTCTCATTGAGGAAAGCATGTTTGTGCACATTATACATCTGCATTTTTTTCAAATGCATCTTGAATGCATTTGCCCCATCTCTTCTATTGCCACTAAGGGATGTCAGAGAAATGCACAACAGAACCAATTGAGGTTGGATTTTTATGAATCCAACCTGTGGATTCCACAGTGGACTGGGTGGAGTCGGGTGGAGTCTGCAGAGTTGCCGACCATTTTCTTAACTTTCAGGAACTTTGTGCAAATTTTATCACGGAAAAATGCTCATTTTTAAAAAAAAAAGCTGGCAAAAATGTGCATTTCTTCAGTAGGCTAAAGTGCATGAATTCGGAAACTTTAAAAAAAATTGAATTCCATCTATGGGAGGACGATGGAACGAAAGGTGCCTGGCAATCCACAAAACACAGATGGAATGGATTTCGCACAATCTGTACATCCCTAATTGAAAGCTTAATTGCAAACTTTGATGGTAATTTGTGTTCAGGACAGGTTCACATTTAGGTCTGAGAAGTATCAACTTGGCTCAAAATGAACTGCAACAAATGAATGTCCGACTGGGGCTGTGAAGGCAACAGACGCCCCTCCCGCATCTGGCCCTCATGGACCCAGTCAGGCACGATTGGTGCAAGTTCAGACCTACACCTGAGTGTTTGCGAAACCCTCCCAGTTGCTTTGGCGTGGGTCTGCCATGGCCTCTGACTCTTTCCCCCCACTGTGTTAATGGCAGCTGCCATTAATGCAGCAGGGGGGACGTGTGATTTCCAGAGGCTCCAGAAATTGCACATCCCCGTGTGTTAATGGCAACTGCCATTAACACTTTGGAGGGAAATACGCAATTTCTGGAGCCTTCAAAAATCTTGCATTCTCCCCCACCTGTGCCAATGGGAACCTTAAAGGTTCTGTTAATGTATGGATAAAGGTTTACCCTTGCAGTAATAGGGTCTTTAACGGTCCCTGTTGGAGCAGGGGCAAGAAGCATGATTCCCAGAGCCTTAGGAAAGTGTGCATCATGCTGCTGCATTAATGATGGCCACCATTAATGCAGCATGGGCAAAGGGCCAGAAGCCAGGGCAGGCAGCTGTTAAGTGATCATGAGCCTTGCAAGCACTCGGCAGGGGCCTGTGTGGCCCAGATCATGGGGAGCACATTGTAGCAGCAGTGGGGTGAGCGCTTGCCAATTTTGGGCACCCCTAATTCCTAGTGCTTACCACTGAGGAAAATGTCAGTTAGCCTTTATTGATGGAAAGGCATACATTGAAAAAGAATCTGTCTCCTTCATGCCTCATTATTACATCTAAGCAGTAGAGGCTGGTGGCTCGGATTTTTGTTGGGACTGTGAATCCATTCTGCCATTTCAATCAGAACCAGCCCAAACTCTAAAGAAGCTATCCAAGGTGCTGACCATATTTGGGGTTAGAGTTTAGCACCTTGGATAGCTCCTTTAGAGTTCTGGCCAGTTCCGACTGAAACCCAGAATGGATTCACAGCCCCAACGAAATCCGAGCCGCCAGCCCCCACTGCATGTAAGGCCCCTCTACCCTCTTTAATCCCCAATATTACATCACCCACGATGTGTTTGCAAATATTCAATTATGCAGTGAAGGCAACAATCTCTTGTTTTATTGCATTTTAAAAGCATATAATGAACTTGGACTTCTTGCTAAATTATGTGAGGCATGATTTGAGATGGGGGAAAAATACATTTTAAAACAATCATAACTAACCTCTTTACACAGGGCTTGTCCTAGGTGCTGATTGTGGCAAATTGTTGATGGTTCTCTAATGGCTCAACTTTGCCTTAAGGCACACAACAAATGCCATTTATAGAGGCCAGTCCATATAGTAGCATTTTAAGGGATCACAGTGTCATATTGTAGGCATTTGTTTAAAGTTGTAACAACAAAAACTAATGAACAAGACATGAGATAAGGGAGCCTAAATATATCCATTTCTAATTTATTAGCAGCTGGAAGAATGTTTAATACTCAAAGTCAAGCCATACTCCAAAGTGCCTGCAAGAATAAAAAAGAGGATGTAAGGATGCAATCCTATACATGTTTAGACCAAAACAAAGTCCTACAACTCACAGCATGGCTTAGCCAGGGTTGGAATGCTGGAGGATACTGGGAGTTCTGTCTCAACATGCACAGGGTTTCACCCTAACAGTCTCTTAAAAGGGAAAATAGAGTTGCTTTGCTGGATGTCTCTGAGAACCCAAGCAAACATCAACAAAGAGCCTATCTACACTACTGCTTTAAAATGGTTTAAAACGGTTTATAACAGTTTTGAGAACTGTTGGGACCCAGGACATACTCCATATACAGTTTTCAAAACGTTTTCAAACTGTTTTATCCTGCGTGTGTAGATAGGATCTTCAGTTGAAAGCATCTATCCACAGGAGATGGGAGTCAATTTCACACAGGCTATTTGTGGGCCAAAAGATTAAGATTGAAAGCACTTAGACTCTGCTCTTCTGTGACACCAGAGCAGTAAAGGCAGTGGCAGCCAAAGAGATTGTGACTTCTCTGTTAACCAAAGTACTCTGTGACATCAGAGCAGAAGAGCCAATGAGATCAGTTTAGACTGAGCAGGCAGAGAAGTCAATACAAGAGGAAACTACAGAAGTGAAGAAATGGGAGCCAACCAAGAGAGCGGAGATGGTAGTGGGGAGCTTTTACACCCTCACAGCCTGTCCTGTTGCCGGTTAAATATAAATAACACAGCATTCTTTGGTGAACTACATTTCAAGTGATACAGCAAGCTTGGGCATTTGCACCCTGCAGCTCTTCAAAATGTTGATCGTATGGAATGGTGTTGTCTGTCCACCGGGACTGTCTGGATCTGGAGTGCAATTTCAATGGAGCTTAATGGAGAGAGCTGTGCACTGTTCTGAAATGTGAAGCATCTGTTAAACTACAGGATGTCTGGCAAGCCTACAGGAAGTTATCATTCATCTTCCTCTCTCCATCTCCTCCTGATTAAAGTGGCTGCACAGCTGACTCCAGAAGTGGTAGTTATAGGTTAGGCCGGGTGTCATATAATTTTCACAATAGGGATCTGGCTTTTCTTTTCTTCCTTAAAAGAACAACTTTATTCCATATCTGTGTCTCTTGAAGCACACTTCTGTTGACAGGCTTAAGAGTAAGTGCCATGTTGGAAGTACCATAGACTTTAAATCAGCTTGATGCTTAAACTGATTATTGCATGCCATGATTATTACAAGCACTCTTCCCCATCTCACGTCCCCCCTTCTTTCTTTTTTCCTCTAGCTGAGCAGAGAGAGAGAGAGAGAGAGAGAGATTGACACTGGGAAAATATACAGCATTGCCAAAATCATATAAATGTTAATGGCTTTCCTGTCCATTTAACTCCACATCAACAGTGCAACTTCTCTAGACTGACCCATGGCCCCAAAGGCTTGGGTGGAAACTCAGGCTTGGGTGGAGCTGGCTTTATTCCAGGGTCTAACAAACAAAGGAAAACTTCTTGGGCACTGAAAGCAACTGGGTGCCTGCCTTCTTAAATTAATATGGCTCAAGATGGGATGCAGGGTGAGCCAACAGTTCAATTAATGCACCAGTGAGCCGATGCTCTTGTGTCCTGAAATATTCTTTAAGTTCTGTTTTGAGAACATAGGAACATCCCGGCTGGATTGGGCCAGCCAGATGCCTATGGGGAGCCCACAGCCAAGACATGATGGCAAAAGCATTCGGTCGCAACTGATATTCAAAAGCATACTGCCTCTGATACTGGAGGTAATATACAGCCAGCATGAGTAGTAGCCATTGATAGCCTTATCCTCCATGACTCTCTCTAATGTCCCTTTAAAGCTACCCAGACTGGTGGCATTAGTTTACATTTATAGGGAGGTGACTGATCGTACCGCAGGAGAAAAATTAATTAAAAGGTTCCCTTTTTTGGGGGGGTTCCAATTGCTAACTCTATTTATCAGTGGCAAAACCTATATGGTGGTTCAAGAGTTATGTTGAACTGAACACACAAAGGCTGGGAAATCATTTTTTCAACCATAATGCCAGCTCCCTGTCAAACCACAACACCACTTGGGCAAAGCACATGTGTGGCAAGTGATGAAGGGCAGGAGCCCATTGGAATGCACACGTGGTTGTGTTGAACCAAAGAGCTCTGTGACTTATCAGCTAACAGCCTGAGTGCTTGGACCTATGAGATATTACGCATGTCCCTTCATGCCTAAGTGAAAACAGCAGAGGGAAAGCCAGCAGTATGGGGGTTAACTGGGGAGTCAGTGTGGTGTGGTGTGGTGGCTGGAGTGTTGAACTGGGAGTCGGGACATCTGGGTTCTAGTCCCCACTGGAACATAGAAACTCACTGAGGCAGGATCTACACTACTGCTTTAAAATGATTTATAATGGTATTGACAACTGTTGGGGCCCAGGACACCCTCCATATACAGTTTTCAAACTGTTTTCAAACTGTTTTATCCTGCTTGGTGTAGATCTGGCCTGGGTGGCTTTGGGCCAGTCACAGACTCTCAGCCCAACCTACCTCACAAGATTGTGTGGATAAAATGGAGTGGAGGTGGATTATGTACACTGCCGAGTTCTTTAAGGAGGAAAAAGGTTAGGATGTAAATATAATAAATAAATAAACAAAAAACAGTTTGGCACCCATAGCATCCACCCAATATCCCACTTCCCATTTGCTCCACCCACCCACCACCACCACCTTGAGCCACTGGCAGAGAGGAAGTTGATGTGTCATACTGGATAGAGAGATGAAAGGCATCACTCAACAACATAACACAAACTTGAGCAGTTTTGCCCCTTTGGGTTCCAGCAGCATGGCAAGGACTAACACCCCCACCCCCACAAGGCTCCACCCCATTTCTACCAGTCTATAGGAGTTAATTTCAGGCAGATCCAGTCACTAGCTACAAATGGTATCAGCTCATTGTTGATGTTAATAGGCCATCAGTGTCTGAGGAAACGTTTGTAGTGGCTTGTGATTAGCTGAGGATGCATTTTCAGCTACAGTTGTTGAAGCCTCTTAGCTGCAATGAGTCCTGCCCCTGCGATACTATACGCTGCAAGCAGCTTCTGCTGATGGCACAAGATTGGAAGAGCTGGGGGAAATAGGGAGAGGGCTTGGCTGGGGGTTCCAAGTTGTAGGAGGGCAGTTGGAGGAGCAGTTAGGGGGTGTATCTAGGTCTCTGGATTGGGAGCTCATGCCTGGGTCAGCACAGTGGGGGCTCAGCAGGATAATGTGGAGGATCAGGGGTGGGGGTGATGACTGAGATGGGGGTGATGTCTGGGTTGGGGCCTCAGAAGTGTGATATGGGGTAGAGGCTCCGGGGCATAGGGTGGGTGCTCCAGTATAAGGGTGATAGTTCATGGGGTTTTGTGGGGGGGAGCACATATGGCTTCTGAACCCTGACCCCACCTCCAGGCATCCTCCCCCTGAGCACTCACCATGTAGACCCCAGCACGAATCACCCCTGCTCCCCCAGCCACCAACACAACCTGAAGCCCCCACACCCACCCTTAAACTTCATCACCCCTGCATGAGTTTTCACCTCCAATCCCCCACCCTACACATTGACTTCATGAAACCCACATCCTATATGAGCCCCTACTATCACACTCAATACTTCACCCCTTGCACAACCCCCCAGCCCTGAGCCCCTTCCACAGGCAACACCTCCTCGGACCTCATCCTGAATACCCAGGCATGAACCACCCCATACCCCCACTCCCAGCCTGGATCCCACCCCACCCCACCCCACCCATCTTGCACACATACACCCCTGGTATGAACCCCCTGACTTCTGCCCCTTCTGCACTTTCTATTGCAGCCTTTTAAAAATCACATTAAGTTTAGGAAACAAAACAAAACAAAATGAGAACCAATCAATCTTCTGCAGGGGCAGGGCACAGAGCCTTTCATTCCCTCCTCTCCCTCACTTAAACCTTGATTGATTGACCTGAACTAAGCTGCTCTGTTGTCATGGGTCTCCAGAGGGCACCTTTAAATCTTCCCCCTTGGGCCGCATGCCACAGCTCAGAGTAACATTGTGAAGCTTCCAACAGACCTCCCTCAATACAAACAAATGGATTTTTGGGGGGCAAGGGGAGCCCATCTCGTCCAATTATTGACCTATCTTGCTGGATTTTGACCTCGCTGATAGTTGGCCCATTCTCTCCCAGCTTGGAAAATTTGGCAGCTTTCCCTCCATATTTCACATGACAGGCAATTGATCAAGCCTTTTCACTCTTTGTTCTAAAATTTCCACACTCCTCCCAAATATCTACCATAGCCAACGCACTAGAAGAACTCTACATAGGTCTATATCTCAAAGAGCAGCACTAACCTCTGTCCATAAAGCCCTACTTGGGTGGCTAATCCATGTCTCCTATAACATCCCATAGTAAGCTTCATTATCCACAAAACCTAGCTAATCCATTAGCAAATTACCATAACTGTCTACATGCAAGATTTGAGGCAGATCGGACAAGGGGAAACTTAGCTATGCCCTCAAATTGGACCTTTTTCCCCTATGGGAAAAACACACAAAATGGTGTTCCCACTCATTAACTTATTAGTGGTTTATTTTTATTATTCCAATGATCCCATTAGCAAGAGAAACTTCAGTCAATGGATTTCACTGTTTGGGGCTCTGAAAGTTTTTTTGTTTTTTTGTTTTTCTTTTGCACTGCAGCAAACCTTGACTTATTGACAAAGAAATGTGGAATAGAGATAAAGCTACTTAATCATCTACTTGTTCTTGCTCAACACATTTTCCTCCCATGTCTTCAGTGGAAAACAAGTGGATAAGCACTCTAATTATCCATAAAAGTTATTTCATAGTTTTCCCTTTCATTCAATAGGCAGCTACTTCAACCTAGAAGTGTGTAGATAGTGTCATTATCTAGATAAGTCTGGACTTAGTAATATCTGGGAGAAGTCAAGAATGTCCAGATATATAAGATCAGACCAAAGGCCTATCTAGTCCAGCATTCTGTTCACATAAAGGTCAACCAGATGCCTGTGGGAAGCCCACAAACAGGAAATGATAGCATTAGAATACTCCTGCTCATGTCCCCTGACAACTGGTATACAATGCCTATGATGCTGGAGCAGTTTACTGTTCCTTGTTATTTTAACATTCCTAAATAATTTGGTGTTCTCAGCAAATTTAGTCATCTTTCTGCTCAGCCCCAGCTCCAGATAATTTATCAACATGTTATGAAAAAGCACTAGACCAAATGCTGATTCTTGAAGGATTCCAGTGTTTACATTCCTCCATGGTGAAAACTCTCAAATTATTCCTACTCTCTGCTTTCTATTCATTATCCATTTTCCTATCCACAAGAGGGTCTTTCCTCTTATCCCATGATTGCTAAGTTTGCTCAGGAGGTTTTGGTGAGAGACTTTGTCAAAAGCCTTTTGAAAGTCCAAGAAGACACCATCTACCAGATCACCCCTTTTCTAATGATTATTGACACTCTGAAAGAATGCTAAAAAGTTGGTAAGACCAGACACACCTTTACAGAAGCCATGCTTGATTATTCTTCAGCATGGCTTGTCCTTCTATATGTTTGATAATTTTATCTTTAATAATACTTTCCACCATTTTATACACAACAGATTATAAACTAATGCAGTCTACAATTTCCTGCACACATTTTTCAAAATGGCCACTTTCCAGTTCTCTGGCACAGATGTTAATCTTAGGGATGTGTTATACATTTTTGTTAGAAGATCAGAAATTTCACATTTGAATTAAGAACTCTTGAACGGATACCATCTGGTCATGGTGATTTGTTTGTTTTCAATTCATCAGTGAGTTCTAGAGGTTCATCTCTTGTCACTACTTCAGTTCCTCAGATTATGTTCCTGAAAATGTCAGTTTAGTCATGGGTATCTGTTCAACATCTTCTGCAGTAAAGTCATATGCAAAGAATTCATAGAATCATAGAATAGTAGAGTTGGAAGGGGCCTATAAGGTCATTGAGTCCAAACCCCTGCTCAATGCAGGAACTAGAACACACACACACACACACAGAGAGAGAGAGAGAGAGAGAGAGAGAGAGGATGAGTAAGTTCACGGTGACACTATAGCACAATTCATTCAGCTTGTCCTCTATCTCCTTATCCACCTTTAGAACTACTTTAAATCCCTTGTCATCCAAAGGACAACTAGCAGTTTTCTGCTTCTAAGTTTTTTTTTTTAAAAAAGCTTTGTTGTTGGTTTTAAATTTATTAGCAATATTGATTAATTGGTTGCATTTCTATACCACCTTTTAGCCAAAGGTCTCTGGGTATTTTACAAGTTTTGCTTCCCAGAATACCTGTTACATCCCTTGTTGTCTGCTTGCATTTCATTTGTGGAAGTTTATGTTTCTTTTTGTTTTCCTTGTTTGGGCAAGACCTCCATTTTCTGAGGGAAACCTTCTTTTGTCTAAAAGCACATGTATTTAGATTTACAAGCCTTCTAGGCCTGGAAGCCCTGCAAGGTATACAATACAGAGCCCTAGGCTTACAATACAGGGAACAAAAAAAATTAAATCTCCCCAGAGCCTCTTCAATGCTATGTGTTTGATATTGCTATGCCATTATTCTACACATTCAATGCTGAACACAGCTGGGGTTGCCAGAGATGGACAATCAGTTTATTTCCAATCTGTGACAGTTTCCCGTGTATTCATTCATAAGTCCATTCCATCCCATTTCCAAATCAGCCTGTGGGTTTTTTTGTTTGTTTTTAAAGCATACAAAAATATGTGTTATTTTTGAAAATATTTTTTCCAGAAAAGTCACACTTTTATGCATTTCCCCCAAAATGTGCATTTTGAACAAATTTTATCTTAAAATATGCATTTTCATATGCCTTTTGGTATTTTATTTCATTTTTTGAGCTGAGGTCTGTATCACAAAATTCAAAGAAAGGCAAAAAATGAAGGCTCATTTCATTTCAATCCGTTTTTCAGTCTGAGAAGTGTGAATCAGGTTGGTTTTCTTCAAACTTTAGACCAAATAAAATCCTGAAACATCCCTATAAGTTGCACATTAGCATTTTGCTAAGAAATCTCATTTTGGGAGTTGCCCAATTTTTTTACTGACCCCTGCTCTCATGCCATTACAGTGGCTTGATCTCTGGACATTAGCCGAGAGATCATACCTAGTTATCTCTAAGTTATGAAAAAAAAATTGCCTGCTGAGTTCTGCAGATCAGAAATCAGGTTCTGCCATGAAAGACACAAGAAAAAGGTACATCAGCATTGTTTTTATGGAAAGTTGGTAACCCTAGCCATTTTCCACATGAATATTTTTAGACTTGCTTCATATAATCTACATTTGTGGCATGTTCTTTTAACAGGGGAAGTACCAGCTATTTTTTCTCCCATATTAAATGTCCTTGAGATTTATTTAGGAATTACTTTCTAATCTGCAATATGTCACTAAAGATTAGAGCCAGGTGGGTCTAGAAAAAGAGAATTCTTCATCCTGTTTATCAGAGCAAGCTAAACAACTTTGAAAAATGCACGTATAACTTCATTTGAAGGAATATGTGGTTTAAAATAATTATGGGAGAAAGTTAGAAAAAAGTTAGATTGGGGAAAAAGAAAAAAATACCATAAAAAACATTAAGCAGAACTTAATCCAATCCAGGACTCAGCTCAAGCCTGTTTTCATTTTTTTAATGTTAGGACTCAGCTTTTGTGGAGTGATAATCCACAAATTGTGTCTTTGGGCACATGGAATACCTTTCTCCCCCCCCCCCATGCCGACATATGGAATTGAAAAAAAAATCCAGGTTATCCAGTAAGGTGTGAGTCCCACACCTTTTCCTTCAGAGAGTGAGCATAAATGATTTTAATACAAAATGCATTTTTTTAACCAATTAAATTTTAGGAACGTACTGGTAACACACCTCCCCCCTTTCCCCATAGCAAAGCTTATAATTTCAGTTCAGTCCATTTTCAGTTAAAGTTTTCAGGTATCAGGGCTCTGAAAAGCCTTTTCCATAGACCCTGGAAGTTTTGCAACTTCATGAGGGGTTTTTTAATAGGGGTGTGCACGGACCCACCGGATCGGATCGGGACCCGGATCGGGACCTCCAATTTTGTCACGGATCGGTTCGGACAAAATCGGAGGCCCCCCGGACCGGATCGAGTACGATCCCGATCCAAAAATTGGAAATTTTTGGATCGGCCGCCATTTTTTCCCCCATAGACTTGCATTGCAATGCAAGTCTATGAGGAAAAAATGGCGGCGGGTGGGTGAGGGGGGGCCTAACTCCCTCCCCCCCCCGGGGCCGTCCGCTGTGGACAGCCCCGGCAGGTAAGCCCCCTCCCCCGCGCTCCCTACCCCCCCTGGGGCCGTCCGCTTCCATCCGCTGGCGCCCGCGGGCGCCAGCGGATAGAAGCGGATGGCTCCGGGGGGGTTAAGCCCCCTTCCCCGCCACTGCTTACCTTTTAGGGTTGTTCACTCCCGTCCGGCGCCGGCGGCTACCGCCAGCCGGCTTTGCGGCTTGCTCTCGAGTAGCGCGCCGGGTGATCACCCGGCGCGCCACCCTGGTGCAGGCCGCGGAGCCCGCTGGTAGTAGCCGCCGGCGCCGGACGGGAGCGGATGGGCCGGGAAGGTAAGGGCCCCCTCCCCCCCTCCGCGCGCCCCCTCCTCCCCTCCACGCACCCCCTGCTTACCTTCCCGGCCCGTCCGCTCCCGTCCGGCGCCGGCGGCTACTACCAGCCGGCTCCGCGGCCTGCTCTCGAGTAGCGCGCCGGGTGATGACATCACCCGGCGCGCCACCCTGGAGCAGGCCGCGGAGCCCGCTGGTAGTAGCCGCCGGCGCCGGACGGGAGCGGACGGGCCGGAAAGGTAAGGCCCCCCTCCTCCTGCCCCCTCCTCCCCCCCCCGCTGTCCACTTTCATCGGCGGGCGCCCGCTGGCGCCTGCCAATGGAAGCAGCGGTGGGTGCCAGTGGGCGCCCGCCGATCCGCCGAACCGGTTCGGAGCCTTTTCGGACCGGTTCGGATTGGATCGGCCGATCCAGCTGTCGGATTGGAAATCGGATAATTTATCCGATTTCCCACTGGACCGGACTCGTATCGTGGATCGGGTCCGATCCAGTGCACATCCCTATTTTTTAATATATATTTTATAGGGATGTGCACACCCGAAAAGGTCGTATTTTATCGTTATTGGAATTTTGGACCAAAAAAATTATCATCTCCAATAATATCATAAGTTAACCGTATAATCTTCACAATAATTATCGGAAATCCGATATTGAATTTGCAGCCCCATTGTGCCCTATAGAGCTGAATTCTTTTTAGAAAAAATGCCTATAACTTCTGTATTTTCAAAGTTACAGGCTTGAAACTTGGTCACAATGCTTATGGGGTATGCCTAAGTATGTGTATGAAATTTGACATCGATCCCTCCAACTCTCAATTTTATATGAATTTATTAAAGAACGTTTAAGTTCTGACAGGTCAAAAGTTGCACGATCTTTCAAAAATTCATATAAAATACAGGGATGGAGGGATTGATCTGGAATTTGGCACATATGTGTAGCAAGATGTGCTAGACATGTGTATGAAATTTGAGATCGATCCCTTCAACCTTCAATTTTATATGAATTTTTTAAAGATCCTGCAACTTTTTGACAGGTCTGAATGAACACACATGGCAAGCTGTCATTCTGACCTATCAGAACTTATTATTATTATTATTATTATTATTATTATTATTATTATTATTTATTACACTTATATACCACCCCATAGCCAAAGCTCTGTGGGCGGTTTACAAAATTAAAAAGATTGAGCATTAAAAAGACAATATAAAACACACGCACGCACGCACAAACCAATGGCACCAATAGGAACTTCTCTCTTTTTCCTTTTCTTTTCTTTTTTATTTATGTTCCTATCTGAAAGGGCTGAGCTGAAATGTGGGCGGGCTTTTAGCAAAATATAACTCCTCCTGCAACAAGTGCCCCTTTTGGTAAAAAGCTAGCAACAGTTATATCGACATGTAGCCAATGAGATATCATAAACAAATTGACATCTGCAAGCCAACAAAGCTCATGCAAAGTGAGAGCTAGGCTTCCCTGACTAGGCAGTGCTATTACTCTGAATTAGCTTGGTTTGTTCTCAGCCGTGTCTGGTTGGCTGCATGATAGCGTCATTGATGCAAGACAGCAGAGGCAAACCTGAAGGTGGGGGGAATGGCTCTGAACACCATGGCCCTTTCTACACCTATGGGTGTAGAGAGAGGGAGGGGGGATGATCCCGGATGTACCTGCTTCCGGGATCATTACTGCAGTCCAAACAGGAAGCGTGATGTCCCGGAAGGAAACAGGGACATCAAGCTCATCATTTTTTAAAAAAAAAACGATGGAGCCGAGAGCACACTTGTTCTCCAATGCAGCAGTAAGTGAAAAAAGAAAAAAAAAGCCCCAACCCCACTCCCCCCCATCCTGATGCCCCTAGACTCCCCCTGGCCCAGCTCCTTCTCTCTTGCAAACCCCCGCTACTTGTGGGGAAGAGGAAAGAAGCCGGGACGGGTGCCCACACCACCCATGGTCCTTGGGATTGTCCCAGGACTGCAGGTAAAATCCCTGTAAAATGGAAGTGTTGTCCCTCCCCACTCCCGGGATCCCCTGTGAGGCATTTGAATGCACAGGACGACCCAGGGATGACACTGGGGAAAATCCCTGGTGTGGAAAGGGCCCAAGGGATAAGTGCAGAAAAGGTAAGTTTGTTGTGTGTGAGGGGAAGTCTTTGGTGAAACATCTTGGACCTCTCAAATGTCCCATTTTGTACTGAGAATGCTTGCTGGCTTAGTTTTCATAGCATAAGTGGTTCCTGGTACGACCCCTGAGCTTTGGTGCACATTCTCTTTGTATTTCAATTTGGGATGGGTGAATGAGCAACTCTCCAGATTACTAGGATACATCTCACAGCTCGTCTCATGTCCAATTCCTGTTCGTGGTTCAGATTGCTGCGCTTGCCCTGCACATATGAGACAATTGTGCAAATGGAGATGCAATCAAACATCAAATGTGTGCAAATTTCTCCAAAGTTGAATAAATTTCCTAATTTTCACAACCTTCTTCCTTAGACTGAAGCAGGGCTGATTCAGTATATGGGAGGAATTTTTCGCCAACTAGGAAAGTTGCACAAATCAAACCGGAAAGCAGTGCAAATCGAACATGGGCACATGTTTGACCATTTACACATATTTTAGGCAGAAACATGCTTGTGCTCGCAACCACATTTGGGAGCTTTGAACACAACATGCTGGCATTTTTTTGAGCAAAAGCAAAATTTTCATACATCCCTAATTTCAATTTTAACAGGGAATATTTTAACCCTTCTAAAAGAGAGTCCTTTAACCCTTTGGTAGGAGATGGGTCTGTGTTTTTTGACAGAGGAGGCAAGATAAACCAAATTATAGCGCTGGATTGACATAATGACTCCTGTAATGAACAGATTAACAGAGTTTTTAACACCCATCGCCATGCAAACTCCTGGGAAAAATAAAAAGATCAAGTCTCGTTTGACTATGAAGTTAAAACTTCCATAAGGAACTCAGAAAGTCAGCTTCATAATCAATCCACCACTAATAAAGCGTTCAAGGTTCTGTCATGGAATGTGGCGGGATGGTCTTCCCAAGTTAGCAGACATGAATTTTAAAGAGTTTTGTGCAAACTTTGAAATCCTTTGCATCCAAGAAATTTGGGTTGCCTGACCAGACTTTCCCTCTCTTCCAGGGTATGCAGTATACTCTCTTCCTGCTATCAAATCAGATGTTAAGGGTTGACACCATGGTGGTTTGGCAAACATGGTCTTAGTGGATTCTAATCCAACTATCTCACAGATGGATGTTGGGTTTAGTAGTAATATTTTAATTCTCCATATTGAACAGCCCAGTGGTGTGAAACTCATTTTGATTAATGTATATTGCCTCCCTCGGAACTCAAAGTATGAAGGTGTTTTTAGTTGGACTGATTTAGACAAAGTGCTTGCATCTCTATTTGACTCTTATCCTAACCCATTAATTTTAATAGCAGGAGACATGAATGTTAGAGTGGGCCCAAATAATTAAAAAATTGCTGAGAAAATGGGTTTAGCTCCTGAGGAACTGAACCATTTCCCCATCAGGAACTCTAAGGACCTTGGGATCGATAAGGCTGGCCAATCTCTTTTTCCCCTCATTTTTAAATTCCATCTATTCCTATGTAATGAGTCCAACAGAGACCCTGAATCAGATCTATATACATGCATAGGACCTAAGGGTAAAAGTGTGATAGATTATCTCATCCTCTCGCAAGCAGCCATCTCATTGTTTGTTAATTTCAAAGTTTTGGTTAGACCCGAGAGTGATCATATGCCAATCCAACTATCTCTTCTTCCTCTGTTCAGTCCAATACCTTCTCCAGTAAATCTGATGGCTCCACCTGAGAATGTAATAACTCAAGGAGGCAAAAGGGTCCATTGGAATGGGAAGGTACAAGCTACTATAAATTCCTTTCTAATGTCCCCTAAAACTCTTTTGATAAGAGATCAACTTCTGATTCACCCAGACCCCCTAGAAATTTTTGATAAATTAGTCCAAGAAATTAGACCATTTGTGGTCAACCCTAATCCCAAGTATCCAGCTAAACAATCCAACTATGGCTGGTTTGATGCACAATGTGCCACTCAGAAGTGCATCTTAGCAAAAGCTATAAGAAAACTGAGATGGGAAGACTCACTAGAAAATTATAGGCTCTACATACATCTCCGAAGAGAGTATAAAAATTTACTTAGGGAAAAAAAGGCCTATACGCCACACATGGATGGAGTTAGGCCGGGCAACCATGGAAAGGGATTCATCTAGATTCTGGGCTCTGGTTGTATAAGGGACAAGAAATGCATGTGGCGTTATCAATAATCAAATTACCTCTGCGCAATGGCACACCCATTTTTCTTCCCTTTTCAACCAGTCTACTTTTGGGACCACCTTGAATCCCTGTTATAGCATGGACATTTCTGTGTTTCCTTCTTGTCCTGAATGGGAGCCAGTAACCTTCAGTGAAATAAATATTCTGATTAATTCCCTACCTACCAAAAAAAGCCCCTGGAGAAGATATGCTCCCTGGATAATTATTTAGATCAAATCCTGGTTGGTGATCCCCAGTCCTTGCCTCATTGTTTTACCCATATTAACCAGCATGGGAAAATTCCTCAGAGATGGGGAGTAAGCATAGCTGTCCCTATTCATAAAAAAAGGTTCTAAGGCTGACCCGAAGAATTTTAGACCAATCAGTCTATTGTGTGTTGTGTCAAAATTATATTCAAAATATTGATTAGGCAAGTTGGCGTCCTGGGCCACTGAAAATGGCATTATTGCTGAAGAACAAGCAGGGTTTATGAAAGGTAAATCCACAATAGATCAATGTTTTGTCCTCCATCATGTGATTCAAAAATACTCACAAAATGGTAGAAAAGAACTGTTTGTTGCTTTTGTGGACCTCAGCTCTGCTTTTGACCTTATAGACAGGGGACGCCTTTGACAAAAGTTAGCTGCCACTAATCTTGACAGAAGGCTGCTCTTTTTAATTCAACTGCTCCATACCGATACTTCCCTCAGGGTTAGACTTGGGGCAAATGGATTGTTATCTGATATCATCCCTACTGATAGGGGAGGCCGACAGGGGTGTCTTTTAGTCCCCTTTTTATTCAACTTCTATATAAATGATATTGTTCAAGAACTGAGAGGTTTAGAATATTTTTCAGTCTCCATTCAGGATGTTAAACTCTCAGTTCTTTTGTATGCCGATGATATTGTTTTGATTTCTGCCACCTTAATTGGGATGCGGAGACTTTTGAGGAAGTTAAAAGTCTTTTGCACAAAAAAGCAGTTAACAGTTAACCATTCTAAAACTAAAGTGGTGGTCTCTGGGAGGAAGGGAAAATGTCACAGCTGTAGATTAGATAACAAACTCATTGAACAACAATGTTATTTTAAGTATCTGGGTTTAGGTTTTAATTCAAAATTGTCCTGGAAGCCACACTTGCACACAGTTAAGTTGAAATCCTCCCATTCTATTCATTCTCTATTGTGGTTCTCCAGATTTTTTTTGGGGGGGGGAGCTTAGTTGCTCCTACAGTTGAGGTATGCCAGAAGAAGATTGTGCCACAACTACTGTACGGTGCAGAGATTTGGGGATACAGTCATAATTTCCCTTTGGAAGTTGTACAGAACTCTTTCTTGAAATATCTTCTGGCTGTCCCCAATGCTACACCTGCCCCCTTTCTAAGGGCTGAAACAGGACTTATTTCCCTACAATCCAGTATGCATGTCACACTAGCCCTATGCTGGCTGAAGCTGGCTAGCATGAGTGATACCCGGCTTCCTAAAAAATGCTATTTAGAGCAATTACTGACTTTACCTTGGGCAAATTCAGTCAGTATGATACTCCACTATTACAGGATTAATGTGGAAGCCCTACCAAACTATTCCTCTAATAGAGTTAAACAACTTGTCAAAGAAAAAAAATCATATTGATTCCAAATGGTGGGATTTACATTTACTCTCCCAAATGGCATATTCCTTCTGGTACCCAGTATATAAAACATCTTTTGGGTTGGAGCAATACTTTATCAATCTCACCCTGGTGCCACTCAGAAAAGCATTCACAGCTTTGTGTTTTCAGTGTATGCCCTCCACCTATCTAAAGGGAAGATTTAATTATATTCCTGTGCACCAGAGACTTTGTATTTGCAAGTCAGGGGAAGTGGAGGACATCCAACATTATCTGCTGCCATGCCCTCTTTATACATCCCCTAGACAAAAAAATCTCAATTACATTCTTCGTTCCCTTTCTAACTGTCCTGCCCTTGAGCAACTCTCTAGGCATCAACACCATTTATAGGTACCGTAATGAGGAGCTAGAGATAGATAGATGATAGATAGATAGATAGATAGATAGATAGATAGACTTACTGTTGTAATTGTATTTTTATTAGCTCATTTTATTTGTATTTTATCCTTTTAATTATATCAAACTGTGATGGTGTATCGCTTTTAGCAATAAAGATTTCATTCATTCATTCAATATGGACTGTGTTGGGCTCTGTTAAAATGAATGGATCCTGGAAAACACGCCACTGCTTATTGTATTACCGCTTTAGTATATAACGGTGCTATGAAGGTGGAGGTTTTTTTTTCCTGGAAACAAAAACATCTAGACATATCCTTTTAATACTTGTAGAGTATAACACAGACAAAAAATATGCAGAATAGAACATCAACTCTTTCCTGTTTACAAATTTGTTGTTGTGGCAAATAAAAGTTGCATTTTTTCAACACTTTTTTTTTTGGCAACTAGAATACACGGAATAACCGTCAGAAATCATAAATGTCATACTTTTGTCACCAGAAGTTGAAGAAGTCTGCAGGGTTCCTATTTGGATGCAAATCCCAGAAGTCCCACCTCCTGTGATTCACATCAAAATCAACTTTGAAAATGGTTTTGATATTGGAAGCTGCTGTCAAGATAAAACTTTCATTCAACCAACAGTCATCCCACTCCAAGAAAGCTTCTGCCTCTATTCCACACAGATCTTGGCTTTCATTTCACCCCCAAGGTTTTTCTTTCTTTCTAATTTTTATTTGAATTCAATGTAGCAGTACAATTGGTAAACATAAGTTGAACAATGGGAAACAAATTTAAAACGACACAGATGAAAATGACTTACAGTTTTTCTTGAAGATGTTCAGCACTGTTAAAACTGCTTTCTTTCTTTTCTAGGGGTAACTTAAAAAACAAATAAGCAAACAAAACCATGCCTTGCGAAAATGTTTGCTTATTTATTTACCTTGCCCTCAGTTTTCATTTTCAGTTGCTCTCACTTACCCTCAGTGAAATCATGATGTCACTAAATCTAATTAGCTGTGTACTAGTAATACTTCATCCAGTTAAGGGTGTGACTCCTGACATGTTCATCTTACAGAATTCAGTGCTGGTCTTTTCATTACTTTCAAAAGATGGGGATGGGACGACATCCCCCAAAATGCTGAATTAATTTCAAGGGGTGGGAGCAGATAAAAATCAAAGAACTGTCAGTTCATGGGTGGGTTTACCATAAAGAGAATGGTCTGGGGGCTTCTCTTTTTCACCCCTCTCCTCAAAAGACTGTCCTCTGCAGCTCAGTGCTTTATAATGAAGGACAGAATGTCCCAGGAGACCAGTGTTGATTTAGGTCATCTTTTCTTTAGTTTGCTTGTGCCCACCTCTCCAAAGTAACTGATATTTTAAATGGTTTATTATTTCTATGACAGAAAGAGATAGGTGAGCTCGGGGTGGGGAGGTGCCCCATGAGTGCTTGCATTCCCTGCTTGAGTGGCCCGCTCCAAGAAGCGGGCCATGTGAGCCCCTGAGCCCACCCTTTCCCCACTGCTGTGCTAATGGTGGAGGGGAGAAATGTGCACTTTCTGAAGACTCTGGAAAGTGTGTGTTTCCCCTCCCGTGTCACTGGAGGCCTTAAAGACTCTCTTAATGCAAGGGTGCCCTTGCATTGAGAAGGCCTTTAAGGCCTCCATTGGCTCGGGGGGGGGGGGCAGGAAAGTACACTTAGCAGAGCCTCTGGAAAGTGTGCAATTCCCACAGGTATGCCAATGGCACTTTCCCCTCCTCATTCCCCCCCACCGCTCTAATTGGGGCCTTAAAGGCCCTCTTAATGCAAGGCTACCATTAGCATGTCCAGGGGAATTGTGTGCTTTCTGAAGCACGCTTTCCCAGTGTGGACTCGTGCCAGAGTGCTCCCAGGCTCTCACAAGGGGACTGGGTCCACACGTGCTTGTGGGCAAAGAATATTTGGCCCATGTTTACTTGCTTTATGTCAGGGGTGGGCAACACACAGCCCACAGGCTGCATGCACATACACCCGTCTGATTTTGTGGCCCCCGACTGCCCAGCTGCTGCTGCTGCTGCTCCACTAAATTTGCTTCGAAATGGAGAATCCAGAGAGCGCCATTTGCTTTTAAAACAAGTCACATGTTCCCTGCATGCTCAGGTTCCCCTTCCCACCACTGAATTTCATCAGTGCAGCAGGTGGTGGGTTTCAAGGTGGTGGTGGGGGGGAATTTGCCACCAGAACCTTGTGTGTTACCTACCCCTGCTTTATATTCTGAGACAGAATGAGTTTCTGGGGGAAATGGTTTTATTAATTACCTAATCCTCCTACCTTATGAGTAAAAATGGGTGCCTCCTGAAGCAGGTGATTTGAAACTTTGGAATCATCTCCACACCTATGTGACTAAGTCAGAAAGGAAACTTACAGATGTCAGAGGAATCTGCTGCCCGGAGCACCCCATGCTATCAGCAGCTTGGCTCCCTGCAAGCTGGACTCCATCTGCATAGTTGGGCCAGTTCATGGATTTTCAGGATGTTGGTGGTTATATATGGACATAAAATTTTGGGGAAATGGCGGCTGCCATTTCCATAATTTGTGCAAATTTCAGCTGTTATTTGCACAATTTGCAGGAATTATGCAAATTATGACTGAAATTGGCACGAATTGCAGCCGAAATTCATGCAAATTCAGCAAATTGCAGCCAAAGATTGTGCAAAGTCTTACGTACACACACACACACACACACATACACAAAGAGAAAATATTCCCGAATTTCAGGAAAAGCCTGTGGCGCAGCTAGCAGTTGAAACCGGAATGCGGCAGAAATCCAGCGAGCCCAAAAAGGGGCAGATTTCCTGGTGACAGGCATCCCTAAGGAAACGACAACTCCTATGAACCCTGCTGAAAAGTGGTGTACCTGAGCATGCTTAGGAGAGACTTGAGGCCAGTCAGGGATGGATTCTCCTGTTTTTAGCAAGTGTTCCCTGGAAACACAATAGTACGCCTCAAATAGGGATAACCATAGGCTGACCATATGAAAAGGAGGACAGGGCTCATGTAACTTTAACAGTTGTAGAGAAAAGGGAATTTCAGCCAGTGTCATTTGTATGCAATTAGTTCCTGGTGAAATTCCCTCTTCATCACAACAGTTAAAGTTGCAGGGGCCCTGCCTTCTTTTGTATCTGGTCACTCTAGTATAGTGCCTGCAACGTTAACTGTTGTGATGAAGAGGGAATTGCACCAGGAACTGATTGTATACAAATTACACTGGCTGAAATTCCCTTTTCTCTACAACTGTTAAAGTTACATGAGCCCTGTCCTCCTTTTCATATGGTCAGCCTAGATAACCAGACCACTCCACACCCATTTCAGACGTTGCTTGCCAAATCCCTACCACTTACCCAAGCCCAATCAGTGGCAATATTGCCTCATTAAGCCCACCATTTAATAATAATAATAATAATAATAATAATAATAATAATAATAATATATTTATTTATCACCCGCCTCTCCCAACGGATCGAGGCAGGAAACAACACCAAACACAAAATACAAAAACTGATTAAAAGCAGATAAAACCAGTACATCATTAAAACACCAATAAAACACCAATAAAACACTTTAAAATTCATCTGGGTAGGCCTGCCGGAAGAGATAAGTCTTTATAGATCTTTTAAATTCCGGAAGACTAGTGAGTTGGCGAATCTCTCCCGGCAGGTCATTCCATAATCTGGGAGCGGCAGAAGAGAAGGTCCTCTGGGTAACGGTTGTCAGTCTAGTTCTTGTTGACTGTAATAAATTCTTCCCAGAGGACCTGAGCGTGCGGGGCGGATTGTATGGGAGAAGGCGATCCCGTAGGTAACCTGGACCCAAACCATGTAGGGCTTTAAAGGTAATAACCAACACTTTGTACTTCGCCCGGAAACTGATTGGCAGCCAGTGAAGAGATTTTAAAACTGGTGTAATGTGGTCACCCCTAGATGTACCGGTGACCAACCTGGCTGCCATATTTTGAACTAATTGAAGTTTCCGGACTAGGCACAGAGGTAGCCCTATGTACAGCACATTGCAGAAGTCGAGCCTCGAAGTTACCAGTGCGTGCACTACTGATTTTAGGTCTTCCAACTCTAGGAAGGGGCGCAGCTGGCGTATCAGCCGAAGCTGATAGTAGGCACTCCTGGCAGTCGCATCTATCTGAGCTGTCATTTGGAGCGACGGATCCAGGAGCACCCCCAAGCTGCGAACACAGTCTTTCAGGGGGAGCGTAACCCCATCCAGAACTAGATGCAACTAGAACATTTAAAGTGGTGATGTATGCAACACTACAAGCATTCATGTACCTTTAACCCTGCCATTTATGCAAATGTCACCTTTAAGGACAAGAAAAGCTGCCAATATGATAGCTAGCTGAGGGAGAGGGCGCTCATGCACTTGCTTGACTCGGCAGGCATCTAGTCGGGCAAGCATGGGGTCCATGGAGGGGCTGAGCCAATGACTTCTCACCCAGCTTTGAGCCCCAGCCAGACATCCGCAACATCCTTAGCCTCCAATCGAGTTCCCTTAGGGTGACCAGATAAAATCCAGGTCAGGGCTCCTGTAACTTTAACAGTTGTAGAGAAAAGGGAATTTCAGCCAGTGTCATTTGTATGCAATTAGTTCCTGGTGAAATTCCCTCTTCATCACAACTGTTAAAGTTGCAGGGGCCCTTCTTTCTTTTGTATTTGGTCTCTCTAGTATAGTGCCTGCAACTTTAACTGTTGTGATGAAGAGGGAATTTCACCAGGAGGAAATTGCATACAAATGACATAGGCTTAAATTCCCTTTTCTCTACAACTGTTAAAGTTACATGAGCCCTGACCTGGATTTTATCTGGTCACCCTACGTTCCCTCAGTTCTCGTTGATGTACTCACTACGGCTGATTAAGTGGGACTGGATAGGGCAGTAACTAAAGCTTAGTTATTGGCAGTAAGAGCTTTAAGCTAAACTATGCTGGTACTTAGGGTATTTCCCCCCTATCCCTTTTGCCTTCAGACCCACATCCAAGAGTGTCTCTAAAATGGAATTTGGTCATTGGGTTGAATGATGTTCAACACCATTGTTTTATGCCATGTAGGCATGGTGGGGTGCAGCCAAGTTTGCATATGCTGGCTGTATGTTTTAGACACCCCGCCTTGTCATGTCAAAAATGCTCCTAGGATTCATTCTCAGCTCATGCAGGGAGCCAGTCATACTTTCTCCCTTCCCACTCTAATGCACTTTATCCAAACTCTTGTCATCTATAACTCTTGCAGCAAGTACCCTTCCCCTTATTTTTTCCTTTCCTTAACTCCAAGGTTGAAGCCTCAGTAGTTGCCATAGTTGAAGTGTGTAGCATTGTGCGGCGTAACCCTATGCATATTTCAGAAGTTAGTCCCAATGTATTCAACAAGGCTTGCTCCCAAGAAAGTGTATTGAGGATTATTGCCTTTGTGCATGCATGTGGCATTATATACGTACAAATAGGAATGCTGGAGAAATCCGCAATAGATGAGGTCAAATTTCTGTGAATTTGACCTGCAGCTTTCACACCAGACCAGCTTTTTCTGACTCTCAAGGATTCCACAGATGTGCTGACCTTTAAAACAACACACCAAAAACATTTGGGGCAAATTCACACTTGCGTAAATGCAGGTTAGCACATATGCGCATTTGCAAATGAACGAAATGCATGAATATGAAAAAATGTGATTCCGTCAAGGAGCAGGCAATGGAACAACAGGAAGCTGCCTTATACTGAGTCAGACCGTGGGTCCATCTGGCCCAGTATTGTCAACACTGACTGGCAGTGGCTCTCCAGAGCTCCAGGTAGGAATTTTTACAGCCCTACCTGGAGATGTGGGGGATCGAACCTGAGACTTTCTGCTTGCAAAGCAGATGCTCTGTCACGGACCTACACTGCACAACTGCGAAACACAGACGATACGGGTTTAACAAAATCTGTACATCCCTACATACAAACGCATGCACACACATGCTGTTTCGCTATCATTCATTGTTTATCTGATCTTATTTTATGTAATGGGTAATATGTTCCTTGTTTTAGTGTTACTGCCAGCACTTATTCATTATTAATCTTCTTACTACAGTGCTTTGTGGCTTTAAAATGTATTGTTGTTCACAGATTGTAAAATAGTACGTTGAAAGGCACCTTGGAAGGGTTTTATTTTAAAAGTCAGCCTACCAATATTTAGGGATATACAGCAATTTTCTCTTCACAAATTTTGTGAACAAGTCGTGTTCACAATCCTGAATGCATGTAGGAGGCTTTTTTCCCTCTTATTTTTGAGAAATATTAGTAAATTCTCAAATTTATGATTGCTTTTGAAAAATGCATTTTTAAAAAGTGTCATTTTAAATACACATAAAAAAAAACCCAACAAATTTATTTTCACACTTTACTCAATGGGCGGGGGGAAGTGCACACTTTTGAAAAGTGTGCATAGAAATGTGTAATTCTCCCATTTGAATGAGCAGAAAAAATGTGAAAATGAAAACGGGAGTGAGCTTTGGAGTGCTTTCCTAAGAATTTAGGTGAGCTTGAAAAATTGCTGCTTCTCTGATGTTTAATAATAAATAAATAAATAAATAAATAAATAAGTGCCCATTTTTCCTTAAGACCTGTACCTGATACTGCCAACCCATACAGATATACTTTCAGCTAGAGGAGAGGCAAGAAAAATAATCTTTGCTGCTGCTAACTTTTTTTTCTTAGGTGGGGGGGGGGGAGGACCAAATTGCCAAATAGAAGCAAGTACATGGAACTTGTATTACCCTGTGGCCTCTACCGATATTACCTGAGGTCAGCCAATGGTCACAGAAACACAGGTAAATTCCCCTGTGCAATCAGCAGGGTTTCTCCAATCCTCCCCCCACCCCTAATTTCACTCAAAACTAGTTTGATTCTTCCAAAAGGTATAAGAGCATGGGCAGCCCAATCCCCTGCACAGCAATACTTTTTGGAACTTCAAACCATTTTAGAAATGAAACTCCAAAGGAAGCAGAATCAACCCTGAACTTTTAGTAATGTTTGCCAGTTTCACATAACATTTTTTTAAAATTACACTTTTCAAGCAAAAGAGGGGAGAGATTAAAGGAAACACACCCAAGCTCTTGCAAGCACTTTTCAAGCAAAAGAGGGGAGAGATTAAAGGAAACACACCCAAGCTCTTGCAAGCAATTCTTTAAATCAGCATTTAATCAATGTCCCTGTTCCGTCTTTCTTCCTATTTAGAGGAGAGTGAGAAAGAAATGTCTTCCATTCAGGCTTTCACGGTTTTGTCTGCAGATCCTCACTGCTCCGTTGTACATTTCAAATGATCGTACGGAGTCCAAAGCCACTTTGGTGTTTGTGTATGAACACAGCCATGCAAAAACTCTGCTGAATAGAACAATGGAGCCAGGCCTACAGGTATCATCCGGAGGTCTTGGTGCTCATTGTAGCGACATTACAAAAGTGCCTGGCCCATATCGTGTCTGTGTCGGGGGAGAGGCAATTTCTGGGTCAACTAATTTTTATGCTTTGTGAAACCTGTTTGCATGTGTTACTTTGTCTGACACCTTTGGCCCACACACTGCGGCGCTCATGTGTATTGTGCATTTCCTCTCTCAAGTCACCGCAGCCGGAAAGCATAAATGTTCACCTGTTTTCAGACCAGAGAAAGAATGGCTAGCAGAGATTTTCACCAAAACCTGAAGGACTTTTGTCATCTCAGGGCCAAGTGGCCTTCTCAGATTTCAATAGGGAGGGCACAGAAATTGCCGTTGGCTTGACAAGCTTATTCAAACCATTTATTATTTGAATTGATTTATGTATTGTTTTTGATTTTTAATTTGGAGAGGATTATATCCCATCTTTCAAAATAAAACACTGTTCCTGAGCAGCATACAAAGCATGATAAAACACAGATACAATAATAAAGTATGAATAGAAATAAACTTATAAAAATGGAAGAAGCAAATGTAAGATGGCAAAAACCAATGATAGAGTTAGGGTGCCCATGTATCCTCTTTAATAGAAGACAGTCCTCTTTTTGAAGGACTGCCAGAGGACTGTCCTCTATTTTGAAGGCACCCTCTGTTTGAAAGGCTACATAGTCCAAGTCTAGATTCAAGATCAAGAACTATCAGAAGGAATTGCTGTGCAGCTCAGGAGTTTCTGGAAACATAATGTTGTAAAAATGGCAGCCATTTGACCAACATTACGTTTTCACAAAAATCAACAAACAAAATGACGGTTAAATAAGGGGATGGGTGGTCCCACCACACTCACCAGGCACTCACTGGTCTGACAGTGGCTCACATGGTAAGTGAGGGCAGGAGGAGGTGACGGCTCTGGAACCATTACTTATCTATCAGCAATATCTATCATCCTCTCAGCTGCTCTCTCTGGGAGTTAAGGTTTGCTCCCTAAAATTCCTGCATAAAATGCCTGGGGAAACTTTAGGGGGGAAACCCTCTTGTGTCAAAATGACAACTTAGTGGCAGGCAATTCTCTCTTGAAGAGAGAATTCCATTATTGGGGATGCCATCACTTAGAAGACCCAAACTCTGGTACTGGTGGGGAAGTACCTTAAAAAGGGTGATGATAGTAACAGTAAACAGGTGGGTTCATTTGGAGATATGTGGTCTATCAGATCATAGAATCATAGAACCATAGAATAGTAGAGCTGGAAGGGGCCTATAAGGCCATCGAGTCCAACCCCTGCTCAGTGCAGGAATCCACACTAAAGCATACCTGACAGATGGCTGTCCAGCTGCTTCTTGAAGGCCTCTAGTGTGGGAGAGCCCACCACCTCCCTAGGTCATTGGTTCCATTGTCATACTGCTCTGACAGTCAGGTTATTTTTTCTGATGTCCAGCCAGAATTGGTTTCCTGTAACTGGAGCCCATTATTCCGTGTCCTGCACTCTGGGATGATCAAGAAGAGATCCTGGCCCTCCTCTGTGTGACAACCTTTCAAATACTTGAAGAGTGCTATTATGTTTCCCCTCAGTCTTCTCTTCTCAAGGCTAAACATGCCCAGTTCTTTCAGCCTCTCCTCATAGGGCTTTGTTTCCAGATATCTTGGCCTCAAGCAGTGATGAGTCTTTAAAGGTAAGAGCACTTTGAATTGGCCAGGAAATGGATTAAGAGCCTGTGCAGTTGTTTGAACACAGGGGAAACAGGATTTAAAGTTTTGATATTGGATATATGAATTGCAGTCAGGACTTTTTTGTTTTGTTTCTGTTTTAAATATATGATAATGAATTTTATAATACTACTAACAACACCAGAAAGTAAGACTTTTGCCTTTGAAAAAATATTAAAATGCCTTGTACATAAGTAGGCTGACCAGATAAAATCCAGGTCAGGGCTCCTGTAACTTTAACAGTTGTAGAGAAAAGGGAATTTCAGCCAGTGTCATTTGTATGCAATTAGTTCCTGGTGAAATTCCCTCTTCATCACAACAGTTAAAGGTGCATGCACTATACTAGAGTGACCAGATACAAAAGAAGGCAGGGCCCCTGCAACTTTAACGGTTGTGATGAAGAGGGAATTTCACCAGGAACTAATTGCATACAAATGACACTGGCTGAAATTCCCTTTGCTCTACTACTGTTAAAGTTACATGAGCCCTGACCTGGATTTTATCTGGTCACCCTAACATAAGCCCATTGAATTGTTTATAATGAAGGCGGGGTAACCAATGGCCAGGCAGCATCTGGGGAAAATAGGATTTTCTTTTGGTTTCTGGGCTCTGAGGTTGGCTTTGGAGCCCAGAGAGTCCCTGCCCTCTCCTCCTGCCCCTTCATAGTTGGTGTGTTTCTTGCTGTGCTCGCTACATCTCCATGCTTGGAAATGGAGTATGCACACAGGGGGTGGTCCCAAGGGCAAGGAGAGGAGGAGATTGGGGACGCAGATTTACACAGCTTCCCATGCACATCACAGCTTCTATCATTAACCTCTCTCAAGGCCAATGGCCCCCATGCTCCAGCCCCCCTGTATCAGATAAAGGTTATCAAGATAGGGTCACATCCTAAATAAATAAACATTCTCATTAATTTATCAATTTTTAAAACTTGTATCTTGCCTTTCAATCACACACACATCCAAAACATATTAACATTTCAATAAAAGCAGCAGCATAAAATCCAATCCCCACACCATTTAAATCCCCCCCCCCCCACACACACACACAGGAGGGCCAGGATCTCTTCTCGATCATCCCAGAGTGCAGGACACAGAATAATGGGCTCAGGTTACAGGAAGCCAGATTCCTGCTGGACATAGGAAACAGTATGACAATGGAACCAATTACCTAGGGAGGTCATGGGGTCTCCCACACTAGAGTCCTTCAAGAGGCAGCTGGACAACCATCTGTCAGGGATGCTTTAAGGTAGATTCCTGCATTGAGCAGGGGGTTGGACTCGATGGCTTTATCGGCCCCTTCCAACTCTACTATTCTATGATTCTATGAAGAGATGCAAGGCTAGATCTACACTATCGCTTTGTAGCAGTATTGAAGTGCACTGATAACTCTTGGGGCACATTACACATTCCATGTACCGCTTTCATTGTGTTATTTGCATCCAAAATACCACAACAAATGTCAACAAGGTATAAATGCACAAGAGGACTACAGCTTTACCATGTTGGGATTGTAATGATCTGATTGAAAGTATAGATCTGGCCCAAGTTAAAGGGCGGATCTACACTGCTGTTTTAAAGCGCTTTAAAGCGGTTTATAACACTAGTGACAACTGTTTTGGAGTTTGTCCTGGGCCCCAACGGTTGTCACTACTGTTATATAGGCTGACCAGATAAAATCCAGGTCAGGGCTCATGTAACTTTAACAGTTGTAGAGAAAAGGGAATTTCAGCCAGAGTCATTTGTATGCAATTAGTTCCTGGTGAAATTCCCTCTTCATCACAACAGTTAAAGGTGCAGGCACTATACTAGAGTGGCCATATACAAAAGAAAGCAGGGCCCTTGCAACTTTAACAGTTGTGATGAAGAGGGAATTTCACCAGGAACTAATTGCATACAAATGACTCTGGCTGAAATTCCCTTTTCTCTACAACTGTTAAAGTTACATAAGCCCTGACCTGGATTTTATCTGGTCACCCTACCCTACAGGATACAGTGACCCTGTTCAGATGATACACTAAGCCATGGTAGTTAAGCATTTTGGGCTAAACATTATGGCTTAGCATGTCATGTGAACCATTCCTAACTATGGTGGCTACATAACCACAGTTTAATCAGACTCATTAGTCATTTGCTGCAAAAGGGTTAGCATCCTAACCATGGCTTAGTGTGTTGTCTGAACAGACCCAATGTGTTATTTTAACCAGCTCTCTAAGATCTTCAAGGGAACAGCCTTCAATGTGGAGTGGTATCCAAGGATTAAATTCTTCCACCATAAAAGAACCAGTTTCTTGTGATCTGATAATAATATAGAGTTCAAAGAAAGGTAAAGTCTTTCCACAGGAGTGAAGTAAAATACAAGGCTCCCTGTTTATGTGTTCCGATAGTTAACTATATTTATTAATATATCATTGGCATAGGCTTTTTATTCCAACCCTCCTATTTGCAAGAGGATCTTCATTCAAAGCCTTTCACTGTTTAGGGCTCTTGAAGGCTTTTCAGCACATACCAAAAGCTGCAACAAACCTTGACTTATTTATAAAGAAACCTGGAATGGAGATAAAGCTACTTAATAATCCACTCGTTCTTGCTAAACACATTCTCTGCCCATGTCCTCAGTGAAAGACAAGGGGGAAAGCACTCTAATTTGCCATTTAAAAACATCTTGCATCAGCTTCCCCTTTCATTCAACAGGAAGTCATTCAGACCTAGAAGTGTGTGGATAATGTCATCATACAGCTTAATCACTAGGTGGCACTGGACTTAGGTGTGTTTGGGCGAAGTCAAGAGTTTCCTGTTACTTTTGTGTTCTTCTTGGAGAGAGACAATAAAGTCTTATATAATTTCCTGAATGGTTTGTCCACTCATCAGATGGGGGGTGGGCAGGCGTGGGGGGAGAATAGAGAGAGTGATAGCAAGCAATCCCCTATCCACCATATACAACAGTAAAGAATGGAAAATTGGGGCGGGGGGAATTAAACAGCATACAGCAGCAAAAAATCCAAATAAATAAGAGATTTAAAATGGTAATTCTACCTTTCCCGTTGTCCCAACATCTTATTTTGTTATGTGGCTACACATTTGAAAGTAATGGCACAGTTGTTAGATTAAACTGATAAAACTCCAGCTGATATTCTGGAACAGTACTGTACCAAAGTTCTCTACCAAAGTTTACCTTGCGGCATATCAGAAAATGGATTAGCCCTCTTCAGACATTTCCATCACATTTTGGACTAATATGTGAGGCCACACTGAGTATCCCCTCCCCTGATGACATATGCAGTGATTACCCCCTCCCCCAGAAACAATATGTGTAGCATGAACATATGCAGAGAGGAGGCCTTCATGCATACAGCTGTATGTTTAAAGCTTGCACACAACCTAGAACCTTGATTGCTCAGAGTTCTTGGTAGTATGGAAGCCTTTGCATGTACAGCTCTATGCATAAGAGAGTTCTTCTTGTAGACACCAAGAGGACAGTTTACTTCATGTTCATGACATGAGGGAGAAAGGCTAGTCAGTGTATCCCTATAACCCCCTCACACATTGGTCCAACATGAACGAGATGATATGAACGTAAGAACATAAGAAGATCCCTGCTGGATCAGACCAAGGGCCCATCTAGTCCAGCACTCTGGTCACACAGTGGCCAACCAACTTTTGACCATAAACACACAAGCAGGACACAAGTGAAACAGCACCCTCTGCCCATGTTCCCCATTAACTGATGTACATAAGCTTACTGCCTGATACTGGAGGTAGCATATGCCCATCAAGACTAGTAGCCATTGGTAGCCTTATCCTCCAGGAATTTGTCTAAAAACCATGTAAATTGGTGGCCACCACCACATCTTGTGATAGTGAATTCCATAGCTTAACTATGCACTGTGTGAAGAACTTCCTTTTATCTGTTTTACATGGTTTTGTTTTGTGTTTTCTTTTTGTTTTTAATTTCTAAAAACAAAAACCGGCATTATTTCCAATACATCCATTCAAATGATGCCATCCAATGTCGGGTTGAAATTCCTGAGGGGCATTTTCTACATCTTCACGTTTCACGGCAAGAGCATTAGTGCTGTCTCTTCCAAAAGAGTTACTGCACTCATGATAGATGCTGACACTGTATCCTAAATACCTCTGAAGTTCAGCTTAATTGATCCCACCTGGCTCATTTCCTAGATTTTGGACCTGAATACTCTCAGACCATGTATGTGAGGCTGTTTGACAAACAATGCAAGATGGCAATCTTGCATTACTGCTAAAAAACCATTTGTCTTCTTCCCTTTTGCATAGTTGCTTTCCAAATCGATATCTGAGTAATTAAAATCCCCCCCCCCCCCCCCGTGATCAATACTCTGGCCTGATGTACAGTCTTCTCTTATCCGTGGTTTGTTTGTTGTTGCTTTTACAAAAAACATTTCCTGAGCTACTTTTGTCTCTGCCTGCCCTGGAGGCCTCTACCAATATCACATCCAGACATAATATGGCTACATTAGTACAGTCATTGTCCTTATTTAGCCTCTGTCCAAACTGCCTTGTCTCCTGACAGCAGCCCTATTTATATGGTTTCTTAGTGTGAGCTCAGGATTTTGCAGTTTATTGTTTGATTAAAATCCCCCTCCCGCTGCCACCTGACCCAAACCCCTAATTAACTGGGGGTGTATCTTCACAGCACTGGTTTGGCATGTTGCCTCCCAACAGGTAACGCCCGGCCTCACCTCCACTGCGACTCCGGAGCGAGGCGAGTGGCTGTCTTGATATTGTTTTGTGCATCAATTGATTTGTATCACAATGTGGTGAGCCAGCCCTGCTGCATTGGGGGGTGGGGGTCCTGCTCATCCTGTGGAATAGGGGGCTGGACATCTGCCCCAGAAGTCCTGTCTTGATGGCACCACTGCATGAATACCAACCAAAGACGTGCATTCTATGAATGTGTTTCTTTCAGAAGAATTTTGGGAGTGGAATATTTTTTTCTAACAGAGGGCAAATCTACTTGTCTAAAGTTGGGTTTAGCTCAGCCCATCTCCATTTTTGCCAGTCTGTTTGTCGAAGTTCTTGTCTCAGATTCCCCAAACTGCTTCCCTATCCTCCCCAGACCAGTCAATCTGTCTGTGGGAACAAGAACCTTTTATGCATATTATAAAGCATTACTATGCAGCTTCTCATTTTCAGGCAAAGGCTGTGAAGCTTTTATTTTCTATCATTCCTGGACTCTTTCCCAGCCTTTCATTTATACCAACTATCATAGGCTCTTCTGTAAGAATTTTAACCTGTCATCAGGCTCATTAATAATCCATAGCCTGTGCATCCGCTAATCTCAAACTTTTCCTTTTAATTCTCGACATGTCGGGAGAGCTGCGTATGGTGGTGTGTGGGACCGGGGGGGGGGGGGGGGGACTGATCCCTGGAAAATTCCATATTGGATTCAATTTTCAAAATCCAAATTTCAAAAGCATCTACAATATGCAGGTTTGAACAAAGAAATTACTACTTGAGGTAGTCATGTGTGCGGAATCGTGTGTGTGGAACCAGATGGGTGAATTCTGTTTTGCAGTTCTGATTTTATTTATTTATTTATTCCATTTCTATACCACCTAATAGCCAAAGCTCTCTGGGCAAATGTCCTTCTTGAGCTCCAGATATTTTTTGGAAATCTATCAGGCTGTGATTTTGATTTTGAATTCCATGCTCTGGTTTGAAATGGACAGTATTATAATCATAATAGTCGGGATTCTATGCTGTTAATGAGGCATCTAAAAGAGAGGAGAAATTATGTTAAAGTAGCACCTTTTCATTCCATGAATGACATGCTACCACAGAAAAGGCCCTATTTTTCCTTTCTTCTTTCCTCTCTCTTAGGGATGGGTAAATGAGCGAGGTTCAATATCGCTAGGGTTCTCCGAACATCGTCTTGCTGCTCGCTTGATGTCCAATTCCTGTTCACATTAGCAATCGCTTGCTCTGCGTGAACAGGGAAATTATACAAATTGAGCAGTGATGGAATGTCAAATTTGCACAAAGTTGCTCAAATCGAATGTAAGGACATATTTGGCCATTTTAAAACATTTTTGATAGGTGCACGTTCATGCTCACATTCATGGCTTCAAACAGGGCATACTTGTATATTCTGTGAGGAAAAATGAAATCCTCATACATCCCATCCCCTCTAAAGTAAGTGCAGGGCCCCAGTATGGATTGGGGCCATGGCAAGAGAGAGGGTTAAAATCCTCCTATAGTTAGGGTCTCTTCTCTACCTCCTGCTAATGCTTCTGTGATTTAATTTGCCTCTCTCTCTCTCTCTCTCTCTCTGGTTGAAAAATAAAATGGTGGGAAATGTCTCAGCCCTCTCTCCCTTTATTATACTTTGTCCTTCCTTTACTACCCCTTCACACAATTACCGAGCCGCCGTTGTTAATATCCTCCTGCTTCTGCTGGAACAAGGCCGCTTCCCCCTGCCCTGCACACTCATCCAAGGCACTCATCCTGCAACTCGCTCACAGCTGGTTCTCCTCCTCCTCTGTTACTCCTTCCGTGCCTGAAACCAGCCATCTGTCATCAATGAACCTCTCCTATCCATTGATCTTCCCCAGCACATAAACCTGTCTGCGTAATCCTACAGTCCAATCTCTGAGTGCCACAACTCACTGGCAATGAAGGCGCACGGAGACTCGGTGCCATCTCTGACTGGCATGATAGAAAATATGTAGCTACTGGTGGCTGCATTTGAACAAATGCACACAGAGGGAAGTGACTGCTGTGCTTTGTTTGACCAGTGAATTGAAATAACACTGAGGGCATCGACTGAAGATCTCAAATCTTACACCTCGCAACAGCCCACTGATTGATGACAACTTGATCATGGATAAATTCATGTTATACTGGATACTGCTGTTATTGTTGTTGTTGTTATTATTATTATTATTATTATTATTATTATTATTATTGGACTGTGAGCCAAATTCTGTGCCATCTGCTTCCCTCTACTTCACACCACAAATAGGAAAAAGGTGGTGCAGAAACATCAACCAGAGTTTCTTCCTCATTCATTCAGGGCTACAGAGATCCCTTTCTATTTGCACTGTCAGGGCAGTGGTTCCACAAGCAATATGACAGATGCTTGCAAGGTTGACTATCATCTAAGACAGGAGAAGAGAAAATGTAGAGCTCCAGATGTTTGGGACTTCAAGTCCCAGAAGCCCCTGCCAGCATGGTCAGGAATGCTGGGAGATAAATTCCCAAACATCTGGAGATCTACTTTTTGCCCACCTCTGCTCTAAAAAAATTACTTTGAAATTCCCAGTAAAAACTAGATAAGAGTTCCCTGCTGCAGTGGTAACTCTAAAACCTGGAGATGCTGTAAGCCCCACCCACCCTTAAAAGCCACGCCCACCAGACCTTTTCTTGGCTGCACCTTAGACATCTCCTTTCCACTCCATCCCAGCAATGCCTCAGCCAGCTTTGCTAAATCAAATGTTCAGAGGCTGTACAACTTTCAGCACCAAATCCCAGGGGCAAACCAGAAGGGAATCCTGTTGCTCTTGTGGCTTGCTTCTAATCTTCTGGGAGACCTTTTTCTGGCTGCTGCTGCTAAAAGCAGAATATTGGACTAAATCCCCCTTTCCCCTCTTTCTTCCCATCTCCCACCTTCATTCATTCATCTATCTCTCTTCTAGTCATTCCCTCTCACTGCTGCATTAGAAGTGGTGGGGAGGCAAAACTACCCCCTCCCCAGAGACCCCAGCTCTCCCAATTAAGACCACCATCCCTGCACTGCTGAAGAGAGATCTTTTCCCTGCTGCCCAGCTGTTGGCTGATCGGGGTGGATTGAGGTTGGAAAAAAAATACAGGGACTGATACTGGGAGCTTTATGGAATAGAGTAGGGTGGAGCAATTGATTCAGATTGGGGAAAATAGCAGGGGAGAATGGGTTTAAGACTGGGTTTAAGAAGTCACCCTCTTCCATTGCCATGCCCTTGTTCCAAATTGTTTTCTCCCGGCTGCCTTCACTCTCTCTCTGTGTAGGAATGGTGCAGGTCCCTGGTTGAAGCATGGCAATTTCTCATCGGCTCAGTCCCCCGGACATCAGTCCATGGACCCCTGCACTTGCCTGACTCAGCATGTGCCAAAATAGGAAAGCGCACACTGCCTGCTCCATTGCTGAGCTCCTATTTGGCATAAAAATAGCAGCTCGGCCTTTTCCGTAACTAACCATTTACACAGAAGGCAGCCATAAAGGGGTCTTTTATGTAACATTACAGCTGTAAATGGTCTGTTTACACCTGTAATGTTGTGTAAGAGCCAGTGTGGTGTAGTGGTTAGAGTGCTGGACTGGGAGTTGGGAGATCTGAGTTGTAGTCCCAACTCGGACGTGGAAGCTCAGTGGGTGACTTTGGGATAGTGACAAACTCTCAGCCCAACCTACTTCACAGGGTTGTTTTTGTGAGGATAAAATGGAGAGGAAGAAGATTATGTAAGCTGCCTTTGGTTCCTTGAAGGAAAAAAGGTGAGATATAAATGCAACAAATAAATAAATAATAAAATAAGAACTTATAAAGGGCCATGCTGGATCAGACCAAGAGTCCATCTAGTCCAGCACTCTGTCCACACAGAATTGACCAGGGACCCACAAGCAGGATATGGTGCAACAGCGTCCTCCCACCCATGTTTCCCAGCAACTAGTGTCTATATGCTTACTGCCTCTGATACTAGAGCTAGCACATAGCCATCAGGACTAGGAGCCATTGATAGCCTTCTCCTCCAGGAATATATCCAATAACATTTTAAAGCCATGAAAATTGGTGGCCATCATGACATCTTTTGGTAGTGAATTCCATAGTTTAACTATGTGCTGTATGAAGAAGTCCTTCCTTTTCTCTGTCCTGAATCTCCCATCAATCAGCTTCATGGGATGACCCCAGGTTCTAGTATTATGGGAGAGGGAGAAAAAATATCTCCCTCTCCACATTCTCCACACCCTGCATAATTTTGTACACCTCTATCATGTCTCCCCTTAGCCTCCTTTTTTCCAAGCTAAACAATCCCAGCTGTTGTAACCTCCCCACATAGGGGAGATACTCCGCCCCATTGATCATTTTAGTTGCCCTTTTCTGCACTTTTTCCAGCTCTACAATGTCTTCTTTTTTGGGGTGGGGTAACCAGAACTGTACACAGTATTGTAACAGAGCATGTGAACATGTTGCGGGAGTGGAGGGTGGAAATAACGAGATGACACAAGTATTGGGTTTTAAACAAGGCCACATTTATTGATAGATATGCAGAAGGGAGAAAGTGGGCATCTTCAGATCTGTACGGCTAACACCGTGATAGTATAGGGCGAGCCATTCTGGACCGAAGGGGTAGTGCCAAGTCCGCGCCAACCCTCAGCCTCCCCTCTTGGGTAGGGAGACCTCCCAGTGTCACTCCCCCTCCGTCCGCATGGATCAGAGTGAGTGAGAAAGGTTGGCCTCAAAGGTAACCCTTATCTCAACACCTGGGCAGGTATTGAGCCTCAGGTATTACCAATCACCACCTGGTGCCTTAGAATGCTCACCGACCCTATCATTTGAAGATGACCACACCTACCCGCCATAAATGTGACTATTAAATTGGAGCCAATTAACCTATCTACTACTCCCAGGCTGTTCTGCAGTATGAAGTAGGTGAAAAAACTCATAACTAATGATAGGATATGAGCAAAAAATTCCTACTTGGCCTCGTAAGGATGACCACCATAGCCACACTGCCAACAGGGGTGGAAGGGAGGGAGCCGCGCCGAGAAGAGGAAGAGAGGAGGGGCTGCCAGCCATTAAATAGGCTCTTGAGCCCCCCCTCTTCCCCGGTGGCCTGATTGGAGGCCTGCCAATAGGAGGCCTCCATGCCTCGTCCTCCACCCCCACCCGCAATGGCCACCACCACCCGAGCTGTGCCGGGTGTGTGTGTGGGTTCCTTGCAGGAAGTGGAGGGTGGAAATAACGAGACGACACAAGTATTGGGTTTTAAACAAGGCCACATTTATTGATAGGTATGCAGAAGGGAGAAAGTGGGCATCTTCAGATCTGTACGGCTAACACCGTGATAGTATAGGGCGAGCCATTCTGGACCGAAGGGGTGGTGCCAAGTCCGCGCCAACCCTCAGCCTCCCCTCTTGGGTAGGGAGACCTCCCGGTGTCACTCCCCCTCCGTCCGCATGGATCGGAGTGAGTGAGAAAGGTTGGCCTCAAAGGTAACCCTTATCTCAACACCTGGGCTGCATGGCTCACAGGTATTGAGCCTCAGGTATTACCAATCACTGCCTGGTGCCTTAGAATGCTCACCGACCCTATCATTTGAAGATGCCCATGCCTACCCGCCACAGGGAGACCTATTGGCCTCCCCCCCATCTATGAGAGATGGCCTCACACAAACCCTTCTGCAGATCCATCAAGAATATATCGTTTCCGAGGTCTGAGAGATGGACCCCATCAGTCCGATATAGCTCCCTCTGCATTGTATCTATGGCTGGATGCAAAATGCTCCAATTGCCGAGTTTAGACGGTTCCTGGTAAATTTTCCTGTTTACCTTCTTACGGGATCGGTCCAGAGCCCTAACATTGTGGACGCCCCTCCACCGCATCCTGGGTATCAAACAGGACCATACGATCAAAATTCCCAGCCAACGCTGCCTAACTTGGCGAAAATCTGCTAAGGCCCGGACTATCAATTCCTTGCCTGGTAGATGACCTAAGTCGTTACCACCAAGGTGAACCAGTAACACCTGAAGTGAACTGTCATATGTGTACCGCTAAAATAAGGTAGGGAAAAACTGCTCCCACCTCATACCACGCTTGCCCAACCATTCGATGTTGGCAACTCCACTCATACTCAGCTGAGGTCCAACGCTTGCTCGGGATGCCCGCTTTGCAGCCCAAAAGACATAACTATGTCCGCAGATGAAGACCTTCAATGGTGCGTGACCGATCGGCAGATCTAAAAGTAAATGCAACTGAATTAACTCCAACAAATGTGGTGCAAAACCCTAATATATTTGATGCACATATGTTCTGAATGTGCGTGACCGCCATCTCCCCACCGCCTCAATGCGGTCTTGAAGAAATCCAATGGCCGCCGCTGTGGATGCTGCCCCAATTCGAAAAGAATGAGTACCAAATTGGTACTCATCAAGCCCAAGAGCCCTCAAGTCATGTTTGGTAATGGCCCAGAACTGGAACTTGGTCAGAGGGGAATGATCCTGATGGAAAAACAGAGCTCCAGGGCTCCGCCCCCTCATGGCTATAAACGCGCCCAAGGCGCGAACCGGGCATAAGTCGCTCTGAGTAGATGGAGACAAAACCACTATTTGACCTTTTCCTTGCTGGTTAATCTTGGATTTCCTCAAAGTTAACTGAATTTGTTGCCCTGCAAACTGCAAATCCTGCAGTTGCAGTGCCCTGCCAGAACAGTCCGCCTTGGAAGCCACGACTAACTCAGAGATTCGAAAGGCTCCGAAGAAAGCAGTTAATGCCGCTGCGTGAAATAAAGCAGCTTCTAATTCTAAAGAACCCAAAGAAGGCCATAAGGCCCGGAGCCCCACTAAAATCTCTGGGGATAAAGGGTGCCTAAAATCTGGTGCAGGGGGCGAAGACCTAGCCCAACCTTGTATAGCCCTTCGTACCCTAAAATCGCCCGTGTTGTCAGAGACACCACGGAGTTTTGAACAAAATGCTAAAGCAGCAACCTTACCTCTGATAGTCCTAGCTGCCAACCCCCTTCTATGCTCTGAAACGCAAAACTGCAATATATGGTTAACTGGTATGGGCCAATCTTGTGGCAGCTGCATAATCTCCCTAAAGGCATAAAACTCCCTACTTGCCTTCTGATAAGATGTTCTGGTGCTAGAAGCTATGGAATGCCAGACCACGGTTTCTATGTCAGTCCACCAATCTCCCACAAGGTCTTCGGCATGACCTCCGGGTGCTGCCTTGCCCATGGAGCGAGCTCCCGAAACCGTCTGACCTGCTGACACGATAAAGCGTCGGCAATGGTGTTATCGAGCCCCGGAACATGACGGGCTCGAAACAGAATGTTATGCCGAAGACAATGTAAAGTGAAGGTCCTTAACAGCCCCGCAAACCTAAGGTTATGGGAGGACAGCGAGTTGATGACATGGACCGTGGCCTTGTTGTCGCACCAGAAATGTACTACTGCATTAGCCAGTTCTTCCGTCCACAAATGCACAGCCACATATATCGGGAAAAATTCCAGGAAGGTAAGATCCCTGCAAATGCTGGATACTTGCCATTCCTGAGGCCAAGGCTGGGCACACCAGTGGTCCTGCCATATTATCCCAAAACCAAGAGCCCCGGAAGCATCCGAGTGGATTTGTAACTCGGTATGCAAGAGCAGTTCCTTGCACCAGAATGCAACTCCATTAAAATCCTCGAGGAAAACAAGCCAGATCCTAAAATCCTCCCGCATGGAATGAGTAATTCTAACCCAATGATGTGGCCGGGAAACTCCCCGCATGGCGTTGCAAAGGTGGCACAGGAAGGCCCGACCAGGAGCCACAGCCTTACATGCAAAATTTAGGTGCCCCAGCAGCTGTTTTTCCTACCCAAAACTAATAACAACCGATCTTTCAAAGCCATAAGCTTGTCCATTGGCAACCTACAGCATTGCTTAACTGAGCCTAACTCAATACCTAAATATTTTATAACTGTAACTGGGCCTTCAGTCTTTTCATGTGCTAGTGGGACCCCCAGTTCCCTCGCAAGGGTGCCAAATTCTGCCATTAGGTGCGTGCAATGTGCGGACTCAGCGGGCCCCAAGAATAAGAAATCATCAAGGTAGTGGGCGGAGTCATCCACACCTGTGAGGTATTGGACCGTCCACTCGAGGAAGGAACTTAATTTCTCGAACATAGCGCATGAAATCGAGCATCCCATCGGCAGAGCTCTATCAACATAAAACTGACCCTGAAACTTGAATCCTAAAAGATCGAAATCCGCCGGGTTAATGGGCAATAAGCGAAATGCGGATTTAATATCGCATTTGCCCATAAGCGCCCCTACACCATTCCTATGCACCATTTGAACTGCCGCGTCAAATGATGCATAACGGACAGAACATAAGTGTTCCGGTATTGCATCATTGACTGACTCACCTTTTGGAGAAGATAAATTATGTATAAGACTAAATTCCCCTGGTGTCTTCTTTAGCACTATGCCCAAAGGAGAAACCCACAAACTGGGGATTGGCGGGACATCAAATGGTCCAACCACCCTACCTGCTTCCACCTCTTTATCTATCTTTTCTCGCACCAGTTGCTCCATAAGAGCAACTGATTTCTGATTCCTAGCTGAGGAAGACACCCTTGGGCCCGTGAATGGAATACGAAAACCCTCCAGAAACCCCTTCTTCAGGTAATCGGCGTCCTTTCTACAAGGATACTGACTAAAAAGCAGCAGAAGAGAATCAATTTTGATTGGGCTGGGGCCCTTTGGGAGGAGGCTGTTGCCCGCCTGGTTTTCTACCCCCTTGGTTATCCTGACTATAACCTCTTCCGCCTTTTGCTTTGAAGCAGTTTTTGGCTGGGTGTGGTCCGTTGCATATGGGGCATTCGTGTCTATATTTGCACTGCGGGCGGGCACATGTCCCCCTTGAACTAAATTCCCAACAGGGCAAGCGGGATTGAACCCCCTGCCCCGCACTCCCTTTTACTGAGGAGGCGGGCTGTCCTTTGGCCAATATATGGCCACTATCAGACCTCTCACCGAATCCCGGCCTGGCTGGCGTCATAAATTGAAGCCACAGGTCGTGAGCCTTCATTTCCCATCTTAACGAATGGTCGAATGCCGATCGCATATGAAATGCTTCATCATATGCTAACCAGGCACCCCCTTCGTTCTCTGTATATGATCTATAGATCATATCCAGGTACTTAGTCAAAATGTAGCCCCTTTCTGGGAAACGCTGCTGCACGATGCCCATATAAATTAAGAAACCCGGAAGCCAATTAGCCCAGGTTCTGGTGACTTTTTTCTTCCTAATACGCTCATACTCCTTGTCCCCGGTCTTTTCTTTATCCTTGCTCTCCAATTCCCGGAAAAGCAAAGAAAACACATCTACAAATTCACCCCTTAGTATTTTTTCCCTTGTGGCAGGGAGCAGATGGAAACCCAAAGGAGTTGCAATACTGCCTGTTGGGATGGCATTCTGATCTACACCCACATATGGATCCCTGCTAATCATTGATCCTGCCGTGACACCTGTGTTAACAATGCTAGCAGGCCCTTGCCATGCTGATGCACATGCTGCAGCCACCATTGATGATTATGGAGCTACCTCAACGGTTGGCTGAACCAGGGGGGTACTGGCCACCACTCCGCTATTAGTTGTGTCCTGTGACTGAGGAGGTGGAAAAGCATTATCAGTCCCCACGGCGACAAGGGAGGCCAACCCCCGAGCGACCGCCCGACCGCCCTTCTCCTGAACTTGAACCACACCTGTGGTAGGACTAGCCAATAGTGAACCACCTGATGTGCCCAACAAGGTGACCTGAGCAGATGCATTCCCTAGAGGGGATGGATGCATTGCCCCTCCCCCTTGGGCAAAACCACTTGCCTGGTGTTGCGTGCCAGCCTGGACCAGACCACCATGGAAACCAATTCCAAGGATTTGGCCCTCCCCTTGTATGTAACTAGTTGAGATGCATGTTGTGAATTGCCTCACTTTGTGGCTGCATTGACGGTTGACCCGGCAGGACTGGACCCGCAGCAGAGACCGCCGCCGCCTGAGTGGGATCAGCTGTGCTAACAACCTGGCTTGACTGATGGGGGTTGCTTGCAGGTGTTAGGGTATCAGGAGTAGATGAAGCCTCTATCACCTTGAACCTGGCTGAAACTGAAGACCATAAATGATCATGCTTTTGTTTCCTAGTGAAAGGATGTTGCTTTGACTTAGCTGGCTCTACAACACGTGGATTGGGTGGCGCAATTCCTCTATCGTTCTCCACAGCCTGCGGATTTGCTAAGATAGCAGCAATCTCAAGGCTGTCCTCTTCCTCTGAGGAGGACTCCGTTCTGGCCCTCGGGTGTTTAGCTAGGGTGTGTGGTGCCCTGCCCTTTCCTTTTTTACCCCCAACCCCTTTTTTGGGTGGCATTATGAATATTTGGAAGACAATCAGAAAGAACACCCACGGAGAGCTAAAACGTATGCCCCGAAAGTTTAGATGGAATAAAGCTGCAACAGAGCAGATAATCCCCTACTGTGGCAGGGTGGGGGGGCACTGCGCCCTCCTTTCTAAGGCCCAGAGCTGATGGTAAACCTCCCCAACCACTTGTTCAATGTACCAACCGCGGGTGGCGACAAGGTGATGGGAGGGGGGGATTCCCCGCCTCACTCTCCCCCAAGGAAGGAAGCCTAGGCTTGACCCACCCCCCCGGGCTCCAATGGGAAGAACCGTCTGGTCCTTCCCCCAAACCTCCGGCTGAATGGCCATGAGCGCCACCGCGCCTGAGCACTGCTGTGCATAAAAGAAAGCCGCTGCTGCTGGGCGTTCCGCGCCTCTGGGAGGGGGCGCACCGCCCTTAAAGCCCAAGTGGGGCTTCGCGCCACAGCGCCAAGAGGTGCCGGCATCACAACTGCGTCCTTCCCTGCCGCGCCTCTCAGCTCCCCAGCCCGGCTGAAGAAAGCCCTGCGCTCCATAGGAAAGGTGGCCGCCACCGCCGCTCCTCTCTGCTGTGCCATGTGGGCCTGCCGGGCGCAAGTACTGCGCTCGTAAGCCACCCAAGCCGCGCCAAGAAGAGCCACGCCAAGAAGAGCCGTGCCGAGAAGAGGAAGAGAGGAGGGGCTGCCAGCCATTAAATAGGCTCTCGAGCCCCCCCTCTTCCCCGGTGGCCTGATCGGAGGCCGGCCAATAGGAGGCCTCCATGCCTTGTCCCTCACCCCCACCCGCAACGGCCACCACTGCCCAAGCTGCACCGGGCATGTTTGTGGGTTCCTTCTGTGAGCAAAATGAAATTCTCATATATATCCCTAGTTGCACCAAACTTGCTCTTTCCTGTTACATGTACACCCCCTTCTTACTCCTGACCCAGCAAAGTGTGTGTGTGTGTGTGGGGGGTAACTCTCTTTCTCTCTTTGGTCTCTGTGCCTTCCTATTGCCTCAATCTGGGATGGAAGGCTATTGACTGCACTATTCCTCACACAAATCTAGTTTGTGCCCAAGAACATACTGTCCTTCGGGGAAGGTAATCCACCATTACTGATCTTACTGTGGAATTTCGGATAAGCTTCCAAGGTATCCCAGGGGAGTTTACTCTGAACACAGATTGAAAACCATTGTTCTAAACCAGGGCTGGAGGCCTAATTCACCCTTCCTAGGCTCCCAAGACCTCTGGGCTTTCCCAGGTGGCTGCGCCCCTTTGCTTGGTTCCTTTGCCTGGCCCAGCCCCTTTCTCCAGAGCACCAGTTGTTTGGTTGCTTCCTGGCTTTTGTGTGGCATTTTCCCCATTTGGAAAGGCTGAAATGCCTCTCCCACAGCCTAGTTACCCACCATTCTAGTGCCTACCACTGGGATTCAGCTCCACAAAAGTGTCTCCAAAATGGAATTTGACCCTTGGAAAAATATTTCAGAAGCCCTGTTCTACAATGAATGAGAAATTCTCTTGCTCACTAAGATTGGAGGTACCATTAGGGCGAAACTTTGGAACAAAAGTCCAGGGTAACTCAGGCCCTTTCCACACCAGGCAAAATGCCTGGGATGGACCCCGGCTGCTCCCCGTGAGTCCGCATGATGCACAGGGAGCAGCAAGGGTGGGGTGGGGGCACGGAAGAATGTGGCTGCTTGCCCCAGTGCAGCTACGCTTACTTGCGAATAAGCGCGGCTGCACTGATGGCCACGGAGCCACACTGCGTGGCTCCGAGGCCATCAGGAGAACAGGGAAGTGAAATCGCCATCCCCAGGATGACGGGGTGAGGCGGGCCAATCGCACACCGCTTTTTAAAAAAACTTACTTGTTTGCTGGAGTGTAGGAGGGCTCTTCTACAATGAAAAAAAAAACATAAACAAAATGGCAGGCCCAACGTCGGACAACCCGAGATGTCACACCCAAGATGCAGATTGAGTGTGCCGATCACGAAAGTGGCTACTTTCGGGATCGCTCGTGCTAGGCCCTCTACACCTCTGTGGTGTAGAAAGGGCCTCAGTAGGCGGGCCCCCAAATGCAGCAGGGCTGGCTGACCACATTTTCAAGAAATACACATTACCATCTAAAGCCCCCTCACCCTGGCAATAAGACTATTAAGCCCAGAGTCTAAAATTAACTAATTGCACCACATGAATGCTTTCCCTGTGAAGAGACAATGGCATCAGAGTTATAAAGAGCATGTGTGTGAACGCGTGCGCACACACACACACACATACACAAACTCTCCAGGTCTCAACAAATCCAGCAAGCTTCTTCATGGTACTAGCAAAATGGTTTGGTGTAAATTTCTCTCCCACACGTGAGCACAATGTTGTTGTCACATATAGCCCAGTGACATTTTTTGTGGAAGTCATTTACATAAACAGTGTGGTTGATTGGTTTTTAAGCCTCTCGTATCTTGCCAGTTTCATTTTCTCCTTCTCCCTCCACCTTTTCTAAAATCCCCAAACTGAAGGAAGCATATGATGGACCACTCTTGGTTAAATTCCATTGTTACCCTGTTTGATCCCTACTGTGGAAAAGAATGGAAAGGATCGGAAGAGAGCAAAGGGGGATAAGTTGGGAAGGTGAGGCCCTATCAATTGCAGTGCCAATGGCAGGATTTGGGGAATCCTTGAGGGGCTTCTCAATGGCCCATATCCCCCTTACTGCTTATTTCATCCCATTTCCTTGTCATCTCCCTCTGGTCTCAATCCACACAAAATGGAGAGCACAATGCAAGCTGAAATTGTTGTTCCATCTCCTCTTGTCTCTGTGTGCATGCTTGGAGATGGCAGGTGAATTTAGAGGAGGAGGAGGAGGAGGAGGAGGAGGAGGAGGAGGAGGAGGAGGAAGAAGAGGAAGAAGAAGAAGAAGAAGAAGAAGAAGAAGAAGAAGAAGAAGAAGAAGAAGAGATACAGGAGGACCTGGGGGTAGGGAATGCAGGCCTTGGCAGATTGTCATTGATCGCAAGCCCGGACACCATCCCTGTTAGGTTGGCCTACAACCCCTAACTTCTCCATTCAGGTGCTGATTTTTTGTACAGCTTTTTGTACAGCAGTAGCTATATCCCAATACATAGTAGGACTCAAAGGTACAGAACATGCAAAGATGCCAGTGCAAATAAATGCAGGCAGCCCCACCAACTCAACAACACTGTAAATGCAGGCCATGCACCTTTGCTGATGTGTGATTAGCATCAGTCTGAACAGGGGATACTTTTATGTGTTGGGGGATAACCTCCATAAGGACAGGAATCCTGGTTGGCCATCTCTATAGAGGAAATCCTATATATTCCCCTTAAGACTGGCATCATTTAAGCATCAGTCAGGAAACACAGTTGGTGTATACAGCAGTGTTGTTGGGGAAAGGCTAGTCCTGAACATTCCTGCTGGGTTGCATGGATATTGAACACCTGGATAGGGCTTGTATGTGCTTTAGACATTTGATACTTGAGGTAGACATTAATTCTGGATTAAAATTGGGGGCATCATTCACTTTTACACTCAGAAAGAGACTGTATATTTTCTTGATCAGCTTTGCAAACAATAGACTTCCATCCCAGGCTCCCTTTTGTGCAGTAAAATGTGGAAGCAATGATTTCAGGGCAACGGTGATGCTTCTGGGATTTTTCCTGTACCTCTAAGCCTGAGTTAGGCAACCTGATATTTTGCATGACAGCTCCTGCAATCCTTGACCATTGGCCATAGGACTTCAGTTTCTAAAACATTTTGAGGGCAGCAGGTTTCCTACCCCTGCTCAAAGCTCTAGAGTGGGCTGCATTAAGGAATCCCACTATGTCCTTAAGTACATTAGAACATAAGAGGAGCTAATATCTAATCTAGCATTTGGAACACACAGTGGTCAACCAGCTGTTGACCAGGAACTCACAAGCAGGACATGGGTGCCACAGTAACCTCCTGCCCGTGTTCCCCAGCAACTGGTGTATATAGGCTTACTGCCTCTGATACTAGAGGGAGCACATAGGCATCAGGACAAGTAGCCATTGATAACCTTCTCCAGCAATTCATCCAACCCCCTTTTAAGACATCCAATTTGGTGGCCATCACTACATCTTGTGGTAGTGAATTCCATAGTGTAACTATGTGCTGTGTGAAGAAATGCTTCCTTTTATCCATCCTGAATTTCCCACTAATCAGCTCTCCCATAGTATTGTGGGAGAAGGAAAAAAGTGGCTCCCTATCCACATTCTCCAGACATGCATAATTTTCAACAAGTCATGTCTCCCTTTAGCCTCCTTTTTTCCAAGCTAAACAATTCCAGCTTACTTCCTGCCTCAACATTCCCCCCTCCCCATATCAGTCATTTATGGAATGGGAATATATTTGTGAATAGAAGGAGATGAAAAGCACTTTTCGTATTCTTTAATATATTCTGCGTCAGTGTTGTGTCATCCTTCATTTCCACGCATGAAGATTAGTTTCCGTAGCCCATTTGGTTGCCTGGGGTCTTGAACAGCTAGATAGGATTCATTCTGTAACAATTGCTAAATTGAGCTGAAAACTTCTGTTAGGGCATCATGTGTCCACTTCCTCTGGGAATCCGTTTAGTTTTAATCAGTCTTGCTGCTGCTGCTGCTGCTTTGGTAGCTGAGGCAATATAATGGCTGAAAACAAGAGCATACATGCAGTCCAAACAATCTTTATTTGGGATTGTGGCAAAGTTGAAATCCAAAGCAAGGGAGAAGGAAGAGAACAGTCAAGTGGTCCATGATCTTCTGAGCATCATCTGTCAAACAAGATTTCCAACCTCATTCATTCATCTTAAGATCACATGGTGGTAGAAGTGTGCAGAAATGACCTCTCAAAATTCTCCACCCTATTTGATGATGGAGAAATTGGAGGGGGGGGGGGTGTCATTTCATGATTTTTTTTTCCAGGAGAAGGAGATAGTCCCCAACATTTTCTAAATGGCAGAGGTAACCCATAGCAGTGCCAGCGCCATAGCTTGTTTCTTTTTGCCTGAGGTGGGTTATTTTGCCAACTATGTCAGTAGCCTTATCACCATCTTGCATCCTTCACAATGAGTCAAACTTAGCATTGATCCAGGGCATCGTGAGGGGAACAGTCAGAAAAGTGACCTTCTTTTTCTATGGCTTATATATGGCTGGTGGCTTTAAATGTTTTGTTTTCTCAATTATTTTAACCAGTTTACAGAGAGAGAGAGAGAAAGAAAGAAAGAGAGAGAGAGAGAGAGAGAGAGAGAGAGTCACACTGGATTGTGTAATATATATATATATATATATATATATATATATATATATAATATATATATATATATATATATATCCACATCTAAACAGATTCCGGAGAAGTGAAGAATAAAAGAAAAAAGGATGAAAAGGATAAAAGACATAAAATACCATATTTAAAAATAAAAATAAAAAGCAGAATACCAATAAAAACTGTGGCTGGTCAGTTGAGGAAGACTTCCTGTTTTTGGGAGGCACTAGAAACAACACAGAGTTGGGCACTTGCCTAACCTCCAGAGGCAGAGAATTCCATAGAAAGGGGGCCACCACATCTAAGGGTCTTAGAATCACAGAATAGTAGAGTTGGAAAAGGCCTATGAGGCCATCGAGTCCAACCCCCTGCTTAATGTAGGAATTCACCTTAACACATACTTGAAAGATGTCTGTCCAGCTGCATTTTGAAGGCCTCTAGTGAGGGAGAACCAATGACCTCCATGGGTAGGCTGACCATATGAAAAGCAGGCACTATACTAGAGTGATCATATACAAAAGAAGGCAGGGCCCCTGCAACTTTAACTGTTGTGATGAAGAGGGAATTTCACCAGGAACTAATTGCATACAAATGACACTGGCTGAAATTCCCTTTTCTCTAAACTGTTAAAGTTACATGAGCCCTGACCTGGATTTAATCTGGTCACCCTATCCATGGGTAATTGGTTCCATTGTAGTACTGCTCTAACAGTCAGGATGTTTTTCCTGATGTCCAGCCAGAATCTGGTTTCCTGTAACTTGAGCCCATTATTCTGCTGCCTGCACTCTGAGATGATTGAGAAGAGATCCTGGCCCTCCTCTGTATGAGGACCTTTCAAGTACTTGAAGAGTGCTATCATGTCTCCCCTCAGTCTTTTCTTCTCAAGACTAAACATGCCCAGTTCTTTCAGCCTCTCCTCACAGGGCTTTGTTTCCAGACTCTTGATCATCCTCACCCTCCTCTGAACCCTGTTCAGCTTGTCTGCATCCTTCTTGAAGTGTGGTGCCCAGAACTGGATGCAGTACTCAAGATGAGGCCTAACCAGTGCCGAATACAGGGGAACCACTACTTCGTGCAATTTGGAAGCTATACGTCTATTAATGCAGCCCAAAATAGCATTTGCTTTTTTTTTTTTTTTTGCAGCCACATCACATAGTTGGCCCATATTCAGCTTGTGATCTACAACAATTTCAAGATCCTTCTCGATTGTAGTATTGCTGGGCCAAGTATCTCCCATCTCGTAATTTTGCATTTGGTTGCTTTTTCCTAGGTGTAGAACTTGGCATTTATCTAGGCTGACCATATGAAAAGGAGGACAGGGCTCCTGTAACTTTAACAGTTGTAGAGAAAAGGGAATTTCAGCCAGTGTCATTTGTATGCAATTAGTTCCTGGTGAAATTCCCTCTTCATCACAACAGTTAAAGTTGCAGGCACTATACTAGAGTGACCATATACAAAAGAAGGCAGGGCCCCTGCAACTTTAACTGTTGTGATGAAGAGGGAATTTCACCAGGAACTAATTGCATACAAATGACACTGGCTGAAATTCCCTTTTCTCTACAACTGTTAAAGTTACAGGAGCCCTGTCCTCCTTTTCATATGGTCAGCCTAATTTATCATTATTATTATTATTAATAATAATAATAATAATAATATTAATATTATTATTATTAATTACATTTATATACCACCCCATAGCCTAAGTTCTCTGGGCGGTTTACAAAAATTAAAAGAATCAACATTAAAAAGTCAATATACAAAATTTTAAACCATAAACATAAAACAGCTGATACTTAAAACATTTTAAACTTTTAAACCTGGCCACAAAGTCCGTTAAAACCTCAACTTAAGCTATTAAAATGGCTGGGAGAAAAGAAAAGTTTTGACCTGGCGCCAAAAAGATAACAGTGTTGGCGCCAGGTGAGCCTCATCGGGGAGATCATTCCATAATTGGGGGGCCACCACAGAGAAGGCCCTCACCCTTGTTGTTTTCAACCCAGCTCTCCAGCTTATTTATTTATTTATTTATTTATTCATTCATTCATTCATTCAATCATTCATTCATTCATTTATTACATCTTTATACTGCCCATCCGCTGAAGCTCTCTGTGCAGTGCACAGTTTAAAAACCATAAGAACAACAATATAAATATAAACACTAAAAAAGATTAAAAGGTAGTATAAAACAAGCTACATTAAAAACCAGGGAAAGCCTGTGTAAAAATATATGTCTTCAGGAGGTGTTTCAAAGTTGTAACATTTTCTGCCTCCAGAACCGCATGAGGGTGGGTTTTCCAGAGGGTGGGTGCCACTATAGAGAAGGCCCGCTGCCAAGGTTCTTCATGGTGGCATTCCGTTTGTCTTGGAATGCCCAGTAGGGCCTCCTCTGAGGATCGTAGTTGTCATCCAGGTTTATATAAGGGAAGGCGGTCTGCCAGGTATGCTGGTCCCAAGTTGTTTAGGGCTTTGTAGGATAACAGTATAACCTTGTATGTGGCTTGGTATCAAGATCACTTTGAAGGTGTTTCTTGACTTTGTTTATCAGTCTCAAGCGTCACCCTCTGAAGGAGCAGGTCCGTAGTTTGTGGTTGCTTCTGGATCCATCTTTGTCACTGGAGGCCCAGGTAACCTCGGTGGCCCAGAACATCCATTATCAACTTTGGTTGATATGCCAACTATGCCCATTCCTGGATAGGGATAGCAGCCATGGTCATTCATGCGCTGGTAACCTCATGATTAGACTACTGCAATGCGCTCTATGTAGGGTACCCATGTATGTGGTTTGGAAGCTGCAGCTAGTGCAAAATGTAGTAGCTAGAGTGCTCACAGGGACACCTAACTCTGCTCATATAAAAGCTGTATTAAAAGAACTGCACTGGCTGCCTGTTAGCTACTGAGCCACATACAAGGTTATGTTGTTATCTTACAAAGCTTGGGACCAGCAGACCTAGCAGACCTCCTTCCCTTATATACACCTGGATGACAACTTTGATTCTCAGAGGAGGTCTGCTAGCCATTCCGAAAAGAACAGAATGCCACCATGAATAGGGTGACCATATGAAAAGGAGGACAGGGCTTCTGTATCATTAACAGTTGTAGATAAAAGGAAATTTCAGCAGAAGTCATTTGTATGAATGCAGCACCTGGTAAAATTCCCTCTTCATCACAACAGTTAAAGCTGCAGGAGTTCTGTCTTCTTTTGTATCTGGTCACTCTAGTATAGCTCCTGCAGCTTTAACTGTTGCGATGAAGTGGGAATTTCCCCAGGTGCTGCATGCATACAAATGACACCAGCTGAAATTCCTTTTTCTATGCAACTGTTAAAGATAAAGAAGCCCTGTCCTCCTTTTCATATGGTTATCCTAGCCATGAAGAACCTTGGCGACAGGCCTTCTCTATGTGCTAAGCTTGCACTGGATTGACTCCAGAATGTTGAGTTGTAAAACTCCAAACCTGGACCTTTCTTCCGGCTTGTTCTTCTGAGTTTTCCCCATGGAGACATTCTTGTTGGCTTTACTTTGTCTTGCGGTTTTGTTTTGTTTTTGACATGTTGCCTTCTTTAGTGCACTTCCACTGCAAAGATTCACCACTCTCCTTGAGAAAAGCCAGTCTGCTTGTACACAGATCTTTCTCCTGAAGGACTAATAAAGATGCTCCATTGAAAATGGTTGGCTTTTCATGGTGGCAAATAAAGCGACTGGCCCTTACTATATCCAAGGTATGAGAGCTTTAAAAGTTCAAGCAAATAATAATACGTGGGTGATAAGCAATAAATAAAGAGAAGAATGACACATAGTAGATACTGTTAATTTTTTCTTTTTTAGAACACAATCTCTTTGTATATTACAGGGACAAAATCAGGGTAGAAGAAATAAGATTGGGTTCTTTTATTGTACAGTATCATAATGCAAATACATAGAAGGATGCATGAAGAGTGAAGGCAGAGTTGCTAACTATATCTGACTCTTCTGAACTTTCAAGGGCATTGTTATGCTGCTGCAACTTCCTTTTAAACCTAGTTTCTGAAGTATAAAACGTCCTTTGAGGGTACTTACTTACTTACTGAACTGAAGATTCATTTTATATGCACAAGTAATGAAAGGAGGTTTCAATACCTTGGCAACAATAGCTAAGGGATGTAGCAAAAATATAATGTTGCTGTACATGCAGAAAAATAAAGAATGCCAGCGTCATTGTGCATTGGTTATCATTAACTTCCATTGATTTTACGCCTGACATTCCGTCGCAATGTCGCATGGCCAAAAAACAGAGCCCAGGGCAGAGCTATGCAAACGGGGACCAACTAGAGACCTAAGAGGGCATGTAGCAGACATGTTTAGGTTAGGGATGTCGCGAGTGCCCAGCTGGGTCTGAGAATCTGGCAGACCCCCCCCCCCCAGCATCATCCCCCTCCCAGTCCGGTACATTTGGCATGAGCACAGACCCCGCTTGAGAGGTCGCTAGAGCGTTCGGAAGCTGCCAGCCCTTGCTCCACACTTGTCCACTCCCCCCTTCATTAATGATGGCTGTAAAGGCCCCACTTATTCAAGGATAAAGGAGTGGACAGAGCATTCTCACCTTTGCCCTTGCACCAATGGGGCCTTTCGGAACACCACTGATGCAGTGGGGGGAAGTGTGTAATTTCCGAAGGCTCCAGAATTGCATACTTCCCCCCGTTGCATCAATGGTGGCCGCCATTGATGCGGGGGAAGGAGAGCGCAATTTTGGCAGGAGGGTGAGCAGCTGCCAAGAACTCATCAGGCCATGCCGAGCCTCAGAAGAAGCTCACAGGGCAGATGGCGGTGGTGATGGGGCGAGCGTTCACCCACCCCTAGTTTAGATTTTGTGGTTCCACATTTTTTCATGTATTTTGGAGTTGCACACTTCTTTCACTCATTAGCCCTACATACGAATAGCATCTCTTTCTCTGATTGAAGATTCTTAGGAAACCAGAATCATAGAAGAGTTGGAAGGGGGCTATAAGGTCATTGAGTCCAGTACCACACATGCAAGAGGGACGTATCAGTCGGTTAGGGATGTCTGAGAAATTCATTATTTTATCTAGACTTACCCAATTCACACTATACAGACCAAGCACAGACTCAGATGCAATCTGTAGTTGAAGCCCATACGTTTCCAATCTTCCAGTGTGCGTCGTGGACCAAAAAATAATGTATTTTGAAAAATGCACATGAAAATGCATACATTTGAAAAATGTGCACAAACACGCTTTAATCAATGGGAGAACAATGCATATATTTCAAAGATGCAGACAACTGGTTTGGGAAAATGCGCACAATAATTTCATGAAAAAAGAAAAATAAACAAAGCTTGCAGTCCGATATGGACTTGAGTGGGAACAAGCATTGAGATGGAATCTGGAGAACTTTGGTGAGGTCTAGTTAAGCTGATTTGCCCATCCCTATTGGCAGGTTTGATTTTTCTTTAAATCTTTAGGGGAAAAAATCCTTAAGGGTGGGGGGACCTAAAAGAACCCAATAAAGGCCAATCCTGGTCATTGAGGACACCCCTGCTAGGGGTGGGGGAAATGAAAAACATCATTGTGAATCCTCCAAGAAATAAATTAGTGCTGTGCTGAAAAATTCGATCATTCCATTCTTGGCATTTTGTGGGTGGTGGAGGGAAAATGAAAACTCTGGTGGAACTCTGGTGAGCATTTCAGAGAACTTTCTCCTTGGGGAGGGGGACAGGGTTTCCACATACCTTTTTAAGTGTTTGCAGTTGTTGAAGGCTCTTCTTTCTTTCTCCCCCCTTTTTTTTAAACACCCCCAACACTTACAGGAGCCCAGGAGTTCTTGATGGATGCCTATTGTAGAGGAAGAGTTCACATGGTCTCCAATAGGCATGGAGGAAGAACTGCTAGGCTCCTCCAAGTGCCAGGGGTGTTTTTGTTTGTTTGTTTTTTAAAGAAAAAATAGGATAGGGTGACCAGCTAAAATCCAGGTCAGGGCTCATGTAATTTTAACAGTTGTAGAGAAAAGGGAATTTCAACCAGTGTCATTTGTATGCAATTAGTTCCTGGTGAAATTCCCTCTTCATCACAACAGTTAAAGGTGCATGCACTATACTAGAATGACCATGTACAAAAGAAGGCAGGGCCCCTGCAACTTTAACAGTTGTGATGAAGAGGGAATTTCACCAGGAACTAATTGCATACAAACGACACTGGCTGAAATTCCCTTTTCTCTACAACTGTTAAAGTTACATGAGCCCTGACCTGGATTTTATCTGGTCACCCTAAAATAGGAAGACGATCCATCAACAACCGGCTACACTTTAAAATGGTATGTGGAAAAGCTTTTCTTCTCCCCCTCCCTACGAAAGAGGCAGAAAAAACAATGCCTCTTTCACAGGGAGAGAAAAGGGTTTCTGAAAATAGGGGGTAGGATTCGGCACAGCACTAGTATAAATGCGTAAGAAGGATAAAGCATTACCATGATGGGATCATAATTATTTGACATAAGGTGTAGATCTAGACAAAGTTGTAGTGGGGTCATATCGTGATGGAAGGGAGCACAACCTGACCACCACCTCTAGACCAGCCACTCATGAAAGGGATTCTTGAGGGGCAGTGGTCGTGACATAAAACATGAGAGTCAAGAGAACTGAGAATGCAGGCATTATCTCTTTGTCTTTTTCCCTTCTGTGTATGACAACTTCAAGCTAAAAATGCTTATTTGTTGCTCCCCACCTCGATCAAACAGAGAGGCGGGTAAGAAATAAATTATTATTATTATTATTATTATTATTATTATTATTGAGATATTTATAAAGGTGCTCCAAGTTGATATTCATTATGGGTCCATCATTAGGTTCTAGCTTCTATTTATACAGAGCCTTTAGAAAAGCAACTTTGTATTACAACAGAGGGAAAGGCTAAATGAAGGAGGAAGTGCACCTGCGGTTGCATTGAGATACACAGTTCCCTGGTACAGGTGATTGATAAAGCACTCATAAATGTTGTCACAAAGGGGCTAGGCAATCAGTGATCCTGGCTGCTCCGATTCTAGAGCGGGGAGCAGTGCAAGCATCAGGGTTGACACCTGGAGGATCGAAGCAAGAGGAGCCTAGGAAGGCGGGAGAGAAGTAATTGGATGGCCATGGAAAACAAGGGATCGGGGGGGGGGGGAGAGGGCTGGAAACAGGGATGGATGGACTCACCTCTACCCTTTTTCAGTGGCTTCTCAACAAGCCACCACTGCCATTTGCTCCAACCTGCAGCACTGCACAAGCTTCTCATGGCCTCGTTGAGTCCCTGACGAAGTTGCATGCCTGCTACAGCTCCCTTGCAAGCCACCATTTTGCACAAAAAGATGGCCTGGGAATATCTGGGAAGGTCATGTGGCATAAATGGCAGCCATAAAGCAGCCATTTGCAGAACATTACAGACATGAATGCTCCCTTCATGCCACTTGTGTAAATGTTGCATAAATGGCCGCTTTACTGCCACTATTTATGCAATGTGACCTTTCTGGATATTCCCAAGCTACTATTTTGTGCAAAATAGTGGCTCGGCAAGGGAGCAGGCTGCCCCATCAGGAGCTCAGCGAGCCGCTAGCTGCTCAGCAAGCCTGTCCATGAGCAAGTCGCAGATCGGCGAGCGGAGTCCAGAGGTTCAGATGCGGGGGAGACTCCTGCTCATGACATTCCTAGAAACAAGAAAGAAAATCAGGGCAAGAGGAAAGGATAAAAAGAAGAATATAACGAGTAAGGGAGACTGGACAAACATGAGAGATGGACATGGACAGAAACTGGCTTGGTGAGGAGGGCACCTCAAGTGCACATACTGGGCTGAAATAGCCGGCCAAATCTTAGACAACAGTCCTCTAGCAATATTTTAATGGGCCACCACTGCCTGTTCATATTAATAATAATAATAATAATAATAATAATAATAATAATAATAATAATGATTTATTTCTTACCCGCCTCTCCGTCTAGATCGAGGCGGGGAACAACAACATGATAAAATACATAAAACTAATTAAAACATGACAAAACTAATTAAAACATGGTCTCCTTTTAATTCTATCCTCTTTCCCCCAGCACTGAATGTATTCATTTTCTCATGTGAAACATGGATTTATTTGCTTTGGTATGAGTTGGATTGAACGTGTCTGTTTATTTTTATTTTTATTTTAGATTTTACTCCTTAGATACTGCTTTGTTATGCCAAGACAACTTTCTGCACCAGACACATCAAGTTAAACAGCAGGAGGAGGCCAAGAATAGTGTTTTGCTAAGGAACTGGGGCTCCAGAATGAACAAATGGAGCACAACTCATTGGGCCAAGTGACAGGAAAAACAAAGGGTATTCTGGGCCTGTAGTGACTAGCCCAGGGAAAATGGCTGGGGGAACACCATCTCCTTACCATGCTCAGTTGTTATGCAAAAGTGTTGCCAGGGTCTTATGCTTCATACCACCCTTTCATGTCTAGTGTAAAGCTATGTCACCATGGGCATTAGTGGTCCTGCTCTTTTCCTGCTTCTTTGCCCCTTAGTGTCAGCCAATCAGAGCACATGAAAGAGGGGAGGGGCCACGTCCCGAGCATAGTGAATCCTCCCTTCAAAATTTGCATGTGGCATGGCCCCTCCTCACTTCTCTCATGTGCTCTGATTGGCTGACACTATCCCCATTCCCCAAGGCCCACCTTTATGCTACACTAATTGGCCAACAATCGTCCATTGGTGGATGGGCTGCCCTCCCTGTTTGGCACAGAGGAAATGAATTGCTATTAAAACTTTTTTGAGCTTTGACATTTTTTGAACTTTCAAAATTTTCTGCATGTCCACATGGCTCAAGCTTCAGTTTAAAACAAGAATGAGCAAATTTGTTCTGGTATATCTTGAGGAATAAGCCTTACATTGCTATAGCCTTATACAAGATATGAAATTTAGCAGGAAATAATACTTTAAAACTGGATAGATAGACCTCTTACATTCAGGTATTGCTCAAATGATTTTAACTAAAGAGGACAAAGTCTGGCAGGGGAGGCGGGGAAATGAGAATTTGGGGAATTGCTGAATCAAACCACCTGTTTATTCAAAGAGGGGCTGTCATGAAGTATATCATAAATCAAGAATGGATTAGCAGAAGGAAAAGCCACTCAGAGTCTATAAGAGTAGAACCTGGGCTGATCCAGTGAAGCTGAATGATGGGAGATTCAGGACAGACAAAAGGAAGCACCCTGTCATACAACAGATAGTTAAAGTATATATAATTTCCTGCTACCAAGACATGGTGAAGGCCACCAATGTAGATGGCTTTAAGAGTAGATTGCATGAATTAGTAGATGACAGCAGTAGCCTGTGTTACACACGCACTCATGCACACTTACCATGCAAGCACTACTGTAAAACATTTTCTGCTTGTAAAGTTGTTTGAGCCCCTGCTTTTCTTTCTTGCTCTACCTTTCAGAGTAGGAATGGGAAAACCAGGGTCACTCTCGTTCACCAAGATTCTCCCGACTCTACTTTCTCGCTTGTTTTGTCTAGCTCCCATTTTCATTGGCAAGCTGTATTTCTTGATTTCTTGATTTCTTACATTTCTATATCAACTAATAGCTGAAGCTCTCTGGGCAATTTACAACAACTAATGGCTCTTTTGGTTCAAACAGGAAAAGTGTACATTTCAAGTGGGGAAAGTGAACATTTCCATCCACATTTTTTGAAAGTGTGCGCTTCCCTCCATTCAATGAAGCATGAAAATGTGTTTGTTTCTTGCTAAACATCTATTTTAAAGTGCACATTTTTTTCAAATGCAATTGCAAGTTTGGGAATTTGCAAACCTTTCCCGAAAAAAATGCCCTCCCATTCGCATTTGTTTTCAGGATTGTGTACGGGGCAAGTTTGAGTGTTTGCAAACTGAAATGAAATTTTTGTACATCCCTATTTTAGAGATGAGAAGCCAAACAGTCTACATGGACAGGATGGGGAGATCTTCAGTAGTAGCCCTCAGAGCTCCTCCCATTAAAAGAGCCAGTGTGGTGCAGTGGCTAAAGTGTTGGACTGGGAGATCCAGGTTCTGGTCCCCACTTGACCATGGAAATCCACTGGGTGACTTTGGGCCAGTCACAGACTCTCAGCCCAACCTACCTCACAGGGTTGTTGTTGTGAGGATAAAATGGAGAGTAGGAGGATTAGGTATGCTGCCTTGGGTTCCTTGGAGGAAAAAAGGTGGGATATAAATGCAATAATAAAATAAAAATAAAAAATAAAAAACCAGAACAGTTGCTGGGGAGGAGCAGGCATGCCCAGGGGTCTCATCTGCTCCTATAGTGCTCTCCCTGTACCAACAGCCGGGGGGGGGGGGGGGGAGGACTGCTGAAGGAGCCTGCAGAGGGCAGGGTCAAAGTTAGCATGTGAAAACTTGCTTGAACTCCACAGACCTACATCTCAAGAGGCTGGATAAGCAACAGAGAACCATCCACAAAGTGCCACTCCAGGATAAAAGAGCTTAAGATCAGCCATGTACTGAACATAGTGCAGCATGATGTCATGCATCACCACCGTGTGTACACCCTTCTGGATTGGTTGGTTTTGCTTGGCCTAGCTGCATGAGGTGGTGTTTAGCCACCATTGCCAGTTGCCAATAGGTGGAGGAGAGAAGATGATCCACAGAGTCCTACTCCCTGCAGAGCCAAAGCTGTGGTGAGAAGAATGACAAAGGAAGCTGGCGTGAACATCCATGATTATTCAAGGATTAAACCAACCAGCTCAGCATATGTGCAGAAGTGGCATTGTTTAGACGCAGATGACACATGCTCCATACTTTGCAATCGGTTCTGAACCTCTTAGCAACTTTGTAATGCAGTAGCCCAATCTCACTGCAAGCACAAGCATTCTGAACAGAGACATTCTGACCACTGAGACAACTGATGAAAATATTCCATGGCATCACTAGCCCCATCTAGGTTGCATAAACAATACTGCTGGAAAATCTGACCCCCTTTGGGCTCGCTGAATTTCCACAGCACCCATGACTCGGCTTATATTTGTGAGCCAAGCTGCGGATTCTTTCCCAAAATCTGGGAACTGTTGTGATTTGTTTTTTAAAAATTACATGCAAAGCAATTTGTACAAATAATGCAATCCTGGCTGCAATTTGCACAAATTACTAATATATATACCAAATCCATGGACTAGTCTGAAAATGCGCAAATTGGTCTGAGTCGATGCAGAAAGTCAGACCAGCTCGCAGAAAGTGAGCCAAAGTCCAGGGGGCTGAGTTGATGAAAGCTCAGCACACTCCACCCCCGGATGGATTCCTCTGACATTGGCCTCATCTACACCAAGCAGGATATTGCACTAGGAAAGCGGTATGAAAGTAGTATATAAAAGGCAGGAGCCACACTACTGCTTTATAGTGATATTCAAGTGCTCTGACAACTGTTGGGGCCCATTGACACATACCATATGCCGCTATATCCTGCTTGGTGTGGTTCCTGCCTTTTAATTTCCTGCTTTCATACTGCTTTCATACTGCTTTCATACCACTATACCCTGCTTGGTGTAGATTTGGCTATCCTTTGCCTCATCCAAGGCATTTGCAAAGCCCTACTCACAAGCCACTTGTTTAGCTGCAGTTTTCTAGTCTTGTGTGCTTCCTTGGGCTCAGATCAAAGAACCTAAGAGGGCAATACCGAACATTTAGGGTCCGTATCAATATTTGAACCATATCGACACATTTCTTTGCCAGTATGTAGCTCAGTGGCTTAAGTGAAATGCACAGGAACAGAGTCAGGGTGGGAAGGAAGCAATCCTGGTCACCGAGAAAGCTTTAGCTGCTTTATTTCTATATATGAGGCTGCTGTTAAGACACACAAGCTGGAGCAGCAAAACATTTGGCTACTCTTGTCATACAAAGACTGCATAAACAAAAAAGCTTATCCATGAACTATTCATGAATCTTCTGGCCACAAATGTGTTCTGAGTTGGATATGTTGTTGTTGTTGTTGTTGTTGTTGTTGTTGTTGTTGTCATCAGTACTACATAGGAGCATCTCTGATCTCTCTTGCATTTTTTTAAAAAGTATTATCAGGCACACAATTGCCTAAGCCTTGCCCAGATGCTAGCAAATGTATGTCAGCTGCTCTTTATGCCACTTGCCACGCAGCCAACTTGTTCATCTGGCCTTCTGGAAGATCTGTGAGAAAAAAGAAAAGCTACTTTTCCGTGAGCACTGAGAAGTCAGTTTAATAAAGCCCTTAAGATTTAATGGATACTCAAGCTGGCTTATAAATAACCTGTTTTACAGGCATGGCTTTATCTGGGCCTTTCTTTATGCAAACCAACGACTACAAAGGAAAGATCAAAGATTTCAAATTCAGCTTTGTTTTGAAAGCAAAAATTCCTGACTCTGCCTGCACAATAGGGAAAATAGTTTTCTAAATAAGATGAGCCAAGCAGAGCTTCTCATTGTACCTTGACTTCTTCCTTTCATTCCCTTCAGCCAGGTTGCATAAACAATACCACCAATTTTCAAAGGGTGGTGATTCATATAGGGCCTCTGGTATTTCCAATTCATAAAAATACAATTTAGGGTTTCTGATAGGGTAGAAAAAGACAGAGGACGGCCTGAAGGAAAAGGTCGCAGTGCTGACCCTGAAGCTAAGCAGGTTTGGATTTGGTCAATAACTGAGCAGAGGCACATGAGTGTCTGGTTTATGGCTTGATGATGCTCTCCGTTCCATGGAAGAAAGATTGTATGCCGATGTAACAATAACGGTTTCTAGTGGAGGCTGGTGGCTCCAATATCCGTGGGGAGGGCAGTGAGTCCATTCCAAGTCTCAATCAGAACCAATCTGAACAGTAAAGGAAGTATCCAAGGGGCTGAACCCATTCTGGGGATTGGGTTCAGGACCCTGGATAGCTCCTTTAGAGTTCTGGTTGGCTCTGTCTGAAAGCCGGAGCAGATTTACCACCCCACCGACACCAGAGCCACCAGACTCCACTGTGTGTTGCTGCTACAACACATGTTACTTCTAAGAGGCGCACATTCTGTAGAAATATCTGAGTCTGAATTCCTTCTGAACGTACTGTAACAGCCTACATCAGGAGTGGAGAACCTCAAGCCCATGGAACAAATTTGGCCCTCCTGGAGTTTCAAACCAACCCTCCGGGTTTCCCCAAATGACCACACACCCCTTTCGTCGCCATACATTCTTTCTTCTGACCACTGATTATGAGGTGGCTTCCCAACTTTTGCACATCCCCCGCCCCGGTTCATAAAAGTTGAAATGCTATTCCTCAGGCTTAGTTATTGGCAGTAAGTGCTTTAAACTAAATAAGCTGGCATTTTAGCCTCCCTCCTTTTGCCTTTGACCCCGCTCGCCACTGGAATGCAGGCCCTAAGAGCCTCTTTGAAATTGGATTCAGCCCTCAGCCTGACAGAAGTGGATTATTAATTAATCCAGTGGTGGGGTCTTCTTTCTCCTTCACTGTAGTTGGTGGAAAGCTTTTTGTTTTTTTAAAATTCCCTTCGGTTGATTTTTAAGGAATATTTTAACCTCTCATTCAAGTCAATGCTTCCCTCATAGTGCGAGGCATGCTCAGTAGTGTCACTCTCCTCCCTCCCTCCTGCCTTAGAATGTGGGGTGGGTGGGTGAAATGGCCACTGCCTCTATTGTACAGACCTTTTGAGAGAAGAAGAAGAAGAAGAAGAAGAAGAAGAAGAAGAAGAAGAAGAAGAAGAGTTTCTCTTTTCTCTTCTGGAACATGCATTCCTTTGGCTCTGAGAGCAATTTGGGCTGTCTTCATAAGGCCAGTTCGCTCTTTTGCTCCCTGGTGAAGCAGGGTGTGGTTCCTCTGGATCTATGGTGACCTGATCTTCAGATCTCTCCTGGGAATAGGTGGCTATACATCTCTTTCTATCCATCCCCACCCCAAACACACACAGTGTGCTCCTTCCCTCTTTTCTAAGAGTTTGGTCCATGCTGCTTTAAAGTTGAAAGCTTCAAACACTTCATTTAATTAGTTTGGGCCGGTGTTAAGTTTTAAGTACAATGTTGAAACCTTTCAAAGTGCTTCTGGGCCTACAACATTGGTTTCAGCCTAGTCACCCTGTTTTTTTTTTAATAAGGTTTAGAAACAGTTGAGCTGTTGTGTATTTTGCATAGTGTACACACATAGATTTTCTTTCTAATCCTTGCAGTCTACACTGGCTCCCTCCTTGATGTGTTTTTGGAGGCAGACAACCCCTTTTTTGTTCCAGCAGGCCTTTGGCAAATAATCTGGACCTCTGTACCTTTGACTTTTAAATTGTTATGTATTTTAAATGTTTTAAACGCTTTAATATTGAAAAGTATTTAATTATATTTTTAACTTTTGTATATTCCTATTTATAGGTTTTAGCTGTATATGTTTTAGTTTTGTAAGGCTGCCCTGAGGCCCAGCATTGGGCAAAAGGCAGGATACTACTACTACTACTACTAGTAGTAGTGATGTTTCAGATTTCACTTCTGCATCTGATGTTCTTTTGCATTTACTTTTCTTTATAAACCATTCATATCTTAAGACTTCTTGTGTGGCATGTTTTCATTGGTTTAACAAGTTAAAAGGGGTATTCACTGTTTTCATGCTTATGTTATAAAATCTATTTTCAACAGGCCTAGTAACTTCAAGAGTAACAGAGTTGGGGAAAATCCTCAATCTCTTTGCTATCAGAGGCACTGAGTAAGAGACCCCTGGAGATAATTTAGACTGACCCCAACCGCAAAACACTATTCCCCCTTCTGAAGAGATCTGGACCACAGACTACTAAAGACAAACAAAGTAGCAAGCCATAAAAACAGTTCTCATGTGGCCATTTGCCTTATGAGGCAGGTGCTCTGCGGGCTACCAAATGGAGGGACTAACAGGCCATAAAGTTGCCTGGCTGGGTCTGCCAGAAATCCAGCCTCAACACTCCTGGAAGGTCCATGTTCTATAGCACCTGCTGTCAGATGAACTTGAGGGAATCCCACCCTCCACCCCTGGGTTTAATTTACTGGCTTCCTCTGGCTGGACCTTGCAGGAAACTATAGGGACAGAAAAAGCAGGCATTCATAACACACACAGAATGCTGAGACTGGCAAATCTAAAAGCAAGTGTGTTGCTTTTCAAGAGCCAAGGAAATTCAATGGGTCTTACTTTTGAGTAAATATCTAGGGATGGAAATGCAGCCTGTGCAAGAACTGAGTAGGGTGACCATATTTGGGAAACCAAAAAAGAGGACACCTAGTGGGGGGGGGGGCAGGAAAATGGCTTTCTGGGGCCACCTTAAAGTCCCCAACTGGAGCGGAGGAGGGGAAAGCATGTCATTCTTACCCCCACCCCACTGCTCCAATCAGGGCCTTTTCTATACTGTCTGGGAATGACACGTTTTTCCCTTTTAAGGCCTTGATTGGAGCAGTGGGAGAGAATGACACACCTCCAGAAAGCATGTCATTCCCACCTGCCACGCTAATGGTGGCCTTAAAAGGGAAAGTGTGTAATTCCAGGTCATTATAGACTATTGCATAAAATCCCTCCTGACACCGAGGATAGAACAAAAACCAGGAGAAATCTGGGGAAATCCTGACAGTTTTTTTTATTATTTATTATTGCATTTATATCCCACCTTTTTTCCGCCAAGAAACCCAAGGCAGCATACCTAATCCTCCTCCTCTCCATTTTATCCTCACAACAGCAACCCTGTGAGGTGGGTTGGGCTGACAGTCTGCAACTGGCACAAAGTCACCCAGTGGGTTTCCATGGCTAAGTGGGGAGTAGAACCTAGATCTCTCAGCTCCCAGTCCAACACTTTAGCCACTACGCCACACCTTAGTGGTCACCCTAGAATTGAGCCATGCCAAGTTGGAAGCAGATCGGTTCGTGCCTTAATTTTTAGGATATATTTTTTTAAAAGTTTGACTTCAAACAATTTTCTAAAATTCAAGGCATGAACCAATCTGCTTTCAACTTGGCATGGCTAAAGCCTTACTTAAGAGGTACCATGGTGCCAAGTTTCATCTCTTCATCTTTACTTTATTTCTTGATCACGGGACATACTGACTTGCAATGATGGGAGTTGTAGTCCAACACCTTTGGAGGGCACCAGGTTGGGGAAGGGCTGCTCTAAACAAAAAAGAGAAGTAGGTGGCCCTAAGTTGTTCGTGATCAGTTTTCCACAACCCCACAGTCACCTCTGCATATCATATTCTCCACCCTGTCCTCATGGTTTATCTGCTTTGGGAGAATGAGAATTTCACTTGTACTTTCTGCCTCCTTAGGGAGGATGTGGCATTAAGGCTTGTGAGCCTTAACTCCCAATTTCCCTGCTTTTTGGTGCTTGGTTGGAAACTGTAGAGCCTTAACATTGTTTTTGTAAACCGTAGGTTTTTTGTTTTATGTTTTATATATATATATATATATATATATATATATATTACCCGCCTCTCCCAATGGATCGAGGCGGGGAACAGCATTAAACATAAAATACAAAACTGATTAAAAGCACATAAAACCAAATACATCATTAAAATACCAATAAAACACCAGTAAAACACTCGTATAATGTTGTATTATTTTGATACTTCATTGTTGTATTGTTTTTGTAACTTTACTGTTGTTGTTGTTGTTGTTGTTTGGTGTTAAGGTTCTAAACTGCCTCAAGACCATTTGCCAGTTGGGCAGAATACAAATCAATTAAATAAATAAATAAATAAATAAATAAATATTGGAAGGCATCTTCTATTTGAAGGGTTGCCCAATCCAAGTCTGGTTTAAACACAAACGACCATCAGAAGGGAGAGTAGGCAGGTGCACTGAAGATGCCTATCAACAGTGAGCAGCTGGATGGCAGCCTGAGGAAGCACACAGGTCACCTAGATATGTCGGAGGCATCCATCCAGGGGTTTGGACTCACCAAGCTTTGAACAGCTGGGCCCCCTGGACGTCAGTTAATTTCCTCATGAGCTAGCCCGACTTGATCTGCCAGCTCATTGATTTTCTGGTGGGAGGGAGGTTATTTATGTAAATAAAAATGTGCGCAAATCATGGATGCAATTTGAATGATTTGGCCAAATTGTAGTGCAATTCTTGTATATTATGCAATTTGCAGGTGCAATTGGCATAAATTATGTCAACTGCACACACAATGCACACAAACCACAGCCAAAATTACTCAAATCATACTTGTGCTTTGTGCACATTTCTATTTACATTTTTTTTAAAAATGGGGAAAGTTCCCAGGATGTGTTTGGGCCGCAAATGCAAGCTGTGTTGGGTGCTCACTGGGAATCCATTGAGCCCCAAAAGGGCCAGATTCCACAGCGATGGACATCCCACAGGTCACCTGGTCAAATTCTTCCCCATTAGAGTGAGATGTACTGCAATTTACCTTAAATTACAGTAAGTGTCTGCATTTGCACCTTCACATATAGATTAGCACCTGCAAAATGCAAATCTGTGTCTTCTTTTGTTCTCTTATATGGTGATGCATAAGAGCCCACGCTGGTGCAATCCCGGGCATTTTTGGCTAATACATCTCAGGCAAGAGGGCCAAAAAGCAAGGGCTATAGAGAGCTGCTGGTCCTGGGCTAGCTTGACCTGCTGCGTGCTTGTGTCTTGCCTCCTCTTCCTGCTTGGAAATACAGCCTACTCAGATCTAAGTCAATATGCACATCTGCGCATCTTTAACGTTTGACTCTCTAGACGGGCTGACTTTTTCCTGGACACTGCTCTGGCTCAACTGTTTGGATATTTGGCCCTTGTGCCAGCTGCCATACTGCTGTCCCTTTCTGTTTTTCTCGGCATTTTTAAGACAGTAGCTAATGGAGCGGAGGGAATGAGGGATTCCTGGCTGAGAAAACTCTCCCTGATATCTACTCACTCATCCCTGTGTAAAACAGCATTTAGCAAAAAAGAAGGAAGGAAGGAAGAAAGGAAGGAAGGAAGGAAGGAAGGAAGAAAGAAAGGAAGCGAGGGAGGGAGGGAGGGAGGGAGGGAGGGAGGAAGGGTGGGAAAATACACAACAACAACAATAACAATACCAGATCAGGGAAATATTGTAAAACTTGAGCTGATCCTTCTGCTAATGCGAAGTGGCAGTTTTTAAATAGGGTTGCCTACATTTGTCACTTTCAATCATAGGATGGTGACTGTGGTACTTAGAAGGTCTTAATAGTCTTAAGAAAAGACTATTCCCCCCTTTGCCTCCTCTCCCTCTTCAGAAGAGAAAAACACACACACTCATATACATACACACACACACCATGAAACACCAAGATACATAGGCTGGGATTGTCATGCCTTGAGATAGTGAGGCCTGGTGCTGTCTGCACACTTCCTTTTCATCCTGCTCAAGTGAAACTGACAACTTGTCAAGCCTCTCATCCTGCTCACTTAGCATCCTGTTCTCTTCTTTCACTCTCTTGCCTTTCCCTGTCTGCCAGGCACCATTTCTGCTGCTCATTTTAAAGAACAAACTAAAGAAGAGGCATTCTTACCATTTGGTTTTAGCCATCATGAGGATTCATGGTGCTGCTGAAACCAAAAATTAGTTATTTTGTATATCAAATTTAGTAGTAGTAGTAGTAGTAGTATTTCTTAAACACCTTTCTCGAAAAAGAAGATGCAAAGTTACTTACAATAAAAAGAAAACATACACAAGTTAAGGATGAGTGAACTCACCCGAGTCCAATTTGTCAGACACTTGCACAGTTGCCACTGTTGACTCCCGCTAACAACGCCATGTGAGCTTCTTTTGTGGCTCAGAGAGTGTCTGATGATATCATGAGCCCATCTGCCCTCGTCCGGTGTGTCCATTGTGCGTGAAAACAGATGCCCTGGAAATGGCACATTTCTCTCAGATCTACACCAAGAGGGATATTGCAGTATGAAAGCGGTACATAAAAGGCAGAAGCCACACCAAGCAGGATATAGCACTATGAAAGCGGTATGAAAGCAGTATATGGTATGTGTCAATGGGCCCCAACAGTTGTCAGTGCACTTCAATACCGCTATAAAACAGTAGAGTGGCTCCTGCCTTTTATATACTGCTTCCATACTGCTTTCATACCACTATATCCTGCTTGGTGTAGATCTGGCCCAAGTTTTTACAGTCTTTCCCTCTTTGCCTTCAGAAACTTCTAGCGCAACTTCCCCTAACCTGGGGCTCTCCAGATTTACTGGATTACAACTCCCATCATCCCCTAGCCAACATGGAACACTTAAATATAAGGATATTTGTGTAATAGCTATAGTTGGAGAACAACCTAGAATTCAAAATAAAGAAATGGAATGAGTAGAGCAATTTCAGAACCTTGTAAGGAATGGTCATTGGCTATAGAAAGGTGAGACCTGCCACTCATATATGTGATTGATACACTTTCTGCTATGCAAAGTATTATACATCTCATTGATTTGTAGCATTTACCCAAGATGGGGCATTATTAATGCTGTTTTTTCAGATGGGAAATAGAGGCAGAGAGGTTGAGCACAGATTTGAAATGGTAGATGACTTTCTCTTCTGTCCACATAGCTCTGGGTCTTGCAGAAGATTATCATTCACAGAAATGTGCTCCATTGCCCTTCTGTGCTATAAGTAATGTAGGATATACATAAATACCGCAATATCATTATTAAGGCTAAGAGAATATATTTTGGTACATGAGATAAGTATTAGATTGATGCTGGGATTCTCTTAGTCTGGATAACATCTGTCTTGCAAATATGCTTCAAATTGCTTTCTGTCTATATTTTCCTTGTGCAATTTACAAAAGAAAAAGGGGAAGGGGAAAAAAGAAAAGGAAGGAAGAAATTTACCACATTTAAGCCTAATGCTTGGTTAGCTTAGGAAATCTTTGACTGGGTATTGACTTTCTAAAGGAATAAAACATTTAATTCTATTGCTGGTGAATTCAGACAGCAGGCTACATGTTAAACTACAGTGTATTGCATAGGGGAAGCTCAAATACTCTGGATACCTTTTTGCTCATTGCTTCAATGTTAGTCCCGGAAGGTTTAAATAAATCTCTCACCATTCAATAAGAGCAGAAGTGGCTCAGCAATGTAATCCTCCTGGGTGAAGAGAAAGGGCCTCTTTCGAGAATGCCTTCAGCAAATATGGGCAGCACAATGGGATGGTATTTGTGACATCTTTCGGCCAGCATAATACGACGTTGGACTGGCCCAGGACTGGGCCCAAGGCATTTTGCTATCTGAAGCAAAGGAGAAAACGGCAACCCTCCCATTCCACATACAAAAATCAACTAGAGTGATAGCTGAATCTTGCTTTAATACTGCCGGCTGTGTAGCACCCACAGATTTGTTCTCCAACATTTCACTGCTGCTCTCCCTCACACCCTGATCCCAGTATCTGTCATCTGAGGCAGCTCCCTCTCTCTGCCTCTTAGCAGGGCTGACCTTGACTTGGTCCCTAACATTTCTTACCTCCTATACTTCATACTATCCTGCTTCTTCCATTTTTAATTGTACTCATCTGTCCCTTTTCATTTGTTTCATTCCTCCTCATTGCTACCCATCCTTTTTTTCTGTACCCACACATGGATCCAACTCTCCTCTGCCTCTTTGCAATCTGTTCTCATGAATTCAATTCTTACTGATCTCTGGTGATGTCACATTCCTAGTTTGTCCTATGTTCAACCTTATTCGTGTAATTCAAATTACTTAATTAACTACCAAGATGATGATATTGCAGTGTTTATTTATAGTGCATGTTTACTCAGAAGTAAGTCTCACTGTGTTCAATTATGCCTAACCCCAAGTAAAGCTTGTGCTCAAAGTTAGTCCTACTTAGAGTAGACTCACTGAAATGAATGAGACTTAAGTTAGACTACCATTGGATACAATCCTAAATATGCACTGAATTGGAATCTTAAGAGTTTTGGGGGTTATTTGGAGCTTCACAGAGCAGAGAAATCTCACAGTCCCTGACCAAATGGTGGTTAATAAATAGTAAGTGGACAAGACAGGGAAACCTTCAGGTGTTATGCCTGAATAGGAAATATTAGCCCATATAGGGGGCATGAGGCCACACACACTGGCCCACCCCAAACATCCCTGTGCATATTGGCCCTATCTTACTGCTCCTGACTTCCACTGCAGCAAACAGAAGAGCTAAGGGGGGCTTCTTGTTCATGCTTATTTGAACATGAGTAGAACCCTCTATGTGATTGGGAGTCCCAATAAAGCAGTTTTAGAAGAGTAAAATAAAAAATTAAGCAAACCTTGGAGATACTGGGAGTGGGGAAATGACAAAAAAAATGTGATTAATGAGCAGAACCAGACCTACCTCTAGACAAAGTGGACACCTTAGGCAGCAGTTGCTGGGGGTAGCAACAAGGTGCTGGAGGGGAGAGCTGTATGGCAGCCTGCCCTGTGCACCCATAAGCTAGCCTGCTGTCCCATTGTCAACGTTGAAGAAAGACTCAGTTGGCTTCTGTACATGGAATGGATGGGCCCCAACTTGTTCTTTGCCTGTTGCAGCACAATGTCTGGGGCTGGTCCTGCTGAAGGGATGAAAGGCACAGTGGGTTGGTAGTGTGCCTCAGAGTTGATGGAGATAACAGCAGTGGCAGATAAGCAGGGGAATAAGGAGGGAGGAGAAGAGTTTTGGATAGAGTGATTGGCAACTCTGGCTTCACCACATACAACCTGAGATTTGTCATTTGGTCAGGAGGGAATGTCAGTGGCAGAGAGCTATGGGACTGATCAAAGGTGAGAGGGATCAGGATAGAAAAGGATATTTTAAATGTCCAAAGTTTAAATTTTTGTAAACTGCCTAGAGAGCTTCGACTATGGGGCAGTATATAAATGTAAATAATAATAATAATAATCACATCAGTCACCGTCATCACATCAAAAACTAGACAGAAAACCTCCAGAAACTGGGCCTACCAGAATACATCCACACCAACATCCAGAAAGCAGTCATAATTAAAACATGCTCAATCATCAGGAAATTCCTGAATCAATAAAAGACAGCATGACTTGGCAAAGCCCATCGTGTCCATCTAGAAAAACCGCCATGAACACGAAAGAGATTAATAATCATCATCATAATAATCATAATATCATTTTCTAATTTCATTTAAGACTGCTGTGACAATATACCATATTGGGTTGCATGCATCCAGATTTAGTTATAATTAGAGTAGACCCACTGAAATCAGTGGGGCTTAAATTAGTCACAGTTAACTTTCATCCTACTGATTTCAGAGAATATACTTTAGTATGACGAAATCTGGATCCAAGACATCATGGTGTTGTTTGCCGGAATAATACTGTTTTAACTGCCATGTCTTCTCCTCTCAATGCCTGGGAATCATTGTTTGGTGAGAGTTCTCTGGTGGAGAGATCACTCGCCCACTTCACCCTCATGACCGAACCATGGTTCCCAGAGTTCCCTGGGAAGAAAGGACAGCAGCTTTGTCTGCAACGTAGCTACATCCTCTCATAGTGTGGCAATTCCTTCTATGATTTTGTCTGCTTTTGAAATTCATTTTGTCTCTTTCGGTAAGCCTCTCCTGTTTGCTTTTTGCTGCTTTTTAAGAAAAGTCCTTGAATCTCTTCCAGACTTTTTATAATTTCATTTTGACTCTGAGTTGTTTACCTTTGGCCCTTTTCTCTCTTTCATTAAACTCCCCAACCCGCTTTGATTAAGCTTCAACAAATACGAGGAAACAAGAACCTTTCTTTCTTTCTAAGAATCTGATCACGCCACACTCCCTACAGCATATGGATCGCTTTCTTTCAAGAGCCTTGTTTGGCCAGGTGAACATCTGTTGCTTAGTGCTATTATGAATAAGCAGCAATAACTCTGATAAAGTGAGCTTAAGACAACAGCTTAACGACTTTCATGCAAGAACTTAATCGTTTTTCCTTATCTAGCTCCACCTCCTGTGTTTATCCTTTCCACTCCACACGCAGACACAATTTTCCATTTTGTTCATAAGATCCACTCGACAAAACAGTCTTTTTTTCATTTGGATTCCCAGTGAAAACCGTCTTTCAGTGACATCTCTTTTGGATGTTCTGCAGTTGCATATTTTATTCAGAGAGAGAGAGAGAGAGAGAGAGAGAGAGAGAGAGAGAGAGAGAGATCGGTCACAAATGGATGTTTTCAGTTTCATAATAACATATCCCTGTGTTTGGAACTCTGCTGAGCCACTACTAGAATCCAGCCATGTAAGAGCAGCTTAAAGTTAGGAGATATTAAAACACCATTGACTGAGCATGTTTTCATGAAAGTATAAATTTACCAAAAAAAAAAAAGGCAGATCATCACAGAAAGGTGGGCATGATCCACTAGGACATTCTCTTGCCCAAACCTCATAGAAGCTAAAAAACAACTGTGCTGTCAGGTTTCTATCCATTTTAATGGGATGTGCACAGGAGGACTTACCAGTATATTGTGCCATTTATGCTGAGAACACAATCCTGGAAAGACAACGGGTTGGATCCAGATTTAGTCATACTAAGTCCCACTGAAATCAAACAGACTTAAGTCAATTTTGAGTAACTTAAATTGTATTGATTTCAACAGGTCTACTCTAAGTCTGACTAACCCTGGATCCAAACCATGTCTACAGTAGTTCATTTTTACACATTTTGAAAAATAAATGAATAAATCTGCACTAATTAGAACTCATCTGGAGTGCTGTGCCCAATTCTCGGCACTGCACATTAAGAAGGATGTAGACAAATGGCAACAGGTTCATAGAAAGGTAATGAAGATGATCAAGGTTACAAAAAGCAAGGCCTATTTTATTATTATTATTATTATTATTATTATTATTATTATTATTACATTTATAGTTCACCTTTTTCCTCTTTCAAGGAACCCAAGGCAACATACGTAATCCTTCTCCTCTCCATTGTATCCACACAACAGCCCAGTGACTGGCTCAAAGTCACCCAGGCCATGTCTACCAGGGCTGTGAACAGCCCCCCGATCCGGTCCGGATCCAGATCCGGATAATCTGGATCGGGTCCAATCCGATCCAGACCAGATCAGACCTCCCCCAATCTGGTCCAAAACTGGAACCGAATGTGGATCTGGATGACCCCAGGATAACCCTAGGATAGCAGAAACTGGAGATATCCCAATTTTTCCACCATCTCAGGTCCTAAAACAGGCACGGAGCCATACAGAGTGGCTCCGTGCCCATTATGGTGGGGGTGGGAAGCAATTTTACTATCCCCAGGATGGCAGGGGGTGGGGTGCATGGAGGGGGTTCCTACCTTCTCCGCTGTGTGTCGAGGGCTCCTGCTTCTTTTTAAAAAAAATGGTGGGTGCAACATCCCTTTCCTCCCAGGATGTCACACTTCCTGTTTAGAAGCTGTGGGATGATCCTGGAAGCAGGTAAGACCAGGATCACCCCACTCCTTCCCTCTGCATCCTTAGATGTATAAAGGATGCTTCATGGCTGAATGGGGACTAGAACCTGGATCTCCTGAGTCCCAGTCCAACACTCTAACTACTACACCATTGGCTCTATGATGAAAGGTTGAAATGGGTATGTTTTAGCTGAAGAAAGGAAAGGCTGATAGATGTGTGAGTGGGTGTGTATGATAGCACTCTTCAAATATCAGAAGGCTTGTCATATAGAAGAAAACAAAGATTTGTTCTCTGCTGTCCCAGAGGACGGGAGCTAATGGGCTTAAGAAGGGTAAGTTCCACTTGAGTATCAGAAGAAATATCAGGAGGACCCGTTACTTTAATCAACAGTGGGACCTTCAAGCAAAGGCTGGACAGCAATCTATTGGGGTTTCTCTGGTTCTGGATTTCCTGCATCAAGCAGGAGTTGAACTAGATAGCCTACAAGGCCCTCTCCAACTCTACTGTTCTATAAGGAGCACCTCATCTACACTTCATCCATGGTCCATCAACACGTCTTTCAGTCAGTGTTCCATTCCTTCATTTATTCATTGTTATGTGAACCTATTATCTCATTAAAAAGATTATTCCTTGCTGATGTTTGAACAAACCTATGACAATCCCTGCCTTATTCTTGATCATGAAGCCATTTTTTTCCTCTATCAGTAATGGAGCTTTAAAATATTTTATTACCCTTATTTATTGAATGCATTTCTGTTGCACCCTACTTCCAAGGAGCTCAAGGCAGCACACCTTCCCACTCTATCTTCATACAACCCTATGAGGTAGCTTAAACAGATAAAGGAGTCACCTGTCCAACATTACCCAACTGTGTCATCTCTAAGTCGGGTTTTGAGTCCAGGTCTTCCCAGTCCCAGAGTAATTTTGACACTAGATCTCCATGATATCTGCTGCTTGTGTCTGGAGGATATCTTATCATGTCCCCCTTTCCCTTTTCTGAGTAATCAAAAAACAATATTAAGATTGTACCTATCGTTCATTCACCACAGATACTTTGCTCATTGCTTTCTCATCAGGTTTCCCTGACAGCATCATTATTAAAATGTCCATCTAGGAAACAATGTACTGCCTGATAATACCTGTTAACCACTTCTGTATCATTCTATCTCTTACCCCAAGAGCTTCACAGGCAGATATTATGGGTTTCCCTGTTCCCCCTTTCACATACTTTTGGATTAAAAACATACATAAAATGTGTACTCCTGGAGTCACATGTGACATCAAGGATAGGCATGGTCAGTCCCCTGCCAAAGGCCCATGCTGTAGCAAGAGCCCACTCACAGAAGCCCCTGGAGTTGCTCCTTCTCTCCACCATTACAACCTACTTGTTCATTTGTCTCTTGTTCTAGCCCACACAATGGTGAAGGTGAGGAGGAACAGTAGATGCCATTGGCTACTTACTCATTGGCTGAATTTGGACGACATTTTAGGCAACGGAGGGGTAAATAGCATACTGACCGTGCATTAGGCAGGTGGTGCTCCCCACATGACATGCTGCAACGCCGGTGTTTGTGCAGCTCGAAGTTCCATTGGCCATTTTGGTTGCAGCATCTCCTCCCTCCCCCTCCCTCAGTCCCCCAGCCGTATCCCAGGATGCACCGTGAGTTCTGCTGGCTGTATAGAGCGACCGAGGGTTTTCGGCTGCTCCAGCCGGCGAACTCTATCCCCAAATGGAATAGTCCATGGAGAGAGAGGGGGCTCAATTCAGACGACACTTTAAACAACGGGGCTCCGGGCTAAACAACGTGCAAGCTCGTTGTTTCTCTCCGTTGCTTAATTCTCCTGATTAGCGTACTGTCAGTTGTGTGGGTGTGGTGTGTTACTCCTTACACAACACAATAAGCAACACAAGTGACGATTGTTCCCCCCCTCCATTGCTTAATGTGTCATTCGAATTCAGCCATTGTCTCCCTGCCTGTCAAACAAGTGATAGCAATGATTATGAAAGAGGAGGAGGAACTAGAGCAGGCAATGATGATAGTGGTAAAAAGGTGGATTCATTGAAGCGGGGGACCACTGACGGTGTCTTGCCAAAGAGCCTGGGATGTCCAATGTGGTGGTCTTGGATGCCAACACCTTCCTTAGAACCTATCAGGTTCTCTGCCCCTCTCTTGGCACCCATCAGTTTCCTGATTTTTATTTTATTTCTTAATTGTTTATTATTGTTGTTTTTAACTGGGATGCTGCATAGTGAAGTGCCACCCTCCAGCATTATCTTTATTTGGGTGCAAAGAAGTGGTTTTGTGTTTTGGAGCTTTGACTCCACCTCTGCCTTGTACTTAGGTTCTTGGTTCTTCGGTACTTTTGTTTCACTCTCACCAGTTTGCCTTCTGGGAAATGAAGTTCACCTGTTTTGTGACTGGCTACTAGGCTGACCATATGAAAAGGAGGACAAAGCTCATGTAACTTTAACAGTTGTAGACAAAGGTGAATTTCAGCTGGAGTCATCTGTATGCAATTAGTACCTGGTGAAATTCCCTCCTCATCACAACAGTTAAAGTTGCAGGCATTATACTAGAGTGACCATATACAAAAGAAGGCAGGGGCCCTGCAACTTTAACTGTTGTGATGAAGAGAGGATTTCACCAGGTACTAATTGCATACAAATGACTCTGGCTGAAATTCCCTTTTCTCTCCAACTGTTAAAGTTACATGAGCCCTGTCCTCCTTTTCATATGGTCAGCCTATAGGCTATGACCATCATGGCAGCTGTTTTGTGGGAGTGCCCATGACACTCCCTCAAAATTCCAGATGTGCCCCTCAACCTAAAAAGACTGGAGATTCTTGACATATTCAGTCAGTTGTCATTACCCCTTTCCTCTTTGGCTTATTTAGAGTTTGGAGACATTTTCTACATGACACACTAATTACCAAATGCTGTTTTGAGTTGTATACTGCCAGGAGTCATGGACAAATGTTGTTTAAACCAAACATCTGGTAGGTAGATAGGTACACATGAAAATCCTATACATACAATCGTATGCACACTGACGTCAGAGTAAGTCCCATTGAACACAAGAGTAGACTTGTTTAAGATTGCACTGTAAGAAATGTTTTACTTAGTACAGAAAATAAAAGCAGGCAATTTCTCATAGGTTTGGTTCCAAATGAATAGAGTGACCATATGAAAAAGAGGACAGTTGCATGGAAAAGGGAATTTCAGCAGGTGTCATTTGTATGCATGCAGTACCTGGTGAAATTCCCTCTTCATCACAACAGTTAAAGCTGCAGGAGCCCTGCCCTCTTTTGTATCTGGTCAAGAGGGTAGAGCTCCTGCAGCTTTAACTGTTGTGACAAAGAGGGAATTTCATCAGGTGCTGCATACATACAAATGACACCTGCTGAAATTCCCTTTTCTGTACAAGCGTTTTAGATACAGGAGCCCTGTCCTCCTTTTCAAATGGTCACCCTATGAATGAAGCTATTTTATGTAATACTATGAATGCTATCCAGTGAGTAAAATTGAAACGAACAGGTCTGATTCCAAGCTAGTGGAGGTTACCAGGAGATCTTATCTCTGCTGAAATTCATAGATGACATTAAACTGATCTGCACCACTGGAGAGGGAGGGGTCCAATTTCCACTCTTTCAAACTTGAGAAGATAACGAGAGGGTTGCCAAGAGGGATCTTTCAATAAAATTATAATAAAAAAATCTTGCACTATTATTCCTTTGCAGCAATAACAGCTGCTTGGTTCTGCTGTCTCCAAGGAGCAATGCTGTTTACATCATGATTCTAAATAAAGCTAAAGAGGAAATTGTCAAACGGCTTTTGTCAGGGTCGAGTCGATGCCATCGCTGGATTCTTTCTCCATGCAAATCACAACCTGAACATTTTCAATATTATCTCAGGAAAGTGTCTAGTGAACAGAAACTGGCCTTATTAGCTGTTTTGAATAGGGCTTCCACTGATAAGCAAATGCTTGACAATGTAGTCTCCCAAAGCTCACAACCATTGAAGATTGTGCACAAGGAAAAAAAGTAAATAAACAGGTCAGGGAGGTGCGTGCGGCTGATTCCTTTTTCCTGCACATAAGACTGACTGTTATGTGACCAGTAAAGTGTCCTCATTAGGGTGACCATATGGAGAGGAGGACAAAGCTCCTGTATCTTTAACTGTTGTATAGAAAAGGGAATTTCAGCAGGTGTCATTTGTAGGCACGAAGCACCTTGTGAAATTCCCTCATCATCGCAACAGTTAAAGCTGCAGGTGCCTTGCCTAGCATGACCAGACACAAAAGAGGACAGGGATCCTGCAGCTTTAGCCATTGTGATGAAGAGGGAATTTCAGCAGGTGCTGCATGCCTACAAATGACACCTGCTGCAATTCCCTTTTCTATACAACTGTTAAAGCTACAGCAGCCAAGTCCTCCTTTCCATATGTTCACCCTAACCCATTTAATTACATCTTCCTGGTAGCATGTAGATAAAGATGACACTTAGCATGATGTCATTGCAACTCAGGGCTTAACCCTCCAACCCATCACAAGCAGAGCCCAGGAAGTTGGGTAAGGACAGGGAAACTCCAAATCTGATACACCACTTCAGATATTTTCTTTAACCAGGAAGAGAAGTGGGACAACAGCTGAGCCTTCCTTTTAATCCAGCTTTCTCCAAGCTGGTGCAATCCAGATGCTTTGGACTTCCTCATCAGTCCCAGCTAGCATGGCCAATGGTCAGGAATCCTGGGCGTTGTAGTCCAAAACACTGGCAGGCACCATTTTGGGGGAGGCTGTTTGAATTGCCATTTTAATGGCCATCCTCAGAAGTGGAGCCTTCTCTTTGAAACTCCTTCTGGGGGTGGGGGGGCATCAGGATGACACTATCCTGACCATTCAAGGACACGTTTTTAGCCAGGCAGGCACACAGGAGGCATAGTGGAAGCTATTTAATGGATATTTCTTGTATTATTTCTCCTGCTACATTGAGTTCTGTTGTTTTATAGGCAGGGATCTGAGTTAATTATTGAGATTCTGTTTATATGCATGATTGTTTTTAACTGCACCTTGGGAGAAATGAGCTATTGAGGAGTTTGGGATACATTCCATTCTAGAAAAAATAACTATGTTTATAGGCATCTATTTGCATGTTAATAGCAATGTGCTATTAATTGCACCAAAGTGACCATTTCTAAATGTCCATACCTATGTACATGGACACATGACATCTCCTTACGTAGTAGCTCATTAGCGGTGATGTGGATGAAGAATGTGGACATGGAATTCCTCTTGTTTTGAAGTGTCCTGCATTGTCTCGGCCAAAATGCAGGGGAGGAGGACTAGTGAGAAGGTCTAGCTTTAGCGTTTGCAGTGATGTTCCTGATGGAAGCCAATCTCTGTACCAAAAAGCCTGATAGAGGCAAAAGGGGTGGAAGAGGAGGAGGTGGCTATTGTGCTATCTGAATTCTCTGAACATTGTTCTTCATAAAGCTTTTTTTTTTCAAAGCTTTGCTTTGAATCACATCATCTCCAGGTTCTTCCTTCCCTACTGACTAGCACAGTTGGGGTTGGTTGGTTCCTTGACCCCACCTGACCTCCACAACTCCCACTTCCTTTCTATTAGCTCGCCCCCTTTGTACCCCGGCAAGCTTGATATCATCAGTATATTCCTCCACACTCCTTCATCAAAGCCTTTCATGACTATGTAAAGCGAACAAAATCAAACCAAACACGGATCCATATGTAATGCCGCTCTTCAACCTCTTCCATTTGACCTGCAGTCTCCATTGATGAATTCCTTCTGGCTTTGATGTCCAAGCCAGCTCTTTACATCTATGGAGGTAGCTCAGCCCTACACCATTCCTGCTGACCTTAGGAAGTCATCTTTTGTGTCATATCGTATCAAAAGGTTTCCCTAGGTCCAGAGAAATGATATCTATGGCTGTCCCCTTTCAACCTTTAACTTAACTTTTAAAAAAAGTTCCCACAGGTTTGTTCAGCTCAGCCTCCTCTGTGATGATACAGCTAGTGCCTTTCATTAAACGTAAAGTCTCGACTGCTTTTACTCCTCCCAATCAGTTTCCGATAAGCGTTTGATTCCCACTGCATGCAACGTGTCTCTCGTGTCTTTTCTACACAGGGAAACTTTCGTTTTCTGGGCATCTCTAACATGGATCCTTGCTGTGGCTATATCTTGCATCCCACCCCCCTCTGATTAAGGTGTGCATTTTCTTTCTAGGTTTCTCAGCTCTACTTCCTTTGAATGGGGAACATTTTGACAACTCTCAAGGCCATCCAAATATGATGCAGAACGAGGGTTTGACTTTATTTGTAACTGTACAAAAGGCTTGTGCATTTTTTCCCCGATTATTGTGATGTATATGAAATAATCCATTATTACTTTACAGAATAACTGTCATTCAACCTTCATGCTTGTATGATAGATAGATAGATAGATAGATAGATAGATAGATAGATAGATAGATAGATAGATAGAATCTTTTAGGTGTAGGGGAAAATAACTTTTTTCCAAGTTACTGTTCAATACAAAATATTATATTCCCATAACTATAGACAGCATGAAATTAAAGCCTAAATGACCACTTCACATCTGGACAGATTAACAACATCACATCTACAGATATTTTAATTTATTAATTACCTATTTTGACATATTCCTAATTCCCTTCAGCATTTCCCTTTTCTTTTCCTTCCTAGAGAAATCCATGCTTTTCTCTAGCATCTGTCCTCAACCATCCTCCCTAGAGAGCACCAAAGGAAAGATTATTTCAATATTTTCAGCAATTCCTACCTGCTCTTTCACTAAATTATCTCAGCCATGTCTTAGCAGCCTTCCAATACCCTGTTCTGACCCCTTATCCCCCACCTGCTATGCACTTTGGGGGGAAATATCTTAATGTTTATTATAACCTCCTGTGCAATCTCCTTTCCATTTTCTCATGCTTTCTCGTGCTTTCTCCCTTTTTCTTTTCTTATCATTTTTATACTCTCATAACTTCATTCAGTAATCTTTCAAGTGCTCCTCTATACCTGTTTTTAATAACTCATGTATGCATCCTTTTAAAAAATTCCTGATTAGTTTTCAGCTTGTCCATCCATGCCATTGAGAATTACACAGCGGACTGTAAGTGCAATGACCTCTGGGCATCTATTAATGTAGAATCTGAATGCTTCCCACCTCTTTTCTCCATCAATCTATTACTTTTGAGCCAGTCCTCCCATATTTTCCTTTTAATTGGTTGAATTGGCTTTGCATGAGAAAGGTCACAGGTTCATTCCCTGGCATCTTCATTCAGGTAGTAGGGGTGGGAAAGGCCTTTGCTGGAGGCTTTGGAGAGCTGCTGCCAGCCAGAAGGGTCAATATTGGCCTTAAATGAACCAATTATCTACATCAGGATAACATAGGAACATAGCAAGCTGCTTTATACTGAGTCAGACCATTTCTACCGGAGATCCCAAGGATCAAACCATGGACCTTCTGAATGCAAAGCATGGGCTTTGCTACTGAGCTATGGTGGTTCCACATAAGGCAGATATGGGGCAAATGTGGTGTAGTGGTTAGATTATTGGACTGGGACTCAGGAGATCCAGGCCCTGGTCTGCACTTAACCATAAAGCTCATGGGTGACTTTGGGCCAGTCACAGACTCTCAGCCCAACATATCTCACAGGGCTATATTGTGGAGAGGGTTCCTTGCAAGAGGAAAAAAAGGTGGGGTGTAAATGTAATGAAGAAGAAGAAGAAGAAGAAGAAGAAGAAGAAGAAGAAGAAGAAGAAGGCGGCTATTGTGGTAGAAGAGGGCTCAGCCCATAATGATGGTCCCTAATGCTACAACTTGTCTCTCCCATCACAAAGTAACATAATCCAAAGTGAAGATGTGTCTGAGTAATGGCTTTTTCTTTAATGCAACTAAACATGCCTGCAGGGGGGAAAAGATCAGTATGCCTCCCACAGCAAAAAGAAAACAATCGGCAGTGTGTTACAGTACTCATAGCAAGAGGAAATTTACTATTTTGCCCCTGGCTGTTCCTTTTTGATAGCAAAGTTCAGTGTTGAGCCCTCAGGGCACTAACAAAGAAAAGAGTGCCTTATAGCATTTCCCCATATCTATTGCTTTTGGTTACATGGAAGATGAGATCAAGATAGTATTACCTTATAAGCTTTGCTAATCTATGTTTTGGGGCTTTTTTATGTGTTTCTGAATTTGACATTTTGTTTATAGCTTTTCATTGAATCAAAAGAAACCAACATGTGTATAAAAGCAGTTCCAGGTTCCAGTTCTTTGTTGTATGTGAATGAGACCAGAGGTCTGTCTTCATGGCACCGGGTTGGTGCTAGGGATGTGCACTGGATCGGACCCGATCCACGATCCGAGTCCGGTCCAGTGGGAAATCGGATAAATTATCCGATTTCCGATCCCGCAGCTGGATCGGCCGATCCAATCCGAACCGGTCCGAAAAAGCTCCGAACCGGTTCGGCGGATCGGCGGATCGGCGGGCGCCCACTGGCGCCCACCGCCGCTTCCATTGGCGGGCGCCAGCGGGCGCCCGCCGATGAAAGTGGACAGCGGGGGGGGGGAGGAGGGGGGAGGGGGGAGGGGAGGAGGGGGCGCGCGGAGGGGGGAGGGGGGAGGGGGGCCCTTACCTTTCCGGCCCGGCGGCTCCCGTCCGGGAGGAGGGGGGAGGGGGGAGGGGAGGAGGGGGCGCGCGGAGGGGGGAGGGGGGAGGGGGGCCCTTACCTTTCCGGCCCGGCGGCTCCCGTCCGGCGCCGGCGCCTACTATTCCCAGCAGGCTCCGCGGCCTGCTCTAGGGTGGCGCGCCGGGTGATGTCATCACCCGGCGCGCTACTCTAGAGCAGGCCGCGGAGCCTGCTGGTAGTAGTAGGCGCCGGTGCCGGACGGGAGCCGCCGGGCCGGAAAGGTAAGGAGGGGGTGCGTGGAGGGGAGGAGGGGGCGCGCGGAGGGGGGAGGGGGGCCCTTACCTTTCCGGCCCGGCGGCTCCCGTCCGGCGCCGGCGCCTACTATTCCCAGCAGGCTCCGCGGCCTGCTCTAGGATGGCGCGCCGGGTGATGTCATCACCCGGCGCGCTACTCTAGAGCAGGCCGCGGAGCCTGCTGGAAGTAGTAGGCGCCGGCGCCGGACGGGAGCCGCCGGGCCGGAAAGGTAAGGAGGGGGTGCGTGGAGGGGAGGAGGGGGCGCGCGGAGGGGGGAGGGGGGCCCTTACCTTTCCGGCCCGGCGGCTCCCGTCCGGCGCCGGCGCCTACTATTCCCAGCAGGCTCCGCGGCCTGCTCTAGGATGGCGCGCCGGGTGATGTCATCACCCGGCGCGCTACTCTAGAGCAGGCCGCGGAGCCTGCTGGAAGTAGTAGGCGCCGGCGCCGGACGGGAGCCGCCGGGCCGGAAAGGTAAGGAGGGGGTGCGTGGAGGGGAGGAGGGGGCGCGCGGAGGGGGGAGGGGGGCCCTTACCTTTCCGGCCCGGCGGCTCCCGTCCGGCGCCGGCGCCTACTATTCCCAGCAGGCTCCGCGGCCTGCTCTAGGATGGCGCGCCGGGTGATGTCATCACCCGGCGCGCTACTCTAGAGCAGGCCGCGGAGCCTGCTGGAAGTAGTAGGCGCCGGCGCCGGACGGGAGCCGCCGGGCCGGAAAGGTAAGGAGGGGGTGCGTGGAGGGGAGGAGGGGGCGCGCGGAGGGGGGAGGGGGGAGGAGGGGGCGCGCGGAGGGGGGAGGGGGGAGGGGGGCCCTTACCTGCCCGGCCCGGCGGCTCCCGTCCGGCGCCGGCGCCTACTACTACCAGCAGGCTCCGCGGCCTGCTCCAGGGTGGCGCGCCGGGTGATGTCATCACCCGGCGCGCTACTCGAGAGTAGGCCGCGGAGCCCGCTGGTAGTAGCCGCCGGCGCCGGACGTGCCGAGAAGGTAAGTGGCGGGGAAGGGGGCTTACCCCCCCCCGGAGCCGTCCGCTTCTATCCGCTGGCGCCCGCGGGCGCCAGCGGATGGAAGCAGGCGGCCCCAGGGGGGGTAGGGAGCGCGGGGGAGGGGGTTTACCTGCCGGGGCCGTCCACAGCGGACGGCCCCGGGGGGGGGGGAGGGAGTTAGGCCCCCCCTTACCCACCCGCCGCCATTTTTTCCTCATAGACTTGCATTGCAATGCAAGTCTATGGGGAAAAAAATGGCGGCCGATCCAAAAATTTCCGATTTTTGGATCGGGATCGGACTCGATCCGGTCCGGGGGGCCTCCGATTTTGTCCGAACCGGTCCGGGACAAAATTGGAGGTCCCGATCCGGGTCCCGATCCGATCCGGGGGGTCCGTGCACACCCCTAGTTGGTGCTGCCTCCCTCTCAAACCCCATGCTTTCCCTCTCCCAGCGTGGCGGTGGGGAATCCCAACGTTGAGGATGGAGCGCCAGATTACCGGAGCCACCCTACCCACTTCTTTGTGGAAGTTGACCAATCGCCAGTCACCTTCCACCAGGCACCACCCCCAGATTGGCCCTGGAATGACATCAGAAGGCAGAAGCACTGTATTGATGTCGGTCCAATTGAAAAAGTCGGGGTAAATCTGACTTTTTCAACCCGCAGCATCGCCTATGTTGTCTAACCAATGCAGCACAGATCCACAGCCACCACGGAGCTTTCCCCGAATATAAATAACAGAAAACAGAATGTGGGGCAGGGCTAAGCATATGAAAGGCTTGCTTGGATGCTCAGTGGCTCCCATCAAGTTCTCTAGAATAAAATAATTGAGCTGCACTCTAAGGCCAGATCTACACTAGGCAAGATATAGCGGTATGGAAGTGATAAGAAAGCAGTATATAAGAGGTAAGAGCCATAGTACTGCTTTATAGCGGTATTGAAGTCGGGACCCATTGACACAGACCACATACTGCTATATTCTGCTTGGTGTGGCTCCTGCCTTTTATATACCGCTTTCATACCGCTATATCCTGCTTGGTGTAGATCTGACCTAAGACAATGTTGGAGGACGGCAAAATGCCCCCTTCCTAGACTCCAAGAATAGGTTGGGTTTTCCATGTGTTAGATATTGCTAGCCAGAGTGAAGCCATCTTTCTCCCTCTCGCATAGAATGCTGGGATTGCTTGCTGGGAACGCTTGTTTAAAGCCAAGAACAGTCTATGTATGTAGCATCTAGGAACAAGGAACAATCATGGCCTTGGTCAGAAGCTGCAACGTTCCTCAAAAGTAGCAGATATCGTGTCCTAGCTGTAACTGCCCACTTTCGTTCCTGGGCGCAATAATAAGCTACTGGTGAGGAACAAGGTGGTCTTTGGCGTTAGCCCAAAAGGCGGTGGCTCACATAGAGATGCATTGAGTTATGCTTGCGCATGCGCTGTCTGTAGCTATAACATGATGCTTACTGTATGTTATAAAAGTAGGTGCTTGCATCCTTTGAGGTGTGGCCTTTGGTGGCATGAGTCCCTAAGGTCACCCATTCAGCTGACTGCTTTAATAAAACTGCGTTGGACTAAGATCACTGACTCTGTGCCTCTTAGTGGGAATATGGCTTTATCCTCCTAGGAGAAGAATCTGGACACAAGTTTTGTCTAACACATGGCATACCTTGTAACCTGTGGGCACACACTTTCCCCCACCCCCTCTCTTTCTCTCTCTCTCACGCGCGCGAGAGAGATGACGGGACGGAACAGGACAACCGGAGGCAGCCATGGCTGAAGAACTGACGGCGTGAGTGGGGGAGAAACAAACAGAAAGTGCAGCAGTTACCATCGCACTTCCCCCACCCCCTCTCTTTCTCTCTCTCGCGCGCGGGGGAGAGACAACGGGACAATTTAAGGTGACTCAAATGTGTCTGGGAGCACCAATATCTGTTGTGTGGGGCAGAGGGAGATATGGCGATAGCAGGGCGAAATGCCGTTACAGGGGAAGGAGAGATAGATATTTAACACCCATCTTGCCTTCCGGTCGCCCTGCTACCCCGGGGATCTTGGGGAACGATCCAGGCCACCCACAGAACCTTTCCTTGCTCCTATACAATGCCAGGTCGGTTAAAAACAAAACAAACATAATCTATGACCTCCTCAAAGAAGAAGAGGCCGACCTGGCTTGCTTCACAGAGACCTGGCTGAGAGATGACAGTGGCCCGACATGGGCTCAGGCTCTCCCAGCTGGGTACTGTGTTAGTGAGCAGGTGAGGGAAAGTGGGCGGGGGGTGGGGTGGAGTAGCTGTGGTCTACAAAAACAATCTTAACCTGACCAGACATCCTGTCCGGGAATTGAATCACATCGAGTGTGTGTACCTGAGTCTGAAGGCCAGGGATAGACTAGGGATTCTGTTAGTGTACCGGCCCCCCTGTTGCCTATCAGACTCCCTGGCCGAGCTCACGGAACTGGTCTTGGAGCTGGTGTTGGATTCGCCCAGGCTTTTGGTCCTGGGCGATTTCAACATCCCATTCGAGGTCGGTTTGTCAGGTGGAGCTCGGGAGTTCATGGCATCCATGACAAACATGGGCCTATCCCAATTGGCCTCTGGACCCACACATTCAGCAGGTCACACCCTCGATGCTGTTTTCAGTTTCGAACAGACGGATCTGTGGGCGGAGGTATTGAATACCGCCGAATTGTCATGGACAGACCATTTTCTGGTCAGGGTTAGTATCACAGATACCACCCGCCCCTGCAGGGGTGGCGGACCTATTAAGATGGTCCGCCCTCAAAGGCTGATGGATCCTTCTGGATTCCAGAAAGCCTTGGAGGGTTCTATGGCTGGTATCGTCGATGATCCTGTAGAAGCCCTGGTCAATAGATGGATTCAAGACCTAACTAGGGCTATCGACATGATCGCCCCCAAACGTCCTCTCCGGCCCGCTTCTAACAGGGCACCCTGGTATACAGAAGACTTCAGGGAGTTGAAGCGGAAAGGACGACGACTGGAGCACCGATGGCGGAAAACTCGATTATATCCGACAAGACACGACATAGAGAACATCTTCGTTTCTATGGAGTGGCAATACGTGCAGCGAAGAAAGCTTTCTTCTCTGCACGCATTGCGTCTGCGAATTCACGTCCAGCAGAACTGTTCAGGGTGGTGAGGGGTCTAACCCAGGGACCTTCTCCCCTGAATCTGATTTTAGAGCCTTCGGTAGTTCACTGTGATGCCTTTAACGATCATTTCTCAGATAAAATCTCTCGGATAAGAGCCGACTTAGATGCCATTGTTATAGCAGAGGCTGACAGTGGAGTGCCCAGCGACTCCGCGAGTAGGATTACACTTGATCAGTTTCAGTTGGTGAGTACCGAGGATATGGACAAGGTACTTGGATGTGTGAGGAGGATGACTTGCCCTCTCGATCCCTGTCCTTCTTGGCTGGTCGTCCAGGGAGGAGATGCAGTTAGATCACATTTACAACATATCATTAATGCATCTCTCAGGGAGGGGAGCTTTCCATCATGTTTAAAAGAGGCGGTGGTAAGGCCGCTTCTAAAAAAGCCCTCCCTGGATCCCCTGGACCTTAATAACTACAGGCCAGTATCAAATCTTCCATTTTTGGGCAAGGTGATCGAAAGAGCAGTTGCCTTTCAACTCCAGGCAGTCTTGGATGACACTGATTTTCTAGACCCATTTCAAACCAGCTTCAGGGCAGGATACAGAGTTGAGACCGCTTTGGTCGCCCTAGTGGATGATCTACGCCTTAGTATTGACAGGGGGAGTGTGTCCCTGCTGGTACTCCTGGACCTCTCAGCGGCTTTCGATACCATCGACCATGGTATCCTTCTGGAGTGTCTGGGGGAATTGGGAATCGGGGGCACTGTGCTTCAGTGGTTCCGATCCTATCTCACGGGTAGGTTCCAGATGGTTATACTTGGGGATAGCTGCTCTTCAAACAAGGAGTTGCTATGTGGTGTACCACAAGGTGCCATCCTTTCCCCAATGCTGTTTAACATTTACATGAAACCGCCGGGAGAGATCATCCGGAGGCATGGGGCGGGGGGCTATCAATACGTTGATGACACCCAAATATATTTCTCTGTGCCTTCGACAACATCGTCAGCTAAGGATAGTGTGTCTTCTTTGAATGAATGCTTGGAGGCGGTAATGGGCTGGATGAGGAAAAACAAACTGAAGCTGAATCCAGACAAGACAGAGGTGCTCGCTGTCAAAGGCCCCAACCTGGGTTTGGAGGTGTGTCAACCAGTTCTGGATGGGGTTACACCCCCCCTGAAAGACTGTGTTCGCAGCTTGGGGGTATTCCTGGATCCGTCGCTCCAGATGACAGCTCAGATTGATGCGACGGCCAGGAGTGCCTACTATCAGCTTCAGTTGATACGCCAGCTGCACCCCTTCCTAGAGTTGGAAGACCTAAAGATGGTAGTGCACGTGCTGGTAACTTCGAGGCTCGACTTCTGCAATGCGCTGTACATAGGGCTACCTTTGTGCCTAGTCTGGAAACTTCAACTTGTTCAAAATATGGCAGCCAGGTTGGTCACTGGTACATCTAGGGGTGATCACATTACACCAGTTTTAAAATCACTTCATTGGCTGCCAGTCAGTTTCCGGGCAAAGTATAAAGTGTTGGTTGTTACCTTTAAAGCCCTACATGGTTTGGGCCCAGGCTACCTGCGGGATCGCCTTCTCCCGTACAATCCACCCCGCACACTTAGGTCCTCTGGGAAGAACTTACTCAAGCCAGCCAGAACTAGGCTGGCGAGTGTTACCCAGAGGACCTTCTCTTCCATCGCTCCCAGACTATGGAATGGTCTGCCGGAGGAGATTAGACAAATCAGCAGTCTTCATGAATTTAAGAGAGTCATGAAGACTGCTCTCTTCCGGCAGGCCTATCCGGATGAATTTTAAGATGTTTTAATGATGCATTTTCTCTAGTTTTTAATTTTTTAAAACTGTTTGTGATTTTTGTATTTTACATTGTGTTCCCCGCCTCGATCCGAAGGGAGAGGCGGGTTATAAATAATAGTAATAATAATAATAATAATAATTATTATTATTATTATTAATTCTTTATCTGATGTTTGTAAGAACAAATCCTAAAATAATGAATTTAGTAGAAACCTAACAATTGCTGGGGCCTGAAGGCACAAATGCAACAATAGTTTTGTGAGTCCCCTAAGGTCTGAAACCCTGAACACATTTAGAGGGAGCGAGAGTGAGAGAGAGAGAGAGAGAGAGAGAGAGAGAGAGAGAGAGAGAGACTCCATGGTAGGGCCATTGAATCAGCAAAATTAGACGGCACCAGTCAAGCCCTTAGTTTTATTCTCCCTGATGTATCTGACACAGATATAAAAGCTTTGCAGCCCCATAAGGGCTACCAATGACACCGTTTCATTCTAAGTTTTGGAACAGGAAACAGAAAAAAATAAATAAGGGAAATTGAAACGGTACATCTGCAGTTAAAATATTTTAAAGGATCACAGTTATTAGAAATTCAAGTTTTTCAAGTATTAAAAATAAATCTTTAATTCCCTTGCAGATTCCTAGTATCCAGAGTATTTTATACAAACATCTGGATCAAGGAATAAAGGCAAATCCATTGTGTTTCTCGACATTCCTAGAACATTGATGTTCTTGAGATTATGCTATTGGATTACTGGTATAAAAATAATAAATATTTTCAGTACTTAAAGCTGTAATGCTTTATGTTGGATTTAGATTTTGGTTTCATTTTAGTAATAGGTGGATGGCGATTCAGCGTCTTCCTAACTAGAAGGATCTATTTGTCTTATATCGAGTTCATTGCTTCCTGACTTACATATATGTATATGTATTTCTCCTTGCATTATTGGGAAAAAAGTCGCTTAGTGATTTTGTTGCCTCAAGTAGTCAATACTGAAAAAATATATCATTAGAATGTGAGGTTACTAATGCAGAATTTTACATTCCTACTTTATGTGGAAATGAAGAAAAAATCATTAATCTTCTTTCTGAATCTAACACCATAATATACACTAATCTGCATATTGCACACTATTTGTGTTGGTGGGTAAAATTGGTGCCATCAGCAAAAAGTTGAACAAAAATAACAAGGAAGGATTCCTGAGAGAAACTTTGGGCTTCACTGCAAATGAGGCTTTGAGGCCTATATCCTAGAATCATAGGGCAGTGTCCTATACTGCCACTGCACCTTCGCTGGTTCTCTTGCTCAAGTAGAACTGACCTCACACACAGCAGGAACTAGTGATTCCAAAAATACCCCCAGAAATGAGCAGCAACACTCACGTCCGGAATGGAAAGAGCTCCCATCTGTGCTCTTCACTGATCTCTGCAGGCATGCCAGAGAAATCTGGTGGGGGGGAGGGGTGAAGCTCAAAGAGCTTTCATCAATTTGGGGGCCCAGACTCCATTCTATCTTCCACCTGCAACAAGTCAGGCCAGCTGCCAGAATTTCCATATTTTTTTGGAGTAAATAAAAAATTCTGCACAAATTTCAGATGCAACTTGTGAAAATTATGCAAATTTGTGTCAATTAAAGCCATCATTTGCACAAATATTGCAACTTTGTGCAATTTGCAGCTGAAAATTGTGCATCTAAAGTAAATTACAACCACAATTAGTGCAAGTGGTACCCGTGGGCACCACATCCTAGGGAAATGGCAATAATTTATTTATTTTTAAAAAAAATGAGTTCCCAGATTTCAGGGAAAATCTGTCAAGCCCAATAAGGGACAGATTTGCCTGTGATGGCCATCTCTAGGTCTGTGCCCTTCTGAAAATGATTGTTTACACTCACTTCAGATTGCTTCAGGAACTATGTTCCCATTGTGCTAGCCATGGGCTGTATTGAATAATATTGCATACTGCCCATAGGGTTCTGGAATTTCAAACTTGGAAGGTCGTTAGATATTCAAGTTTTAAAAATACTGGAAATCGTCTTGTCCAACTCCCTACTCAAAGCAGACATCTTGGAACTGCAAGAGGCAGTCAGTGAGTCAATTTGCTAGTCAGGACTGGCTGTAGCCACTGTGGTGGGAATTGGAGAGGCGAATTCCCATGCTTCCCTGTCATTGGGAGATAACTGTAGAAGCAGGGGCCACCTCCACCAGCACTATCCAAGCATCCGGTTGCTGACTGGATTGCAAGCCCTGACAGAGTTTGGGCCACCTCACTGCTCACCACTCCTTCCAGCCAGAATCACATCCATCCTACAAGGACATCGTCATAACTACGTCCCGTTGAAATCAGTGGTCTTTAAATTAGTCAATTAGTGTTTGTTGATTTCAGTGGAATGGAAGCCTGACTAATTTTAGTGAGAACATCAGAGCCTGTGGTTCCTGCTAACCAGATTATGGCTTTACAGTTTCCATTCTAGTAACCAATAAGCTGTTCAACAGGAATTTGAAAGTAGCATCCAAGTCATGCCTAGTATCACAGAGAGGTGGACTCCAGGAAGTTTCCTGCACCTCCCTTCCGCTCTCACACATTACATGAATCATATGGATTGCCAATTGCAGTAATCACAGCAAAAGCTGAATGGGAGGGATCCTAGCGCAGAATAGGAATGAATGTGGTAAAGTGTATACACTAAGTCTATATACACCAGATGCTGGGGAACAAGGGCAAGAGGGTGCTGCTGCAGCATGCCCTGCTTCTGAGTCCTTGGTCAACAGCTGGTTAGCCACTGTGTAGGGTGACCATATGAAAAGGAGGACAAGGTTCCTGTTGAACAATTGCACAGAAAAAGGAATTTCAGCCAGTGTCATTTGTATGCAATTAGTTCCTGGTGAAATTCCCTCTTTATCACAACAGTTAAAGCCGAAGGAGCCCTGCCCTCTTTTGAATCTGGTCATGCTAGGCAGGGCTCCTGCAGCTTTAACTGTTGTGATGAAGAGGGAATTTCACTAGGTGCCGCATGCATACAAATAACACCTGCTGCAATTCCCTTTTCTGTGCAACTGTTAAAGATACAGGGGACCTGTCCTCCTTTTCATATAATCACCCTACCACTGTGTGAACAGAATGCTGGACTAGATGGAGCATTGGTCCTATCCAACAGGACTCTTCTTATGTAAAGTGGGCAAAAGTATGGCCCAGTTTGGACGAGCATATCTTGACTTATTAAGCCCAGACTTGCAAGAACCTTTTGCCCATACACTCTGTTCTTCCCTCCTCCTTTTTTGGCATGCTGCAATAAGCCAGGAAGTATTCAATTAACTATAGTTTCCCATTTCATCTGCACCAGATTCAGAACAAGCCAGGATCTTAAAGCACAGTTTGAAAATTGTTTTAGATCCTGGCTTGTTCTGAATATTTCTATCTTTAAGTTTATTTGTACCACATTCTCCCCTTCAAAACAAAGCTCAAAGTAGTAAGGCTGACCAGATAAAATCCAGGTCAAGGCTCATGTAACTTTAATAGTTGTAGAGAAAAGGGAATTTCAGCCAGTGTCATTTGTATGCAATTAGTTCCTGGTGAAATTCCCTCTTCATCACAACAGTTAAAGTTGCAGGGGCCCTGCCTTCTTTTGTATATGGTCACTCTAGAATAGTGCCTGCAACTTTAACTGTTATGATGAAGAGGGAATTTCACCAGGTACAAATTGCATACAAATGACACTGGCTGAAATTCCCTTTTCTCTACAACTGTTAAAGTTACATGAGCCCTGACCTGGATTTTATCTGGTCACCCTAAAAGTAGTTAACCATATTTCGAAAGACAACCCCATTTCAAGAAAATGATCATGCAAAAATACTACAATAAATGTCTAAACTCACTACTTAAACAACAAACACCAATTTAGTTATTGAATAATACAAAATCCATAAACATATATCAGCAGAAAACTAAGGAACAATAAAATATAAGCCATAAATATCTCTCTCTCTCTCTCTCTCTCTCTCTCTCTCTTTCCACATATACATACATATCCCTAGTAAACATAGTTTCCCAATTCATATTAAAAAGGAAAGTGTGATCAATTGAAGACTTCTGGGTTTAACTGTGGCACACCAGGAAGGGAGGAGACTCAAGGTTTGTTCATAGCCAAACTATCCATAACATGCAATTGCAACATTCCTTCCTTCAACTCCCCCACCATGAAAAACAGCCTTGGAAATTGCAATTCAGAGAGGAAATAGTGGTAGCAACACAACCCGTTCCCTTTCCACCATTTTTATCTGCTCAAAATCCCTCTAGTTACAATTGTCGTGTGTAACCTCATCCATGAATTCACCTTAGAGCTGGCCACCGTCTAGCAGCATCAGCCCCTCATCCATAATATGGGCATAACATAGAGGGTTGTTTACAGTGGTTTGTCAATGTGAACGAATGGATTGATGATGATTAAATAGGCTGACCATATGAAAAGGAGGACAGGGCTCCTGTATCTTTAACAGTTTCATAGAAAAGGGAATTTCAGCAGGTGTCATTTGTATATATGCAGAACCTGGTGAAATTACTTCATCATCACAAAGTTAAAGCTGCAGAAGCCCTGCCCTCTTTTCTACATGGGCAAGAGACAGGGCTCCTGCAGCTACTGTTATGATGAAGAGGGGATTTCACCAGGTTATGTATGTATACAAACAACACCTGCTGAAATTCCCTGTCCTTTGCAACTGTTAAAGATACAGGAGCCCTGTCCTCCTTTTCATATGGTCACCCTATGATTAAACAACTTTATTTTTACAGGCACACTCTCATGAGATCACCTTTCCACATATTGGACAGTTGAAGATTTGTTAAATTATGGTCCTTGGTATACTACACTTCAGAATCAGCCATCAGGCACCCATAATTGTGATGACATGACCAACTGTGTGGGAGCACACATACCCAGATGCATTCACTCAAAATCCAGAACACTCTTTATTACAGGAATACCCACCTTGCCAGAACAAATTCTAAACTGGAATAAAAATTTGGTGGCCAGCTTGGAGCCAATAAAACTTGCCAAAACCTGATACTGAGAGGCCACAAATAATTGCCTCGTGTTATTCCCAAATGGTACCAAATGGAAACCGAAATAAAAGGCAAGAAAGTATGATTTACACTTTTGTTTTTGAGGCTGTAAAAGTAGGGTGACCATATGAAAAGGAGGACGAGCTCCTGTATCTTTAACAGTTGTATATAAAAAGAATTTCAGGTGTCATTTGTATGTATGCAGCACCTGGTGAAATTCCTTCTTCATTACAACACTTAAACCTGTAGGAACCCTGCCCTCTTTTGCTAGAGTGACCAGGTTCAAAAGAGGGCAGGGCTCCAGCTGCTTTAACGGTTGTGATGAAGAGGGAATTTCACCAGGTGCTGCATACATACAAATGACACCTGCTGAAATTCCCTTTTCTATGCAACTGTAAAAGATACAGGTGCCCTGTCCTCCTTTCCATATGCCCCCCCCCCAGTAAAAGGCTGCATTTTGTGACTTTACCACTTCATTTTCATATAGTGGAGTTGCTCGTGCAAACCAGGAGGGAAAAGCTAATGCAATTCAGGTGGTCCAGTCATTGTGGGCAGATTTACACAACTCAAAAACAAATGCCTCCAACTGCTTCAAAAAAACAAGCCATGGCTTTATAACTGACCATGAGCCGGAGCCCATGATACAGTTCCTGCTGGAATGCCACTGAAAACAGCCTCAGTGACAGTTTGTTTCCATCTGGCAGGTTAGTAGCATTATTTTGCTTATTTTTGCTTAAATAATTTCTACCCTGCCTTTCTACACCAAAGTGTGCTCAAGGTAATCACAATAAAAGAGCAATTACAGATCATAAAATACAAAATTATCAACGCATCCCAACAACATCCATCTGTTAAAATTAAAAAAAAGCAGTTCAATATCAGAGACCAAATTCAGAGGGTTTCTGCTGGAATAAAATGATCCTCAAAGGATAGCCATGTGTAGGGGTGGGCAAACATTTATGCAAGGGGGGAGGAGAAGTGTGCGATTTACAGTGGCTCTGGAACTTGCACAATTCCCCCGTTGCATCAATGGAAGCTGCTATTAATGCAGGGGTGGGTGGCTACCAAGCTCTTTAGGGGCCTGGTGAGCACTTGAGCAGGGTCTGCACTCGCACCATGAGTGCCCCACTGGACACTGGGGGGGCGGTCATGGGGGGGGGCTCTGCCAGACTCCTGAACTCAGTCAGGTGATCACGACCTCCCTAGCCAGTCCTTCATTTGAAGCATTGCCAGAGGACTGCCCTCCATTTGAAGGTGTCTTGTATCTGACGGGTTATCCAGTCCAAGTCCAGTTTAAAGTTCAAGAATGATAAGAACTAGTCTAGTCCTGGGGATGGCTGTCACTAGGAAATCCAGTTCTTTTTTGTCTCGATGGAGTTCGGCAGCATGTACGATTCAATTTGCATTTGAGAGCTGAGCTGCGGACTTCCCCCTGAACTCCACGGACCATTGAGAATGTTTTCCCCGTCAGCTTCTTCCATTTGTGCAAATTGCTCTGGAATTTGCGTAAATTGTAGAACCTCCCCAAAAAAAGAAGTGCAAAATGCCAGGAAAATTGGTGAAATGGTCTGGCTCATTGCAGACTGAATTGGACACCGCAGCAGCAACCATATGAAGTCTGGAAAGCTGAACCTGGAAATCCTATTGAACTCCACCCCCCTAGACAAATTTCTCCAACATCCCTTTATGTTGCCAGTCACTAAGTCTCAGCCGAACCTACCTCACAGGGTTGTTGTGAGGATAAAATGGAGAGGAGGAGGACTATGCAGCCTTGGGTTCCTTGCAAGAGGAAAAAAAGTGAGATATAAATGTAACACATAAATGAACACATTTCATGCAAATCACTATCTTCGCTTGTCCTCTTTTTGGGTTTTGCATTTCCTTTTTTTTTTTTAGCAATTCAGAAGTTGCCACCTTTGTTCTTCGCCCCTGGAACAAGGGAGAAAATGAGGAGTCAAAAACACCTTCCTTGGCAAGCTATTCTGCAATCTGGGGACCACAACAAAGTAGACCCTGTGTCTTATACTCACATGCCAAACTCCAACTGCAAAGGAACATTGAGGAAATTCTCTGTAGTGGAGCACAGTTCTCAGGCAGGTCCATGCATGTGGAGGTGTTTTTGAAGGCATACTTTAGTACAAAGCAATTAACAAGGGGAGCCTGGCTCAAACCCTTCATAGGCTGCCAGGTAGATGACTTGTGCTCATAACTTAGCTTCTGATTTCAATTATGGTCCAGAGGGGCTAAGGCAGGATCGAAAGAAGGCCTGGCAGAAAAAGAATGGACAGGAGCATCTAGTGGGTCAGGAATGGAGCCTGGCAGGATGTAGAGAGTGTCTATATGCTATAATAACCCCGTAGTGGCTGCACAGTGGAGATGTGTTGTTTATATGATGCAGCCACCAACTCACAGCTTTTACCCCCCAAACTGTGCTTTTTTTGCGGTGTCATTTTACCATGACTTTTCCAATTGCTCCGAAGCCACCACGTTGTTTCTTTCATCTGTCTCTGGTGGCTTCGGTTCTGGGGGGGTGGCATTCCTAGGGAAGGATCCCAGTGCAGGGTATGCCCAGGAATGCAGGGTGATGGAGGGGGGGGGGTTGTCAAGCCAAATGGCCACCAGCACTGAGGTTTTTCCTGGTGAGAGAGCCCATGCTCCCTCCTGCCATCTAGCTTTCTCGATTCCCCCTTGCAGCAGTGATGTTGCGGGGTTTTGAGGGAATCAGCATACCAAGCAGCATCATATAGACACCCCTCTGGAGTGTAATGACTGTTCAGGTCTCAATATTGATGGAGTCACAATACAGTTAAAAAAAACCAACAACTCTAAAACTGGTGTGGTGTTGTGGTTGGGGTGTCAGACTAGAACTAAGGATACTTCAGCTCTATCTACACTAGTGCTTTTTATCATAAGTGAATATCATAAAAGACTATCATCTGTTAAGAGTTTTCTGCAGACTTCTCTTACCAACCTCCTGAAGAAGGCCTTTAAAAAAACTACATAGGCCGAAATGCATTGGGCGTGAATTAATAAATTATCTCAGCATTCCAAGAACCTGTTTCTCTCCCCTTTTCAAATCCCCACTTGGCCATGAAGCTCAATGGGTGACACTGGGTCAGTTTCTATTTCACAGCCTAACCTACCTCACAGGGTTGTTTTGAGGCTAAGGGGGAGAACCATGCAGCTCACTCTGAACTCCTTCAGGCAAGAGGGTAATAAAAGTGTGCAACAAGTAATGCTAGTTGGACAGGCAAAAATATTGGCCAGTTGGCCACCCAAATAACACAGTTGGGACCCTCACAGCACATCATATGGGCATAGGAAGCTGCCCTATACTAAAAGTCAGACCATTGGTCCATCTAGCCCAGAACTGTCTTTGGTTCACCAAGGTTTGGGGCAGGAGATTTTGTTGCCCTAACTGCAGATGTCAGGGATTGAACCTGGGACCTTCTGCATGCAAAGCACTTGCTCAACCACTGAGCTGTAGCTGTTCCCCCAGGAGCAGAACAGGGATAACTGACTCAGAAATATTTTATTATCAACAATTATTATTATTATTATTATTATTATTATTATTATTATTATTATTATTATTTCTTACCCACCTCTCCCTCTGGATCGAGGTGGGGAACAGCATCAATATACACAAGCCCTTGTTAGTTGTCCAAGGTTTCAACAGTCACAAGGAAAACAGTCCAGGCTTTCGACCTATAGAAACACAGAATACTGCAGATGCAGCTCCCACCCTGCTAACACTCTTGCTTTCCTTCCTTGTCTCTGGCCCTTTCCACACCATGGGGGTGTAGAGGGCCCAGGATGAGCGAATCCGAAAGTAGCCACTTCCAGGTTTGGTGCGCCCAATCCCCATCAGAAATGTGATGGCCCAGCCTTCTCCCAGGCTGTCGCAAGTCACAGTGGCTATTTTTTTAATTCCTTCAAGATCCACGGAGAGCGCACGAGCTCCCCTCCGCAAAAGTGAGTTTTTTTAAAAAACAACAACATGTGGTCAGGCCCCCTGCCCCCGCCATCCTGGGGATGGCGATTTCACTTCCTCTCTCTCCTGATGGCCACCGAGCCACATGGTGGCTCTGTAAGTGCAGCAATACCGGGGCAGGCAGCCACATCCTTCTGCGGTCCCGGGAACTTCCCAGGGGCCACGGAAGATTCGGGATTTTTCTAGTTTCCGGTTTCCCGGAAAAATCCCGTGCCCACCCACCCCCGCCCCCAGGTCTCCCTGTGCGTCATATGGCTTCACAGGGAGCATCCAGGGGCCATCCCAGGCAAACTGCCTGGTGTGGAAGGAGCCTCTAATAACATGTAAGATGCTTCTGGGAAGAACTGGATTTCAAAGCACCATTTGGGCAGCATCTTTTTACCCTGGTAGCCACAACACATATAGAAGCTCCAGCTGTACTAGTAGCCAAAGACGACTATGCCACAGCTAAGACCTTAGCCCAGTTTTTTTTCACTCAATCCCCTTCCCTGTTCTCTCCCTTCCTCCCTCCCTCCCTCTCTTTCTCTCGCCTGTCGTTGCCATTTTTTTTTTTAACATGCAAGTTGCCATGAAAAATTTGTTAATGAAATATTTGCTTAGAAGTCTGCTCTGGGCTAGGCAGATAACCTATCTGTGTTTGAGTTTGGCTTCCCATATTCTAAATGCTCATCTTTTCTCTGTTTAGCTTATTGATTGGTTTGGCAGAGAAAGCAGCCTTGTCATCAGTGACCAAGGTCGAACTAAACAAAAAGGGATAGGAGGGAAGGAGCAGGGAGGGGAAGGGAAGGGAGGGGGAGGAAGGAAGGAAGGAAGGAAAAGTTGGACTTATGAGCTCACTGAAGCAAGAGTGGAAGGTATGACCTGCCAGAACTTTTCTTAAAGTGACAGGTGCAGGGAATATTAAGAAAGCCTTAAGAAACACAAGAGGCCGAAAGGCTTTTAAGAAACTTTTCTACAGCAGCCTGAGACTTCTCTCCCTTTTTGTGTACATCTTTGATGCTCACCCGCCTTGCACGCATATTAAGATGGGGCCTTTATGGTGGTCATTTACAGAAGGTAGGAAATAATTGATGTCCGCAAACTCCATTGTGGGCAACAATGGAGGTTCCAGACAAGGGCACATGGGCTGGGGGGCACTGGAAGAGTGGGCCTGCAAATATGCCACAGCACAGCAAGCTGGGTTTGTGGCGACGGATATGGGAGGAGTCGGTTGGACTTCCAGATCCAGTCGGGTGCCCACTGCAGCTGTATTTAATGTATTTTTATTTCATTTTTTACTGTCAGGCCGGGAAAGAGGCATTTGTGGGATTTTCTGCCTCGAGTGTCAAAATAAGTTGGCTAGCCTTGAATATTCAGCACTTTGTTTGATATGGGAGGGGTGCCATTTGCTGCTCTTTCTCGGGCACCAAGATTAGCTGTGGGTGAATGAGACTTTTAGCAGTCTCTGAATGCTGTCTTGTTGCTTGTCTCATGCCCCATTCCTGTTTGTGGTTGCTGCTCTCTCTGCACAAAAAGGAAAAGTGTGCAAATTGAGCAGCAATCAAATGTGAAATTTGCACACACATTCCCAAATTTGCACAAATTTCCTAATTTGTGCAACTTTCCTCCCCAGACTAAAGGGGGCTTTCTGTCTGTAGGGGGAAATTTGTACAAGTTAAGAAATTTGCACAAAATCAAACTGGGGAAGTTGCACAAATAAAAATTGCAAGCACACATTCAGCAATTTGTAAAAAAATTTTAGCAGACACATGCTTACACTTGCAATCATGTTCAGGGCTTTGAATAGGGCATATATACATGTTTTGCGAACAAAAACAAAGTTCGGAGACATGATAGCACTCTTTATGTACTTGAACAGTTGTCACACAGAGGAGGGCCAGGAGCTCTTCTCCATCATCCCAGAGTGCAGGACACTGAATAATGGGCTCAAGTTACAGGAAGCCAGATTCTGGTTGGACACCAGGAAAAACTTCTGGACTGTTAGAACAGTATGCCAATGGAGCCAATTGCCTAGGAAGGCCATGGGCTCTCCCACCCTAGAGGCCTTCGAGAGGCAGCTGGACAGCCATCCGTCAGGGATGCTTTAAGGTGGATTCCTGCATTGAGCCGGGGGTTGGACTCGATGGCCTTATAGACCCCTTTCCACTCTATTATTCTATGACTCTATGATTCTCATACATCCCTAAGAAAAATATCTGACCAAGAAGGAAGCGAACTGGCAACCCTGAAAGTGATGAGAAAGAGAATGCCTTTGGGTTAATCAATTTGGTTACCTTATAGGCAAATGGAACTGAGAGCAAAGCCTCTGTCACAGACTGCAATGAGCAGGACAGGAGAAGGCACGTTCTACACAATGGGTTCTCAAACATAGTGATGGGCTAGACATGAGTTTGATACACATTTTAATCCAAGCCTAGCTTATTTTGAAACTCATTCATCATGCTACTCTGAATCTTGCACTGGAATCCCCCAATCTCCTCAAAGTGCATATATTAGGGGAAAGGGCACACAAAAATGTGTATATAGTGAACACAATGTTAGCATGTAATTAGGAAAATTGCTTGCTATAAATGTGTATATTAGGCAAAATCATATACAAATATTCATGCACTAAGAGACATAGACACAAAAATGCATATGGATTTTCATGTGAACTTTTTTTTAAAAAAAAATAGATCTCAAATTTCAAAGAAAGTTTAGAACCGACCAAACTTAAGATTAGAAAAATGAGAAACTTAGGGCCGATCTACACAATCCTTAAAACGTTCCAAATAGGTGCGTTCTAAAACGTCTTAGGCCACATTACTGAGTACTCACGTTACAGGAGAACAGTCTTCCGTCTTTAAAGCGGTGTGTGCAGTCACACGCTGTTCTGCCCTGTCTCTTTCTCTTTCATTTTTCAATGAGTTTAGGGCAAGGCATTGTGGGGGTTGTAGTTCAGTTACCCACTTCCTTCTTAGTTCCTCTGTCATTCCCTAGTGAGTATAGGGCTAAGAATTGTGGGTGTTATAGTTCACTGGTCCACTTCCTCTTTCTTCCCCACCAATCAACTGCTAAGCATTTGGGCACCAGTAAAGGAAGCACAGCCCCCATGAATCACAAACGGTAAGGAAGGACACATTATTTTACTTAAAACGATTTATTAAAAGTGAAACCGTTGTATATAATTGAAGTGAGTTTTAAAAAACCTCAGATATGCAACGTTATAGGGAGTGCGTCATGTGGCCCAAAGAGTTTTCATAACCCTTATAAAATGTCAAAAACCTCGTATGTAGATCAGCCCTGAGAAAAACTGAAACTGACAACTCATCCATCCCTACTCAAATAGTAATCTATGAACTCCAAGGTAGTGGTCTGCGCAAATGTTGCAGAATAGTTGAATCATAGAATCATAGAATAGTAGAGTTGGAAGGGGCCTATAAGGCCAATGAGTCCAACCCCCTGCTCAATGCAGGAATCTACCTTAAAGCATCCCTGGCAGATGGTTGTCCAGCTGCCTCTTTAATGCCTCTAATGTGGGAAAGCCCACCCACATTATCTGTACTTGGAGTATCTGTACTTGGTATCTGTACTTGGTCCTACACTCAGTTTACTTTCTCTGACCATGGAGATCAAGGGGTTTTTGACCAGTGCATGTTCCTGTGCAAGACTGGATTTTCATCACTTGTCACCCTTGAATCCCAATACAGAAGCAGGATGTTGAATGTCGAAAGTGACCTGACAGTAAAGCTGACAAATATTATACTCAATTTCTTAGAACTTTGTTTTAAAAAAACTGGCACATCCGTCACAATAGAAAAGCAATGCTAGGGTTATTAAAATAGAACTGATGGATGTGCTTTGATTTGATGAATCACAACAACATCTTTAATAAGAGTTCCCGGCAATTTTTAGGTGAACCTTGGTGATGGTGGTGGTGGGGGAGTTGGTGAATCATTGCAACCCATGCCATGTGCAAGCCAAATGAAGGCTACTGCAGTACTGGTCTAAAAAAAATAGTGAGGTGCATTTGAAGGGGGTGGTGCCAAAAGAACACAAGAATAAAAGACAAGATAGGAAAACAGATTTATTTAAAGACTAGTTTATTGACAATTTCACTGTCCTCTGCTGGATTTCCTTTGGCCTTCAAATGACAAATATGAATATCGCCGCCATGATGGAATTGTAGTTTCTTCTTTAGCCATGCTGCAAACAAATTCAGCAAGCACATAATTCACCATGGCTTTCTGTTCACCACACACACACACACATTTGTATTTTAAGCTCTAAAATTCCAACTTCTGTAGCGTATTTCAGCCCTCCTACCCAAGCTCTGTGTCAACCTGGCACTGCAGATTGTGAAATGTTTACTCCTGAAAGCCTGGTCTACTTTTTAGGAAACTGCAGTACTCCTGGAAATTAAATCAATTGAAGTAATCAGGAGGCCTCTAGTGGCTTATCGTTTCAAGGGAACTTTCCTCTGAGGCTGTGCTTATAAAGTCGCTGTGTTGAAATATGAGTCAGGCCAGAGGAATCAGTATATGTTGCAGCCTCATGTTTAAAATCAACATTCTGTTATGCTAAAGCAGATTTTGGTATTTATTAATCATTTTCTCGACTTCTGATGAGCAGCATTTTACACAGGATAATCCAAGCACTCAGAGAAGCAGACGAGAGGGGTGCCCGCCTGTGAACTGAACCAAGAAGGCATGTCAAAGTGGTGAGCTGTCTGTATTTGAATGAGGGGCAGAGAGACAGACAGAGAGACAGACAGACAGACAGACAGACAGACAGACAGACAGACAGACAGACAGTATCCCAGCTCCAGTTTAATCCACAACTTGAAATGCTTTCAGAGTGACTAACATTGTCGTTCATGGGCAGAATTCCTCCCAAATGTTGTTCAGTTAGCAAGATTTTCTGGAACAGCTTAGACCCAGCTTTTATTTTACAAAAGAAAAAGTATAAGTTCCCCTAATCTGTAAGTGTACCTATTTCATGCCATGCTATTTCAGAATCCTTTCCTCTGTTTCCAATGTTTAGGTGGTGAGTGCTGTTGCTCATGTAGCCAAAATGGCACCGCACACAGGACAGAGGTATCAGTTGGCTTGGGCGGAAGTCAAAGATTACAGAAGTACACAAAATCATTTGGAAACAACCCCCTGAAAGATTGAACATGCTCTGTGACTACGGAATGGTGATTGACAGTTGTAGGGTGGGGGTGGGGGAGCCGGAGGGGGAATGGAATGGAGTGCCTGGAATCCTGAAGATAAGCATGTCACACTGCAACTTTTTCCTTTTGCAGGTTCCACTTGTTTATACCTAATCTAGGAACTCCCCTTCCACCTTTGCCTATTGTAAGTGATGGAATATACTATCTGTCCTGCTTGGGAACTGGATGAGGCAACTTGGTTAGCATGCACTGAATGTTCTAGAAATGTTTTGGGAGAATTAGACCTTGTTCAACAACAGACGTGTGGCAATGTGACATCTCACAGCACAAATCAACTGCCCAGGGAAGTGTGTTTTGAACTGGGGCTGAAATGAAACCCCTTTCTTCACCTTTGATTTTGCCCCTTGTAGAAACTCAGATCCACGTTTAGTCTTCATTGAGGTTCCACTCAATCTTGTTCCCTCTATTCCTGGCATCATTGTTTCTGCACAAATACAAAAAAAGTATTTAGGGAAAAGAACCCTAAGGAGGGGAGGTCTTCCAAAACCCACCCAATGAGCATTGAGGATGCTCAATGGCCATGAAATACTAACTCATTGGGAGGAGAAATGGAAAACTTGGGGTGGAGAAAGAGAAATGGAATGGAGTATCATAGAAGAGCGCATGTCCAGTAAGTAAGGAGGAGATCTGGGCTCTGACAGATGGAAGTGCCTCTTCTGCAGCTCTAACATGCTTCTCACACCACAGCTACTCACACCATCTCCAACGGCGCCATACTGACTGTAGATTAAACAGTAGGGCCTATGTAAGCAGCCAATTGGAAAGGAGAATATGCCATAGTGAGGCATCATGTCATGAAGCCAAACTACAGCTCTCACAATGCACTTTATTTATGCGCATGCACAATGGTTTGTTTATACATAAAGGAATCTCAGAATAATTGAGAACTTCACCCAAGAATGGATTGAGGAATTCATAACTTGATGAGCAATTGTTGGGGTAAATTTGTCTGTCACTAGTTGGTACTGGATTTTTCCTAAAGTCAAATTCAAGCTAAATGTTATGGGTCCTGTAGAGGAGTTTAAAGAAGGAGTCAAAACATTCAGGCAACTGTGTTTATCCACATCAACAAACAAGTTTGAACAGTTTTATCTTCACTGGTTCCAGGTCTTTGGTAAAGCTAATGGATCTTAATGGCCCATGCAAGACCAAGCCACCACAAAATACAGTACAATAGGGTACAATGGGGAGTATGCAACAGGTTGCTTACAACACTGCTGATTCTTTTGTCCCCACCAATTCCATTGCACAAGCACCCTGAACTGCCTCTACAATGTAGGGTGACCATATGGAAAGGAGGACAGGGCTCCTGTATTTTTAACAGTTGGATAGAAAAGGGAATTCCAGCAGGTGTCATTTGTATGCATGCAGCCCCTGGTGAAATTTCCTCTTCATCACAACAGTTGAAGATACCGGAGCCCTGTCCTCCTTTCCATTTGGTCACCCTAGTGCAATGGGAATTTAGTGCTTCCAAGGAGCAACCCAAAACAAGCAGAAACCCTTGTTTTTGTAATGGAGAAGTTCGGTGGAGCTCACAAAAGGGAGATCCGGCAATCTGCTTCCTTAGAGAAATGAGTGATTCCGGAAGTGCTAGTTTATTGTGGCACAAGCAGTGGGGCTGTTTGTGCAGTGGAACTGAGAGGGTTGGATGTGTGTGGAACAAAAGCAGGAGTGGCCCCCATCCACAGATGGACAGGATCGGGTACTGCCCAATATATTGTTGCTGGGGAAATTCTCCCCACCCCCAGCTACTGTGAGGATTGCAGCCAAACTCAGAGGGAACAGTGAACCCTGAGGCTGATGACACCTTCATCCCTGATCATTAAAAAGTGCTGGCACTGTGTCCCTCTGGGGCCTGGCTCCACTACATCACTGCTGACACCACAAGGAAGTTGTGTGAATTAATATTAAGATTCTCAGCTGAGCTGTGTGAATTGATGATACTAATTCACACAGCTGAGCAATGTAAAGATTACCTGACCAGAGAATGCATAAAGGGGGATCAGAAATGTACAGTGGGGATGGGTGAGAAATTTTTCAGGTTTGCATTTTCATGTGAACTTAACTAAATTGGCATTTTCGAACCAATACGCAAAACCTATCCTTCGAAATTTACATTTGTCCAAATTTTGCGATGGAGTTCCCTAAACAAATAATTTGTACAAAAACACATATTTTAAGGGAAAGTACACACAAAAACGAATGTATTAAACCACATGGAAAATTAGGGAAAGCACTTGCACAAATGTGTATATTAGGCAACGTTGCAAACAAAAATGGGTTTATTAGGCAAAGTTGTATTTGGAGTGAGAATGCATATGAACTTTCAGGCAAAAAAAATCTTTTAAAAATATCAAAGTTCAGGATGAACCAAATTTAATACTGGAAAAATAAGAAATTGAGAGATTCATCCATCACAGCAGATGTTCTTGAAATGGTGTTGGTTTAGAGATTCCTTCATCACATATGAATTCCCCTGCACCCATTTTTGTATTATATAACTGAGTAAAAAAAAAATGCCCTTAATTCCAAGCACTTTGATTCACCTCCACAAACTAAGCCTTGTTGTAGGTGACTTATTAGTCTCCATGTGATCCACCTATTATTAGAATACATTTAGACTTCCACCACGCTAAAACCTCTGTGTGTGTGTGTGTGTGTCTCTCTCTCTCTCTCTCTCTCTCTCTCTCTCTCTCTTTCTCTCTCTCTCTCTCTCTGTTTCTCTCTCTCTCTGTGTGTGTGTGTGTGTGTGTGTGTGTGTGTATGTGTGTATATATATTCTGTATCCTAGCAGAAAATGGCACATGACCGCCTGTCCTCAAGAATACTTGGCACAGGTCCCTGCATCTAGGCTGAGCTCTGTTGTTCCAGATGAGAATGATATAAGCATACAAAAGTCTTGCTGACACTTCTGACTTGAAACGCAAAATGTCATTAATCTATCAGCTGCTTCTCTTTGGGAAAAAAATTAAATGGCTCAAAATAAAGGCAAACAAAAGAGGTGATCTTCCTTGGACAAACTCATCAAAGAAAATTAACCGAGCCAGGTTTAAAAAACACTCGCTTTCATTTCCCCTTGCAAATATAAAACGTACATCCTGAACCTCCTCTTGTGTACATAGGAAGCCTGCCACGTTTATATTCCAAGCCAGGTAATTATAAGATGGCTTGTGCAGCTAGGGCTAGACCTTGGAACCAAAGTCCAGGGGCCCACAGCTTAGCTTCCCCCACCAAAAAAAATTGCCACCCAGAGAATGACAGCTGATGAAAGCATCAAGGCAGTAGCCGCAACATCCATTTAATTCCTGTAGTCATGATAGTGCTAGGATTTGAGTGAGTTTTAAAATGCAAGAATACACATGTTGAGAGTATTGTTGTTTTTTAAGAGTCAGGGTTGGCATCCAGTCTTGGTATTGTTTTAACATATCAGGAACGTAGAAGCAGTTGTAAAACATAGAATGGCAGTGGTGGGGTGGGGAGAAAGAAATTTGTTGTGAGCTTCACAACAGAAGTCATACACATGGCCATCTAAAGGGGACCCTCATAAGACCATTAAGTCCAGGATCTAAAATTACCGATCTGTACCACTGTTGGTGATATTGCAACTTGCACCAACCCATTTGTGTTCATCTGCCAGTGCTACTGATGGAATCTCTTGTGATGATTCCTAAGACTTTAGCTTGAAAATAAGCTAAATTTGTTGCTGAAATTCAAAGTACCCTTTGGGGGGGGGGGGGTTGCCCTGCTGCTGCTGCAGTTTAGCAGTGCGGTGGTGACAGGGGTTTGGCACACAGGGAGTCTGGGGGGGGGAGCAGCCCCCCAGAAGTTGCCTGGCATAGGTCATGCAAGAGCTCCTAAGTTCCAAATACATTTCCCAGGTTTATAAAGCTCCTTCAAAATACTGGGCAGAATCCAAACAGTAGGGTGGGCAATTTCTGTGCAAACCCACATGTTTCCTACCCCCAGTCTCTACATTCTTGTTTTTATTTCATTAAAAAAAATAGATTCCTGGCTGAATATAGGGTTGTTGGGGAAATCCGCAACAGATCCAGTTGAGTTTGAATTTCTATGAATCTGGATGTCACAGTGGACCAGCTTTTTCCAAGTCATGTGTCTGCAGACTTGCACACCGTTTTGCTTTTGTTTTGTTTTTTACTTTCTGGGATTGTAAATTTAATCATTTGAAAAATACGAAAAGAAAAAGAAATGCTGACCAGAAATGCACGTTTCCCCGCCATAAGATTTTGAGGGGGGGGGTTGCATACTTGCGCAAATGCATGTTTTTGGAAGTGCCCATTTCCCAATGCGAATGCAAGTTCAGGAAACTGAGAAAAATCCAATTCCGTCTATGAGCAAACGACGGAACCAAAAATGCCCAACCATCTGCTAAACACAAACAGAATGGATTTAACAAAATCTGTGCAACCCCAGCTGAACATTGTTCGGCCTGCAACTTTGGGGCCAATCACTAAGTTTGGAAGGAGCAACTGGCTTCTCTAGGCTGCTCTGTGCGGCTATTGTTTTCAGAGTTGCCCCCCCCCCCTGCATTTTTCTGCAGGGCAGAGAAACAATGCATTAGATAAAGTAACGCAGCAATGGCAGAAGTTTGCGACGGTCTCTCTTTCATGTCGATCTGGCAAAAGGCAGCTTAGTTTGTGCACCAATTAGCTGCCAGCAAGGCAACCAAATGCTCTGCTTGCCGGGTTAATAATAATGGTCAGCCATGAAAACATTTTCCCTGTCTTGCCCCTCAGTTCAGCTGGCGTAATGTGAAGACATTGTTTCCCCACAATTAATATCTCAATTCTCTGACACTGTTTGCCAGTTCTGGGAGATCAGAAGGTAGTCTGGTGTTAGCTTCTTTTCTTTTCCCTCGTGCATTTTTCCTACCTTCCAAACACACACACACACACACACACACACACACTTGGGAGATTTCTGTAGGGTGACCATAGGAAAAGGAGGACAGGGCTCCTGTATCTTTAACAGTTGTATTGAAAGGGGAATTTCAGCAGGTGTCCTTTGTATGCATGCAGCACCTGGTAAAATTCCCTCTTCATTACAACAGTTAAAGCTGCAGGAACCCTGTCCTCTTTTATATCTGGTCACTCTAGTATAGCTCCTGCAGCTTTAACTGTTGTGATGAAGAGGAAATTTCACCAGGTGTTGCATACATACAAAGGACACCTGCTGAAATTCCCCTTTCAATACAACTGTTAAAGCTACAGGAGCCCTATCCTCCTTTCCATATGGTCACCTTAGATTTATGTCTGTCCCTGGCATGTGTCCCATGCCTTCCTTTTGTTTCTATAGTAATGTGCAGAGTCCAGGACAGATATATCTTAGAAACACCTTCTGTGTCAGCACATCACCTTTGTTTTGTCTTAAGCGGCCTTCCCATCTCCTTTGGTGACCTCATGCTCCTTCTGTGCTCGCAAACATTGGCCCATTATCTGCCCTGGCCTCCTGTGTAATCTTCGCTTCCTCCTTTGCATTGGCTTTCCTTATCGTTTTATTGCACTGAACTTCAATTCTGTAATCTGTCCACTTTCCCCCTCTCTGTGATGTTTTATACCCCTGTGCGTCTTTTAATGACTTTTTGCTCCTCTTTGTTCATCCGTGCCAGCCATTTATTCTTGTGGGAAAAGCAAGAGTTATGCGTGGCAGGGGGTAGTGGCTCTGATCCTTCCCATCAATATGGTGCTTTCTTGAAAGCCCAAGATGCTTAGCAGCTGGAAATCTACTGGAGAGCTTGCCATGTTTGGCGATAGCCTAGAAATCTGGCTTTTGTTTCAAATTTGGCTTGGGAACTGGTGGCCTGCAGACTCAATCTGGATTTCTAAAAGTTACTATATATCATCCCCCACCCTCTGTAACCTCCACATGGCAAATGCACTTCCCATTCTTTTCCAGGCTGGCACTGAGATCAACAGGAGCTAGGTGGCCACATGCGAATGGCTAAAAGAGAGGGCATGCAGCACCAAAAAAGGAGAACAAAGGAGGACAACGGATTTGCATATTGTTTGTACCTGCTGTTTTATATGTATAGATGCAAATTTAGAAATGGCAATTATTATTTAAATAGAAATAGAGTACATGTCACCATGGTGTGGAAGATTGTGGCCAGGTGATCTGTGTGCCTTACTCAGCCCGCTGTCCAGGTGCCATTGATGGGCAACTTCAAGGCCTAGTTCTTCCTTCTGATGGGTCTGGATCTTGAAACCGGACTTGGACTGGACAGGCCTTGAAATAGAGGGTGCCTTCAAAATAGAGGACAGTCCTCTGGCAGCCCTTCAAATAGAGGACTCCTCTCTGTAAAAGAGGGGACATGTCCACCCTAAAAAGAGCCCATAACAAGTGCCACCAGCATGGACCCTCAGTATTTCCTGGGAGGCCCTCCCCACTTCATGCTGCTTCTGCTCCGATATGAGCAAGCTCCCTTACCAGCTGGAGCATGGATGGTAGCAAGAAGGAGCAGCAGCATACTCTAAAGCGGACCGCTGCGACACAACCTGCCATTTTAATTACTCACAATGCCTTGCAATAGCATCGCTCCAGGGCACTGCATGAAATTTAAAATGGCAGATGGCTCAGAGCAGCTCGCTGACAATTACAAATGGGCCCAGGGAGGATGGGTGAGTGTCAGGAGGGCTAGTTGGCTCTCAGCAGCCATTTGACCATGTGGGCTGGAGACGCTGGCCCTGTTCTTAGGCCTAGTCTACACAATGCAGCACAATGAGATGGTAGAATCCTTAGTTGATCACATGGGTTGTACAAGTTCATGCTACAGTAGGCTGACCATATGAAAAGGAGGACAAGGCTCCTGTCTCTTTAACAGTTGCAGAGAAAAGGGAATTTCAGCAGGCGTCATTTGTATGCAATTAGTACCTGGTGAAATCCTCTCTTCATCACAACAATTAAAGTTGCAGGCACTATACTAGAGTGACCAGATACACAAGAGGGCAGGGCCCCTGCAGCTTTAACTGTTGTAATGAAGAGGGAATTTCACCAGGTACGAATTGCATACAAATGATGCTGGCTGAAATTCCCTTTTCTCTCAACTGTTAAAGTTACAGGAGCCCTGTCCTCCTTTTCATCTGGTCAGCCTATGCTACAGGTACAGGATGCCAATTTCCCCACGTAAAAATGACCTGCAAAAATGACCTGCAACAAAACAATGGACTAGAGAGAAAGATTCCAAAGAGCTTCCGCTATTGGGCAGTATAGAAATGTAATAAATAAATAAATAAATAGCTGTCTCCCGACTATGCTAATTTTCTATTTGCGGCCATTCTTTTATGTAGGGGAGTGGAATGGACCACTTTAGTGGACTGCACCATTTTAGATTGCAAAGAAGGGAGGATCACCTTTTTTACCACCTCTGAACTCTACCAAAAATAATAATAAAAAAACTCACCACAGAGGAAAGTGGGTTAACTTTACAAAGGCATACACTGAAACAAAAAAAAAATGTCTGTACATATCACAGTGAACATAGGACACTTCCTTAAAACAGGTCAGACTATTTGTTTATTCAGGCCAGTATTAGATATTCTGATTCAGTGGCACCTCTCAAAGCTGTATTCCCCCCCATCACCTGCTATATGATTATTTTTTTAAAAAATCAAACAAACCTGGAGATGCTAGTGGTTGAACCTTCTGCATCTGCTCTGACACTGATCATGGGCCCTTCCTGATAGCCTTTATATATGAAATAGTAATGGAGAGAGAGAAATGAACATCCTGAAGAAGGATATTTCAGAGCTCTGGGCCACTACAGAGTAGGCCCTGCTTCTTGTCAAGACCAATCTGGCATCCATATAAGTTCATATCTGCAGCAGGGCCTCATTAACTGATCTTAAATTGGGTAGGGATGTGTGACATAAAATGATTGAGCTGGAAGGGACCTCAAAGATTACCTACTGCTTTATAATGGTTTATAATGGCTTCAACAGCTGTTCGGGTACAGGACACATTAGATATACTGTTTTCAAACCGTTTTCAAAATATTACATCCTGTTTGGTGTAGATCTGGCCCTAGTCTCATCCCTTGCTGATGCATGCAGCCGACTACTATAGCAACAGAAGAATATTCATGAAATCAACATTGTTGTTTACTCTCAGCATTTCACACGAGAAGGGGGTTATAATAAATTAAAACAAACAGGATCTGCGCGTGTGTAACTGTGCTCTCTCTAGGTTGCCACCTTGGCCACCGACCATAATCTATCTCCTCTTTAGCAGCTCCTCATGCAAATGCAAACCATCTCTTAAACTGTCACTGTTATTTTCCTTTCAGTACCATCCAGGGCTGGGCAAATCACAGAAAGCCATAAACAGACTGCTACAAAGCACCTAATTTTGCACTATTATTCCTAAGAGACAAATTTCTTCTGGGCACATCTGGTGATCACATTATTATGCCCTGAAGCATGAAGACTCATAACGATTAGACTCTTCCCTCACGTGTTGTGGTTCTGCACATTCGTACCAGAAATATCTTAAAGAACCATTTCCACACATCACTGAAAAGGCTTGGGCATGTACCCATGATCGGATTTCTGTTTCGTTTTTCATCAATCCTTCAAAAATTAAAATAGTGAAATCACATGGAAATCACCATCCATACTTAGGATCTCAGATTGGCTGGAAAAACACTGGGAACGCATATCTGGTATCCAATTTTGACAGATGAGCCTCCCTCTATTTTTACACCAAAGATTAAGGTCTAGGTGCCCCCCCCTTACAAACATACACTTATAAATTGCTGAAGGGTGTTTTCCACCTACCATATGCTGTCTTTATTTACCCTTCAATAGCCTATTCAGCACTGGCTTCTAAATCAACCCTATCAGTAAATTGACTGTAAGTTTGATTGAAGAAGAAGAAGAAGAAGAAGAAGAAGAAGAAGAAGAAGAAGAAGGTTTAGTCCTGTATAGCAAACTCGTTCTCCAAGTGTGGAACTTATGTAGACAAGAAGGCACCTTCCATACCAAAGAGAGAGGCATCAGCAGGATTGCAAGAACCACAAAGATTTCAGAAGTACAAAAAAAAAAAGCAGAAATGCAAAAAGAACCCAATGAGGACTGAGCATGCTCAGTGGCCGCAGAATGCAAACACTGAAAACTGGGTTGAAGGCTGAATGGAGTGGAATATCTTGGAAAGGGGCATGGCTAGCCAGCTAGAACTCTGGACAACAACATTCTGCAGTACAACATGTTTTGGGCAGCTGCAGTGTAGTGTAGTGGTTAGAGTGTTGGACTGGGATTCAGTGGTTCCGGGTTCTAGTCCTTACTCCGCTATGAAGCTCATGGGGTGATTTTGGACCAGCCACTGACTCTCAATCTAACTTACCTCACAGGGTTGTTGTGATGATAAAGTGGAGTGGTGGAGGCAGACTGTGGAAGCTGCCTTGGGTTCCATGCAAGATGGAGAAAGGGCAGAAGATAAATTTACTAATCAAAATTAAGAAATAAAATGCATCTCATTTATTGTTCTGATTTCACCTGCTGGTGATTCATTTCAGGGCTCAGATCCAGTTATTAACTTGAAAGCCCTAAACAGCTTGTTTCTTCCCATATGACCCTGCCTGCACTTTGAGATGATTTGGAGCTGTACTCTCTTGGATGCCTCCACCTTTCCTGGAGGCACATGTGGCTGCAAAGTGGGAGAGGACCATCTCTGTAGTGTTGTCCAGATTGGGGAATTCCCAGCCCTGGGAGAGCCATCTGGCTCCTACCTTGCTGACTTCTATCTGTCTTCTTAAAACATGAAGATATCAGAAGAGACAAGCTGGATGTGAGACCAAAGGCCTATCGCTTTCTTCACCCCACATGGGCTGCCCGGATGTCCATGGGGAAGCCCACAAGTGGGACACAAGGGCAATGTTATTTAACTACCTACTTTTTTATTGATTACACTTTCCTGCTGTTGTTTCCCAGAAATTGGTATTCTGAGACATGCTGCCTCTGATTCTGGAGACACCATATTTCCATGAGGACTAGTAGCCATTGATAGCCATGAATTTGTCTCATCCATGTCCAATTTGGTGTCCCTCACTTTACCCCCAACCAAAAACACCATTCCACACTTTGCAACTGCTTCTACATGCCTCGTATGTTAAAATGTGTGCCAGTTACAGTCCCCCCCTGGGCTTCGGTCCCTATCCAGCAAGAGTTAAGGGGCAGACAATCAGTCCCTGATTCCAAGGATTTAGCCAACATCACAGAAACACCTTGTGGCTAATTACATTCCATTTTCATTGCCAAAGAAAAGTGGCATCCGATTTGCTCTTTAACGTCGTAAACTGGTGTTTGCAGATGTTCAGAGCTCCCAGTAATGATTTAAATGTAGTCTCATTTTTGCATCAATGTGTATGCATTTTATAACTTATTTTAAGTTAGGGAAACAAATAAACAAAGGGAAATGAATCAAACACCAACTGAAATGACAGGGAATTTTTAAAAAAAGTCATAGTAGGGTGTTTCATGCCCTGGACCCAATGACAGAGAGGCTAGCAGAAGGATTAGTGCCAAGAGAATGAACACAGGCTACTCCCTTCGCTTCCTTTCCTGACTAGTCCTTGGGCACATGTATAGAGACATGTCCACACTGGCCAGTACTTTCAGTGGTGGGCCCAGGAACATCTTCAAGAATAGTCATCCTTCTCCACCCCAGGTGTTGGTAGGTGCACAAGGAAGGAGAGAAGAGGGAAGGGGAGGGATGACTGGCTGACCGGGCAGGAGGGGCTGTGGGCAAAAGGGGCAGGGCCAAAATATACACACACACACACACACACGATAGCAGCATGTTTTAGTGTTTTAGCGGTGAGGGCGTATGGTCAGGGGAAGGGGATTTGACCATCTTGGGAGCACTGGAGGGTTAGATTTGAACCCAGGACTGAGGTTCCTCACCCTGTTGTGTGTTCATTTATATATAAGGTGTGCATGGGCATCCCGACAAGGAAAGTAATGACTCCTGAATACTAAGGGCCACCTGAGGAGAGAAATAGGAGTGTTCATTCCCGCTAACCCCCTCCTGCATTTGAAGTCTGTTGTTATGATGTAGTAGGTGTCATTGTCGTTTTCATAGCACTAGTAGAAGATAGTTGAGAGTATGGTGTCGTGTAGTAGTTAAAGTGTTGGATTACAGCTGAGGAGACTCAGGTTCAAGTCCCTGTTCCACCATGAAGTTTACAGGATGACCTTGTGCCAGTCACTCTTTCTCCTCATAATCCACCTCATGCGATCATTGTGAGGATAAAATTTGGTTTTGGCGAAGAGAAACCATGTATGCTGCCTTAGGTTCCTTTGATAAAGGGTGGAATTTAAATGTAATGGATAAGCAGTACTCCTAACAGTAAGGATGTCAGAAGAGTCTGTTGCGGGGAGGTGAAGCTTGCCGAGCTGTCATCAGCTCTGACTCAGGACTTCAGTGACCCAACTTGATCTGCCTTGTGTCAAGCCAACTCATATATTTTCCAGACTGTTTTTGTTTCATTTTGTTTTTGGTAAATAGAAGTTTGCACAAACTGCAGACACAATTTGCTAAAATTCGCACACGTTGCAGCTGTAATTAGTGAAACTTATGCATATTGTGTCTGCAATTTGCACACCTTTCTATTTACAATGCCCCCCCCTCAAAAAATTTTTCCCAGATTTCAGGAAAAAAACCACGGCTCAGCTCACGAATGCAATCCACACAGGCAGCGGGAATCCGTTGGTTCCCAAAAGAGCTGGATTTGCAAATGACATCCCTAGCAAGCAGCAATATTTTATATCATCATCATCAAAGTGCACGTCACTTTATAGCATGCTTCCCAGCCCCTGTTGCCTTCCAGATGTAAAGCAGAAGTTGGGAGAGAGAAGATAGCTCACCCCCGAGGTGATTGGAGAAAGGGTGAGAACAGAACCAAAGTGGGGCGGCTACTTACACGTCACCACCAGCAGCAGCAGCAGCAGCAACAACAAAAGAGAAAGATGACACCAATTTGCATAACATTAGCATATATATATATATATATATATATGCAAATCTAGCAATAACTGCTAGAACTTAAATAGCAATTCAATAATTGCACCAGGGGACAGATTATGTAAGACCACCGAGGTGACCTGTATGTCTGCACATATTGCTGTCCAGGTGCTGCTAACTGCTGATGGGCAACTTCATGGCCTTTGCTGTTCCCCCCTCTTATGATTTAAAGCAGACTTGGGCTATACAGCCCAAGTCTATACACCTTCAAGCAGAGGACTATCCTGTAACAGCTCTTCAAATAGAGGACTGTCCTCTGAAATGAAAGACACCTGGCCACTCTATAAAGAGAAATGATGTCAGAATATGAGCAAATCTAGGTAGATTTATTGAGAGTTTCTGGAAGATTTGTTAAGCTTGGGAACCGTCAACCTTCTCTTTACTAATTGTGGGTTCCCTTTCCTACCTCCAAAATGAGATCAGCTCTTTCTGCCTCTTCTGTTAATCAATGTGAAAAATCCCCCTTTCAGTTTCATCAGCAAAGAATGTGTTGAGATCACACTGTTCTGTAACAAGGATCACAAGCAGGGATTTAAATATTGTATGCTCTTCATTCATCTTTAATATCATTGCAACTTGGTACAAGTATTTCCGCCCAGTGAATGGGGGAGGGAAAAAAAGAAGCCAGAGAAGCAGGCTGGCGGGCTTCAGATTGCTACATGTTTAACTAGAGGACTGGTGTCATAAAAGCTGGAGTGTCTGATTTCTGGGGGAGGGGGACTGTTTGGGGTTTATTGTGGAAGTCTTTGTGATGAGCACTTCGGAGGAAACCGAAAGCATGGGCACCTGAGCACCTGCGCGTATGGCAAAGAGGAAGTGATGTTATTAAGGTCATGTGGTGGTAACAATGAGGAGAAACTGTCGGAGAGCTGTTTTATAGCCTTTTCCAATCCCAATGTCCTGTCTGTGTCTAGAGGGCAAGTATAAACCATGTTTTTCCAAGTTGCAGAAGGAAGTGTAAGTAATTAGCACTCGCCAGACAACTCACATACAAGATTAATCAGGCATGAAGCGGGTTCTGAAGCAAAGAGCCATAAATGTCTCACAAAAAAAAATTGAACATTTCTTGCACGTAGAGAAGTTTCGCATAATCAAGAGCGTAGTGGGAGGTGTGAAATTGTGGGAACCCGCATGGTAAGGAAAGCAAAGTAAACAGGCAACAGTATTAGAAACTTGACTTTTTAATTATTACTATCATGCTTGAATTGAAAGAGTCAAAGGGCTAATTATTTTGGTTTGGTTCAGCTCTATATCAAGCCCTCCCACACAAGGGAATTGCTAGCCTGCCTGCCTGCCTCAGTGGTCCAAAGTGCTTCAAAATATGAAAGTCTCGACGTGCAAAATGTGAAACAATATTCAATTCATAAAATTTGGCTCTTCGTTTGCCAATCTGACATTATTTCAACTGGATAAGTTCAGAAAGCAATTGAATGATTCTCAGTGTGTTCTCAGTTTCTTCTGAAACCCATATTGATCAGCGGATTTGATTGCTCATTATTACCTGTGAATAGATTTGTGTGAACAGCAGTCAGCTGACCACATGCACATCTTGCCACACAATGGATGGCCAGTACTAACAGCTCCGACACTGGACTGTTCAGAATGTGGGTGGGCAAACTGTGCCCCTCTAGACCTTGAACTACAACTCCCATCATCCCTCACAATTGGCTGGGGCTTATGGGAGTTGGAGTTTAAGAACATAAGGAAGGCTAGAAGCAGACGAAACATTTGACACCCTCTTTCCACACACCCTCTGCCAACATTGTTTGACATTGCACATCTGGTTTACACACTGCATTTTTTTAATGGGTAGTTATTAAAATATGTCTGCCCTACCTTTCCCTCCATACTCAGGATATGCAATAAAACAAGTGCAATAAAACAAAACAAATCAATAAAAGAAAATAGATAAATCCATGCAGACCTGAGTGTAAAATGCAGAGATTTAGTCCTGGGAACAATGTATCTATTAAGTTAACCTTTTTATGCATATGGCACCCAATCTAGCAAGGTATATGTGTAGAAGCAGGAAAGGGAAGAAAACTCCTGGTGCCTATTGTCATGTGGTTTGGATAGGGTGACCATATGAAAGGGAGGACAAGGCTCCCGTATCTTTAACGGTTGAATAGAAAAGGGAATTTCAGCAGGTGCCATTTGTATGCATGCAGCACCTGGTGAAATTCCCTCTTCATCACAACAGTTAAAGCTGCAGGAGCCCTGCGGGAGCTATACTAGAGTAACCAGATACAAAAGAGGGCAGGGCTCCTGCAGCTTTAACTGTTGTGATGAAGAGGGAATTTCACCAGGTGCTGCATGCATACAAATGACCCCTGCTGAAATTCCCCTTTCAATACAACTGTTAAAGATAAAGGAGCCCTGTCCTCCTTTCCATATGGTCACCCTAGGTTGGGAAGAAAGTTAGCAAGAAAGAGATGGGTAAGGCACCAATCATCCTTGGTTTCCAAGAGACTTCTATCTGAAACCCTGGAGAGCCAGAGCCCATCAGTATCTTTCTTGCTTATGGTGGCCCTGGGACAGAGCTTCAGAGACAGCACTAGGGCCAATTCCAAAGGCAAGCTCCAGGAACAGTTCCAAGTTCACTCAGGCCCGCCTGGTGCCAACACTGTCATCTTTTGGCATCAGGTTAAGACTGCCTTCTACTGCTAGGCATTTAATGGCATTTAGTGGCATATGGGGGCTACCAGGAGGAGGGCCTTTTCTGCTGTGGCACCCCGGCTGTGGAATGAGCTCCCCAGAGAGGTTCACCTGGCACCAATGTTATACTCTTTCCGACACCTTTTTTCTTTCCCAGTATTTCAACATTTTACCACCCTAGTCTGTTTTAAATCTGTATTTTAAATCTGTATTTTAAATCTGTATTTTAAATCTCTGTCTTGCTATTTGGTTTTATTCTGGTTGTACTTTTATATTGTGGTTTAAGTTTTGTATTTAAGTTGTATGTTATGGTATTAATTTTTGTGAACCGCCCAGAGACCTTCGGCTATTGGGTGGTATAGAAATACAGTAAATATATAAATTCAAAGGTGGGGCATTTATGAGTTTAGTATTTTATTGAATGCTTTTAGCAGTCTAAATAATTTTCAATTTTGTATATGTCAATATTTATGCTGTATTTTATGCTGCATTTTTATATCGTGTTTTAGGTGTTATGAATTGTTGTAAACTGTCCAAAGAGTTTCGGCTATTGGGCGATATAGAAATGAAATCAATCAATCAATCAATCAAATTAATAATAATGGCCCAAACTGGGGTCAGCAAGGGGACGTGGCCTGGAAAACATGCAGAGTTCCAGACCGAAACATCTAGAGGTCCACATTTTCCCCATGCCTGTTGCAAACATTTCCATTGAAGTTTTACATTGACACTTGCTGAGGATGTCAACCATTGCACCAGGATCAGTCAATTTGTAGAATTCCCCATAGGCTTGTAAAAGTACGTTTGTGTAACTGTTTTCTGTTAACCTGAGAATTTCCCAGTTTTTTCATTTATTTTATTTCAATAGCATCCTTCAACAGACTCCCAGAGTGGTTTAGAAGAACAAGAACAAATACACTGATAAAATAAATCAATAATATGTTCTTTTAAAAACAAGCAAACTTTAAAATGCAGTTAAAATGAGTGGGATTTATGTTGTAAGACAGGAAAAAGATGGGATCCGAGACTTAAACCAGGAAAAAATGGGGGAGGGGAAGGTACACAGACAATTGAGAATCGAGTAGACAAACTAGATTTTTTAACAAGAAAAAATCTGCAGATTATGGTTATTCAGGAGTTAATTTAAGCAGCATCAGAAGACTGAGTATTCATCTGCAGATGGCTAGCAAAATGTTTCATTTGCACCAAAGAATATTTTCATAGCTGTTAATATTAAAATAAGATCACATTGGCACTTTTTTCTTCATTTCTTTTTATAAATTGACGATGATAAAAAAGAACTTTCTGAGATGAATAGAAACTTCATCTGAACCAGACTTTCAAACTAATTTCCTGTAATAGAAACACTTGAAAGAATTTCTTTTTGAGTAAAGAACTCAAGAGATTACTATGCCTACTGCACAGTTATGTTCTGTATCTTTCAGTTGAACTGAGATAGCTCTTTCAAGAGAAGATACCTGCAAGTAGACAAGTGCCAGAGGACACTCCCTTAAAAATAGAGGACTGTCCTCGGTAAAGTTGGACACATGGCTAGGGTGACCAGATAAAATCCAGGTCAGGGCTCATATAACTTTAACAGTTGTAGAGAAAAGGGAATTTCAGCCAGTGTCATTTGTATGCAATTAGTTCCTGGTGAAATTCCCTCTTCATCACAACAGTTAAAGTTGCAGGGGCCCTGCCTTCTTTTGTATATGGTCACTCTAGTATAGTGCCTGCACCTTTAACTGTTGTGATAAAGAGGAAATTTCACCAGGAACTAATTGCATACAAATGACCCTGGCTGAAATTCCCTTTTCTCTACAACTGTTAAAGTTACATGAGCCCTGACCTGGATTTTATCTGGTCACCCTACACATGGCCACCCTGTAGCATAGTTTACTGACGACACACATCAGCTACTAAGGAGAAAGGAGATAACAGGCTGACTGTCACTTCCCAAAAGCTGACAAAACTTAGGAGTAGGAATGGCTGAGAATTTTGGCAGGATCTACACTATTGCTTTAAAACGGTTTATAACAGCAGTGATAACTGTTGGGGCCAACAGTTTTTAAACCTTTTTCAAAGTGACATATCTTGCTTGGTATAGATCTGGCCCAGATTTCAGTTCAGTTTTGTTAAGAAATTGCCAAAATTTGCAAAGTTCTCCATATTCTCCAAAAGAACATGAGATTTTAAAAAAATATATATGGGGGGAAAACTGAAACTAACAATTTTATCCATTCATGCCCAGCACTTTGAGTGCTTTGCTCTTAAAAGTCTGGGTTGGAATTCCAGTATAATCAACCATGTCTGTGATGGCATTTCTGGAAGAGAAGGCTATCAATGCTTACTAGTCCTGATGCCTCTATGCTCCCTCCACTAACAGTGGCAGTCAGCCTATGTATACCAGTTGCTGGGGAACATGGGAGAGAGGGTGCTGTTGAACTCACCTCCTGCTTGTGGGTGTCCCATTGGCCGCTGGTTGGCCACTATATGAACAGAATGCTGCACTAGAAGGACCCTTGGTGTGATCCAGCATGGCTCTTCTTATGTTCTGATGAATTTGTGTTGCCACCTCTCTCTTGTTTTTAACAAGCTCCTCATCTTTAACAGCTCCATAGCAGGGAGGTACATCATTATCTTCTCAGTGATAGCTGTACCTACTGAATTTGGCAGGTTCATTTTTTGAGAAGGATTTACCAAAATTTGCAATAATTCTTCACATTGGAGAGAGAAAGAACTTCAGATTTTGAAAGTGTGAATGTGAGAGAAAGCAAAACTGACAGATTCACCCACTCCTAGCCTAGAGTCATCCCAATAGGTTCACACAGTGTGGAACAGTCAGAGAATAGGGCTTGCAACAACTTATGTAATTTATCCTCATATGTAACATTTATCGTATTGTTCCCCGCCCCCCATTCCATTCAACCCCCTGTGCGCATTTTCCAAGATCGCATATGTCTCAACAAAAACTTGTATATTTTCCTACAAATAAATTTGTGTACATTTTGGGAAAGTAAAATAAAAAAAGATCTGAAAATCCACAGACTCCCCATGGCCTGAGGAGACTGATCTACAGCAGATTCCACAGGTTGGAGCATTAGAAATCTCATTTTAGACCATCACAAATTTCTCCAGCATCCCTAATTTGATGTTATCCTCATCTCCCACTCTTCTCCAAAAAATCTCAGAGCAGCTTACAAATGTTTTCCAGGTGGTCCCCTATCCAGCCAGCATCCAGAACTAGGCTGACATACTATAGCACCAGAAATGTTCTCTGCCTTCAGATCATTCTCTTGGACAGGCGGAGATGAACCAGAGGCTTCAAGAGAAAAGACAGTTTAAAGAAAACTGTTCTTGCTGCCTATAGTTTCATCAAGCTGTGTTGGACATGTAAGATAGGAGTACTGGTTTGAGTGTAATACTAGAGCACAGGACATCACCTTAAGGGCCAAACAAAATGTTATGTTTATCACGTATATTGGAGTCAGTAGAGATGTTCTCTCTCTCATTTTACCTTCCAGGCAGGGGGTGAAATATCAGGGGGAAATGGGAGGGAAGAAGGTATTAACCCCATTTCCCAGAGCTCTATGCCCCTGATCTGAGTTGGTGCCATGTGTACTTACACAAGAGTAAGAGAGATTATCCTGCATAGCTCCACTATGCCTCATTTGCAAAATATTTCATCTGGCCCCAAGATTTCTTCTAGGAAATGCTGAAGGTCAGTTCTGGGTAAGAGAAACAGTTAGAGAAACATCACCTTAGAAGAGGTAATGAGAATGGTTCTGGAAAGGCCCCAGAGCTCACAGATCACACATGGAAGTCAGAAGCACATGTTTAGCATCACAAAGCTGCTTCGGTGTGGCTTCTGCTGGGCATATGTTCATGGAGATTGAGGTCTGGCCACTTGAAAAGATGGAGGCCCACCTTTCATCCGTCTCACTTTTATAACTTTGAGACTCTTCCCTTCACTTTGGTAATAATGTAAAGTATCAACTCAAAATTGCAATGCATGCATTTCATTTGAGTTTTATTGCCTTAACAGACAGCATTAGATTACAAAAGAGAACATTTTTCTTCTCAGTTTTAGCTTATTCTTATGATTTACGACGAGATACAGCAAGAGTTCATAAACTTCCCTGACCCGCTGACAGTTTTTACAGGCTCCTTGATTTATTTTCCATCTCAGATTTAACAGCTTTCATGTGACTGATATTCCTCGAGTCCCGGCGTAGCTGCCGCTCAGCCCGGGAGAGCTCCTCTAATCTCCATGTTACTAATTTAAATGAAGTCTTGGTCTGTTGTTTAAAAAAGACATTTGTCATCTTGCTGAGGTTTACAGATCCTCTTGTAATGTAATGTCAGACACTTCTGAGATATGAGTTTTATAAAGCTTCGTGATATCGAGTGTTGTAAGAAGACATGCCAAGGTCACTTGGATCCGCCAAACCAGGAAAGGAGAAGAGGGGGTGTGGGGGAGGCTGGTTTACAACATTTTGCAAAATTGGAAAAGAGGAGTTCTTAAGGAGCTGAGTACATTGAGATCAGATTTATATATGCTACAAGTACATTTCACAGATAAACTTGGCGCTGGCGAGGGAGGGGTGTCAAAAACATTTCTCAACCCAAGAAAAGCCAGAGGCAGCCACTCAACAGCTCGGAGCTTCTGATTAAACTTAGGGGCGCATGCAGGGAAACAGAAACTCTCCTTGCAGTCATGTGGGCTGCCCCTATCAGCAGTTTTCCCAGCGTGCTCCAGAGCTGGGGTGCCCAGCCGGCCTCATTCAAGAAAGTTACAGCTGGCGCTCTGTTTTCATTGTACCTCGGCAAACACAAAGAGTCAGCGACGTTTTGTAATAACAAAGGCCAGCCTAATAAGAGAAAGGAGAGATAAGGAAAGTGGGTGTATGTCTCATCTGAACACAAAGAGATCTCTCCCTCCACCAACCCATACCCTCCCCTCCGGGAGGAAAAAGAAAAACCCATGTGAAGACTAAGACATGCAAATTACATTTGGGAAAGTCCAGAACAACATGCAGGCAAGTTGCTCTCATGGCGAAGAATCCTGGAGTTAAAAGGAGAGGCAAAAAGGCCATCAACTTAATCTTTTCCTTCAAGGTGGAATCGTCTACACAACTCCTTCTTCCCACCTCCCGGTTGCAAGTAAAGAGTGCTGCAGTGACTGACATGCCTAGCAAAGAGTTCCATGTCTCAGAGCTGCGCAGGATTAAGGGCCCAATCATATATCGACAGCAGCCATGTGTAGCGGTGTAGTGGACCCGAGGCTCACAGGGACAGAGTGCTGGCCCTATATTTTTATTGGCAGGGCCAATGAGGTCATCTGCTACCCACTGGTCAAAAATGGGCATGAATAATCAAAAATGAGGATAGCAGTTTGCATTAAATTTCCATATGCTAATTTATATGTGTAGATTCAAATTTAGAAATCATTATTATAATTTAAATAGAAATACAGTACATCTCACTGTAGCACGGAATAGTGTGAATAGGGATGTCCATATCGCCAGAAGTCTGCAGCATGCACAAATCAGCTTGCATTTGCAAGCCAAGCTGCAGGTTTCCACCTAATTCCAGGGACTTCTTATGGTTTTGTGTGTGTGTGTGTGTGTGTGTGTGTCAGTCAGACATTATTTGTGCAAATAGAGACTTGCACAATTTGCAGCTGCAATTTGCACAAATTACAACTGCAATTTGGATTTATGAAATGTGCAGAATTTGCACAAGTTGTAGTTTGCACGAATTCAAAACACTGAAAACCTGCTAGCTGGCCCAACTTGCTGCATATCTAGTCAGGCCAGCTAGCAGAAGACAAAACTGAAATCCAGAGGACTGTACCAATGAAATCTCGCTGAGCTCCACCACTAGGTTGACCATATGAAAAGGAGAAGAGGGCTTCTGTATCTTTAACATTTGCATAGGAAAGGGAATTTCAGCAGGTGTCATTTGTATGCATACAGCACCTGGTGAAATTCCCTCTTCGTCACAACAGTTAAAGCTGCAGGAGCCCTGCTGGTTTTTTAAAAAATAAATATTGCTAATTTGCAGAGAAACTATATTTTTCTCCTGGTGGCTCAAATGCTGCTTGAAGTGTGCTCAAAACAACCCTTTAGAAATGCTGACTGTAATAATAATTAACACACACACAACCATTGGTCTCTCTGAGAACCTATGACAGATGAAAGATGAAGGGCTTCTGCTTTGTTCTCCAAGGTTTACTCATTGAAAGGTAGGGCATACAAGACTTCAGTAGTTGTATATGGATTTGTATGGCTTTATTTTTCTAGAACAAAGGCACTATTCCTTCAAAGAACACAGAAACAGCACAAGAGAATACTCACTTTAACATTTGATATCTCTTTCTCTCTCTCTTTAATTTTTTTTATGCTAGGGTTTGGGTTTGGTTCAGCTGAAAGGAATTTGATGGTGTTAATTAAACGATTGATTGTGTAGTTCAAAAGCCAATGTTAAGGATTACACTACAAAACATACTGTTTTCCTGGTTTAATTGTGCCTTTGTAGTAGAAGTGCAGGGCAAGATTGGGGCTCTAGGGTAGCACGCCTGGATTCTTCTGGCTTAGCTCCTTCTTGCCTTTTTCCTGAAGATTTTTAGCTGATATAGTGCATGCCAAGACTGAGTGAAGTCGTGTAAATTCAGAACTTGTGAATTGGTAGAAAATTGGGATGCTAAGAATTCCACCCAGATTGATTTTTAAAATGAGTTGCTTAAGCACAACTGATTGAGTGTCTAGCTTGAAGACTATCAAGATAAGTTGGAAAATGGATAGCCTATCATTCCAGTCCAACCAATTAGGGACAGAACACACATGGAATCCAGGTTCTGCATGAAGATCCCTATCTAGATGAGGAACCATGTGCATAAATGGGAATGCTCAATCCAGCTGTCAGCGCACCACAATCATAGCGGAAATCTTTCTGATCAGCTGTTTTGAAGCTAGACATAGTCCTGTCTTACACCCTAGTATCTCCTCCACTTAACAGTCAACTTAACAGTCTTTTAGAATTTAAGAAAGCTATAAAGACTAACAATCTCTTCCGGCAGGCATCAGTGGATTTTTAGAATGTTTTTAGGATGTTTTTAGGATGTTTTATTGCTATTTTAATAATGTGTACCATGTTTTTAATTAGTTTTATGTATTTTATCATATTTTATATTTACTGCTGTTCCCCACCTCGATCCAAATGGAGAGGCGGGTAATAAATAAATAAATTTATTATTATTATTATTATTATTATTATTATCTGGGCAACATAATTATTGAGCCAAAGCCCTAATCTACTCCTGCCATTTATCCCAGGGTGGTCACGAGGTCATCCCTGCACATCCAAATGACGCAGAGCTGATCCCAGGGTGAACCGGGGACAAGCACTCAGTTCTCCCTGGATAGCTGGGACTGCTTTTTTCCCAGTTTTCCCCCACCATCTTGGGGACCATCCCGAGCTCTGCAGGTGGTGTGGCTCTCTCTCCCTTTGAGTAGCAGAACTCAGGAAACAGGCACAGAGCTGTGCAGGAGGAGTTCATGGGCATCAGAGGTGAGGGGGATAGCATTTCTGCCATCTTTGGAATGGCGCTTGGCATCTTCCAGTGCCAAGTTTGGGGTGTGTGTGTGTGTGTGTGTGTTTAAAAAATCCTTCACGCAGGATCGTGCCCGTGCAATTGTGCAAATGTCTCCTATTTAAAATAATAATAATAATAATAATAATAATGGCATTCCGAAACATCCCTCATTATTTCTGGAACAACTCGCTGGTGTATGGTCCCTGAGGGATGATCCCAGAAGTGGAAAACTCTGTGCTCATCCCTCCCACTCCCCAAAGGGCTGCAGGTGTAGATGAGCCCAAAATATCCCTCCGCAGAAATGTCAGGGGCAAATTAAAACTCTGCACTGCACTGATGACATGGAAGGTGCAATTTCATCGCATGTAACATGGCTGTATAGCAAATAAGCTAGTTTCAGATCAGCTCTAAAATAATGTCAAATTGGAAGAAAAACGGCAAGGGTGTGTAATTTGCATAACAGACCCGGGTTCCAAAATGTAGCATTTATTTATTTTTTTGCAAAGTTTGGGTGCTGTTCAATAAAGAGTTTAACTTCACAATTATAAATCGGCCTGTAGCAACCTGGACATGGAAGGTGTGATGTGAATGAAAGCTATTACATGTCATTTATTTTTTTGTGAGATACAGCAATGCTGCCTTACCAAATCATGTTGAGGCATAAGTGGGTTTGGGGGGGGGGGGTTGGTCTCTTTTCCCTTTACAGCTGTCAAGTTGGGCACGAGTTATTAAGGTGCTAAAGAATTATTAAAAGCAAAAAAAAAAGGAGCATATGCTTTTCTTAGGCAGCACCATATTGCCAAGATTGAGACGACTTGGAAGGAAAATTCCAACTGGAAAATCAGAATTACAAAGAGATGAGAGGTGTAAGTAAAGGACCTATTCATTTAGAAATATGATACTGGATGTAGAAACTGGATTGATTTGTATGAATTGTCAGTGATGAGCTGAGTTTGGCCTCATTAAACCAATCTGTTTTCCAGAAAAAAATCTTTAAAAAATAATTTGGTTTTTCCAAGCAGAATTTGAAAATTGGTTTCCATATTGACAATGTTGGCTCCAAGGATTTGAAGGCTTTTGGTCCCTTCCTTGAAGGTAGGGTGACCATATGAAAAGGACAGCGCTCCTGTATCTTTAACAGTTGCATAGAAAAGGGGATTTCAGCAGGTATCATTTGCATGCATGCAGCCCCTGGTGAAATTCCCTCTTCATCACAACAGTTAAAGCTTCAGAAGGCCGGCCCTCTTTTGTATCTGGCCACTCTGCAAACGAGTGGATGACTGAATGAAAGATGCTTGACTATCCATGAAACACAGACAAGGTGGGTTTAACATAATCCCTACATCTATTGCTCCTCTTCAGCATATTCCACTATCCAGAGCAAGAGGCAGGTGAACAAAGAGGTTGTAATCATGAAGAGGAGGAGCAATTCCAGGGGCCTCTTGTTAAGGGGATCCTTCTGGGCTGGGGGCCCTTGGCAGGGGCCCATCCATGCCTACCCTTGATGCTGGCCCTGCTGTAACCCCTTCTCAACTTGCATAACCTCTTGGACTAATATGAGTTGAGCAGACAATATAGAAACCCACAGGTAAAACCTTTGGCCCACTAAGCTGGACACAGTCCACCAGCCAAGTATGGAGTTCCACTCCATGCATGGAGTTCCAGACCCCTGGAACTTGCAGGGTTGGGTACATTCCAGAGGTCTGGAGGTCTATTTCACCCCTCAGAACCTACCGGTGACCGTGGCTAGATCTACACCAAGCAGGATATAACACTTTGAAAACAGTTTGAAAACGTTATGTGGAATGTGTTCTGGGCCCAAACCATTGTGTAGATCCAACCCACATTTCTGCCCTCCACTGCTGCTGTGCCACTGAATTTGCCACCAAAGTTTGACAGCACAGGAGCAAAAATGGGCTGACTTTTATTTTAAACAAAGACAAAAAGCCCCCCTTTTTGTTTCCTTGATGCCAAACTTTGGCAGCAAATCACTATTTGTTTTCCTTACAACAGGAAAAAATGGGCCCTGATTTGCTGCTACAACCACTGAATCCCAATGACAAATTCAGTGGCAACCAGGGATATGTGTGTGTGTGTGTGTGTGTGTAAAACTAGCCAAGGGGTTCATGCAGTCCTCAGATAGTGTGTGACCTGCCTCTTCACTTGGTAATCAATAAATTTCCTTTTTTGTTGCCTTTCTGGCTACCAAACAACAGGGTAGGGATGGACAAAACTGTCTGTTTTGCCTTCTATAAGGTCTGCAGTTTTTCAAACACAAGTTCATTGCACCCACTTCACACATTACTTTGTGAGCTCCACACAAAACTGTGCATGCATTTTCATGGCCATTTTTGTGCACGAACAAAAATCGTACGCCTTTTTGTATGCAATCTTCTGTAACCTTCACATTTCCCCCCACCCCACCCCCGCCCCCACCCCATATATGCCTTTTGGCAGCCTGTTTTCCCTAAAGCCCACATTTTGGATGGAAAATGCATTGCTAAATCTGGAGAAGTGTGAAATCCAAAGAACAAGTGCCTTCCCATTCACGTCTGAGTTTGAGAAGCACGACCGACCTCAGTTCATATAAAATGCAAACCAAACTCATTTCAGCCCCGTCCCTATAACCCAGGCAGGCAGTTAGCCCTGGGCAAGCATCAGTAGGCTGGTGTTGGCTAGGAATGCATAAGGATTTAGTTCCTGTTTGCACATCATACAAACACATCCAATTTACAACCCCCAAGGGGAACACGAGCAGAAGCGGAATTCTCCCGAAATGTTTGCAATTTCCCAAGCTTGTGTTCGTCTTTGGGAGAAAATAATTAAACCTTTCCCCACCATCACCACCGTTTGCTGCCCCAATCCCTCCTTTTTTGTTGTTAACCCCCTCCCACCAATGGGGGGGGAGGTTTGAGGGGACAGTGGGGGATTTAACCCTCCTCTTCCGGAATGTGGTGTTCCTGATCCAAATTGAGGCCCCGCCCACTTACGTTAGAGTGAATAAAAAGATAAGTCTCAGGGCACGTCTACACCATAGGGTGTAGAGGGAGGGAGGGGAGGATTGAGGACTTACCAGCTTCCGTGATCCTCCCCCAGCATCTTGACCGCTGTGCAACGTCCCGGAAGGACATCACGGCTGCCATTTTTTTCCAAAGTGGGAGAAGGAGCACAACTGTGCTCCTCCACAAAAGATAATTTAAAAAAAAAAAAAACCACTCCTCACCCCCCCACCCCCGATGGACACGGACTGCCCCTGCACAGCTCCATGCCATTTTAAGTGCCCCACTACTCGTGGGGGGGATGAGGCGATGGTCCCAGGACCGCAGAAAAATCTGGTTTTCCACAGTACCCTATATCCCGTGGAAAGTCCCTGGTTGTCCCAGGTTGCCTCAGGGATCCCCTGTGTGTCATGTGGACACAACAGGGACGATCCAAGGACTACCCCGGGATATAGGGCTTGTGTAGACATGCCCTCAGTTACATGCTAGCAATTAGCATAAAGTGTAGTTTGGTTCTGATTACGGCTCATCACTGCTGTGGCATTTCCTCATGTAAGAGTGATGAGAGTCAATGGCTGCTGTCCAACAGCTATGATGTATGCACTGCACCCATGTAAGCAAGGGCTTTCCATTCTCTTCTGTAAAAAAAATGGGGGGGGGACATTTGGCATCCAGAATGGAACTCAGAGCATTCCTCTTTAACGGGGGAGGTGAGGAAGTTCCTGCACATATGGGGCTCTGCATTACAGCCAATAACTCTTAGTGGCATTACGAAGATCTTATAAACCGCCGTCAGAAATTACGGCCAAAGGCTGAAATGTTACGCTTGACTTTCCCTCATCAAAAATGGTAGAATAGTATAAAGGTTGTGTTTTCTGCATTTTACTTTCATTTCTTCTTCTTCCGCTGGGGTTCAGTTTATACAATGGCATGATTAATGTGTACTTTGTGAGATACCTATTCCAGAGCTGGGTTTTTAAACGTTTCATGGGCATGACGGAGAAAAGACATAATGAAGGGGTTTGAGGCTTCCCTTGTAGTCAGCGCTTGTCAAGGGAGGATAAACTACTTACCATATATATATATATATATATATATATATATATACACACTTGAGGGCAAATTATGAGTGAACATACTCTGTTTTGTTGGAGGTAGCAGATAAAACAAGTCTGTGACATGTAAGGAACAAACTACACTTTCCACGGGAGACTTGTGATTAGATCTCCTGGCGTTTTGTTTTGGGGGGGGGTTCCCCCTTTGAAAGCAGCTAGAGGGGCTTCCAGTTTGATCACACCAACAGTGATGAGGATGTTAGCATTGTTGGGGGAATTTGGATAAAGTAAAAACAAAATCATCAAGAGGTCTAAGGTGCAATCCTAACAATATATATTAGGGAGTAAGCCATTGAAGGCAGTGGATCTAACTTCTGAGTAAGCATACATAGGATTGCACTGCTGCACATAGTTTTCTTATGTAATGTGCCATGGGAACCAGTGTATGGTATATACTGTGAAGAGAGAGAGAGAGAGAGAGAGAGAGAGAGAGAGAGAGGTTCACAATAATGAGAAAGAAACCATAGGACAGTAATCTGAAGTAGGGATGTGTATCGTATCATTAAAATGTACGACAATGATATGATAGGGTCATTATTGTGCATGTGTTTAACGATGACGATACGATAGAAAAACCCACGATAATCATCGGAGATGATAATTTTGGGGCAATTTTATCATTTTATTGGACTGCCATATAAATATACCTATAATTTCTGTATTTTCAAAGTTACAGGCTTGAAACTTGGTCACAGTGCTTATGGGGTATGCCTAAGTATGTGCATGAAATTTGAGATCGATCCCTCCAACCCTCGATTTTATAGGAATTTTTAAAGATCATTTCCGTTCTGAAAGGTTTGAATGAACGCACGTGGCGAGCTGTCATTCTGATCTGTCAGAACAGAAATGATCTTCAATAAATTCATATAAAATCGAGGGTTGAAGGGATCTATCTCAAATTTCATACACATGTCTAGCACATGTTGCTACACATATGTGCCAAATTTGAGGTCAATCCCTCCAACCCTCGATTTTATATGAATTTATTAAAGATCATTTAAGTTCTGACAGGTCAGAATGACAGCTCACCACGTGCGTTCATTCAGACCTGTCAGAACGGAAATGATCTTTAAAAATTCATATAAAATCAAGGTTTCGAGGGATCGATCTCAAAGTTCATACTCATACGTAAGCATACCCCATAAGCATTGTGACCAAGTTTCAAGCCTGTAACTTTGAAAATACAGAAGTTATAGGCATTTTTTCTTTAAAAATAGGGCTGCAAAAATATCGTTTTTTCACGATAATTATCGTGAAGACAATACGGTTCACCTACAATATGAATGAAGACAATATTTTTTTTGGTCCGAACTGACGATAACAATAAATAACGATATTTTTTGGCATGCACACCCCTAATCTAAAGCATGATTAATTATAACAACAACAGGGATTAACCAGTTCAAGTTTACTTACATAAAAAATACAACATAGATCCATGATCTAATGATAACACTTGTAAAATCAGCAAGGTTCCCTATTTATTTATTTATTTATTTATTTAATTTATTAAAACATTTTTATCCCGTCCTATATCACTGGGATCTCAGTGCAGCATACAGATAAAAATCATACAAACAGTATAAAACAATAAATATACACAGCTATGCACTCTTTGGGACTGGGTATCATGTTCTTAGTGCACCAGAACTATCCAGTAATTGTTGATAGCCATGGCAATCATCAGACATGCATTCCACAAGATGTAGTGATGACTTCCATCTTGGATGTCTGGGGCAGGGGGAATAAGACCAGTTCATGGAGAAGACATCTACCAGTGACTACTAGTTAGGGTGGCTATATAAAATACCTCCAGTATAAAAGGCTGTATGCTTATCAATATCAGTTGCTGGGGAACATGACTGAGAAAGTGCTATTGCACTCATGACATGATGACATGACTTACCATGGGCATCTCGTTGGACACTGTGAGAACAGAATGCAGGACCAAATAGGACTTTGGTCTGATCCATCAGGGCTCCTCCTATGTTCTTACATTCTTTTCAATCTCTTTCCTGAGCATATTACACATTGGGGCTGATAAAACTGACGTTGCCATCCACCAAAATTGAGAAAGGATGGTTTGTGCTTTGGGTCTCTACACAGGAAACATAGAAATATAATCTGATGTGTGCATCAGATAAGAGATGCCAAACAGGTAAAGTGACATCTGATAGATGAGCCAGTTTATGTTGTGGGGAGGGGGATGATGTAGGTTAGAAGTTTTACTCAGTGGTATGGCCCTTCTAAAAAAAAAAAAAAGCGCTCCCTGGATCCCCTGGACCTTAATAATTACAGACCAGTATTGAATCTTCTGTTTCTGGGCAAGGTGATTGAGAGGGCAGTTGCCTTCCAACTCCAAGCAGTTTTGGATTATACAGATTTTCTAGACCCATTTCAAACCAGCTTCAGGGCAGGATACAGAATTGAGACTGCTATGGTTGCCATAGTGGATGATCTATGCTTGAGTATTGATGGGGAAGTGTGTCCCTGCTGGTACTTTTGGATCTCTCAGCAGCTTTCGATACCATCGACCATGGTATTCTTCTGGAATGCCTGAGGGGATTGGGAAAGTATTTAACACAACAAATACATAAAATGGAACTAAGTAGCAAAGGCCTACATTCTCTCCTACTGCTAAGGGGCATATTTCCTATGTACAAGCTCTAGCCTTGGCACCCAGAAGGCAAGCAGAATTGGAGATAGCTTGTCTCTGAATACCAGTCACTGTGGACTTACAGCAGGAGCAGGCAAATGCCCTCATGTCCCACTTGGGGGCTTCCCAAAGACATCTGGTTGGCCATCGTGGGATACTGGGTGCTAGTAAGCCTTTCTTCTGCTCCAGCAAGACCCTTCTGATCTTCTTAGACTTCTTATATTTACAAGTTTTCTTTCTCTGCATTTGTCAAACTGTCGGAATTTATGGTTGGATAGTGACTGAAAATATGCATCTTCTCTAACATTTGCAAGTAGGCAGTCTCATGCATGTTCAGCTCACTGCTTTCCCTATAACCCAGGAAGACAAGAGATCACAGTATGCATAATTTTATACCCCTCTCTCATATTCCCCCTTATTCATGTTTTTCCTAAGCTAAAAACCCTCCATATATTGCAGTCTTTCTTCATTGAGGAGTTGCTCCAGACCCTTGATTATTTTGCTCACCCTTTTCTGCACTTATCTCATGATACCGTCTGCACCTTTTCTAGCTCTACAATATATTTTAAAGGTGCAGTGATTCGCACTGTACACAGTATTCTAAGTGGGGTTGTACCATAAATTTGGATAAGGGCATTAAATTCTTGCTTCATCCTAGCAACAGTGACTAAGTTAGCCAGTCAAAAGGGACTCTCAGTGATGACATTACTGAGGGCAAATGAATCCAATTCAGAATGGCGGTGTTTTCTGGAATTGGGAAACAAATGCACACATTGGCCCAATCCACACCAAGCAGGATATTGCACTATGAAAGCGGTATGAAAATGGTATATAAAAGGCAGGAGTCACACTACTGCTGTCTAGCGATATTGAAGTGCACTGACAACTGTTGGGGCCCATAGACACATATACCGCTTTCATAGTGCTATATCCTGCTTGGTGTGGCTCCTGCCTTTTATATCCCACTTTCATGCCATGTTCATAGTGCTATATCCTGCTTGCTGTAGAGCTGGCCACTGTAATTTTGTTTCTGCTTGTTCTGCATAATGTGTTCAGGAGAGGGGTGAGAACAATATAAAATGAGGGGAAAATACCCCTTTTGCAGATACAAGTATGTGGGGAGGTGAATGGAGAGGTATATGAGAAATTCTGGCGGTTCTGCAAGGACCTGCAGTCTATTTGGAGTCCGCACAGAGTAGAGCCTTTAGTGTACTGTCTCCCTCTCCACGAAACTCCCTGCCTGTTGATGTTGGGCAGGCATCAACATTGTTCCATTAGTATTAGTATTAAATTTAAACAACCTGTTCCTTAATAATTAGCAGTGGAACTTAGTGACTCTGATGTCAGTGGGGCAATGAATCCGCTTGGATAAATTCACCGACCCACTGAAATTGGGGCCACCAGCCTCCAATGGACACATTTATGGTCTTTGGATAGCCCCTTTAGAGCTCTGACTGAAATATGAAGCAGATTCACCACCCCACCGCTCTCCGCTGCTCACCAGCCACGGTTTTATCAGCAAAATTTGATTTTAATAGATTCATGTATTTTGATCATTCGTATTGTTAATTTCATCATTTCTCTCCTTTTTATTGCAAACGCCTTAGATATTTCACGGGATGCAGAGTGCTACAGAAATCTTGCAAATAAATGAAAACAAATCACCCTGCATCCAGTTTAGATAGTTCTCACCTACTCCCAACCCTAAAAAAGGATACTAAGAGCAGGGTTTTTCTTCCACCTGTTTGCATATGTTGTAAAAAGGTAGTATAAAGAAAACATCACTGGTGCACCCTGACAGACGACAGGAGTTGGCAGATGTTTTGCTAATTAAAAAGATTCAGGTAATGAAACGGCACCGACGGCAGACAAAGATGCAGAACTAGCAGACACGTGCACACATGCTGTTAAGCAAGCAGCACCTGCTTGCTAATTGTTTTAAAGCTGCTGTCAACATAATGCTAAAAAAAAAAGAGAAAGGAAAACAGATACAAGGGTGCCGGTTCTTTCCTGCAGAAACTGAAGGCTTCCAAACAACCTGCAGGTATCAGGTTTAACTACGGGGAGTTTGCAGCTTTCTTAAGAAGCCTATCCATTCAGAAGGCATTGTGGAGGTTTTAAAACTACTGCGCTCATGGCAATATTTTGTCATTGATTCAATGTTTTCACAGCCTGCATCCATCTCGAAATTGAGAAGTGCACCGATAACTACTGGGGAACAATCCACATTCCGTATACCGCTGTCATAGTGTTCTTTCCTGCTTTTTATTCCACATTCGTAAGGATTTGACACAAGGTGTAGATCTGGCCACAGTGTCTGGAGAGAATAGAATCAACAACTTTGTGCCACTCTAGCTGGGAGGAGGGGTGCTAGCTGCATGAGGAATTGTGTGCGCAAACAGGCGGGCAAAGGGGTATACAAGATGTAGTGATGGCCACAAATTTGTATGGCTTTAAAAGGGGTTAGATAAATTTCTGGAAGAGAAGGCTATCAATGGCTGCTAGTCATGAGATATTGGTTAATGTAAAAGCAATCCCAGGGCAGTGGGAGAAATGAGGTCATGTACATTTGTCAATGCAGGCTGGTGGCTCTGGACTATGAATGCATTCTGGGTTTCAGTCAGAACCGGCCAGAACTCTAAAGGAACTGTTCAAGGTGCTTAACCCTATCACCCAAACAAGTTCAGTGCCATGGATAGAGCCTTTAGCATTTTGGCCAGTTCTGAGTGAAACCCAGAATGGATTCAGAGCAGCATCAGGGTGCGTGGATGGGTGGGTAATTGAGAGAAGTGGGAGGGAGGGAGGGGGCAGGTTGTGTGAGTGGTTAGGACTGAAAAATCCATCTTTGACAGTTACTAAACCTTGCAGTCCACAATAGCTCTATTAAGTTAGAATTATGTTGCCATTGCCCACAAAGGTGCTTTGTTGTCATCTTACTGAAGAATTAGGTGGAGCATGAAAGACAGGGAGATAGACTAATGGTCCCAGGACAACAATGCTGCCATTGCTTTAATAAAGGTTTCCTGAAGCTGTTCAAACATGAGGACAAACAGAAATGCTTCTATTAGAAGACATTCAGCCTGTACCACCTGTTCCATTATGGCCCACATACTGCCTCAACGGGTGTTTCCATAAGGACCAAATGACATGTTACATGGGATGCCAGACACCCATTTCTGGAAGGGGCCATCAGGGTAGAGAAACAGCAGCTGGAATGGCTAGGGCAGCCTTCTCCATCTCAGTGTCCTCCACATATTTGGACTGCAAATCCTAACTGCTCTGCCCATTGACCATGCTGACTGGGGCTGATGGGAGTTATAGTCTAAAACATTTATTTACTTATTTATTTATTTTTGCATTCATATCCTGCCTTTTTTCTGCCAAAGAACCCAAGGCAGTGAACATAATCCTCCTCCTCTCCATTTTATCCTCACAACAACCCTGTGAGGTAGGTTGGGCTGAGAGTCTGCGACTGGCCCAAAGTCACCTAGTGGGTTTCCATGGCTGAGTGGTGACTAGAACCTGGCTCTGCTGACTCCCAGTCCAACACTTTAGCTACTACACCACACTGGCTCATTTAGTCAAAGAGTGGCCTAGAGCATTGGGATTAGACCGGACAGACCTGAATTCAAATCCCTTCTCAATCAGCTTGGAGGCCCTGGATCAGTGATTATCTCTGAGCCAAATTCTATCATTTTGAGGGCAGAAGAGGTGAGGTAAGACTATGTTTGCTACTATAAGATCCTAAGCGGGAAGATGGGTAAAAAATTAATTAGCCCTTTCCCAGATTGCGGTTTCCTCATTCCAAATTGTCCACCACCACCCCAGCAGCTTTACCCCACCAAGTTTCAGATCCTGTGTCACTGCTCCCAATGGCAAATGCTCAGTGGGCCTGTTCAGAGAACACTTCAGGTACTGCAGTTAGCAAAACTGTGGTTCTCTGGGGTTAGCACTACCCAAAGGCCATGCTGTTGCACACAACACTTTAAGCCACGGTTAGAGCCGCTAACCCACCTGCAGACGGCCCAACTGTGGTTAGTGAGTGATCAGGGTTTAGCAAAATGCAACGCACAAAATGTGTTAAACCCAGCTGCTTTCCCAAAAGCCTTAACCAGCAGGTTTTAAGGTGTCTTCTGAACAGGCCCACTGACAAACAGAAGATTCCTCGCACCTGCATGTTTCCTGCCAACATGCAAAACAAGGAGTTGAGAACACTTGCAGAGAAGTAGTGGGTGGGAGGGGAGCTTACAGTGTGGCCTGAAGGGCTAGGACATGGGGATGAAGTCCAGGGCCCCCAAATGATCCCCCCCCCCAAATAGCAGCAGATGATGATCGGAGACATTGGCAAACAAGTTAGCACTTGAGCTGACAAACACTTTTTTTTCTCCTCATGATGAAGTTGAATGAGTTTTCCTCCTCCTCCTCCTCTTCCCCCTCCTCCTTGTTAAAAGGACTTTTAACAACAAACAAAACCAAAAATGCATCTCTCAGCTTTCAGGCACTTAGCAAGCAGCCACACTGGAAAACCCCATGGGAGGAAATCCCAGTTAAGTCCTCGAGGGAGTTTTTCCAAAACCTCAAGCTGCTTGGCAGGCCACAAGGATAGAGCACAATAACATTGGTAAAATAAAGAGGGTGACCATGCACCCCTCAGCCACCTCCTTACAGTAAGCGATGCCTAGATGATGGGATATGTCTCCGAAATGCGCAAAATCCTCACAAAGGAGGCAGATCAATGGTGGCCTCTTTCGCTGGGAAACAAAGAGGTTGTGAAAGGGCAGTTGAGTTTCGACACAGCACTGGTTGATATGCAGCAAAATCTGCATTTATTTAGGATAAAATATGTTAGCAAATTTAAAATATTTATTTATTTATTGCATTTATTACCCACCTTTTTTCTTCCAAGGAACCCAAGGCAGCATACATAATTCTCCTCCTCCTCTCCATTTTATCATGATAACAACAACCCTGTGAGGTAGGTTGGGCTGAGAGTCTGTAACTGGCCCAAAGTCACCCAATGAGCTTCCATGGCTGAGTGGGGACTAGAACCTGAATCTCTTGATTCTATCCACTACACCACACTGGCTCTCAAATGTGTATTTTAAGAGAGTATATATGTCTATAAATGTGTCTTCTGAGAAAATACCTTGAAAATACCAGGGGAGGCTGGTGGATCCAATTTCGTTGGAACAGAAAGTCCATTCTGGGCTCTCCACCCCACCAGAAGTCTAAAGGAGCTATCTAAATGGGTCCTGCACCTTGGATAGCTCCTTTGACTTCTGGCTGGTTGCAACTAAAACCCAGAATGGACTCTCTGCCCCACCAAAATTGGATCCACCCCCCTCCCTGAAAAATAACGTATTTCAATATGAACTTTTCTGTGGATTAAAAACACACACACAAAGCACAGATTAATGTGGAAAGAGGATGGAATGGACCAATGAATAAATACATGTGAAAGTGATACAGACCCAAAACAAACTGATCCATCCCTATGGGAAATGCATGTGCAAATCCTCAAGGGAAGTGACCAGCAAAGCATAGGATGGAGGAATTGTTAATCACCATTGTTCAGTTCTACCTGCCACTTCCACTGCAAATGCCCCCCCTCTCTCACCTTTGCATGTTGGCAGAAAAAACAAAGAAACAAAGAAACAATGGGTTGGGAAGTCCTGTGTTTGCCACCTCTGTTGTCATTCCACAGAACCTGTACCAATGGGGAATGGAACAGAGTGAAAATTGAGTCTGTTGACAGCAGGGGCGGCATGATCTCTGAAATGTTATGTCTGGAAATTATGAGTTGTCTGTCCTCACTCAGTGAATTAGGCAAGGTAGTAAATATGTGTATTCCTCTAGGGCAGTGATGGCGAACCTATGACACGCGTGTCAGCACTGACACGCGTAGCCATTTCTGATGACACGCGGCCGCTGAGGCAGCCGCATGACACGGTGACCAGATGGCCCAGGTGGCAGCAAGCTAGGAGCGGCGCCGGTAGACCCGGGCCGGCGGCAGTGGCAGCGGTGGAGCCCGGGAAGCGGCCGCCCCCCCCCCCGCGCCTCCCGCCCCGCGCTCCTTACCTGGGCGTCTGCTTCCCTCCGGTGCTAGATTCTGCTGAGAAACAGGCTGCGTGGCCTGTCTCTCAGTCTCAGTATCGCGCCGTGAGAGACAGGCCGCGCAGCCTGTTTCTCAGTAGAATCTAGCATCGGAGGGAAGCGGACGCCCAGGTAAGGAGTGCTCCGCGGGGTGGGCGGCGCGGGGGGGGCGGCCGCTTCCCGGGCTCCTTCGCCACCACTGCCGCCGGATCTACCAGCGCCGCTGGGCTCGTAAGGCCAGCAGCCGTGCGGAAGAGGCAGGGGAGGGCCAATTGATCCGGCCCTCCCCTGCCTCTTCCACGCAGCCACTGGCCTTACGAGCCCAGCGGCGCCGGTAGACCCGGTGACGGTGGAGGAGCCTGGGAAGCGGACGCCCAGGTAAGGAGCGCGCCGCGGGGCGGGCGGCGCGGGGGGGGCGGCCGCTTCCCGGGCTCCTTCGCCGCCACCGCTGGGCTCGTAAGGCCAGCGGCTGCGCGGAATAGGCAGGGGAGGGCTGATTGGATCCGGCCCTCCCCTGCCTCTTCCGCGTGGGCGGCGACGGAGGACCCCGCACGGCCGCGCGGGCGACGGAGGACCCCGCGTGGGCGGCAGAGGAAGAACCCGGCGGTAGGTCCAGGCTGGGTTTTTTTTGGGGGGGTGGCTTGGTGGGGGGGTTGTTTTGGGTGGGGGGGGCGGACCGGGATTTTTATTTTTAAAATCTGGTCACCCTAGAGAAGGATGTTTCATCCTCGGCTCCTGCACGGCCAAGTGCAGTAGCCAAGGATGAAACATTTGCTGCTCCTGAGGATGAAACATTTGCGACTAGAATCTTGGAATTAGAGTCTAACGACTAAGACTCTAGTCGCAAATTAAATAACAATTATACATTTATGTTATTTAAACTATAAATATCGCGAAATAATGTTTTTTCCTCAAAGTGACACACCACCCGAGTTATGCTCAGTTTTTTAGCGAAGTTTGACACACCAAGCTCAAAAGGTTGCCCATCACTGCTCTAGGGAATAGCAGAAAGGGATCATGGGAACTACTGTGGCCTGCACTCTTGCTACTATTGTTGTCCCTGCAACAGCTACTATTGTGGTGCATTTCCCCAAAGTTGCCCAGAAATATTGGAGAGGGCCTTTTCAGTGGTGCCCCCCCAATTATGAAATTATCTCCCCGACAAGGCCCGTACACTATGATCCACATCTAATGTCCTCCTCCGGTTGCCTACTCCAAGGGAGGCACGGAGGGTGGCAACAAGGGAAAGGGCCTTTTCAGTGGTGGCCCCCCAATTATGGAATGATCTCCCTGACGAGGCTCGCCTGATGCCAACATTGTTATCTTTTCGGCGCCAGGTCAAGACTTTCCTCTTCTCCAAGGCATTTAACAGCATATGATGAGGAGGTTTTGTGTTTTTGTGTTGTTGTTGTGCTTTGACCCAGAAGGATATTGTAATTTTAACTTGTTTTTATGCTTTATGTTTTTAAATTTTGTATATTGGTGTTTTAATTATAAATGGAATAAAATAAATAAATAAATAAATAAGGCCCACTTGGCACCAACATTGTTACCTTTTCGTTGCCAGGTAAAGACTTTTCGCTTCTCCCAGGCATTTTAACAACATATGTTGTGTTTTTTAATCTGTTTTTATGTTTTTAAATATTGTATATCGGTGTTTAATGTTTAATGTTTTAATCTTTGTAAACCGCCCAGAGAGCTTTGTCTATGGGGCGGTATATAAATTTAATAAATAATAATGATAATAATAACAGTAATAGTAGTAGTAGAAGGAACTAGAAACCAACAGAGACCAGATTTCCATATTATGCATTCTTCTAAAGCCACCTTCGCCAGTCTGGTACCCACTAGATTTTCCTTCCGTTCTTGAAAGCATTTGTATCCAACTAGAAGTCTCCCAAAGTGGCTTACATGTCAATAACCATACAGGCTGGAAGTGATGGGGGTTATATTCCTGCACTACTTTGGGGGAAGGCTGCTCTATAGCATTCAGAGACAAGGTAGTTCTCTGAAGCTTGAGAAGTAGTGTGGTGTAGTGGTTAGAGTGTTAGACTGGGACTTGGGAAACCCAGGTTCTAGTCCCCACTTGACCATGAAGCTCACTGGGTGGCTTTGAGCCACTCACTGACTCTCAACCTGACCTACCTCACTTGGTTGTTGTGAGGCTAAAACAGAGACGAGGACTATGTAAAGCTCCTTGGGTTCCTTGAAGGAGGGTGAAAGGGGGGATATAAATGTAATTATATATATATATATATATATATATATATATATATATAATAAATATGTACTGGATTTGAGAGACCATTGGTTTAACACGCTAGGTCTTTCTACCCTCTCCAGTCTAAAAGGTGAGAAAAGATGGAGACAGAATATATATATATATATATATATATATATAGCCAGTCCTCAACTTCCCAATCCTCACATCCTAATGCTGTTTCTGCTTAAAACGACTCCAATCAAACTGTGGCAATCTCTCCTCACCACATACGATACAAAAGACACCTCCCTTGGCATTTTCAGAAAACAGAGGGACAATAGGTGCAACGGAGAGAAGGCCTTGCCACCGCGACCTTCTCTAAAGTGCTCACAGTCACATCAAACATCAGAAGTGTTTGAACTTAAGCAATTAGAACAAGTTGTCAGGGACACAAGAAGCTCTTCAGACAAACACAAAAGCAGCATGGATGTTACCCACCTGTGTCACAAACCTTCCACCTAGGTATAGGGTACTAGGGTATGAAATTTGAAGAGGGAAAAATAACCCTACATGCCAACCATTCTGTAGTCAGGAAGGATTTCCCCCCCCCCCCCTCCTGTACATCTTCCTCCCTGTGGTTTTGCCTTCTGTCTCTAAGTTTTATTTTAATGTTCTTATAGATGAGCTCCCTCCCCCATTATATTTTCAGCCTCTTGCTTTATCCCTTTTTGTTTCCTATCTTTTATTCTTCCACCATAACTCTTCCTTCTGTGCATTAAACCATTTTTCTATGCTTTTTTTTTCTCCTTCCAGATTCTTTTTCTGAAGGTAGTGTGTCTGCGCATAGTCTTTAAAACCCTTTTCCTCTGTCCTTTATTCTCCTTTCTTTTGCGCTATTACACTCACGTTTCATCTTTTAGCATTCATGCCATTTTATTCTCGGCAACTACCACCTCAGAGCTTCCCTTGATTCTCTGAGCAGTTATTGAAGTTGTTAATGGGGTAGGTCACATGCCAAAGTTTACACACGGATTAAGGTGCTCCTTTCAATTGGGAGACAACAATTGAGTTATTTCAAGTCTGTAATCCTCAGGTCTTATCTTGTATAGAACCACGTTCCTGGTTTGGCTTCTTGAATGAAGTGTCCCTCAAAATAAGGAGACACAGTGTGGTGTGAGCCTCAAAAAATTATATCTCTCAACGTTAGCCAATATGTAGCAATCAAGGTCTAGCAACACTGTATGATGGGCAGAAGGAATGTAATTGCTAGGACAAGCTGAAATGCCCCCTAAACTTAATGGCCTTGTTTACAGACTGCAACATGGGCACCCGCTTTTTGGTGATATTTCTCAGAACCCTGCAATCGGGGGTGAAGTGTTTGCTCCGTTTCTGGCTGGCACCTATTACGTTCCCTCCTGTTGCTGGATGCCAGTTTTCATCATTCGTTAATCCGCAAGACGGCAGAGTGAGGGGAAGAAGCGTTGCCCAAAGGTTGATTTTCTTCATGATGCATCTTGCCCTCACTCAGAAATCTTGTCGCTTCAAAAAGAGAATAACGATGTCACCCAAAATCAGCAAGGGACAATGAACAATAAATGATGAGGAAAGACAAAAAGGCCCTTCTCCAAATGCCATCAGTGCAAGACATACACTATGCATTATCAAAGGAGGGGGCCTTCTTTTTGGTGTCACCCTGACATTGGAATGATCTCCCAAAGGAGATATGATTGGTGCCAATTTCATTTTCATTTTTAGTGCCAAACTAAGCAGCTTCTTTTCGTCCAAACATTTTAATGTTTTAATATTTTAGAGTTTTTACCATTTCAAACGTAAAAAAAATATTAATATGATTTTAAACTGAATTGATTCATTTCTTTTTGCTTGGCTTGCTGGTTGCGAGGTCTGTCTTAGAACTGTGCACATTTCAAAATTTTCCACCCTATTTGTGGGTAGAGAAATGGGGGGGGGGGAATGACAATTTCACTTAATTTCTCTAGGGGAGGAGAAATCCGCCAACAATTTCTCACAAGTAGTCATCACCATTGGCAAGGGGTGTAGAACAGCTTCTTTCTTTCTTTTTCCAAAGGGTTTTTGGTGTTTCTGCACTGGCACTGCAAGCGGTAACAGCATCGACTGTGTTGGCAGCCTGGCCCCCATTTTGCACCCTCCACAATGCCCCATATACCTAGCATCACTCCAAGGCATTGAGGAGAGGGAATGCAGCTATCACAAAAAAAATAATGGTGAAGAAAACATGGTGAAAAGTCTGAAAAGTGTCCTCTTATTTCTAGGAGGTAAGAAAAGAAAAATCTCAGGAATTTCCTGAAAGTTTACTTTCCCCATGAAAGGGGCTTCCATTTTCCTGCCTCATTGTCAGGGCATTTTGTAATTTATTTTGAATGTGCCTTGGTGGTGTTTTTGAACTTACCTAATCCCTGTGAGGTGGCTGAGAGTACGATCTATATTTTCCCTTTCTATTGCACATTTCACCACTGTTCTGCAGTCTCCCTGGCTGCCGGCACTTCTTGGTCTCAAAAGGCCCTATGGGAAGAATAAATGAATGATGTCTTCCCCTGGGTGGCAAGTGTGGGAAGCCAAGGAGACTACAGGCTGTCAGAGAGATGACTGTACAATGAAAGACAGGACACTCTCACAGGCTCCTCAGCCATCTCATAAGTAAGGCAAGCACAGAAACTCTTAACCAAGCCCCTGAGAATTTCTTTGAAATTTCTTCTCCTTTGAATTTATTTTCAAAAGTGATTTCTATCAAATTGAATGAGAATGGGAGAAATTTTCGTGGGAGAAATTTTCAGCACACCGCTAATTTTTATATTGGATTTTTGCAAAACAAAATGTTGTGTACACCCTAAGATGCCTTGTAGGGTAGTCTATAAATATGGGAAATAAATTTTGTCAACTCCCCCTCCTAAAGAAGCTCCTTGAGAACGGTTAACCCAGCCCCTAGTAATGACCAGGGCTGCAATGAATATCTGTGATCTTAATCCTGAGGAGTGGAAATCACATATTGCTGCCATAGAGTGTCCCCAAATATAGCAACAAGTCACTGAAGTGTATATCTGTAGATTTAATAGGGGGGATGTTACGTTGTTGTGAAATTATACCAGTTGCACAGAATGGGGAAGAATGCAGAATAGCCCAACCATACAATACGCACCTGCATTCAGGGGCCAGATCTACACCAAGCAGGATGTAGCAGGATGAAAGTGGTATGAAAGCAGTTTATAAGAGGCAGGAACCACACTACTGCTTGATAGCTGTATTGAAGTGCACTGACAACAGTTGGGTCCATAGGCACATACCATATACTGCTATAACCTGCTTGGTGTGGCTCCTGCTTTTTACATACCGCTTTCGTACCACTATATCCTGCTTGGGGTAGATCTGGCCAGGAATTTGAAGAGGGAATGCCAGTGCAACAGCAAGCTAACTAGCCCTTTGAGGAGGAATTCCTGAACAATAATTGGCACTAGGTGAAAATGGCATCCCTGTCAGCCTAATGCAGGCTAGCTTGCTTCTGGAGAAAAAAAAATGAATTAACTGTTTCAATAACCTTACCCTCATATCTACATGAGTATCTCAAAACATATAGATGACACTTCAGGCTCTGTGGTTAGCGAAATTGTGGTTCTCTGGGGTTAGCACTAACCAAAGGCCATGCTGTCGCACACAACACTTAAAGCTATGGTTAGAGCCACTAACCCTGCTGCAGATGGTCCGACTGTGGTTAGCGAGTGAGCAGGGTTTAGCAAAATGCATCACACAAGACACGTTAAACCCTGCTGCTTAACCAAAAGCCTTAACCAGCAGGGTTTGAGGTGTCTTCTGAACAAGCCCATTGTGTCACCTTGGGGGAAGTGAAAACATTCATGGAAACAGCTCAGAGTGTTTCACAATTCCCTGACAATGACCATCTTTGTCCCAGAAATTCAAAAGAAGTAGAGGCTGATGTGATTTACTTGGTAATGATACTTACTGTACCTACTGTTAGAAAGGCAGTTTAGCAGAGAAAGAACAAAAGGTAGAACAGAATTAGCATTTCCCAGTCCCACATGCACACAAAGCGAGAGAGAGAGAGAGAGAGAGAGAGAGAGAGAGAGAGAGAGAGAGAGCCTATCTACATTACTGCTTTAAAAGGGTTTATAACAGTTTTAAACAGGTATTAAGCGGTTTAAAACTGTTATAAACCGTTTTAAAGCAGTAGTGTAGATAGGCTCAGAGAGAGAGAGAGAGAGAGAGAGAGAGAGAGAGAGAGACAGACCACACCCTTCTTTAGTGAAGAAAAGGTAAATGGTTTAGTCACCATGTTCTTGCATAAAACTGCAGATACAGCATAGAGCTTCAATCAAAGTTTGTTCAGTCCATTTCTTTGTGTTCTATAACTCTGGCAGGAGAGAAAGAAACACATATGCTCCCAACAAAAGTGAAAAGTCAGACAGACGGTGGGGGGGAAGGAAAGGAGCAAATCACAGGTAACCACACTGTAGGCTATAGAGATCCTACGGCTAGCTATGCCCCAAATTCCCATGTATTAACTTACCGCAACACTGCCCCCTTCCTGTAAATCGCAGATGTGGTTGCAATATTCCCAACAGAGGTAAACAGTCTGGTCCAAGAGTTCCTAAACTCAAAAAGCTTTTTTTTTAATCCTATCCACTGAAGAATACTGTTGCAAACTATTGTAAAGTGCTGCCGATGAGTGTAAACCTTACATCACAAAGGATTTCTGTTCGTTTGCATAAATCCTAGTGGATGTGTGTAATGGGAAATTAACTCAGAGGCTTTTTTTGTTTATTCTGTTTGTTTTAATTATTTCAGACAGTAGTGTTTGTCAATGTGATTGACACTAAACCCCACTTTCGGTTGGTTTTGAATAAATGTATGAACATTAAACTTAGTCACTGGAAGCATACAGAGTAGGAGGCATTGTGAATGGCACAAGAGCTTTGCTTTTGGTTGCTAACTCTCACTTTTGCTAACTCAAGAATGTAAAAGAGGCTTGCTGGAACAGATTAAAGCCCTCCCTAATCTAGGGATGGCTGTCATGGGGAAATCTAGCTTCTTTTTGGGCTCGTCAGATTTACAAGCTGAGCTACAGGCTCCCACCACAAAGAAAAATCCAGGAACATTCTCATGAGTAGATTTTCTTTCTTAAATCATCATTTATGCAAATTGCAGCTTCAATCTGCATAATTTATGTAAATCATGACTGCAATATGCTTAATTTTGCACAAATTAAGTATATTACGGCAGCAATTTGTGCAAATTACAGCCAAAATTAGCCTAAATTACACAAATTTTGACTGCAATTTGCATAATTGGCAATTTAAGGGAGGGGGTGAAAATCCACAAGCTTGCGTTTGGCCATATCATGGTCAGTGAGCTGGAGTCTGCTGGGGGGGGGGGGGGGCTGAGTTGCTGAAACCTCCACTAACTTCACCTCCCAGGAAGATTCCTCCAACATCCCTACTCTAGTCTACATCTTGTGATTGCAAATTCTACACTTTAACTATGAGCTATTCCACATGAGACTGTTAATTGGCTGTTAATCAGCTGTATCCACTTTCAGTTTTGATGCAGAATTGAGTCCCAAGCACTACATGGAAATGGTTTCCTTTCTTGCTTTTCCACTACATAAACTCTAGATGGCACTGTGGTATAGCAGAAGAGTGCAAACAGGCAAGAGGAAATCACACATTCTTTTGCTTTTGCAATTACATGCCACATTTTCCCTACTCAAAAAAAGACTCACTGAAAGTACTGGTTAGACATAGAAGCAAAGCTGGAGGCTCACAACATTGTCAACCTGAAGACAACTGTGAGTAGGAAATGATGAGCACATGCTAAATGCCTCATGCAGATAAGCTCAAAGTGCTATGTGAAGAAGTACTTCTTTTATCGGCTCTGAATCTCTCACCATTCACCTTCATAGGATGACTCTGTTGAATTCACACATGACGGAGGGAGAAAAACAGCTCCCTATTCACTTTCTCCACACCAAGCATAATTTTATATACCTTTATACCTTTTTATGGAAGCCAATGGGACTTTCTTCAGAGTGAACATTCATAATATTGCTGTGCTGTACTGTTCTCACTCCTCTTATCTGGGCCTCTGCTGATGAAAGCACACAGGCAGGGCTTTATCTAAGGTAGAACACAAGAAGAAGACATTTGGGAAAACCTTCTCCTTCTGATACCCAGGGCCCAGGCTATACCTGAAAGTGATCTGGGGGTTCTCAACTGAGGAGTTATATCACCTAACATGAGTCTGGAAAATTAGTAGTAGTAGTAGTAGTAGTAGTAGTATTTGGGGAGGGGGATTTATGCATTTGGGCAGGATTCGCACAGATTTGCAGGTGCGAATTTGCACCAATGCAAGTTCAGGAAATTGGGGGGGGGGAATCCGAATCTGTCAATGAGTGGAGGGCAGTAGAAAGAAAGGCACCTGGCAATCTGTGACACGCAGACAGAATGGATTTTGCAAAATCAGTGCATTCCTAGTCTCCAGACCTCCCAATTAACAAGCCACTGTTCTCTGGCACAGTGTGGAACACAGCATGTTTCAAATGTAAACCATGACAACGGTATGCAAAATGACACATACATGTAGTCAAGCACATGGCCCACATTTCTGTAACATCGGTTCAGCTTCAAGTGCTGACAAAAGTATTGTGAAGGTGGAAGCAGATGAAAGCAGGTTTCAGATCCCTATTCTGATCTTTTGGTTTTCTGAAGAGCTTATTGGAAAGCTAGAAGCAGGACAGTTGGGCATCCATCATTGCAACGTATATGAAGATTTAGTGAGATTGATGCAGAAGGAAAGGACGAGTGCATGAACAGATCTATCTGTCCAAAAGTCTGGGGTACTGTTCACCAAGAAGTACATTACAGTGATTCCATCAAAATGTTCTGTTATTTATTTAACTTTTCCATTTTCATTTTTATTTGGGTAAGATAATTGCCTGCGATAAACTGCCTTTGCAGAAAGCTGGAAGCATGGAAGAAACGCAGCTGCTAGGCTGGAATATGTACTTTCAGCCATGGCATTAGAGCTGTGTGATGGCCAGGCTTTATTTGCATATTGAAACAATCTCAATTAAAGTCTTTTATCAGACAACTTCAAAGAAAGAACCTCTTGAAACACAGTATTTTCCCCCCTTCTGTGAACTATAGGCTATTAGGGTTCTGATATGCTTATCTGCATTTGTATAGAGAAGCATTTTTTGCATTGATATCATAAGTAATAAAACATACATTTCTTCCCTGGTGTTCTCACACCACAATATTATTATTCTTTATGAAGCATTCAGTGAAATTGGAAGGACAAAAATATTTTTTTTAAAAAAAAAATGTTGCTTGCGAAGATAGAATTCAGTAATACTATCAATTTGTATAGGATATTTTATTTAATTTCGATGTCACCTCATCCCAACATTTTAGGGCGGGTATCTAAATTAAATTCGAGCAAACGAAATACCAGCAAAGTACAAAATGATACCAGTAGAAAAAGTCCCCCCCCCAAAAAAAAGCATTACACCAGTAGAAGCTCATCACGGGTGAACTCTTATACCAGCAGGTCTCCACCAGAGCAAAGGCAGAAACTGGGAGGCGTTGTGGCATGGAAGAGGAGGAGGAATTGAAGTCAGGTGGAATCCTGAGCTGGCTCAGAGTTTGTAAAATTATGCCTGGAATTGAGGCAGCATAACCTTTTTAAAAACACCCATTAATATCAATGGAATGCCCCCATGTCCTCTTTCTAAGACCCATCAGCCACAATGGAGGATAGGAACCCAACTAACCCTGAAGGCAATTACATGCCACTGCCAGGATACAAAAATTCAGCCAGGGAGGACAAATTACATATAAGAGTTACATATATGAGAGCCAGTGGTCCTGTTCAGACAACATGCTAAGCCATGGTTAGCATGTTGCAGCAAATGGTTAGTGAGCATGTTTAGCCGTGATTAGGTAGCCACCCTAGTTAGGAATGGTTCACATGACACGCTAAGTCATAATGTTTAGCCCCAAATGTTTAACCACCATGGCTTAGCGTGTCATCTAAATAGGGTCAATGTGGTATAGTGGTTAGAGTGCTGGACTGGGACTTAGGAGATCCAGATTCTACTCTTCCCTCAGCCATGAAACTCACTGGCTGAATTCAGACAACACAATAAGCAACTGGGGGAGGGGAAACAATCGTCAGTTGTATTGACTATCGTGTCATCCGAATGCTGCCATAGTCAACTCAGCGTTGATCCTAATCCACACCACAGTTAATTATTTATTACCATGTTGTGTGGGAAGTACCCCCTAGATGAACAACTGTAAAGTTGATTATTACCCCACCATTGACTATCGTGTTGTTCGAATTCAGCCACTGGGTGACTTTGAGCCAGTCACTGACTCTCAGCCTAACCTACCTCACATGGTTGTTGTGATTATAGAATGGAGAAGAGGAGGAGAACCAAGTAAGCTGGAACCTGCTTGTGGGTTCCTGGTCAACAGCAAGTTGGTCACTGTCAGAACAGAGTGCTGGACTAGATGGACCATTAGTCTGATCCAGCAGGGCTCTTCTTATGTTCTTAAGCTGCCTCAGGTTACTTGAAAGAGAAAGGTGGTATATAATAATAAATAAAATTAATAAATATATCAAAATGCACAAATTGGAGCTAATGACATACTGTCTAGAGAAATAGTAGGAGGACACAAGTGGTGATTTTGATGATGGGGCACTTTCCACAAAGAGATTTGTAGCAAGGAGATCATGAAGCATTGATGGACATGAAACAAATGGGGAGATATGGTTCAAGTTTCATTTGCTCCAAAACAAATGCAACGAATAATGAAAGGATATGAATAGGGATGAACTGTTTTAAATATCCCATTCATACTCAGCAGAGATACTTTCAGTAACTATTTCTGGTGACTTCCATGTCAGTTGTTTAGAATGCTGCAGACACTGCATTGTTATGAAGCACTTTGCCGGAAATGGTGGCCACCAGTGAGGTCTTCCATGTGTTTTTCCCAAACGCTATAGAAGAATGATGGAACATCAGGGCATTCTGGGAAAATGAAATGGTAACCACCAGAAAGCAACTGCTAAGACAAGGAAAGGAAAAACAAGTAAGAGAAAAACATATACAAGAAAGAAAGAAAACTGACAATGAAGATGAATATAAGTATCAAACACGGGAAATGAAAATACATTAATCACAAAATGAATGTAACTTTTATGAATGAATAAGAAAATAAATAAGGTCTTTAATAACAAGGGGTGAGAATACTTGCACAGCAGTATTGAAAGCTATCTTGGTAGGACCATAGAATTGGACTACCTATAATAGGCTGACCAGATAAAATCCAGGTCAGGGCTCATGTAACTTTAACAGTTGCAGAGAAAAGGGAATTTCAGCCAGTGTCATTTGTATGCAATTAGTTCCTGGTAAAATTCCCTCTTCATCACAACTGTTAAAGGTGCAGGCATTATACTAGAGTGAGCATATACAAAAGAAAGCAGGGCCCCTGCACCTTTAACTGTTGTGATGAAGAGGGAATTTCACCAGGAACTAATTGCATACAAATGACACTGGCTGAAATTCCCTTTTCTCTACAACTGTTAAAGTTACAGGAGCCCTGACCTGGATTTTACCTGGTCACCCTAACCTATAAGTAGTCCATATTATGTAGATAAAGCCAGGTGTGCAGCCTGTGGCCTTACAGATGTTTTGGACAACAATTCCCATCCTCCCTCACCATTGGCTGTGCTGGCTAGGATGGATGAGAAGTGTAGGCTGAAACATCTGGAAAGCCACAAGTCCTCCACCTGTCACCAAAATTAAAGGGAAAGGGTGATCTTGTTATTATTAGGGGATCAGATCGGGACCCGGATCGGGACCTCCAATTTTGTCACGGATCGGATCGGACAAAATCGGAGGCCCCCCGGACCAGATCGAGTCCAATCCCGATCCAAAAATCGGAAATTTTTGGATCGGCCACCATTTTTTTCCCCATAGACTTGCCTTGCAATGCAAGTCTATGAAGAAAAAATGGCGGTGGGTGGGTGAGGGGGGACCTAACTCCCTCCCCCCCAGGGCCATCCGCTGTGGACGGCCCTGGCAGGTAAGCCCCCTCCCCCGCGCTCCCTACCCCCCCCCGGGGCCGTCCGCTTCCATCAGATTTCCCTCTGGATCGGATTCGGATCGTGGATCAGATCAGATCCAGTGCACATCCCTAGTTATTATTAGGGGTGTGCACGGACCCCCCGGATCGGATCGGGACCCGGATCGGGACCTCCAATTTTGTCCCGGACCGGTTCGGACAAAATCGGAGGCACCCCGGACCGGATCGAGTCCGATCCCGACCCAAAAATCGTTAATTTTTGGATCGGCCGCCATTTTTTTCCCCATAGACTTGCATTGCAATGCAAGTCTATGAGAAAAAAATGGCGGCGGGTGGGTGAGGGGGGGCCTAACTCCCTCCCCCCCCGGGGCCATCCGCTGTGGACGGCCCCGGCAGGTAAGCCCCCTCCCCCGTGCTCCCTACCCCCCCTGGGGCTGCCCGCTTCCATCCGCTGGTGCCCGCGGGTGCCAGCGGATAGAAGCGGACGGCTCCGGGGGGGGTAAGCCCCCTTCCCCGCCACTGCTTACCTTCTCGGCCCGTCCGCTCCCATCCAGCCCTGGCGGCTACTACCAGCGGGCTCCGCGGCCTACTCTCGAGTAGCGCGCCGGGTGATGACATCACCCGGCGCGCCACCCTAGAGCAGGCCGCGGAGCCTGCTGGTAGTAGTAGGCGCCGGCGCCGGACGGGAGCCGCCGGGCCGGGAAGGTAAGGGCCCCCCTCCCCCCTCCGCGCGCCCCCTCCTCCCCTCCACGCACCCCCTCCTTACCTTCCCGGCCCGGCGGCTCCCGTCCGGCGCCTACTACTTCCAGCAGGCTCCGCGGCCTGCTCTAGAGTAGCGCGCCGGGTGATGACATCACCCGGCGCGCCACCCTAGAGCAGGCCGCGGAGCCTGCTGGTAGTAGTAGGCGCCGGCGCCGGACGGGAGCCGCCGGGCCGGGAAGGTAAGGGCCCCCCTCCCCCCTCCGCGCGCCCCCTCCTCCCCTCCACGCACCCCCTCCTTACCTTCCCGGCCCGGCGGCTCCCGTCCGGCGCCTACTACTTCCAGCAGGCTCCGCGGCCTGCTCTAGAGTAGCGCGCCGGGTGATGACATCACCCGGCGCGCCACCCTAGAGCAGGCCGCGGAGCCTGCTGGGAGTAGTAGGCGCCGGCGCCGGACGGGAGCCACCGGGCCGGGAAGGTAAGGGCCCCCCTCCCCCCTCCGCGCGCCCCCTCCTCCCCTCCACGCACCCCCTCCTTACCTTCCCGGCCCGGCGGCTCCCGTCCGGCGCCGGCGCCTACTACTTCCAGCAGGCTCCGCGGCCTGCTCTAGAGTAGCGCGCCGGGTGATGACATCACCCGGCGCGCCACCCTAGAGCAGGCCGCGGAGCATGCTGGGAGTAGTAGGCGCCAGCGCAGGACGGGAGCCGCCGGGCCGGGAAGGTAAGGGCCCCCCTCCCCCCTCCGCGCGCCCCCTCCTCCCCTCCACGCACCCCCTCCTTACCTTCCCGGCCCGGCGGCTCCCGTCCGGCACCAGCGCCTACTACTTCCAGCAGGCTCCGCGGCCTGCTCTAGAGTAGCGCGCCGGGTGATGACATCACCCGGCGCGCCACCCTAGAGCAGGCCGCGGAGCATGCTGGGAGTAGTAGGCGCCAGCGCAGGACGGGAGCCGCCGGGCCGGGAAGGTAAGGGCCCCCCTCCCCCCTCCGCGCGCCCCCTCCTCCCCTCCACGCACCCCCTCCTTACCTTCCCGGCCCGGCGGCTCCCGTCCGGCGCCGGCGCCTACTACTTCCAGCAGGCTCCGCGGCCTGCTCTAGAGTAGCGCGCCGGGTGATGACATCACCCGGCGCGCCACCCTAGAGCAGGCCGCGGAGCATGCTGGGAGTAGTAGGCGCCAGCGCAGGACGGGAGCCGCCGGGCCGGGAAGGTAAGGGCCCCCCTCCCCCCTCCGCGCGCCCCCTCCTCCCCTCCACGCACCCCCTCCTTACCTTCCCGGCCCGGCGGCTCCCGTCCGGCGCCGGCGCCTACTACTTCCAGCAGGCTCCGCGGCCTGCTCTAGAGTAGCGCGCCGGGTGATGACATCACCCGGCGCGCCACCCTAGAGCAGGCCGCGGAGCCCGCTGGGAGTAGCTGCTAGTGCCGGACGGGAGCGGACGGGCCGAGAAGGTAAGCGCCCCCCTCCTCCCTCCCCCCCGCTGTCCACTTTCATCGGCAGGTGCCCGCTGGCGCCCGCCAATGGAAGCGGCGGTGGGCGCCAGTGGGCGCCCGCCGATCCGCCGATCCTCCGAACCGGTTCGGAGCCTTTTCGGACCGGTTCGGATTGGATCGGCCGATCCAGCTGCGGGATCGGAAATCGGATAATTTATCCGATTTCCCACTGGACCGGACTCGGATCGTGGATCGGGTCCGATCCAGTGCACATCCCTAGTTATTATACTTGAGAGTTGCTTTTAGTTACACTGATACTACTTTTAGGAGTCATACTCTGTGCACTCATTATAACTGTGGCCCTCCAGAAGTCACTGGCCTGCAGTTTCCACCAGCCCTAGCCAGCACAGCCAATGGTGCTGGTGGGGGGGGGGGGAGAGCTGCTTTGCAATCCAGCCCTTTGTGGGCTCAATGGACTTCAGCTGCCCATCCAACTCAGCTTGTATTTGTGAGCCAAGCTTCAGGTTTTCCCCAAACTCCAGAAATTTTCCCATAATTGGAGTCGAAATTTGTGTGGTTTTCATGATATGTGCAAATTATGACCATACTTTGCCCAATTTGCATACATATATGGCTGTAATTCATGCAAATGAAAATCTCAGAAAATCCACTCACTGACTCATCTCGCTGCAGACTGAGCTGGTACAGTTAGCAGAAGATGGACCAAGAAGGCCAAGCTGACAATAAACCGTTGATGTCCACCATGGACTCCTCTGACATCCCTAGCTGCAGTCCAACAACATCTGGAAGATCACACATTCCCTATCTCTGCACTACATTTTTCTACATGCAGAGATGCATGTTTCCTTTAAAACTTTTAATTGCTGTCTTCAGACTTCCCTCCTTTTCCCATGCTATTGATTTGCAGGTGAAACAATAAGGAAAGATTTTTCATGCTTCGATAGCTTGGCCAAGGCAAGATTCAGGTGAGCAATCTAGAAGATCCCATGAGGAGCATGATCTTGCTGACCAGTTTGGTTTGTTGGCTGACTGGCTTTTTGCCACACTGCTATTTCACGAGAAGAGGTCATCTTATCTGACATTGAAGAAGAAGAAATGATCGAATGTGGGAGGTGGAAGCCAAGCAGAATATATTTTGTGCAAGGGGCTGTCAGAGCACACAGCAAAGGGGGATGTGCAAAAGTCAGTGATAGATGTAAATCACAAACATCAGTTCAAGAGGGAGCTGGACAAGTTGAGAGAGGTGGAGTGAGCTACAGGAGAGATAATTGGGCTTAAGATGGTGAGCTGCCATGGAAAGTGATTTGTATTTCCTGTCTTGAGAGACGCAGGCCTTTGATGGACTTTTTCTTGGCCATTATTATTGGTACGTCTCTAGGAAGTGCTCTAAGCTATCACAGTAGCCACAGTAATAAAATGTTAAGTAAATAATATTGCTCGTCCTTGAGCCATCCTTCATTTGATTCTCTCCTTTTGGACCTACCTTCCCAATTGCAAGTGAAGAATAAACATCTCTGCAAAAGTTACTTGCCATGTGTGGATGCTGTAGACTTCATTGGTACTAGATGTCCTGAGTGCCTACAAAAATTCAGAAGCTCCCTTCCAGTTAAGAATATGTATTCCAGAAGGTTTACATTAACCACAAGATTCTTAGCATTGTGGTTCTTCATACACCATTGTGACCTTTCCAGGCAAGCATAAGCCCCCTCCCAATCATACTATCTGTGCACTGATCAGAACAGTCAAAGCATATAGAGAGGCGCCTGGGAGCAATCCCTTCCCATCCATGTATTTTAGACAACATGTGCTTCTTCCTCAAGAGGCTTCCTCTTTGGTTAGCTCATGCAGTCTACATAATGGCCCTATTCAGAAGACGCCTTAAACAAAGGCTTTAACCATGGTGCTTTTTGCCTTATTCACCATGGTCTTCTGAACAGGGCCACTGAGTCCTAAATAATTTAAAGAAAACCCTGCTGGTTTAAGACCAGAGTTAAGGCGAACTCATGTTATTTCAGCTCCACAAAGCCATTGGAAGCTAAGGCTGATGACATAACAGACGTGCTCTGGGCTCAGTAATGATGTCGTGCAATGTCACAAACTGTCCTTGCTTGCAACTTAGCCTCCAGTCACTATGTACCCACACTGTTCTTTGGTCTTTCAGGCCCAAATCCAGGTGGGGAGGATGGTGTGTCTGGGACCTTGATTAGCAAAGATTGTCCTGGTCCTAAATTATCTTATGAAGCATCTAGTCTTGCTGCTAGAAGGGGACTCTCTTCCACTGTTTAACCTACCCTGCCAGCTACTAATGTAAGCAACAAACCAGCATGGGTAAACTTACAGGATGGTTCCTTAAGCAAAACGATAAGGCTCAGATGCTGATCCCTGAAATAGTGCCATCAGTGTGCAGAGCACTTTACAGAATACAGGATCCCTGCCCCAATGAGCTTACAATCTGAAATTCAACTCAGGGAACAACATGGAAAGGGGAGCGAGGAAACCAATATGAGTTGTTTCAGTTGCACATGCTTAAGCTTTAAAATCACTTCACTGGCTGCCAATTAGTTTCTGGGCGAAGTACAAAGTGTTGGTCATTACCTTTAAAACCCTACATGGTTTGGGTCCAGGTTAGCTGCGGGATCAGACTGATCTCTTCCAGCAGGCCTACCTAGCTGAATTTTAAGAGTTTTATTAGTTTTATATGTTTTTAATCAGTCTTATGTATTTGTATTTGATGTTGTTCCCTGCCTTGATCCAGGGGGACAAGCGGGTGAGAAATACATGTATTATTATTATTATTATTATTATATTATTATTATTATTATTATTATTATTATTACAAGCTAAGTATGAATAGGGTGTGGAAACTAATCTATTTGCAACCATGCACTTTACATTGCTGATTGAGACAACCTCTGCCTCCACTGCCAACTCCCATTGGCTACCTACAAAAGTGTATTGACCATCTCCTTTGATTGCTCTATAGTGGTGGTCAACAGATCCTGCCAATGAACCACCACTCTGTCCAACATTGAGAAGTTTCCTGTCAAGTAAGTGTGCCTATAACTGCAGACTTCATAGGCTACACCATGGGTGGGAATCTTCTGCCTTCCAAATGTTTTGGCTCCAACTCTCAGTACACCTAGCCAGCATGGCCAATGGACAGGTATTATGTGAATTGTCATCCAAAACATCTGAAGGTCATGGGGTTGCCTACTCCTGGACTGTGGTAGGGTATGGGAAGGAGTTAGTATTCTTTATATATTACATCACTAATCTAGTTTTAAATTAATAATATAATTATTTTCTCCATTTCCCAAAAGCAAGCCACTACCATCCAACAGACAACCTTGGCTAACGTATATGTTATAGTTACAAAAGGAACTATAACTCTGTCAATGTTTGCACTTCTTTTGGTTTCTCAGAAATTCAACATAAATAAAGTGGAATCAGACAAACAGCCATATTGTGTTTCTTTGGTGTGTGTGTCTGTGTGTGTGTGTGTGTGTGTTTTAAAGTCATCCAACAAGTTAATATTTTCTATATAATGCTTCGGGTCTTTTCTTTTCCCCTGATATCAAAGTACAAAGGTCACATCCATAAAACATGATTAAAGAATATTGTTTAATGATTCCTTTGGGTATGAAAAATAGGAAGTTCAGTATATAGGAGGTCATTTACCAGGACAACATCTATTGTCATCCCTGTGTTTTTTCAAATAAGGAGTTGCTCATATCTCCTGAGAAAGAAGATTTCCTATAACAGCGGAAGGCCTTCTTTCCTCTAGGAACTAAATATAGAAGTAAATGCCCTCTAATGAGGTTAGGAAGTTCTTCCTGTGAAGAAGCAACAGCTCTTTGCAACTGCCTTTAAAAAAAAGGGGGGGACTAATCCCAACTCTTTTGTTCCATGATTCACACATTAAAATCAATCCTGTAGTACAACCTTCTCCAACTTTGGTGCTCTCCAAATGTGCTGGACTTCAATTCCCATTCTCCCCAACCAGCATGGGGGAACTGGGAGAGAGACAGATTGAAGCGGGAACCACTGGCGAGAAGAACAGGGGGAGTGTTGCAGTGAGAGTTCCACATCGGTTCCTCCTTACCAGTTCTTCCCTAAAAGTGATTATCCCCACATTTGTATTACCTCGTCAAGTGAACATGTATTTGCCAAAGTAACACGTTGTTCTACCTTCAGACAAAACATCCAAGGAATTTTAAAGGACGCAAAATGATTTTGCTTTTTAAGCAATACCAGTGAGGTTTTTCAGGGCCAATTCCCTGCATATTCCTTATGTCACTCTTATCCGAAACAATATTTTGAGGTGAATGTGGGCAGAATACCTGAGAAATTTCAAGTAAGAGAGAAGCTGAGCAAATTACTGAGAAAACCAGTACAGATTTCTGGTGTGTGGTTGTGTGTGTGTCATTTTGTATGACTCAGTAGAGCACTCCTAAATGAAAAGGCTTTGGCATTTAAATGGTTTTACTCAAAATACATTAATGAACTGCTTTTGAGGGCCCCATTTGTCCTTGTTCCTTTTATTTATTTGTTTAATGTTTCACCAACTCTTCCCCAAGAAGGATGTGGATGGTTTTCTTCTGACCCATTTTATCCTCATGATAAGGAGTTCTGAGTACAGAACTACTGTGAGGTAGGATAGGCTAAGAGAGAGATGATTAGCGTAGGTCACCCAAAAAGTTGTATGACAGAGCAGGGATTTGAACCTGGCTCTTCCTGCTCCTAGCCTGATCATCTAACCACTGGACCACATTGGCTGTCATATCTTATCAAGACCATGTTATGTCTCAAACTCCCCACCTATAAATCTTTTTGATGCCGCTTTTCTCACCTCAAAATCCCTTCTTAACCCCGCTTTTCATGCACCCTTTGATACAACTCCTGCATCTTCTCACCCAATACTGAAACTAAGCCCAAGTACATATATACCTGAACTGAATGCATCTTCTTCTCCCATCCCCTTCTTCCTTCCTTCTGTTGCCTTGCCTGTGTTGAACTTCTGATAGTAAATTCCTTGAAGTGGGGAGCTGTGGTCTTCTTAGGACCCCACCCCACCCCAACCTGTACAGCAGTGCAGTTTTGGAGGGGCTGTACAATTCCATTGGGCCAACAGCACTGGCAGCAGAAATGCTGGAAACACACCCACGTATCGGCATCTGGGATTAGGCACCCATGAGCCAGTGACCCCTGTATTGAGGCCCCCAGATTCCTATCCTTGGAACATGCACCCACGGACCAGGGATCACTGCAGGAAGAGAGGAGGAGTGCTATGGCCCCAAACCAGAGACCTGCTCCTTTTAAGGACTTCCATACCTCAAGGAAGGGGCAGAGCCTTTGAGAAATATATATTTTAAAAAAGCTCCAATCTGGTCCTAGGCTTTGTTGGCTGTCCATGTGGAGCTCTCCATGGTGCTGTAACTACTGGCCTGCTTTGCCCTATTATGCCCCTCGGACTTCTTGTCAAGACACTCCTTCACATCACTCTTTAAAAGACCACACCTATTCACAGCATTAGATGAATCAATCAATGCAATATTGATTCTCTGTCTCTCTCTCTGTCTCTGTCTCTCTCTCTCTCTGAGCCCACAATTTAGCATTGTTAGATGATAGTGAAAAAAAGATGGCTAATGGCGAACTCTCTGAGGGAATTCTCAACGACAAGGCGTGTTCTAATAGCTACCCAATGGGAAGGAAAAGCTCCACACATGCTCTGTCTGCGTATGGAGCTCTCCCCCCTCCATCTGATGATTATGAGAAATCTTAGCATGCACTAGTGATACTGAGCTGGTTCCAGACTATGCTGGTTGTGCTTCAGTCCATCAAAATCAATCTGAAGTTAGTTGTGACAAACTGAACTTCCAGTGACTTTAAAGGGAAGGAAATGCAAGTAATTTGCTGATCCCAATGTGTTCATCCCAATCATAATTACCACCTTACAACACTGATGAATCTTTTAAATTCAAACATTCATGTATTTGATTACTCTAAAAGTCAAGCAGACATTTTATGAAGGCTCACATTTTTATTTCATTTTTACTAAGAAAAAAATATCGGCAGGAACCAAAACTGTAGAAAAAGTAAATGTTGCTTTTCTGGTAACTGATAATTAAATTGCAAGATTTCCGCTAATGAGATGGGGGTGGGCAACCTATCCAGCACTGAGGGCCACATCAGAAATACATCACAACCTTGAGAGCTGTAGCTAATTTGCAGGTTTTATTTGCATATAATTAGCACAATTTACAGGGCATCAGCCTGCCAGATGCCAGCTAGTTGCTGAACATGCTCCACTTATTCTATAACATTCCTATTCTGAAATGAAGACTGTCTAATATGAAGAACTCAAGTCAGGTGGATTTAGATATGAGAGATGAAAACTAGCTTTAAAACAAAAAGCTTAAAAAGAAAAGGTTCTCCCTTGTTTGAAGTCTGAAATAATGTCCCCTACATCTAATAGGAATAAAAGTCTAAGTCATGATGGAAGAGAGAGAGAGAGAGAGAGAGAGAGAGAGAGAGAGAGATGATAGCAGAGGTTCTGAAATAGCAAAATGATGCCTTCATCCCAGTATTAGAACATGGCATTAGAACAAGCCATGGAACCAGCATCCCACCACAGTTGCCTGCCTGCCCTCCCCCATTAGCACCAGGTGGCTCCCAGGGTGCATTTAAATTCCATGAAATTTCTCACAATGCCCCTGATGTAGCAACACTCCAAGGCATTGTGGGGAACTGGCAGCTCCTTGACACTGATGCTCCTGCTTGCCACTGTCAGGTAAGTCCACTGGGGGAGTCAACCAGTGTAGTAAGGAGCCCACTGGCAGCCATTCTGCTGAGGGTCCCCTTAAATCTGGGACTCACCCACCCAGGTATTGTACAATATAGACAGCCCTGTTCAGAAGGGGCCACACCAGCCAAACGAGTCAGACAAATATAAGCCACTAACCCCTCCCCCAACAATACCCTCTAGTGGCCCATCCAATAGCCACTGATTCTAAGGAGCATGGGGAGGGAGGCATATATAGATGCAGTTTGATGTTCTCCTTTTTGTGGCTGAGGACTAGGGTGTAATGAGGCTTCTCTCTCTCTCTCTCTCTCTCTCTCTCTCTCTCTCTCTCTCTCTCTCATATCCCACAGTTAGGAATATAGGCATGTGAAACTTCCAGGAGGAATTCTATCACTGAGAATATTTTGCTGAGATCAATTAATTTGTCCTGTAAATCTCTTCATTCCAGGGCTGATGGCTTCTTTGGTTCATGCTGTTTGCTCTCCTCAAGAAACATATCTATGCATTCATACTTTGCTCAAAATCACTCATAGGCACGGCTACATAATGTGCTTTGTAGTCTTAAGACGACATGTGTGCATAAACAGTAGTGTTTGCACAGGCATATTTTGCAAACAGTTTCAGCATTCACATTTTTATAGTTTTTTAAACATATGTAGGAGTCCTTATCTAGGCATATTTTTTGCTAACAGTTGCAGTGCACTATGGGTTGCATTGTGTTAGGCTTGAATACTCAATCAAACATTTCCTAGATAATCTGCTGAAAGTAATATAGATTTTATGAACTCTACACGCAAATTCAGAATTTGGTCTCTTGTAAGGGAACCCTATCTTTCCTCCCAAATTCCATTTTAGATTAAATCCAGAGGTAGCCCCATCTAGGTAAGGCTGGAGTGCAGAAATGCCAGTCTCTGGCTGGATATAATCATGTGATCTCCCACTTCAAATACAGTGCAGACTATTTCACTCCACAGAAACGTTGCCATTGATCTCTGAGAGAAGAGTACTGCATCCTTGCTTATTAAAGAGGCACATGGCAGACTAAGCTCGTCAATTACTTTGTTCCTCAAAAGAGAACGGCTTGCCAATAATTGTTTTTAATTCAGAAAGGTTTTGCTAAAAACCAGATCGTGGTAGGAGAGTGATGGAAAATGTTTCAGCTCTCTGCAAATTTTGCATAAATCTGAGAAAAGTATCTGTAAGCTTGTTTAATAATAATTTTAAAAATCTGACCTGTGAAGTCTTCTGGGAGAAAGCCAGATAAGGTAGTGATTATTTAAACATGTATTTTGCTGTTCTTTCCAGTACCTCACAAATTCATTGCCCAGGCCAAACGCACTTTTAAACTAAACGGATGCTTTTGTGTGAAGAGAAATGAATCCAGAAGGGAGTTGGGCTCAATGTCTCCTGCCCATCATCTTAACTCTGGGCATGGAAAACCAAGGCAAAGAGAGCAAGTCCAACATTCTTGGATGGAAATCACACCTTCCACACTTTTACTTTAGCACACCTACTGTACATCATCGCTTGGCTGCTTCCAGTCTTTACCATCTGTTGTGATGGCATGGTGCCTACACACATGTTGGATGATATATAGGTGCCAGGCAACAATGTGGATTGATGGGCAGTCTGCACAACTCTGCAATTTCTTTCTCTTGTGCATGGAGGCCGTACTCCGCCAGAAATGAAGCACTGGCACTTCTCGTCTCCGTAGACGTGTTCGCACCTGTTGACACTTCCATGCCAGAAAAAGAAGAAAAAGAAATACTTGAACAAGTGAAATAAAGGAGACATTAACCTTACAAGCGTTATCATTTCCTAATCACTCAGAAGCTACCCTGGCATCAGACATCTGGAAGACTCTTGCCCATGGCAACATATTGCCCTCAGTGAATGGCACCATGACATTGCTTTCTTATCTATTCCCTGAGCTCCAAAGCTTTCGCTGTGCATTTCTAATTCACCAGTAGTAATATCTCCACATCATAGGATTTTGGTATGTGGTTGATGTGCTCACCTCAAGGCCTAGGCAAGACTAGGATGTTCATCAAAACAACTAGGAAGAAAGATATCAGAGACAGGCAAGTTATTGACAGGAAGGTAGTAGTAAAGGGGGATGTCCACCATATGATTTTTTTTATATTTTATGTTTAGGGCTTTAAGCTTTCGTCAATTTAGGGCATAATCCTATGTATTTTAGACCACAATTAGTCCTACAACCCCCAACCATGCGGCTTAAACATGCATAGAATTTAATGCTGTGTCGAAAATTTCTTCCCATTTTCTCCCAACCATTCTCATCCAATTTGATAGAAAAGAAATTGCTTTCAAAACAGAATTCAAAGGAGAAGAAATTTTTGAGTCATTTCATTACGTGATAGGACACACTGAGCAGTACTTACGTTTCATAGTGACTGCTTCCTCTGTGTTCACCGGTGTATTACAGGGTTAATTCTGGGTCTCTTCTACTTTTGTTTTTGTTTTGCAGGCTGCTTGACCCACCCACTTCTGTCTCCGTAACTCAAGCAGCCTGCAAAACACAGAAATAACCCTAAGGGACACCAGTGAACGCTTTGAGAACAGAGGAAGCAGTCACTATGAAACGTAAGTACTGCTCAGTGTGTCCTACCACATAATGAAACAACTTAAAATACCACATTTTTAAACAGAATATAAGTCATTCTAAGGGCAATGTGGATAGGCTCCCAGTGGAGGATGTAAAATGGAGGCCAGGCTGCTAACATTGTTACTGCTGTTGTGGCTTTCCTCCCTGCCACGCCTCCATGCCCAAAACCCTTAAGAAAAGAGAAAGAAGCTGTGCTACAACCCTTGACAATGATGGGCCCTACTTGTGAGAAACTGTTGGAGAATTTCTCCTCCCCCTGGAGAAATTTGGTGAAATTGTCCTCCCAATTTCTCTGCCCACAAATAGGATGGAGAATTTTGAGAGGCCATTTGCAGATAGCTGATACAGGATTGCACTTCTAGTGGTAACAGCTCAGAGAGGAGCCACCTTCATAGTGGAGGTCTTTCATCAAAGCTGGCAGAATGGCCCTGCTTTCCCTCACATCTCCCTCAGCTAAGCCTGCTAAAAAAGCTGCTGGTGGTGGTACTTGGTGGTGGTAGTTGAGGGAGGGAGAGCCATCATGAGGAGACCTTTCAGTTGAGCTTGAATTTAATATGTGGAGCTCATTCAGTCCAGTTATGTTACTGAAATAAGGAATGGTGGGAAGGGGAGAGAAGAAAATATTAAACAAGTCCTTTCTTTCTAATGATATGAGTGGTACATTTTGTTTCTGAAATTGTACGTTAACTTACATTTCCCTCAAAGGTTCAAAAACAATTTCCATGTACAAATACCCTCTGGCCAGTGAAGACCGATGACTCTGTCCAATTTTAGTGGAGCTGTGGGTCCATTCTGGGTTTGTCAGAACCAGCCTGGACTGTAAAGGAGAGATCCAAAGTGCTGAAGCTATTTTGGCAATAGGCTTCAGTACCTTGGATGGCATCTTTGGAGTGCTGGTTGGTTCTGACTGAAAACCCACAATGGATTCACAGTCCTGCAAAATCAGTGTCACCAGCCTCCACTGCCTCTGCCCCACCCATTGCCAGCTCTAGCCCCACCCACCAGCACCAGCAGGCAGCTCTTGAAAGAATATACCTCCAAGAGAATATGGCCATCGAGCTGGGGGGGGGGGGGGAGTTTTCCATTGCTGCCTTACATCAACAATCGCATAGCAGTGATAGGTATTGCTGTGTAATTGTATCCAATGGTAGCTGGATAGTTACAATTTGGTTTCTATGAAGTATCATCACTATGTAAATAACTGGAATCATAATTATAGAGGGGGAAGTAAGTGACGACTGCGCAGCTGCAGTGACAGTGCTGGAAATTCATTCTTCTGCAGCCTAAACATTCATTTGACAACGTACACCATTGATTACTTAATTACATTTAAATATATGTGCCAGGCACATTAGAATCCCAAAGGAGACCATTACGCTGCGCCATCAAGACATATGTAGGCAAGGGCTCCACTTTGTGACTTTAACCAAAAATAATAATAATATGCTAATTCGTTTTCTTGGGCCTGTGAAAAGATTCTTTCCTTCCTGCTCTGAAAAACATCACCTTAATGTTATGAACAGGTAAACAATTCTAAGTAACATTAGCTCTGCGTGGGAGCACCCTTCTTCAGCCTTGCAGCGTGGACTGTTTCAAAAGGTTCTTATTCTAATGTATATTTGAACAAGAAGATCTACATATGCTTGATCTCAGTATGACCTGATTTTGTTGCCAAGGCCACCAATTAGACCAGCGCTGTTGACTACGGAACAGTCTAAGCATCTCTATTAATTTCTGGGAAAAGAGTGTCGTTTTACAAATACGCCATGCCGTTTCTCCACAAGGCACGGTCCATATTTATTTTGTGTACTACTTTTAGATTCAGAATCTTGTGCTTTACACAAATGCAAGAGGAAGCTATCGTTACCCATTCATCAGGACATAACACAATAATCCCCCCAAATGAAATCTTTAGCTTGCTCATTTCATCCTTGCCCACAATGACTTTGGAGGTTGAGGCAGTTTTTAATGTCTCATGTTAAAGGCGCTCACAAGTATCTCAGATCTGTGGTGGGATGCTTCCTCTGTGACTACAGTTGTCATCTAAGTTCATAATTATTTTGTTTGGTATACAAATTTGTTGAAGTCATGGTAATCAGCTCTACTCTGAACTGAGCACTCCAGATGTTCTTCTCCAGCTCTGAACATTAGACAAGCAGAACAGGAATGTGAGAGCACCATCCTGCTTGAGTTCCCTAACAAATAACAAACAGAGGCACACTGTCCCTGATACTGAAGGGAACATATAGCCATTATAACTAGTAAATGATGGTGATGATTTATTTCATTTCTATAATGCCCAATAAGAACATAAGAGGAGCCAAGCTGTATCAGACCAAGGGTCCATCCAGTCCAGCATTCTGTTCACACAACAACCAGGCTGTTGACCAGGAACCTACAACCTACTTGTTCGCCTGTCTCTCACTCTGGCCTAGACAAAGGTAGTAGTGAAAAGGAGGAGCAGTAGATTAAACTGTCCACTTGCTTCTTGATTCTCTGCCTGTCAAGCAAGCAAGTGGTAAAAATGATCAGAAAAAGCAGAAGGAGCTGGTAACAATGGTGGTGAGATGGTGGACTCACTGAGGGACAGAGGCCCATTGAGAGAGTCTTGCCTCAGGGCTGTCAAAAAGCTGGAACTCCTTCTTCCTACCATCACCACCACCTTGATCACAATGCAGCAGTGACTAAGTTGCTGTGTTCAGCTCTCCCTTTCACACACAACTCTTGCAGTGTGATCATTCCAGCCCCACCCCCCAAAAAATGGCTTTCTTGAATGTCTAATTTCAATTGTATACAAAAATGGCTTTAAGGCTACACCGCACTGGGAAGGAACCCTAACTGAATACAGGGGGGCTTATGTCTGAGTAAACCTGCACCGGATTGCGCTACCTAAATCTCCTTCTACCTGCTTCCAAACAACATATGGTGTGCCTACAGTTAATACATGGGGCAGGGGGGGGGGGGGCATTAGCTCCATGACTGAGTTTTCCATTCCCTTTTTCAGAATATCATTTTCCCTTCCGTGTGTGTGTGTATGTGTGTGTGTGTGTGCAAAAAAAGCTTTCAAATGCTTGAAATAATGTGCAAGGAAAATGGTTTTCCTTTCAGAACAGGCTCCCTCAACCTATCTACCGTCTCTGAATCCCTTCGCCTATCTATTATATGAACTCGCGCCTTAGCGATACAATGGTTAAAAAACAGAGGACGGACGCATCTAAATGGGGGAGAAAATGTAATAGGTTTCCCTGCTTAATGTAATAGAATTGGCAAGAGGTATTTCGGAGCAGGAGCAAAAGTAGTCACTCAAGCATTGTGTTTGCATGATATTTAAATACAAGTGGCTGAGGTATAAGTACCTCTAAGTACACCTGAAAGAGATGGTGCCTTGTAATCATTGTTTCAGCAATTGACAGTTGTTTACACAACAGCCGCACATTCTCTGCTGATTTGAATAATAAACATGCTTAAACACCAGCTGGATAATAGAAGGATAATTGAAACATAGTTTAAAGCTCTGATTTACAGGCATTGTGGCACCACTTTTATTTGTGGTACAATGCCACACTTCTGGGCTGTCTCTTGAAAAAAATTAAACGGGCATTGTTTCCTAACCAGTCCAAGATAAGAGTTCACTTGATTAATCTATGGTATGTTTGCGTACATTCAGTGCTTGGCATTCACATATGCTCCCAACACATGTCATCTTATACTCAAGGGCTGCCTCCTGGTTTTGGAGACAGGAATAAAAGGTACTCAAAGACGCTACTGACACTTGCCACCACTACCATTACTACTGATGCTGCTACTACTACAGTGACGAAGACTCCACAGAGGGGTGGTAATGGGTGTGTTAGTGGGGGGTATTGTGGTGGGCAGGGAGGGACATGCTGTAGATCCAAAAATGCTCCAGTGATAGCTGCAGGTTTTGGAGGTCCCTTGGGCAAGATCTCCTCAATGGGACCCCCCCCCCAGTGAGTCTATCTTCTCACTGCCCTTGTCACCAGCTGCTCTTCCTCCTCATCCTCTTTCTCATCATTGCTACCTCCTGTTCGTTTAACAGGCAGCAAGCCAGCAAGCAGGTTGACAGTGGTGCCTACTGGTCCTCCGCCTCATTTCCTGTTGCATGCATATGTATCTCAAACTGTGTGTAGATGGTTTATAGACTATAATAAAGATTTGATTGATGGTCCTCCTCCTCTTCCTCACCACCACCAGCATTGTCTGGGCCAGAGTGAGAGGCAGATGAAGAAGCAGGTTGTACTAGTGAAGAGCAGGGGCAAGTGGGAAGGAGATGCCACTGCATACTTGCCCACTGGCTCCCTGCCTGTCAAACAAGCATGTTTCTGATACGTGGTTATTTTTAGAGGAAAGGGTATCGTGTTCAGAAGATATAGAACTTCTGGATCTCGTAAATGCTCAGTTATTAGGATAGATGAATGGGTATCACATGGAACCTGAACATTATGAACCAAGGGCACATGTTCAGGGCCCGCATCCTAGCAGGGGGCCACTGGCTACCAGGACTCGTAGCCATCAACAGCCTTCTCCTCCATGGATTTGTCCAATTCCCTTTTAAAGCCATTCAAATTGGTGGCCATCATTATGTCTTGTGGTAGCAAATTCTGCAGTTTAACTATGCGCTGTGTGAAGAAGTTGTTCCTTTTATCTGTCCTAAATCTCAGTTGCAAGAGAAAAGAGGAAGAATAATTCCAGGGGGCTCTTGTCAGTGGGACCCCCAAAAAACTAAACCTTGCAAAACCGTCTCAGGCAATTTGACATTCCTTCCAGAGCTGATAGCTTGAGCTCCCTTCTCTTCTTCCTTCCCTCAGGAGCACACATGTCTTGATTTCTATAGCAAAAGACACACAGTTCCATTGCTATTTGTTTGCAGCAGTAAATCCAGACATCCTTTCTTCAGAGAGAACTTTTGTTGCAGGGGTTGTGCATTTTTCCATGTTCAAACTGCAATATTTTGTTGCCAATTTTGGACAATCCTTGTACCACTAGTCTGGCTAGCTTTCATGTTAGCTCTTCTCCTCCTCTCCTTCTCTAACACCATGAATGAGCTTTTCTCCATTGTTCTTTGTATTGGACAAGACATCTTGTTGACTCCACTTCCCATCCTCTTGATGGCAAAAGTGAAAAAGGGAGAAAGGCAAACAGCAGCTGATTGCCACAATTTGCAAGTGGGTGTGATTAACAAGGCACTACTTTGATCGTGCAGTTATCTACCATACTGGGGCTTTAAAAAATTAAATATCAGGTGTGCACGTAGTGGGGAGCAATTGTTTCTTGGGCCACAGCAGGAGGAATGAGAGGAAGTTTAACCCTTTCCTCCACAGCTGTGAACCCAATGAAAATCACCCACTCATCTATGAAGCTTAGAAACTAGGCCCCATCGAAACCAATGGGAGGTTTGTTGGTTGTTGGGGGGGGGGGTGTCCCTAAGGCCAACTGTAGCAAGAGGGCTGTATTTTTGTCATGACTGTGGCTGGAGAGGGAAGGATTAAAATCCCACACAGTGTGGTCCTGATGAATATCCCCCATCCCTGCACCTGGTATTTAGTCTTTAAAAGCCTAAATGCTATTCAAAGAAATGTTTGGTTTGGACTTTAGGCCACAATCCTGTCCACATGGACCTGGGAGCAAGTCAGATTGAACATGGGGGAGTGGCTTTACCTCTGTGTAAACATGCATAGGATTGCAGTGTATGTTTTCAGTGAAACTGCACGATATAGTGAATGGATATCGAATCTCGCCATGCAGGAGAAATGGTGGCACAGATCTACACCTCGTGCCATCTCGATGTGATCCCACCATGGGGCCGCTATATCACTCTTGCACATGTATAACTCGTGGCGCGCACAATGACATCTCTTGTAGTACTTTGGTTATATGGAATAAAGAGTGGGAAATGACGCTAGGAAAGTGGTGTGCAGAATGCAGAATGAGCCTAACAGTTCTCAGTGCCCTTCAAGACTGATAAAACAGTGGAGGCTGGTGGCTATGGTTCCAGTGGAGCTGCGAATCCATTCTGGGTTTCAGTCAGAACTGGGCCAGAACTCTAAAGGAGCTATCCAAGATGCTAGACCTCTTTGGGGAATGGCGTTCAGCTCCTTATATGAATACAGCTCTAAGCTAAGCTAGAATGCAGGAGAAGCAGAATGCAGCGCAGTACAAAAAAGAACAATAAAGGCATCAAATAGAGGAAATCCTCTTATCCCTATTATAGGGGCTTTACTAGCTCAAAAATTAAACCAAGACTAATGTATCTCACATAGAATTCCCCCCCCCGCCACCTGCCCCCAGAGTCTAGAAAAAAAACTGAAATCCAGTTCTATTTTGTTTTCAACTCGCAAACTTCCTGCTATTATTTTAAGCATATTTTATCTGGCAAGTGTTTTTGAGTCAAAACATCTTGTTTCCAGGAGTGTCTCAAGAGATAGTAGCAACAGAGAGAAAATGACATTTTTTTATCAGCTACAATACATATAATGTGACATTCAAACACAACAAGTGCTATTCAATTGCTTGTAAGTCACGAAAGGTGAGCAAAAACACTTATCTCTTTTGTGCAAAGAAAAAACGGAGGTGGAGAATCCTCCACACAAAGCTCCACTCCAACTTTTAAAATATAATGTAAGCAGCTCTTACAAATTTTTGAGTACAAAGTCCCCCATCTAATAAGAATCTGAAGATATATTTAAGCATAGATACCAAATAGCTTTGCAGTTAATGCACCATTGTGTCAAGGACGACAAATGAAGCTACATTTCATAATCCAATTGATCCATGCAAATCAGTGTGTGTGTGAACACAAAAACTGCTAGGTCATGCTAGCATCCATCAAGATGTATTTTCATTATGTTAGAGACAGAGCAAGACTAACAGGAAAAAAAAGTGAGGTATCCCTTTTATTTCTTACTAAGTATTCAGTCAAGCTCAATACCTTCTTCAGTGCTAAGTCGTTCCAAGAACTCTTCGGAGCTGTGAATTTTGGTGACTATGGGAGGTTGGGGGGGTGTTGAACCTCATTAGTGAAAGACCTGCCAATGGGGGCTGCCATCAAATTTCAACCAATTCAGTTTGAGGAGCATCACCCACCTGCCTCGACCCATCATGGGTAAGGATGTTGGAGAAGTCCACACAATGACCTTGGATTTCTATGAATTTGCCCCACCACAGACTGGCTTTTCCAAAGTCGTACAGATTCTGTAGATTTGTGGACTGGATTTTTTTTTTTACTTTCCAGAATATAACGCAAATTTAGTCATAGAAAAATTGTACAATAAATAAACACTGGCTGAAAATGTGCATTTCCCCTACTGGCTAAAGCATGAAAGTGAGCATGGTGACAATTTGTGTATTTTCACAAATACATAGAATCATAGAATCATTCTATAGTAGAGTTGGAAGGGGCCTTTAAGGCCATCGAGTCCAACCTTTCCCCCCCCTGCTCAATGCAGGAATCCACCTTAAAGCCAACCTGACTGATGGCTGTCCAGCTGCCTCTTGAATGCTTCTAGTGTGGGGAGAGCCCATGACCTCCCTAGGTAATTGGTTCCATTGTTGTACTGTAACAGTCAGGAAGTTTTTCCTGATGTCTAGCAGGAATCTGGCTTCCTTTAACTTGAGCTCATTTTTCCGCTGCCTGCACTCTGGGATGATCGAGAAGAGTTCCTGGCCCTCAGCTGCGTGACATCCTTTCAAGTATTTGAAGAGTGCTATCATGTCTCCCCTCAGTCTTCTTTGCACAAGTGCAAATTTGCACAAAGTCGGGGAACTGGAAAAAAAATGGATTCAGTCAATGAGCAGATGATGGAATGAAAGGCACCCAACAATCCGCGAAACTTGGATGGAACAGATTTTACAAAAGCTGTACATCCCTAATCATGAGGCAGAGTGAGGCCTCTACCACAGCTGACAGATGATGAGGGCAGTAGGGAGTTCTTTTTGACCCAAATAGGGAGAACATCACAAAGCTTGGTAAATTCTTATCAAAAATGAACTGAAATAAAATTCTCAGTTAAACCTGCCCCATCCCCCCAAGCTACCTTGCTGACCTCAGGTGTGATGGTGAATGCTGGCATGTCATCAGTATTGACATTCCAGTTGCCTTCTCTATGGAGAATGGGGGAGGGGGCTCATCTTATCCTTAGCCTCTTGGTCCAGCCATGCCCCATACTGGAGATGGTGGGAATGACCCGTAAAGTCTTCTTGGTTTTCAGTATTCACGGATGGCAGCATACAGGCCTGTGGTCTCTGATATAGCATTTAGCACCACAAATGAAGCCTGTCTTGCTACAGTCTTGGATGGCCACTTATGAATCGCCAAAACTAAGGTTAAAAAAAAAGGCCACCGCTTGGCATAACATGCATTAATTGATATGTATAGATGAACATTTAGAAATAATCATTATAATTTAAATACAAAATATAGTCCATCTCACCAAAGTTCAGAAGACTGTGACCAGGAGACTTGTGTCCCTGCCTGTCTGGTCTGCTACCTGTTGATGGGCAACAGATCTTATGTTTGTTTGTTTGTTTATTTATTTATTTATTTATTTATTACATTTGTATACCGCCCCATAGCCGAAGCTCTCTGGGCGGTTTACATAGGATTAAAAACAATTAAAAACAATATACAAAAATTAAAACAGCAAAAACATACAACATATACACAATCTGTACATTTAAAATCCACTTCAACACTTCAAAAAGCTACAAAAACCAAAACAAAACAAAACAAACCCAGGCTCCTCAAATATTGCCAAATGCCTGAGAGAAGAGGAAAGTCTTGACCTGGCACCGAAAAGATAACAATGTTGGCGCCAGGCGGGCCTCGTCGGGGAGATTGTTCCACAATTGGGGAGCCACCACAGAGAAGGCCCTCTCTCTTGTTGCTGACCCTTGGAGGAGGCACTCGGAGGAGGGCCTTAGATGTTGAACGTAGTGTTCAGGTAGGTTCATGTCGGGAAAGGCGTTCCATCAGGTATTGTGGTCCCAAGCCGTGTAAGGCTTTATAGGTCAAAACCAGCACCTTGAACCGGGCTCGGAAACATACAGGCAGCCAATGCAAGCGGGCCAGAGTAGGTCTTATATGTTCGAACCTACTGGTTCCAGTTATCAATCTGGCCGCTGCATTTTGCACAAGCTGCAGCTTCTGAACCACCTTCAAAGGCAGCCCCACGTAGAGTGCATTGCAGTAATCTAACTTGGAGGTTACCAGAGCATGGACAACTGAAGCCAGGTTATCCCTGTCCAGATAGGGACGTAGCTGAGCCACCAACCGAAATTGGTAGAAGGCACTCCGTGCCACTGAGGCCACCTGCGCCTCATGTGACAGAGATGGTTCTAGGAGAACCCCCAAGCTACAAACCCGCTCCTTCAAGGGGAGTGCAACCCCATCCAGAACAGGTTGAACACCCTCCATCCAGTCAGTGGAACTACCCACTAACAGTCTTGTCTGGATTGAGTTTCAGTTTATTAGCCCTCATCCAGTCCATTGTCGCAGCCAGGCACTGGTTCAGCACAGCCACAGCCTCACCTGATGAAGATGAAAAGGAGAAATAGAGCTGCGTGTCATCAGCGTACTGATGACAACGCACTCCAAAACTCCGGATGACTGCACTCAACGGTTTCATGTAGATGTTGAACAGCACTGGGGACAAAACTGACCCCCGCGGAACCCCATAGTGGAGAATCCACGGGGCCGAGCAATGTTCCCCAAGCACCACCTTCTGGAGGCGACCCCCCAAGTAGGAGCGGAACCACTGCAATGCAGTGCCTCCCACTCCCAACTCAGCCAGTCGTCCCAGAAGGATACCATGGTCGATGGTATCGAAAGCCGCTGAGAGATCAAGGAGAATCAACAGAGTCACACTCCCCCTGTCTTTCTCCCGACATAGGTCATCATACAGGGTGACCAAGGCTGTTTCCGTACCAAAACCAGGCCTGAAACCCGACTGAAATGGGTTTTATCTTTATCTTTAACCTGGATCTGGACTGGACAACTCTGAGGGCATGGCTATGGGCACTTTCATGATGACTGCCTGCACTTCAAAAATCTCTACTGCACCGCTATCCACAACCAGAGTAGTTGGACACAATATACCAGAAGAGGGCTTCCATTCATGTGTTAGGGAAGTGCGCAGGCTTCATTTCATTTCTAACATAATGTGTGTATGTGTGTGTGTGTGTGTGTGTGTGACCCAATCTTTCTCCAAAGCAAATTGTGTGTGCTTCTGGTTGTCTGTTTCTCATGTTACTTTATAGGCATGGTGGGTGTGCAGGATGTGAGCACATATCATTTCACCATGTGTATGAAGGACCTGTTCTAATATACACTAGAGTAAAGCCCATATCACCATGGGCTCTAGTAGTCCCGCTCCTTTCCCACTTTTTTGTCCTTCAGTCGCTTCATCACAGAGAAGATCTCGAATAATGTGAATGTGGCTCATGCATTGTGAATTCCCCCTCTGAAATTTGCATGAGGCATGGCCCCTCCCCCTCCCTCATGCATCCTGGTTGGCCACCCCCTCCCCTTCCCCCTCCCTGCTAGTGGAAAAAGCCTTCCTGTGCGGCTGACCTGAGACCTGCCTTTGTGCCACACTGATTAAGGCTGACTGTCATCCCACAAGCAGTTGCCCTGCCCTTTTGGTACAGATATAATGAATTGCTATCAAAGCTCAAGCTCTGAACTTTTTCGACGTTTTGAAATTTTCTGCACATCTACACTGCTCAAGCTTCAGTTTAAAACAAAAATGAGCAAAATTGATCTAGTAGATCTCGAGTAATAAGCCTTACACTGCCATGTTCTTATATAAGCTATGAACCAGCCTAATGGAACATGGTTAGACAGCCATCAAGCTTTGGTTTCTTGAACATAAACACCTTAGTAGAATTTTCCCTAATGTGTTGCACTTCTGACAAGATCTGTGTGCACCAACAGTTACCTTGAGCCCATTGATAGCAGAGCATTGGGACCACTCTTTGATCAATTCTTTCTTCTTTCTAAAATAGGAATTCTTTCTCGGCTGAACTTGAGCCTTCTTTACAACAATGCTCCTAACCCCAGATGCTACAGGCAGCACAACCACATTTTATTGGAGTGGATGTTCTTATTCCTGGTGATGTTGTTGCTCGCTTCCATAGAAACACAACATATTGTTGATGAACAGAATTAACCTCAGCATTGTGTCATTGTGCTTTTAATATATATTTTTAAAAGAAATCCTTCCAAGAGCTGTAAGAAGTTTTGCAAATATTTAGAAAGAGAATTAAGGTAATATATGTAAAGATCTGCTCATATTTGATCATCTTAAATCAATTTAGTAAATCCTGTCCAGTTTTAATAAACAGTGGATTAGGGTTAGACTTCTTAGGAACAAATTAATAATGAAAATATTTAATACATGGACTTCTGAATATACAGTTCCTGGTAGGTTTTGGGATTTTTTTCGTTGGTTTGTTTGAGTTTTTTTATATACTTTTACGTCTCCTTTCTTACTTTCTTTCATTTCTTTCTTTTTCTTTCTTTTTCTTTTGTTAGGGACCAATGCAATTGAACAGTGTTAAGAATATAAAGAAGTATATTCAAGGGAAATATATACAGAGCACACTATTAATAGAAACATAAACGGAATGATTGGGCAAAAAATTAAATGTTGGGCTGTCCTGAAAGTTCCAAGTGGAACTTTTTTGGCACATTTATGTATGGGAAAGGGATGGGAAAACCAGCAGTTTCTGAGCCAGCTTAACTTCTCCAAAAATCACTTTGAAGATCATTTCAGTTCACTATCGTTTTTGGTTTTGACCTGGTTTTTGGCTCATCTGAATGGGGAAAATGCACGTTTTGAATGGGAAAAGTGTACATTCCTGTGCATATTTTTCAAAAGTGTGTAGATTTTCTCCAACAGTATACATGCGGAACTTGTTTTTTTAAAAATAATAATAATAATACACATTTCAAAGTGCACATTTTTAAAAAAAAATGTATTTTTCAAATCTGAGTGCAAATTCAGAAATTTGCGAACAGGTAATGTCAGTGTCCAGATTGCATGATTCTGCAAACAGAAATGAAGTTCTCATACATTCCTAAGACAGGATGGTAGGACATAGTGGGTTGAAAAAAAATCTAAAGATCTTTGGGGGTGGGAGGCTTTAGTGAATCAGAAGCTGAAGTTTCTTTTTCTTTTCTTTTTTTAACGGTTTAAAATGTTTGGGCATTTTAGAGGGTTGCCACTGTGACAAAGCAGTAGCAGCAATCGTTTTTTGATCCAGGGTGGTCTCATCCCACAGTGCATCAAAGGAATGATGCTACATCATTACATAGCCTATTTCCACCCCACCCACCCGGCAATGCACCTTTAGGGTGCCAGCTTGGGCACATGAGATGCTCATTGCTGATTCTTGTTTTTGAGTTCCACAAGGAAAGAGTTGACAAATTCTTTACAACTTGGCAAGTACGAATGGGACACTGATGAACTAAGCAGCCTAAAATCCTTGGGTGTAAAACACATATTCAGCAATGTGATAAATGATAGAGAGAGAGGCAGACAGGCAGGCAGACACACCAGTGATCAGAAATAACAGCATAGTTGTATTTGTGTCTACTCAGAAGTAAGTTTCATTATGTTCAATGGAGCTAACTCCCAAGTAAGTAGGTATAAACTGGCCTTTCTGCCTCGCCTTGCACAGCCTGGGCGTAGGGAGGCATTTGTGCATGGGGGAGAGGAAGAGAGAGGTGGCTGCCACCCATTGGTGGGTTGTTTAGGAGCAATGTGGCTGGGAGGGGATTCAAGCCCTATCTAAGGGACCTTACCCCTTCCAGACACCTCTTCGTTCTTGGCGCGGCTTCACCAGCTTGGGAACAGCAGGACAGGAGATGGAGAGACAGCGAGGAGCGCAGCAGTGATGATGGCTACAGCCTTTTAGGCCAATGGTTTGAGGGCAGCTAGACTCGACAGGAGTGGGTGCCCCGTCCGTGCTTAACACCCGGTCGTGCTCATCATGTGGGCGAGGCACGGAGCAGCACGACTGCTACTCCAGCAGAGGGTTCTTTCAGTCCGCTGTGGCAGACATTTTTTGTTTCATTGTAGTGGGCAAAGGGCTTGGGGGAGGCAGCAGTAACAGTCTACAGCCTCCCTGGTGCCTGCCGGCCTGGGCAAAACTGGAGCACAGGGACCAGCAAGCAGCTGGGGGGGAGGGTTCTTTTAAAGGACACTCCGTCAGTTGTGGCCAAGGAAAAGCGGCGTTGAGCTGTTAGGGACGGGGATGGCGGCCTTTCCCTGGGGCTCAAGCCAGGCAGCCCCACGGGACTAGGTTTACAGCACCACAGCCAAGGGCTAGGGGGTGTGGTGGCGATTTCGGCCCCATGGCTGTGGTGGGTTGAAAACAAAAAAATTTAACCTGCTATTGCCTCCAGTGCATGATTTACAATTTTGTTGCTGGTTTGGGGGGCAGTGGGACTGTCTGGTCATATTGGGTGGTATAAGCTTTCAAGATACAGGGTTTTGTTCCCACTTTGCCCTAGAATCCTGGTTGCTCAATAAGAGATATTAGCAAGATCACAGAAGTGGGGATTGATAAGGGTGACATTTCTATCAACAACAAAGTAGAAATAACTTTTATTGAGAATAATTCAGGATGCCACCCAAAAAAGGTGTAGGTGGCCCAAACGGAAAGGGAAAAGCTAATCGTACCCAGGCAAAACGTACTAGGAGTAGGGATGATTCTTCAGATGAAGAAATGAATCACAACATCACCCAAATTCTGGCTAGAATACAAGACATGGAAAAGGGAAAAGGGGTGAACCCAGTACCATTGCCAGCACCACAGCCAAGGGGAAGGGGATCATCTCACCAAACAAGGAAACAAGCACAAATTAATTTGTTACACTCTCTTTCCACTAGATTGGATGCAATCAAAGCTTCTTCTAGCAACGCCTCAGGACAGCGCCAACACATGGAGACAGAGTGGAATAATCTGATCGTCCCGCCAGTAGCTAACCCTGAGCCGACCCAACATGAAGATATAATTGCCCAAGCACCAACTGCACTTCCAAGCAGTGCAATGCATGGTACATCTGTGGGGCAAGGGGAAGTTGTGGGCGCTAATAAGCAGTCCCCTTTTCAACATTTGGGCCCTATGTTGCCATGGGGTTGGTACCCTTGGATGACGGGGATGACCTGGCCTCAAATGGCGGTACCAGGTGCTGTGGGGCCGGGGGAAAAGGCGGCTCTGATATTTACACACATCCCTTCCACAACTAATACCCCAGTGGGCAGTCTAACATCAGGCCAAGAGACGTCCGAGCATGTTAACCAAGTAGCGGGTCATCTGACAGAAAATGTGCAAACTCCTCCTACTATTACCACTAGCACAGTAGCTGAGATCATATTGCTTAGTGTGACAGTAGCCAAAACTACCCAGGCATCGCGAAGTGTAGCCACTACGACAAATGCACAAACAGGGCTAGCATGTGCAGTAGTTCGGGTGATATATCAGCAGTGAGGGCAGAGTCAGGACAGAAAATCAAGGATCCTTTCGCAGGGGCTGACAGAGGGGCAATCCCTAAGGGAAGCGCTTCGTCACCTCTGGGATATCACCTGCCTCCAGCGACATGGGAAAAAATATTGAGAGGCGAGTTTATAGATATATTTTCCTTGCTCTTTAGAGAATTGGAGAGCAATGAAAAAGACAAATTTGTCGAGAAGGAGGTCGAAAGGCTGAGGAGAAGAAGGGTGGCCTGAACATGGGACAACTGGCTTCCCGGATGCCTTATCTATATGGGAGTGATACAGCAGCACTTCCCAGAATGAGGTTATATTCTGACAAAGTATCTCGATGTTATAGATCGAGAATACACTAAGGGTGGGACTTGGCTTGCCTATGATGAATCATTTTGTCGTAAGGCAGCTTTTGACCACTCCCTATTATGGGATGTCAGGGACCAAGATTTATGGTTGCAATTTATGACACCTGCCTGCTGAGCACCCTTTGGGAGATTGGCAGGACGACATTGAGCAGACCATGTGGCAGTCAATAGCCCCTAGCACGTGAGTTGGTTATTTCAGAGCAGGTAGGGAGTTCTCTACCTTTAGGGATGAGATGTGGATGCCTCAAACATGGCCAATTCCAGTAGAGCACATTTTACAGTTTTGTGTGGCCTCTTACAAAAAAGGCCTCTCCACTAGGACAATAGCCGGTAAGTTGGTTGCTTTTGCCTTCCTGGCAAAGTCACGGGGAGTAGAGGATAACACAATGGATGATGGTACAGCGGGCATTGAAAGGATGGTCTAAGACATCCTCACATCTGCTGGATGCTAGAGTCCCTATATCCCTGGATATTTTGCTAGGACTAAGAGACAAATGGTCCCTACTATGTTATTCTCAATTCGAGACAGCTTTATTCCATGCTGCGGCATTGACTGCATTTTTTGGAGCATTGTGGATATCGGAGTTATTGGCCATATCAAAAGGCGACAGCACGGAATGGGCGCTGCAATTTTATGATTTGCAGTTTATCACAATGGGAGTGACAATTAAGTTGAGAAGGTCCAAAACCGATCAAGAAAGAAGGAGCTCCAATATCTCCTTGTCCCAGGCTCCGTTACCAGAACTTTGTCCAGTTGGGGCGCTTAGGGATTACGTAGCCCTGCGAGGCAAGAGCCAGGGTTTTTATTTCGCCACCAGGACCAATTGCCTCTTACAAAATTTCAATTCTGGTCAGTCTCTAGAAAAGCTTTACAATCAATGGGCTTGGCGGGGAGCCAGTTTGGCACCCATTCCTTCCGGATTGGGGCAGCATCTACAGCGGCAGCGATTGTTTTTTTCCCCAGCTAATATTCAGGCAGTCGGCAGATGGAGGCTGAAGGCTTTCCAAACATATGTGCAGCAATTCCCGGGAAAAAAGTAGCATATGGTGGGAAACTAATTTCTCCATGTTTATTTCTAGATCTCTGGAGCTTCACAACCCCAGTGTGCATGACCATCTGCGGACCTAGCATGGTCTTTTGGGCCAGACGGAGGGCTTCCAGTTCCAGCTTTGGAACACAATTAGGATTGAGCCACTGCGCCAACATTCAACTGTTGGGTAAATGTGGCATGCATTAGGAGCACCTCCTGCCCACCTTATTCCAATGGCGTATGGCCAGCGTCCCACCCCAGGTGCTGGTCATGCATCTGGGAGGTAATGATCTGGGGTTGCTGAAGGGTAAGCGATAGATTTGACCAGGAGGAAGCTTTACAGGCAGGTTGGTGTACACTTATTGGATCTTGGTAATGATTTATTTTTGTGTGATCTGCAAAAGGGTTTACAAAGTATAATTCTATCTGGTGGGGGGAGCAACCAACCAAGTCGCTTGATGCTCCCCATGGCGGAAAGGTATGGGCATCCAGGTCAGAATTGGGAATGATGAGCATTTACAGGCACTGTTGCTGTGATTAGAAATACCTGAGGCTCTCAGCTTTGAGCCCTGAGGCCTGGCTGGCGAGATAAGGATTACCTTTGAGGCCAACCTTTCTCACCTGCCCGGAACCTTGTGGTACAGGGGGAGGTGACACCAGATGGTTTCCCTACCCGAAAAGGGAGGGCCCGTGAAAGGGCAATTTGCACCTCACCTAATCATGGGCCTTGAATGGCTCACCCGATTTAGGATGGGGCCTGGTAACAGGCCCATACTAGATGCCCTTATAGGTTCCCCCTTTTGCAGTTCGTGATATAAAATGTGGCTCTATTTAAACCCATATCTTGTGTCTGACTCTTCATTTATCTACCTCCACTTTGCAGTTGCATCCTAAATGAGCAACACTATCACAGGTGTTCCAGTATATGTTTTGGAAATAAAGGAAGGAAGGAAGGAAGGAAGGAAGAAAAGAAAAGAAGAAAAGAATCAGGAATAAATGTGCAATCCCATCATGGAAGCCCCAGTATAAATTTTGCTTTCCCACAATTTATCTTTCCCCACTGTCAAAGGAACCGGTATCCTGCATCTTATTAAATCCTGTATCTTATTAAATTTGCCGTAGTTGTATGTGATTTGAAAGACCATTTTTAAATTGTGCATCTTTAGAGCTTACTGATTTAAAACACTTAAACATATATTACTAGGTCTTCCAGCAGTTTTGATTTGACAGATTAATCAGAAAATCTCTTCTTCTGACTTCTTTGTCCAGAATTTGTGTACAGTTTGTAATCTCTTTAATATAATCTTTTTCAAAGATAATTCTTCAGCGATAAATAAGGGGATCCTCAAAACAGCAAGAGAACTTGAACAAATGTTCACCCTGACATATATGCACTTGCATGTGTTAATCCTTTTCTCCTACCATATTCATGTGTTGAGAAGTGCAGTAGTCATGAAACAGGTAGAGAACACAATCACACTAAACTAAAATTAAAGAATAAAACATTGTCCAGATATTTAAAAAAATGGAGATACGTTTTCAGTAAAAGCCTTCCAAGCATTTGCAGGTTCATGCTGCGCAACTGTCCAGTCACAATGCTCTCTGTCTGGCTCCATTGGCTGGATGTGTCATTTATGTATTTATTTATTTATTTATTTATTTATTACATTTGTATACCACCCCATAGCCGAAGCTCTCTGGGCGGTTTACATAGGATTAAAAACAATTAAAAACAATATACAAAAATTAAAACAGCAAAAATATACAACATACACACAATCTGTACATTTAAAAACCACTTCAACACTTCAAAAAGCTACAAAAACAAAACAAAACAAACCCAGGCTCCTCAGATATTGCCAAATGCCTGAGAGAAGAGGAAAGTCTTGACCTGGCGCCGAAAAGATAACAATGTTGGCGCCAGGTGGGCCTCGTCGGGGAGATCGTTCCACAATTGGGGAGCCACCACAGAGAAGGCCCTCTCTCTTGTTGCTGACCTCCGAGCTTCCCTCGGAGGAGGCACTCGGAGGACGGCCTTAGATGTTGAACGTAGTGTTTGGGTAGGTTCATGTCGGGAAAGGTGTTCCATCAGGTATTGTGGTCCCAAGCCATGTAAGGCTTTATAGGTTAAAACCAGCACCTTGAACCGGGCTCGGAAACATACAGGCAGCCAATGCAAGCGGGCCAGAGTAGGTCTTATATGTTCGAACCTACTGGTTCCAGTTACCAATCTGGCCGCTGCATTTTGCACAAGCTGCAGCTTCCGAACCACCTTCAAAGGCAGCCCCACGTAGAGTGCATTGCAGTAATCTAACTTGGAGGTTACCAGAGCATGCACAACTGAAGCATTGGATCTGCATTGGAACAGCATGGATCTTTTTCCAGAGCCACCAGTTCTTATGCATGACTAGAACGAGTGAAGGCTGGTGGCTCCGATTTCGATGGGGCTATGAATCCATTCCAGGTTTCAGTCAGAACCATCCGGATCTCTAAGCTATCCAAGGTTCTGAACCTATTTTGGAGATGGAATCCTTCAGCCAATGAGGGGATACTCTAATAGAGGGGTACATTTCAGCCTTACCTGCAGAGGCAGGTGGTTCTGCCTGGGCTTCTGTGGCCAGTGTAAGCTGCAGATTTTGGAGGACCCTTGGGCGAGTCACCCCAATGGGTTCCCCTCCCTCAGTAAGTCTACCTTCTTACCAACATTGTTGCCAGCTGTTGCTCCTCCTCCTCCTCTTGTTCCTCATCATCTCCACCACCTGCTTGCTTGCCAGGCAGAAAGCCAATGGGCAAATAGGCAGGGGCATTTACTGATTTTCCTAAACACCCCCACTGTTACCTGGGCCAGAGTGAAAGTAAGGTGAATAAGCAGGATGTAGTGGAGAAGAGGAGGAGGAGCTCCAGGGGACTGTTGCCAGTAGGCCCCCTGCTAGAATGTGGGCCTTCAGCAGATGTCCATCCATGCTGAGCCTTGACACCAGTTCTATCTGTGGCCATTTTAAGCAAGGAAGATTTGTGATTTCCTTTGATGGCCATGGCAAGTCTGAAGGTAATGCACTGTTAGAAATGGTGACACATGATCTAGCAAAGATTCCACTATGGGGATGACCATTTTCTCTGCTGATCACAGCCATTCATTTGGCCTTGTATGCCACAGGTCCAAAGACTATGATGACTGAGGAACCTCACTTCAGCATAGATCTCTAGATTCTGCCCCAAAGGTGAACATGAAAAGAAGGTAGTTGTTGACAGAGCAAAAACTAGAACCTACTTCAGTCCTCAGATATGGCCAGAGACAGGTGATAAGCTTTTCCCAGAATGCTGAAGCTGGAATGAAAGAGGACTTGTTGATGTGAATACATATATCCTACTTTCACTTTAAGTAAACAGGCTTTAGCATTGTTTCAAAAATGTGTGTCACCAGATATAACAGTGACGGAAAAGGCATGGGCATGATGCTGTTATCATATCACGTTGAATTTTCTGAAAAACTATTGTCTGCTCTCATGTTTATTGTAAACATAGACCTCTGATGTGCTGTGATCGCATTTGATTGCATTTGGTTTGTCCTAATCCTGTCTGATAGATTAGATAGATGATAGATGATAGATAGATAGATAGATAGATAGATAGATAGATAGATAGATAGATAGATGATAGATAGATAGATGATAGATAGATGATAGATAGATAGATAGATGATAGATAGATAGATAGATAGATAGATAGATAGATAGATAGATATGCAAACTGTGTAAGCTCACCCAGTTCACATAAATATCTTTAGGTATCTACAATGTTAAGATTAAAACTTTACAGATGCACCAGTGGAAGGAATTCAGGCAGTGAGGCTGTTCTTTGAACTGTTCTGCAAGAGTTAATCGAAGGCCTTGCCCAATGTCTTGAGCTACTATGCACCTTGAAACGTTGGACAAGATCATGCACAAGTCACTGTGCATAACTTTACACCAATGGAAGCACATGTCTGGATTTCAGTTCTCTTTTCTTACACTAAATCCAAAAAAAGTCTTTCTGTATATAAATATCCATCTACACCTTTAGGAAATGAAAATAGTCCATTCATATATGCCAACCCTTGTGGAACAGATTGTCCTCTGACAATCTTCTTTAGGGTGTCCTTCATTGCCTGTTTTCTTTTCATCCAAGCCATTAACTGGGGGGATGGTGAGATATGCTGGTGAAAGCTTGGACAAGGCTGCAGATGGCTCATTCCTTTAACTCAACTAATGCACATGCAGAGGAATTTATGTTGTAAAATATTACTATTAGGTCATCCAGATGTCACGTACAGTCGTCACCAAGCAGTTGATGCTCCTCATGGACTAAGATCAAGCTAGTTTGAATAGGTCAGCAAAATCAATATGGATTCGCAACCAAGGCTTCCCAGCTTCCCAGGAAAATGTCAACTTTGGATATATCAAGTAGCCTGACAAGTACTGGACTCATTTTATATATTTTTGACAGCAGAGGGTTGACTCCAGATTTCATCACACTAAGGCCCTTTCCACACCATAGGGGCTGAGAGGGCTGGAAGCGGGGAAACCTGGAAGTCGCAACTTCTGGGTTCGGCGCAATGAGGCCGCACCACAATGCAGCGGCCCAGGCTTCTCCTGGGCCACCGCAAGTTGTGCCGGCCATTCCAAAAAAAAAGATCCGCGGAGGTGGACACAAGTGCTCATGCACAAAAGGTTAGTTTATTTTTTAAAAAATCACCCCCCCCCCACCATCCTAGGGATGGTGATTTCACTGTCCCCCCCTCCTGATGGCCTTGGAGCTGCACATTGCAGCTCCATGGCCATTGGTGCAGCCACACTTACCCCCAGGTAAGCATGGCTGCGCCCGGGATGGTTGGCCACACCAGCTGCCCATCTCGCTTCCCCCCGGGGAGCAGGGAACGAACCGGGCTAATAGCATTCCCTGAACTCCCGGGAAAATGGAGGGCTGGCCCCTGCCTGCTTGTGGGATGCTCTGTGAATCATGCAGACTCTCCGCGAGCAGGCAGGGGAAGCCCCTTGAAAAATGGCGGGTACGGAAAGGGCCTTAGAGTAGACCAGTGCTGGGGAAACTTAGGCCCAAATGATTGGTGGTTTCCTGTCCCTTGTACAATGCTTTCTAAATTCTAAAAGGCTGAAATGCCTTTCCAAAAGCTTAGTTACTGGCAGTAAGAGCTTTAAGCTAAAATATATTGGTCTGGGGGGCTACCTTTTGCCCCACCATCACTGGAACACAGCCCCTTATCCCTTAGGCTGAAAGAGGTTCCCCACCCCAGGATTAAACCCAGTGCAATCAGTGAGACATAAGTAAATCGTGATTGGCCTAAATACCATTGATTTCAATAGGTCTGCTCGAAGTATTGGATCCAACCCAGAGTGCATCCCAGGACAGGCAACATAATTTTTTAGAACTATTTTGTTGTCTTTGCATCAGTTAACAAACTAACAACTTGTCCTTATGAGCCATTGGCCATTCAAATAGGTCCAGCTAGAAATCTAAGTAACTATTTTGGCTGTACACCAATTTAATCTTTAACAATTCTGTAAGAAATACAAGGAACTGGCTTTTAAAATAATAATAATAATAATAATAATAATAATAATAATAATAATAATATAATAATAACAACAATAATAGATGTGGCAACTCTATTTTCCTCTAATGTGCCTTTGGGTCTATCTCTCCCCCCACCCTCCCTGTTAAATGGCAGGATGGAGTATCTGAAACAACTTGGCAGTAACCTCAATTGACTGAGACTAAGTAGAGTTCAGAGGAATGTTAAGCTGAATAACCAGAGCAATCTCTTTAGGAGAAATGGAGAGGAAGATTGCCGTAAAGTGTCTGGCCCAGTCTACCCAGAGCCTTAAGAGCAACCAGCATACAGTGTCTATTCTCAGCAAAGACAGGAATTCAACAGGAAAAAAATGTTTATGAGCATATTTCCCAGCATCCCAGTGAACGTGATTTCCCTGGTTAATTGGCTTTACTTTCCTCCAAACTCTACTTAGTCTCAGTAAATTGAGATCCATAACAAGTTGTTTCAGATACAAGTTGTTTCAGATACGTAAACTGATTTTGGACTTCATAGTCCCTATGTGGGACCTCAGGCTTCAATTCTGACTCTGCAAACTATTTTATTTCACAGTTAACTGCTGCTTCCATCCACACTGCTGTCACATTTCCTAGCAAGAAATGTATTGTTTGGATTTTTATTTTTCATTTTTAAGAAAATAATTCTCCAGAAAGTGCCAATGTTTGATTTTCAGGCAACACAGCAAGGTAGGGTCTTTATATTATGTGCAGCCACAGTTACGGATGTCCAGAGTTTATGAAATTGGTCCCGCGTGTGTTTCGTGTCATCTGCTCACAGACAGATTCGAATTTTCTTTGCCAATGGGCACTCATCAGCGAACCGCCCTCACTCTGGAAATTACTCATTTCCCCCCATTGTGTAAATGCAAGAGGAAAAGCACTAACAGAGCACAAAATGGAGGCTCTGAATGCCTCGCAGGCGTTCGAGGAGTGGGTCTCCAAATGCGCCTCAGGCATCCAATTGGGTCTGCGGGGGGGGGGGGGGGGGACACAGTAGAGTCTGTTGGACTCCCGGACTCAGTTGGGTGCTCACGACATCCCTACTACCCTGGCAGTCAGCTGCCCAAAGTAAGGGAGGCTAGTCAGTGACACTGGGCTGCCCCTGTGGTGTCACCTGATTTCTCAGAACAGAGGGAGGATGAGCTCTTGTGTATGTCCCAGTGGGACTTTCCTCCTTGGAGCAGCAGGCCCAGTGGCACAAAAAGCAGGTCGTTAGGGCCTCGTCCCCAGGGCTTACAGTGGAAGCCCTGCAGTGCCAGTCATGCAAACTGAGAATTCTCTCACTATGACTCCCATTTCCTCAGGTGCTCCATGAAAAGGGGGAATGGTGGCATTGGGCCCTTTGGCAGCCTTCAGGTCCTTGAGGATGTCTGGCTTTGGAGTCAGTCCTGCTAGCTTTTATTTGTTTGTTTGTTTGTTTATTTATTGCATTTATATCCCACCTTTTGTCCTTCAGGGAACCCAAGGCAGCATACATAATCTTCATCCTCCTCTCCATTTTATCCTCACAACAGCCCTGTGAGGTAGGTTGGCCTGAGAGTCGGTGACTGGCCCAAGGTCACCCAGTGGTTTTCCATGGCCACGTAGGTACTAGAACCCAATGTCCCAACTCCCAGTCCAACACTTTAGCCACTGCCCCACTCTGGCAATTGCCTATGTTTGCTTATGGCATAGTGTTATTGAAGAATGAGAAAATGGAAGAGTTTGGAAGAGGAAGTCCCCAGTTTCACAATACTATTCCACGTCCCAAGCTGAGCTGAGGTTCCTTGGTGTTTGGCCCCAGATTCTAATGGGTTTCTCCCCTGTGACCAAACAACTCTCCCTGCCAGCAACCCCTTGCATAAGGGAAGGGCAAATTAGCATGAGGTAGGACTTCCTAGAGGCAGGAAAGGCTTTGTGAGCCCTATCCTTAACAGGCTTCAATGCTGCTGGGCTCACAAGTGTCCTTGCCTGCCAGTTGGATGGAACCTATAGGTGTCTGCACCTTCCAGTTCAATGGATTGAATTGGGAGGCATAGGAAATAGCAATTGCCATGCATCCTAGCAAAACAAAACACCTACACACAAGACAAGACCTCTCCTTATGTCATGAAGGGCAGAACGGCATCTGAGTTTTGGAGGTACTGCGTTACTTGGAGGGTGACAGGTACAACAAGACCTCTGGCCTAGTGGATGGAAAGTTGAAGAATTGAGGATTGTTTTGAGAAAGTCTGTTTTTCTGTAAGCTTATTATCTGTCTCTGTTTCTCATGGGAAGTGCTAGCTGAGGCCTTGAGTTAGTTTCCTTGGGAACAAAGAATGTTTTGAAAAGGTGGGAGCTCTCTTGCAAGCTGTCACTCACATTGTGGCATCATCAAGAGGAGGTTGAACTGTGCCGCCCCATTGGCACATGGTTTGGTTTACAGGTCTGATGACCTGTCTGTCAAGTGGCTTGGAATAAGCCAGGCCTCCAGTCTATAAGCAAAGGGGAAGGACCTTTGCTAGAGATCATCATTTCAACGCTTGCCTGAATCCCCTTTGTGTTTGGATTCTACCTGTTTGGAGATTTTTGGAAGCACTCTGTACATGTTCAATTGCTACTTGGACTTGGAATTTCTAAGGATTGTGCCATGGAAAGTGCTCTGAGGCTTTACATAGACTTGGACTTGTTGCTCTGCTGTGTGTGTAGCCTGTGAGAGAGCTTCCCCCCCAAGAGCTAAAGTACTTGTGGGGGAAAGTTTCCTAGGCCAACATTCTCTGCTCTGGATTGTGTGTTGTGTGGCCTGAGAGAGAGCTTTCCCCGGAGCTAAAGTAAGTGCAGGGGAAAGTTTTCTAGGTCAATAAGGTTTGTTCCTTGGGGTCTTGCTTACTTTGATCAGCTCAGCATTTCTGGCAGGCTGGGTGTGGTTAGCGCTAGACCGATCTGTCTCTGCCAGGCTCTAGGCAGCCCTGTCCCCTGGAGCACTTCCTTGAGCTCTAGCCATGTTCTTGAAAAATCAGCATGTGTGGCATCTGGAAACATTCAGATAGTATAGGGGCTAACCCTATACTTCTCTCCCCCGAGTGATTGCCTAAAAGATCATGTCAAAATTGGAACCTAAAGCTTTCTGGCCATTAATAGCTTTAAGTGGATGTATGCAAAAATGAAACCATCATGCTTACAATCTGTGTGATTTTGCCAATAAAAAGAGTCTCACTGTCTTGAGTGTCTTGTCAGTTTGCCTAAGCTCGTGAGGAGAAGCCTGGGGATGGGCAAGCTCACGACAGTGGGGTCTGCTTCACTAGTGCTAGAGAACCACAGCTTTTTACATTCATGCTTAAGTCAAAATCTTCTATACTTGGTGTGGCCACCCTAAAATACCACAATCTCATATTAGGGCTTTAGAGCTGCAAGAACATGTAAATGGCCTTTGTAATCCAATTGTCCTCCCATTTCCTGAAAGTTGTCTTGTCTTGTCATTCTCAGGGCATTTTAGAATTTTATTTTATTTACATTTGGTGGTGCTTCTGGGCTTACCTTATAGTTGAGAGGTGACCCTGGTATGTTGTTGCTGCTGCTGCTGTTGTTGTTGTTGTTGTTGTTGTTCCCTGTTGTGCATCTCTCTCTCCGTTGCTCTGCAGCCTTCCCAGCTGCCCACAGATCATGAACTGAATAAGATCCATGAAAGTAATTGCCTAATGACATTTCCCCCTGGGTGAAAATGGACAGGTTGCAGGCCTCAGGAGGGGTGATTTACAATGAAAGGCAGGACACTCACTCACTCACACACACACACACACACACCTTGGCCACTCTATAACTAAGGCCCTTTCTGCACACTAAGGGCAGAGAGGGTGGGAAGGGGTGAAACCTGGAAGTAGCCACTTTTGGGTTTGGCTCAATGAGGCCGCACCACAATGCAGAGGCCCAGGTTTCTCCTGGGCCACTGCAAGTCATGCCTGCCATTTTTGTTTTTCAAAAAAGATCCGTGGAGGTGTGCACAAATGCTCCTATGCAAAAGGTTAGTTTATTTTTTTAAAAAAAAAACTCCATGAGATCGCCCCCCCCCCCGCCATCCTAGGGATGGCAATTTCATTGTCCCCCCCCTCCTGATGGCATATCCAGTGGAATTTTAGAATGTTTTAAGGATGTTTTAGGACGTTTTACGATGTTTTAATGCAGTTTTAATAATATGTGTCATGTTTTAATCAGTTTTATGTATTTTATCATGTTGTTGTTCCCCGCCTCAATCCAGACGGAGAGGCAGGTAAGAAATAAATTGTTATTATTATTATTATTATTATTATTATTATTATCGGAGCCATGCGGTGCAGCTCCGTGGCCATCGGTGCAGCCACGCTCACTCACAGGTAAGCGCTGCTGCGCCCGGGATGGTTGGCCACACCAGCCGCCCATCTCACTTCCCTCTCAGGAGCAGGGAACAAACCTGGATAATAGCATTCCCTGAACTCCTGAGAAAATAGAAGGCCACCTCCTGCCTGCTTGTGGGATACTCTGTGTGTCATGCGGACCCTCCGCGAGCAGGCAGGGAAAGCCCCTCGAAAAATGGCTGGTGCGGAAAGGGCCTCCGGTTAGGTGCACAAACCCTGCATTAGGGAAGGGGGAAGAAATAAGTTGGGTTCACATTTTAAGGAGAGCTTACCTAATTTCATGCTTTCAAACCATTACATGACCCAGTATTGAAGTAAGATTCAACTGCCAGTTCAGTTTGCTTTCGTGGGTGCCATCTTGTCCTTCGCCTCAGGCAGCAACAGTAGAAAACGTTACCTTCCTCCTCCTCCAAAAATGTCTTCCTCCTCCTCCCAAAATGTCTTCAGATACCTTTGTGCCAATGACAACTTGAACACTACGATCATGGGCAGTTACAGGGTTAATGCATGGTTAGGCATCCTAATAACTACATCTCAAAGTTTGTCAGCAAAGGAGATATCTTCCAAATATGAAGAGGCATTTTCTGCAAAGAATCCCTCATCAAAGACAATAGAATATGAAGGTACGAGCTCGGGTGTTTTCAGATTGCCAAGCAAGCAATTCAAAACCCTGAGGACAATGTCTTATTCAGAGACCTGAAATACAAATGAATAGTAACATTGACAACCTACAGCCAAATGCAGGGGACAGACAACTTGAACGCTTAATGAGGAAGTCTTTGTGCAAACACAGTGCTTTAAATGAAGCAGAGAGATATCTATGGATCTGTAACGCAGGTTAGTTGGACAATATGCATGTCATCTGGATATTTGGGTGGTTGGCTAATGTCCAAGTGAACCATCATAATGCATAGTCTTTGTTCTTTCTTTGGCAAAGAGATACATGGAAGCCAACTCTCTTTTGAGAGCCCCAGAACATTGTGACAATATCTAAACCCAAGTTGTGAAGTAATTATATTTTACAAGTCTCCGTGAGCATGGCAGAGGGCCTTTTCCTCACTGCTGAATGACCATAACCATCCCATACATACCTGGAATTAGATCTGTGTGAAAAGGACATGCCTTTCCTGTGGTTAATTTATGACATGGAGTCTATATGGCATACCCTACATGTGCAGTGTTACAAAAGTACAATTTTTCGATTGATGGATAGATGAGTTGGTGGCTTGATGGATGGTCATTTTTATATTTTGTTAGTAATGCCAATCTCCCCTTTTAATTTTATTGAGCACTTTGGGAGATTTCTGGAGGAAACATGTACCTTTTCAAGTTTTCTGAGGAAGTTCAGAAAAACCAAGCACAGAAGAGCACCTCCCCTTCTGCAAATGACCTTGCAAAACCATAGCAAAGGGTGGAAGGAACTGGTGGAGGGGTTGCCAGACGCTGACCTGGATGTTCCTGAGCATGCTCAGCAGCTTCATTTCCTCTGGGGGAGTTGTAGTTTTTTATGCCTCTTACTCCCCTCAGGAAAAGTATAGGCAAGTCTACAGCTAGAGTGTCCACTTATATATATTGATGAAGATTTAGAAATAATTACTATAACTTAAGAAGAAATACAGTACATCTCACCATGGTGAGCAAGATCAGCCAGGTGACCTTTATGCCTGCTCAATCTACTACCCATGCATTCTCAATGAAGAACTTCAAGGCCCCTGCTGCTCTCCCTCCTTATAGATCTTTGAATTTAAACTGGACTTGGACTGGACAACCCATCAAACACAGGACACCTTCAACTAGAAGACTGACCGCTCTTCAAACAGAGGGCTGTCCTCTGCAAAGTAGGATAGCTGGGCCTAATCCACACCAAGAAGGATATAGCACCATGAAAGCGGTATGAAAGTGGTATATAAGAGGCAGGAGCCACACTACTGCTTTATAGCAGTATTGAAATGCACTGACCTCGATACTTGAGGAAGCGCCTCTCCCTATATCTGCCTGCCCAAGACCTGAGATCTGTCAGAGGAGCCCTTCGCTTTGCCCCACCAACACAAGATATACACTATAGTGGGACATGGGAGAGGGCTTTCTCTGTTGTGGCACCCCCAGCTGTGGAATGTCCTCCCCCTGGAGGTTCAACTGGTGCCGGCACTGGCTTCATTTTGGCACCAGTTTAAGACATGGCTTTTTAATGAAGCCTTTGATGGCTAAACAAGTAATTTTAACTTGTTTTTATGCTTTATGCTTTTAAATTTTGTATATTGGTGTTTTAATTGTTCAATGTTTTTAATTTTTGTAAACCGCCCAGAGAGCTTCAGCTATGGGGCGGTATATAAATGGTATAAAATAAAAATAAATAAATAAATAAATAAATAAAATCCACCAGCCTGCACACTGTCTTGTTTTAATTGGATTTTACTGTTTTAAAATTTCATATTGGCTTTAACATATTAATGATTTAATTTGTTTTAAAATTGTATATTTATTGTTCTTTTTTATCTGTACGCTGCCCTGAGATCCTTGTGATATAGGGCGGGATATAAATGTTTTAAATAATAAATAAATAAATAATAAACTGTTGGGGACCATTGACACATACTGCTTTCATACCGCTTTCATAGTGCTATATCCTGCTTGGTGTGGCTCCTGCCTCTTATATACCACTTTCATACCACTTTCATAGTGCAATGTCCTGCTTAGTGTAGATCTGGCCTTGGTCACCTATCTGCTGCTAGGCCACAGACTCACATATCGATGTTTCTCCTTGCCCATTGTCACATACATACACAGAGAGAGAGAGAGAGACAGAGACAGAGAGAGACAGAGAGAGACAGAGAGAGATAGTGAGTGTGAAGAAGACAAAACTGCCATCTGGAAATATATATATATATATATATATATATGGTGATCAGAAGCATAAAGCAAAAAAATAAGATCTCACTGGCTTGTCAAATGTCCTCCCATTTCTTGATATCAAGTGCTTATTCTTATCAATAATTGTCAGTTCCCAAGATCAATGTCCTGCGTGAACTTCACACTTCCTAGATTGTGTTTAAGGGACCAGGCCCACCTTTTATGTTCATTTGTTTCAAGAATGTCTTGCTGGAAATTCAAACCAGTCCTAGGTGAGGCCAAGGATCTCTCTAGACATAATGATCTTTATACATCTCTGTGGAAGGCTCTTCTTACCTTCTCTCCAGTTCCACTGGAAGTATTCCTTCCATCCTCGTCGCTTTATTATTGTCCTAGATAGCGTCCTCCGGGTATAGAAAAGCTGGCAAAGGTGAAACCTGAGCTACACGAGAGCCTTCAAAACACCCCACAGTTAGAAGGAGCCACAATGGATACTCCTCACTGTGGGATGTCCGAAGACTCTTGTGGGGCTCAGGTTTCACCTTTGCCGGATTCTCTTCCTCGTGGATCAGATGGCTCCTTCAGAATTGTGTGTCTGTGTTTTTGTGAGCACGTTGAAGCAGGAAAGGGTGAAATGCTTTTTGAAAGTCTCCACCTCCTTCAGGAAAATGGTCGGGGCACCGAAAAAGCCAGTACGTTGAACCTGGATGCTATTAAAACATGGGTCACCTTGGATATACGCAAACCGTGTTCAAAGGATTCCCAGAACAAATATTTCAATTCAAACATAATCTGGATAAAGGTACATTATGCAAGAAATATGTTAGATTTCTTCTCCAGCCATCTACAAATCACTAGGACCAGCTGGTCACAGACCCATCCTAGATAACTGGGATCAGAAATAAATTGAGAGACTTCTAAATCATTGAAGACGTGGTTATTGAGCTACATTGGTTTAAGGACAGCGACATAAATGACTGGGGTATTCACTCAGAGTACTTTATGAAGCAGATCCACTGTGCAGGTTTTGTGTGACCTGCAATGACTTTAACGTCTCAGTAAATCACAAAGCTTAACAAATATTAAGATGGCAAAGATTACCTGTGTGTGCCAGATTTTATCTTTTATCCATTATCATTTAGGAAATGAAAAGCTTGAGTCAGAAATCAGACAGTCGGTCACATGACAAGGGCAATCTGTCAGCCTTCCAAGACAGCAACCTGCAGCAATATGTATATTCATTAGTGTGTGTGTGTGTGTGTGTGTATTTGCAAATTCACATCCGTGAGTGTGCATCTTTGCACAAATACATATGCAAATATATTCAGTTGTGTGTATGTGTGTATCTATCTCAATTCTATAGCTAACCCCAGGAAATACACATGCATACCACTATTTGCATGCTTGTTTGGCTGGCGCTAACTTTAGAATTTAGGTATTTCAAAGAATCATTCTGAGCAATCATATAGACCAATTTCACTGGGAATGGGAGAGATATGCTGATGCTATACAATTGAAATGGCCTCTGTATCTTATATTTTATTCATTCATTCATTCATTCATTATATTTTTATGATATTAGTTGTTTTTTATGTTTTATGTTTTTTAATTTTGTATATTGACTTTTTAATGTTCGATCTTTTAATTTCTGTAAACCACCCAGAGAGCTTCGGCTATGGGGCGGTATATAAATGTAAATACTACTACTACTACTACTACTACTATTACTACTACTACTAATAATAATAATAATAATAATAATGTATACCATCCAACAGCCAAAGCTCTCTGGGCAGTTCACAACAATTGAAACAATAAAATCCAAGATGGTAAAACACAATATAAACATTTAAAAGTTTTAAGATTAGATGTGCTCAGCCCAGGATGGGAAGGGTAACAGAAACACCCAATTCAGAAAATCTAAAAATGGTGGACAAATTATAGACATGCCCCCAGCAGCTATGGAAACACCTCCAAAGCCCACAAATCAAGATTGTGCTGGCGATGAGGACCACATGCCACTGGCAGAGAGAGAGTGCAAATGAACCCGGCTCAACAAGGACACCTTCCTGCATCATAGCATCTCCTAGCTACCTGCCGGCCCACCTTAGAGCCCCATGCTGAGGCCAGCTGAAGCCAGCTTGTGCTTCAATGTGGGTAAGGAATCCCTGTCTACCATGCTAGGGAATGGTAGACAGGAATCCCTGTCTACCATTCCCTAGCAACAAAGGAAAAAGACCTGTGACAAACTCAAAGCCTCTGCTGCACTACACCCAGGAGAAGATCCTGAATGGGAAAAAGAAAACACAGTGAATCAAGGTTGCAGAAGTCTGCCAGAGTAAGTAGGTTAGCCATCCCACGAAGGAACATATTGGAGCATCCTGGTCACTGTTTGGGGCCATGAGCTTCCCACATAGCCTGAACTAAATGGGGTGAGTAAACAAAATGGGTACTCAATAGGGCACTTGAGAGTTGGGGGGCTCTCTGGAACAGATTTTGGGGAGATACAGGATGCTACCCAGGGGGAAGTGAGGATGGGAAAGTCCCATTGTGTCAACAGAAGTCCAGTTGTGCAAGGATGGATTTTGCCCTCAAGAGAACACATTTTGTGAAGCCCTATTAAGATTATTCAATGTAGCAGATCATAGGGTAGCCAGGTGTCCTCTTTAACAGAGTACAGTCCTTGATTTGAAGGGCTGCCAGAGGACTGATCTCTGTTTTGAAGGCATCCTCTGTTTGAAAGGCTATCCAAGTCTGCTTTCAAGACTGAGAACTTTCAGGAGGGAGAGCTGGGCCTTGATGTTGCCCATCAGCAGCACCTGGGCAGCAGATTGAGCAAGGCACACAGGTCACCTGAACACAGTCTCCTGCACAATGGTGAGATGTATAATTTTCTATTTAAATTATTATAACTATTTCTAAATTTGTATCTATCCCTATAAATTAGGATATGCAAATTATATGCAAATAGGTGTCCTCTTTTGTCCTCTATTTTGGCGATGCATAAGTGGTCACCCTAAACAGCAGTCTCAAAAGGAAGGCAACAGCTTTCTGGGCACTATCTTATTTGAACTGCTTAGGGGGTGATCTGGAAGCACTCAGCACAACTGCTAAGCAGATGTGAGCCTATCAAGTGCCTGGATGGCAGACCTCCAGAAATCTTCCCAAAAGCCAAGTGAGTGGGGGTGGGGGTGCAATTATAGTTCTTGCAGGAGCTCATTCCACAGTTTGGGAGCAACATGGGAGAAAGCCCTATGACGTGTACCCAACAAATGGGCCTCTGCAGGTAATGGCTCCCCCAAAAGGGTCTTCAGCAGATCTTAATAACAAGGTTGGCAGTCCCTTAGATAGGATGTTATTTATTTAACTGATTTTCTGATTTACCATATTTATACAGTCACTCATCAACATATGTTCTCTGGGCAACTTACAAAATAACATGCAATCAAACACAATACAGTATTGAAAATACAACAAACACAGTAAAATGCAGCCTAAGCAACATTCCTTTCTTTAGCAGTGGAAAAATAAGACCAGACTTCACACACACACACACACACACACACACACACACACACATACACGTTGTTCCAATGAAAGGCCCTAGCGTTGAAAAGATGATGAAGAAGATGCCAGATGAACCTGGGGGATACTCCTAGATCCATCATTGTCACTGGAGGCCCAAGTGGCCACAACAGCTTTTACCAGTGCCTTTTACCAGTTTCCTCTGGTTCACCAGCTACGGCCAATCCTGAACATGGATAGCTTGGCCACAGTGGTTCAGGTGCTAGTAACCTCAAGGCTGGATAACTGCAATGCACTCTATGTGAAGATGCACTTAAGGCTACTCCAGAAGCTGGAGCTAATGCAGAGCTGCTGTTGGGAGCTGCCCCTTTCCAGCATGCAACTCCTTTGCTGAGGGAATTGCACTGACTGCCTATTCACTACTACCAGGCCAGGTTTAAGGTTCTTGTACTAGTGTACAAAGCCCTAAAAAAATGGGACCAGGGTACCTGAGAGAGCACATTCTCTCTTATCAACCTGCCCAATCACTGAAGTCATCAGAGGACATGCTCCTGGTGGTTGCACATGGACCTCTGGCACCCAGAGAAGAGACTTCAGTGTGGTGGCCCCCTTCCTATGGAATTTCCTACCTAAAGAGGTCAGACAAGCACCAACATTGTGCAGTTTCTGGCACTTCCTTGATTCATCAGCCACAGTTTTGTCAGAATTCTGTCTCTTTAAAAGTAATAATTATTTTAATATGATGTTTTATTCTTTTATCCTATTTTGTATTTTTATTGTTTCACCACTCTGGAATCTGTCTCGATGTGGAGCGGTATATAAATGTTGTAAATAAATAACATAAATAAATAGTTCCTATTTAAATTACAATAATTATTTCTAAATTTGCATCTATACATATATCTTAGCACATCAGTGTTAATCAGTGTTCTTTTTTGTCCTCTTTTTTGGTCATGGGTGTCTTTTGTTTTGGTGATTCACAAGTGGCCACCCTACTGTTCACGCCCCATCTTATGGTTCTTTATATTTCAACCAGACTTGAACTGGACAAATAGACAACACTTTCAAATAAAAGGCTAACTAGTTCCAGCTAAGCATATACAGAAGGAGGTGATATTTCAAGTAACCTGATCCTAAGCTATGAAGGGCTTTCAAAGATAAAACCAACCCCCTAAATTGGGCTAAGAAATGGACTGGGAGCCAGTATATTTGATACTATAATAAGTTGAGGGATATTGTTCCATTCCCAGATATAACGAACAATAAATCTCTTAGCAAAAGCCATGTCCTGCATGGCCCCAAGAAAAATTATTTGGATGCAGATCCATCATATCTGCCTCAACCTGTGCCTTCTCATACTCCATAGAATAGGAACAACTACCCCAAATGAAGACTGCAGGATTCTTCCTCTAATGTACTGATCCCTGATTGAATAGGTTGACCGACATATATAAAATACACTTGACTTACATTTCATCGTTTGAGATCTAGACATCAATTTGCCCCCAATAATATATAAAGCTCTTGTTGTATGCCAAGAATATATTGAATTGTTAGTACTTGTTACTATATACTAAAGTTAATCTTCTTTTGTTGGGATTTTTTCTTTATACATTATGGTTCTTGTACAAGGACGCAATGTGTGGTGATTCATTAGTATAATAAATTATGTCCTGTATCCTATAACTGTTACCCAAGATGTGATTCCCCCCCCCCCCTTGCAACCCTATGCTGTTTTATCTCATTGGGAACACGAATGCCCTCTCCGGGCATTCTTCTTACTGTGTTTTATGAATGCATGAGAAGAGGAGTGCTCCAACCCCATCCCCTCCTCATTGCATACATTGTCCTATATGCATGGAAGACAACAGTCTGAACAGGAGAGCCTTTTGTATCTGTGAAGGTTCTCCACACGATCACCTGCGGGGAGAGGGGGATCTGGCACTCAGCCCAGAAGATGGACAAACATTACAGGTTGGATCCAGATTTACACTGGATCAACTGCACTGACAGAAGTTGGCCTCCCCATCCCTGAAAATGCCACTCAGAGGCCTCATCTACACCAAGCAAGATATTGCACTATGAAAGTGGTATTAAAGCAGTATATAAAAGGCAGGAGCCACACTACTGCTTTATAGCGGTATTGAAGTGCACTGACAACTGTCGGGGCCCATTGACACATACCACATACAACTTTCATACCGCAATATCCTGCTTGGTGTAGATGAGGCCAGAGAGCCAGAAGGAGACATTGGTGAATGGGGTGAGTTGTGGTGTCAGAGGGAGAGAGGACCCCAAAAATCAGGCAGAGGGACTCCATAAGTGGAGCCCTTCCTCTCTTGGGAAGTCCCTTCCTTTTGCAGAAGATTATCCTGGATTCAGACCTATGAGTTGAGTGAATTCATATCCCAGATCACCACCAGCCATCCAACTGGGGCTGCATCACTAACCTTGATATCAAGGGAGGCACATATATGGAGGAGTCATTCCTTCTCCAAAGGAGCTTTCTTACATTTGGGGTTTTTGATATGACCAATTGGTGTAACTGAGCCTTAGCAAAATCTTATCCATAAATCAACTGGTCAGGCAGATAGTAGCACATAGGTGTCATATACTCAATGCTGAAACTGTGTTCTGATTGTATGGGCCGCTATTGGCTTTCTTCAAATGCTCCTATCTAATGAAGAACGTAACTCATCCCATAGGCCAGAGGAGTCACAATGGCTGCTCAATTATAAAACTCTCCGAAGTGCTTAGATAGTAATTCATGGTCTAATGTGGTGTCAAGCTGAGGAGAATAAAGGTTAACATATTCTATTAGTCCCAATTGTCAGAAGACTACCATTGAACAATATGGTTCATTAAATGCAAAATCTAATAATTATGTTCACCATAATTGAAATTATTCATAGGCACATGATCTGAATAGTTGTGATTTATTAATTTAGACATAAATTTAATTAGCAATCGATTTCAACAGCATTTTGCTCTGAGCACTATGTTTTGTGGTAAGATATATAGCATGGAAACAATGTTGGATAGGACTTGTGGAGGGTCAGGCAACAAGAGGCACTCAAGTGACAGGGCTTTGTGTTTCCTGCTTTGAAAATACAGTATTGGTGCCATGAAGCATGGGCATATTTTTTCTTTCTCTGGAAACAGTCATCGCCGTCTTCAAAAACTACAGCTGGGCTAAAATGCAAGGGTTCTCATTTTAACCAATTTACTCAAAATTACATCTTAGCTTTTTAAGGAAGGAGGAGGAGGAGGAGGAGTGCTGGCTCCAGGCTTCTGAGGGCATTTGCTAAGGACTCCCACTTCAGTGGGAGTGGGGGTGGGGGGCTGACAAGAGCTCCCTGGAGTTGCTCCTCCTCTGCACCATAGTGAAGGTGGTGGTGAAAAGGAGCAGTAGATCCCATTGTCTACTTGTTCACTGGATAGCAAGGGTAACAATGATGAGAAAGAAGATGAGGAGCAATTGCAATTGGTGAGAATGGTGATGAGAAAGTAGACTCACTGGGTGAGGGGACCCACATGCCCTCCCCAAAGCCCCACCCCAAAAGCTGACACAATACTGTGTTGCACCCTGGGGTATTTTGTTTTTACAATGTATTAACTTAATTTAAATGTGTCCATGTGGTTGAAGCCTGCAGTAACATCTTCATCCACTAGGGGCAGACTTCCCTTACCAGCACATAGTTTGGCAGTCCATTTGAAGCCAGGGGAGATGATGAGTAGGCCGAGGGACCAATTTGAACACTTGCCCGCTGCGGTAGGGCAGAGCCCTTCAAGGTCATGGAGTGGACAAATCCTTCCTCTAGGGGCCTATAGAGCTCCACCATAGCAGGGGCAATTCCTAGGGGAGCCAGCAGGCATAAATTCACTCCAATGGGTTGGGTACAATGTGTCCAACTATGACAGCTGTGTAAGTTTGCTTGAAGGCTTCGCTGTATCAAACGAAGGGCTATTCCATGCGAAGCCAGGTCCATTTGCTGGTTTTGTAATATTCGGTTTATTTGCAAATATACAGGTTGAGCATAGATGTAAATGTTTCAGATTTATTTTTTACGTTGAAGGCCATATTCTTTCCAGGGTAATCTGTCTGGCGCTTCCTAACAGTAGTGGGCTGGTTCAGAGCCAGAAATGGGCAGAGTCAGAGGAAAGGTGGACAGAGCCCAAGCCAATGCAGGCAAAGCAAGAACCTAGGTGAACAACGTTTGTAAAGTGGGTAGAATTTACAGAGTGGGCTGAGGTCAGCATGAAACTAAGACAAGGTGCACATGATTGAGGGGATACATGATAGCACTCTTCAAATACTTGAAGAGTTGTCACACACAGGAGGGCCTGGATCTCTTCTCGATCATCCCAGAGTACAGGACACGGAATAATGGGCTCAAATTACAGGAAGCCAGAGTCTGGCTGGACATCAGGAAAAACTTTCTGACTGTTAGAGCAGTACGACAAAGGAACCAATTACCTAGGGAGGTTGTGGGCTCTCCCACATTAGAGGCATTCAAGAGGCAGCTGGACAACCATCAGTCAGGGATGCTTTAAGGTGGATTCCTGCATTGAGCAGAGGGTTGGACTTGATGGCCTTATAGGCCTCTTCCAACTCTACTATTCTATGATTCTATGCTAGCCCTGACTTGAATGCTCCAATAGACAGCCAAGGTTCACTGCTCCCATATCAGATCTTCATGGAGACAGTCGGCACCTGGAGATTCTCACAGATTCCAAACTCACTTCTCAGTCTCTTCCTCCAAACTGCAGCTACTCTTTACAAACAGACATCTAGATTATCCCCATCAAAAGCATGGGGAGAATGGTTTGGCCCTTTTCCAAAATGGCTCACACATTCCAGAATAACAGTCTCCCAATTATTTCCTACTCATTGTTGGCCATTTCCCTAACAAAGGGGATATTGGCCAGTGCCATCAAGGTAATCTAAGCAGTCTTACTGGTTCCATTAACCCTCTCCTATCAGGGGCCTGATCATATAACATTCTCTTCTCTTCAGTGTTATAGGTTACTACAGGTTACTACTTCCACATTTCTGTAACTTCTTAAATTTTAGCTGTCGATTGATTGATTGATCGATTTATAATTCTTCTGGACCGTTTAATATAATATGATTTCTAAGAGGCTCCAAGAAGTTGAGGCCAAATTTAAATTATACGTAGAACAAACCCATTGATTTCAATGGACCTATTCTAAGCATGATTAAACCTGGATCTAACCTATGTTGTCCTCTGTAGAATGGAAACCCTAAAATACAGCTTCCAAAACTTTTCTGGAGTTTTTCATTCATTCATGTGGGCACAGCACTGCCTCTGACAGGGAACACACTGGGAAAAAATGCAAAGCATTATTATCCATCCAAACTGACTCAAATATCACCATTTGAGTCTTAATTCTAAATCCTTCCTATGACCAAGTGCTACACGGTGGGATTAACTACATTAATGCTTAAAGCTGTTGCTCTTTTTTTCCCTCCCCCACCTCCCAAGCCCTAGCTTGTAGCAATATAATCTTGAGGAATTCCTTATTGATAGAGATTTTGAAATGAAAAATACTATTACGATTCCCTGGCTTCTGGCAGGTTTTTTTTTTTTTGGGGGGGGGGGGTTGTTATTGTCCTTGCATTTAAAATGTCAGAGTGCTGATTAAAATAAGCACTATGCTAAAACCTTCACAAATCATGTGTGCTACAAAAATGCATTACATGTGGATGAATATAAAACATAAGCACAGAGAGAGATGTCTATTGGGAAGGTGCATCTCTGTTTCTATAGAGAGAATTCATAGCAGTTTGCTAAAATTGAAAGTCTACCAGCTTATCTTTAAGGCCCTTTCTGCACCAAAGTGGCAGAGAGGGCGGGAAGCAGGGAAACCTGGAAGTAGCTCTTCCGGGTTGGGCGCGGTGAGGCCGCACCACTATGCAGTGGCCCGGACTTCTCCTGGGCTGCCACAAGTCGCACTGGCCATTTTTTTAAAAGATCTGTGGAGGTGTGCACGAGTAGTCATGCGCAAATGGTTAGTTTATTTTTTTAAAAAACCTGCACGTGATCACACACCCCTTCCCCCACCATTCTGGGGATGGCGATTTTGCTGTCCCCCCATCCTGATGGCCTCAGAGCCGTGTGGTGTGGCTCCATGGCCATCGATGCAGCACGGCTGCGCCCAGGATGGGCTGCCACACCAGCCGCCCATCTCGCTTCCCTCCTGGGAGCAGGGAACAAACTGGGATAATAGCTTTCCCTGAACTCCAGGGAAAATGGAGGTCTGGCCCCTGCCTGCTTACGGGATGCTCTGTGCATTATGCAGACTCTCCACGAGCAGGCAGGGGCAGCCCCTCGAAAAATGGCTGGTGTGGAAATAGCCTAAGAGTGGTTACAAAGTTTGTGCTTGCAGGAAGAAGCTATGATTTCAGTATCCCAAGCTCTAATAAAATGTTGTTTAGAACTGCTATTCCTTTTTAACACCCACAGATACAAAGGATACTTGGGGGGGGGGGGACTCACAGAAGCCCTTAGCACTAATGATGAGTGAATCTTCAGTTTCAGTTTCTCTCAATTTTTTAATTTTTCCCATCTTAAGTTTGGTTTGTCCCAGTTTTTGAAATTATTTTCTAAATCTAGTGTGAGGACAGTACGGTGTAGTGGTTAGACTGCTGGACTGAGACTTAGAGATCTGAGTTCTAGTTCCCACTCATCATGAAGCTCACTGGGTGACTTTAGGCCAATCACTGGCTTTCAGCCTAACCTACCTTACAGAGCTGTTGTGGATAGGAAGAAGACTATGTAAACTGCCTTGGGTTCCATGCAAGAGGGGAAAAGGTGCAATATAAATGTAATAAATAAATAAATAATAAAAATCATAAGCATTTTTGTCCACATTTCTCCTAATATGTGGATTTTTGCCTAATATGCTTTTTGTGTTTTTGTTTTTTTTTGCAAGAAAGCTTTTAATACAAAGCTTTTTTAATGTTGTTTTCCCAGTATGCTCAATTTTGTACGCATTTTTGAGTGGAGAACTCTTTTGCAAAATTCAGCCAACTGCAAACTTTGAAAGATAACTGAGTCTCAGTTTGTATAGTGATTCAAAAGGTTGAAATTCAATAAGTTTGCATTATAATGCAGACTAAATGAATTAAATGCAGACTGAACGAATTTCTCTCCCATCCCTTCTTAGCACTCACAGGAAGCCAATCTCATACAAGAAGCTGTTCCATTACATTCCCTCGGGTACCCTAAGGTAAATACATAAAGTGTGCAGATACAAACATCTAAATGCACAGAAATAAGTGCTGAGAAACCTTGGTTGTCTAGAGCATATCTAAATGGCACAATGGCATGATTGCCCCAGGGAATCAGAGTTTACTATCAAGAATATGACTACCATTTTGGTGGGCCAAAGAAATCAAAGCAGAAGCCAAACTACAAAGGAAGGACCCAAATTGCTCATGGCCAAGTTAATCTTATTAATCAGGATCATTTCTAAAGGCAAAGACGTTTTCCCAAAATATGGCAAAGCAGCAAAGGACACCATTCCAACCAGCAGCCTTCATCTTAGAACTAAATACATCCAATTTGGATTAACTGTCTCTAAGGTTTTGGGGGAAGACATGTAAATACACCTGCGATGGGATACAATGAAGAAGAAGGTTCTTGTGCCCTTAATACTAGTGTAGAGGAGGAAATGTTGGCAGGTGATCTGTGGGGCATAGCATAGGAGCAAGAGCACCTGCTCTGCATATATAAGGTCCAATGTTTAGTCCCTGGTACCTCCAGCTCAAAGGGTCTTGGGTAACAGGACAAAGGGAGATAATCCCCCCACCCCCAAGTTCCAAGCCCACTAGGGTAGATAGTGCTGGAAGAGGTGGATCAGCTTCATGCATTAATACAGTTAGGCAGAGGAGCTGATTTCTCACCCTTTTAGAGTCCCAAATGTTGCTAGGGTGCATTTGCAAAGGCCATAATGATATTTATAGCTCTTGGTTTGAAAGTCAAAGCGGCCTGGTCATATCAGACATTACTATTTGACAGATCCACTGTAATACATCCTTCAACAAGCTGGTACTCTCCAGTCATTGTGGATGTGAACTCCCATTAGCCCCAGCTAGCATACCAGTAGTCAGAAATCCTGGGAGTTGCAGTCCAAAACATCTGGAGGTCATAAGGTTGGAGAAGGCTACTGTAATATATCTGTGTGCATCTTCAGCGAAAAGGAGGCAAGCAGACTCCTGGGTCTAAATTCTGTTCTGTTTTTCTGTGGTGAATGTTAATGTTGCTGCACACAAAACACCACCCGGTATTGTTGCCGTTGTGTTTCTGCTGTGCTCAGGATCCCTGAGAAAAGAACTGGGCTACCATGGCAGCCTTGTCTTCTGGACAACCTTGACAAGTGTCAGTGAAAAGATTAGACACTGCTGAAAGCAACTCTGAAAGGTAGTTCATCTGAGTAGAGCAGGCTGAGCAACCTTGTACTTTACGAAGAATCAATTGGGCACGTGCGGGAAAGGACACCGTCAAAGACTGAGGAGCGAGCTCTGAAACAAGAACATCCACAAAACATCAATTAGCCAGCTGATGAAGAGAGGGAGGAAAGATTCTTCAAGGTGGCACATTAGTTCAACATGCCACTAGGTCTGCCCAGCAGCCTAACAGTCAAAACAAATTGGAGAAGACAACCCTAGAGGTCTCCCTGGAAAACACAGTTCAGCCAGCTGGTACGGGGTCTCGGCCCATCTTTGCCCTAGGTGCTGTGGAGAAGGAGATATCACACCATGAGCATCAGTGCAACACAGTGTTGTAAACAAGGCCATATAAAAGAAGGGCAAACAAAAATGAAATCCCAGCAATACCAGGAGGTACCCATTAAATTCTGCATCACTTTCTGTCCATCACTTTGCAATGTGACATCAGCAGATCTCATCAGAAGGGCAGATTTTTGACAAATGTATTGCTTTATGTCAAATATGTTTCCTTTTTCCTTTTGTTTATCAGTTATGTAGCTAACAATACCATAAGATTTGCCTATGGAGGTTTATATATTGTCCGTCTGCTGTAAGCAAACATGTGTAGGCAAACATTTCTGTTCAAAATTAAAGTGCCCACATGGACATTTTTGACATATTTGTGTGTATGGGTGTGTGAGTGCGTGAGTGTGTGTATATGGGGGGGGGGGGTGAGACAGAGAGAGAGAGAGAGAGAGAGAGAGAGAACTGAATGATGAAACAGAGAGATATACTGCTGTTTAATATTTTAACTTCCACCCTCCAAACTCCTTAATCCATGTTAGAGGGTTGCCTGTATTGGGCCAACTTCAAGATCATGAAAAATGTACAAGCTTTTGAGATCTCCAGATCTCTTCAACAGATAGAATAAAGGGCAAGTTGAGGGGAGGATATGGGAGGAAAAATATACACACACTGACTTGATGGTGAAGTCACTGTATCTGCATATTCAGAGTCCCATGACGGAATGAGGAGTTGGGATTTCAAATGAATGCTGAAAGCCCTGGTGACAATTTTAAGAACACTCAAGGTGGAATCATTCTGTGATGTGTGCAAGAGAGTTGTTTCTTTAAAAGAAATATCAAAGGCTAGATAAAAAATTGAGTGTTATCTTCAAGATTAAACCCATGGGGTGTCAAGAGTTTTGGGACTATAGATACAGAAATCCTTCCTTCCTTCCAGGATCTCTGGATTTGATAGTTGCTCTAGGAAACATTTCCAGGTCAGAAAGGTTATGGCTATCAGAATTTTTTTTCATTAAGATTGTGGGTTTGTGAGATTCTAAATTGTGTACAAAGATCAGTTGTTTGTTTTTCTAAAACACTAGATGTAACATCCACTAGATGAGTTTGCATCCAATAATATATATTATATTCTTAGAGTTGTAAGAAATAATGTGCTCTCATGACATGGGGCTGACCAATTGTTCTGCTTTTAATGGTATCCATTTGCGAGTGGAGGATGGAGACAGAATAAAGACACGGACACCAGAGTTTGGATTGAACTAGGGCCTCTTTATTAAACAATATGGTAGTTTCATCTCTCCCTGGATCTGCACGTGAAAGTGCGGGAATTAATGTCCTTATCTCAGGCTACTTGCCTGCCATTAAGGGTGAGCCACTCTCCAAAGCAAGGGATCTGGAAAACGCAGCTCCTTGCTTATGTGACACTTTGTAAGTGTGGGGATTCCACCCCCTCTCTGCCATAAGACATAGATAGAGTAGGTGAATCACGAGGGTCTCCAAATGCATACCATATCCTGACACGGGAGCTGCATAATCCCCTAGGAGCAGGTCCTCCGGTTATGCCAATCGCCAAAAGGTGCCAGAGTGTTCACTGTCCCTATTCTACTATAGCCAATTCCAGTACATCCCACCAATGGAGGGGACCAAGCCTCAGTGCTGAACAACCCATACAGCACTATCAAAGGAGACATAATGCACTGTAGCTATCTCCGATGGAATAAAGTCATTAACAGAACTTCCCCACAGATGGGACAAATTATGAATAAGATGGAACTCACCCGGTGCCTTTTTGGGCACTATACCTAAAGGTGATACCCTAAGCAAAGGCAAGGGGAGAAACATGAAAGGACCCAAAATTTCTTTATCAATCTTCTTCTGTACCACCTCTTCCATCCCTCTGACAGAGGATTGGTTTCTGGAGAAGACCAAAGAACGTATTCCCGTAAAGGGAATCCTAAAGCCTTGAAGAAAACTATTAATCAATAAAAGTGCATCATCACAGCACTTATAATCGCATAAAAGAGAGACCAGGGTTTCAAGTCTGATTGAGCTGGGGCCCTTTTGGTGGAGGGCCAGGGTTAGGAGACTTAAGTCCTAGCTGGGATTCTTTAAATCCTTTGATGCCTCTGACACGCGGGCATCCAGAAAAAGGATGGGGCCCCCTTCAAAAGGGGCACTTGTGTCTATATTTACACTGATTCCTATTGCAGGCAACCCGGGAGCTAAACTCCCAGCAGAGCAGGCGGGGTTGAACTGCCTGCCTGGCTGGGCCTCACACCATTGCAGGTCCAGCCGGTCTAGACAAAATATGTCCACTGTTGGCTCTCTTGCCTGTTATCGGCCTAGCAGGAGTCATAAATTGGAGCCAAAGCTCTGGCTCTTTGACATCCCACTTCAGTTCAGGATTGCAAGCCACTTTTAGGCAAAAGGCCTCATCATAAGCAAGCCATGCAGGCCCCAAATATTCAGAATAACATCTGAATATTATATCTAAATAATTTGTTAAAACCATAGCCTTATCAGGGTGCTTTTCCTGCACCACTCCCATAAAAATAATATAACCCGCTAGCCAATTGCCCCAGGTCCTCCCAACTTTCTTTTTCTTAATGCGCTCCTGGTCCCTATGCTTATCCCTGTCTTTATCCTTTTGCTCCTCTTCCTTAAATAGAAGTGAAAATATATTGATATATTCACCCCTCCAGATCTTATATTTTGTTGCTGGGAGTAAATGAAATCATAATGGGGTGGAGACTGCCCCATAAGGCACCTTGGATCCCTTTGCTGAAGAGTAAGGATCAGCAGCTGCTGCTGGCGATTCAGTCGCAGACTTTATTTGTGTAGTTTGTTTAACAGTGACCGGGGGAGGGGGGGGCAGAGCACAGGTAGTTAGATTCACCAGCACAGTGGTTGGTAGCTTGTCCTGCCCAAGCTGAAGTAGAATACGCACCAGCCCCTGCCTGCCAGACAGGTGTGCATGCAGCCTGAACTGATTGTTGTTGAGAGCCTCCAGCCTCCTGCTCCTCATCATATTCAATAGGATGAGAAAATGGCCATATATGGCCCATAGCCCATGGAGCCATTCCCCAAGGGCCAAATAGCGGCCATGTAAATCACCCGGTTGTGTGTTGTGTGTTGTACACACCCTGAGAAGCACTACTGGCCATCGGATTTTATGCAGACATCTCAGTTGTCGCAGGGTCAGGAGCCTGCACCTCCGGAGTTGTCTTGGTCACAGAAACACTGGTTGCTCTGTCTGAGGGCCTCTCCTCGACTGAGCTGTGCCTCTGTTCAGGAATAACAACCCAATCCCTGTTAGACAGGCATTTCCTTTGCGCTCATACCCCAGGAGCCTTTGCCTTCTTGGTACCCAATTGCTGCTTCAACCTAGCATTATCCTGCTCTAAGGCCGTGATGCGCATTAATACTAGACTAATATCTTGTTCCTCTTCATTTGAAGAAGACAAAAGTTGCTGTAATGGGCGTTTAGCAGGGGGGAGTGGTGCCTTACCCTTATTGTATAACAAGCTATTACCTTGATGTGCTAGATAATACCCAGAAAGCTAACTGTTGGGCCACGCCCACAACCTGGGCCTCTGCCTCACACAAATAAACAGCCACGGATACCAGATGCCTCTAAAATATAGAATAAAAGAACTCCTGTCCTAACCCCCACCACAAATGGTGGGACCACTATTAGTTGGAAAACCACCCGTTCTGCAATGCCCTATAAATATTTGGGCCAAATAACAGCCACTAGACACACAGTAAGGCTTGGGCCTGGATGTTGCTATATAGGCCTATGTGGGGGGAGGGACCCCACCAAACCAACCAACCACCCCACCAATGATGAAATAAGGTTGGAGAATTGCTTTGTGCAGCCTCACTCCCCACGTCTAAAATATCCCTTTCATGAGGGTAAAAAGTTAGTATGCTGCGCAGCAAGGCCAGAGCCCGTGCAGGCTCAGGCAAAAACCATGCCCAACCAAACCCGGGACACCAACACCCTGCCAAAAGAACCCAGCCACCAAATCATCCTACAGACTTGATTTCTCCTTATCTCCTGGGCAACTGCACAGCATGCTGCTCCTGGGCCCGTTCAGCCTACTCTGCTGTCGCTGCCAGAACCAAACAACGCCGCCGTCTTCCTTCTCCCGTCATCGCTAAACTCTGCTGCCACTGCCAAACACTGCTGCCATCACCCCCGAATATCACCGCCGACCTGCTCTCTCGCCATCGACCTCATGTGCCGCCACCGCACGCCTCCACGCGCTGCCTCCGACTCTCTCCCTTGCCATCGACCACACTCATCACACACCGCAGCCGCCGCACGCCGCCGCCCCTGAGAGCTTCACTGGATGACTGCTATCTTCAGCAGTCGAAATCGAAAGATGCCGGTGTATGGCGAGGATAACCTAATATAGGCACTGCCCCGCCCTTCCTCACATGGCACACGTGTTTGCCACACGCGTGGAGCCTTCATTCGCCCCCTCCCCACTCGCAATGGTCCATTTCTCTCAGGATTTCTCTAAGGATGATGCAGTGACTGGCTTCACAATGATGTAACCCAGGATTATTGATTAAGGCTTATATTTCCACTCTCACCAGTAACACTGGTCCATTCAAAGACTGGAGGGAGGCAATGAAAGCAGACTTGTTTTGCTGTTGGCTTTTACAAACTGTGGTGAATTAGTTACCTATGAGGAGCTCTCCTTAATAGCTAAGTGAATGTTGGGACATGCCTGATAGAAAACAACCATGAAAGGGACACTTCGTTGACTTCAGTAGAGGCTGGTGGCTCCGATGTCAGAGGGGCCGTGAATCCACTCTGGGTTTCAGTCAGAACTCTAAAGGAGCTATCCAAGGTTCTGAGACCATTTTGGAGATGGGTTCAACAACTTGGATAGCTCCTTTAGAGTTCTGACTGCTTCTGACTGAAAAGCAGAATGGATACACAACCCCACTGAAATTGGAGCCATCAGCTGCATCTGTAGAGAAGAGGTCCTCTGGAGAATATAAATGGTCAGCATATGTTGCAATTGATGACATGCAGAAGGTATTCTCTGGGTTTGGTGGGATAGTTAGCTCATTTGAGATAATTAGCATGGTTGTAGGTGTATTTAATTCTTGCAACCATTGGTTAGCTATGCAGAACCTAATTTGAATGTCTGCAGGCCCCTTCTCATTCTGTCATGAGACTCTGAATATGCAGCCACAGTGACTTCATCATCAAGTCAGTGTGTGTGAGAGTGTGTGTTTCCTCCCTTATCCTCCCCTCAACTTGCCTTTTGTTCTATCTGTTGAAAAGATCTGGAACTCTCAAAAGCTTGCACATTTTTTGTGATCCTGAAGTCGGCCCAATACAGGCATCCCATTAACATGGATTTTGGAATTTTGTTTATGGTCAGCACTGCTAATTTGATAGCCGTAAGTGTCAAACACCAGGTGCACTTCCTTAGCTGGTGTACTACTAGTAATGTGCTCCAGTAATTTACGTGCAAGTGCTCCGTAAGTTTCCAGGAACTTCAAAGTGTACAACACAAACATTGCATCATATACAGCCACATCTATGTGAGGTTGACCTGTAGTTATATCATGCTCCTCATCTAAATTCTGGTACTTTTCTAGCTTGTGCATCAACTTACTTTTGTCTGTTTTATTCATTGATCCAACAATCTGAGCAAGAGAGAATGGCACGGGAGTTAGAGGATACTCAATCACTTTTTTCACATCACATTTTTGAACAGCTGCCATATGAATTACTTTACCGAAAGCATCTAAAGTGCATTTAGCAACTTCTAGTTTCTTTCGTTCCGTTTTCAGGTTACTGGATGCAATAGAAGATGCGCAGTTAGCTACAAAATTTCAGGGTATGGGCTTTTCAACATGCAAATGGCACGGGAGTTAGAGGATACTCAATCACTTTTTTCACGTCATATTCTTTGGATCTTGCACGTACATTTTTTTGAACTTTTCAGCAGCTTCAGGCACCTCTAAGGAACATTTCAACTGGGCAGACAATCAATGAGAAAGTCACACTGGATCTTCTTTCATTTTTTTCTAAAGGCCAAGAAGTTGCTGAAAAGTTCAAAAAAATGTATGTGCAAAAACCAAAGAATGTGATGTGAAAAAAGTGGTTGAGTATCCCTAACTCCTGTGCCATTCTCTCTTGCTCAGATGTTTGACACTTACGGCTATTAAAGTATAAGAGATTGTGAACATGAATGGTGAACAACTGTACCAACTAGTGACATCAAAATAACAGGCGCAGATCAGAAGACCCCAAACAATGCTGTTGATGCACTTCAGAATGAGCAGTTTAAAACATCACTTACATCTTTCCTATGCAATGAGTGGAAAAATCAGAAGTATGCTTCACTTCTGGCAGGCAAAATTCTCTTTGTCGGAGCAGAGACTGTGTGTTACAAATACTGAGGCAACAGAGGTGCCTGATCTTGCTTGCCATCATCAAGAGGCAGACACAAGGATTATTTGGCACATCCAACATACATCACATGGTAGTGATCAGGCAAAGAATATCCTGGTTAGAGCAAATGCCACTAATGTGTTGGTTCTGTTAATTTACAATCAAAAGCGCTTCCTAAACTCTCAGGTTTGGCTTGATTGTGGCGTGTCTTCTAACAACAGCAGAAGTAATGGCTTTAACCATGGTGAATAAAGCAAAAAGCCTTATTCACCGTGGTTAAAGCTGTGGTTTAAGGTGTATTCTGAACACGACCCGGCTTTCTGGCTTAACCACCATGGTTATAGCTGTGGTTTAAGGTGTCTTCTGAACGGAGCCATAGAGAAATGTGATCTAAACTTTGGGGCTATATAGGAGCCCTATTTGGAGATGATGGGGATTGAAGTTGGGACCTGTTGCAAGAGTTACTTTATTGGACTAAGTAGGTTTGTCTTCAGGTTTAAATTCAGAAATGTGGATCAGATCCTTGCTTAATGGGACCAAATAGCTTTCAATGTAAGTTTGTAAAAAGAGTTCCCTTTAGCACACGGAGGATCCAATCCAGCTGGATCACCATTGCACAGGCCTGTAGTTTTGTGTACACTATTGCCTTTCCCTGTTCAAGGAGATGGTATACTCAGTTCTGTGCAGGAGCTGTACCTCTAGTTAAGGTATCAGTAACAGGTCTTAAAAGGCATGCTGTATGCAAATATGCCAATAGTTTTCATATTCATGCTCCTATGAATATTCATGAATGTAAAAAAATAAAATATCAGATCACTAACAAAAATGCATTTACTAAAAAAAAAAATTGAAGCAAATATTCACATACTAACAGTGCTTTCCTTCTCTAAATCTAGGTTTCCTGATCGCAGAAGATGCTGCTAGTTTCTTACAATTGGCTTGCAATGGGAAGGTTTTGGTTTTTTTTTAAAAGTCTGTCTTGATTTTGCAAGGCAGTCTGTGCTTAGCGGGGTTCCATTTTCCCACATGTGCCTCCTTCATAAAGCTGCTCACTTACTTTAAATATATCTACAAACCAAAAGGAAATGTTTACTGAAAGCCACACCGTTCACTGAGTTTCATCAGTATAATATTTCTATGAAAATATATAGCAAGCAAAGAATTCAGATTCTAACTGTCCACAATCTGAAGTGGGGGGGGTTACACAAGGCCCACCCAAGCATGTAAGTGAAATCATAAAATATAATTATGAAAATAAGAGCAGGGTTTTTTAGGCTAGGAAAAATAATTTAAGCAAAGAATTAGCATCTTCTAATAATCTTCTACCCAAATGATCTTGTTTTGCTTTGGTTTCTAAATTAGCTCATGATTAAAGTATCTCTCCAGTCAAGCTTCATTGTCTTCTGGTGCCTACTTTTTTTTTTTAATGCAACCCTGACCTGAATGCACTTGTAGCTCAAGTACAAGATTTGAGAGCATGAGCAGAACAGTCATTATAAAGTGAAGTACTTACAGTTTTACTGCAAAATCAATGAACTTTTCAAGTGATTTTTTTACCGTGTTTCACAGCTATGTTTGCCTATGAATGATGTTTATCACATCGCTAGCCATAATGTTTTTAGAACAGATGCCCTCTTTTAGAAGATTCTGCCACCTTTATTTTCTTCTTCCTTCTGCTAGATTTTTTTTGGGGGGGGTCAATTTTTCTCCTCCTCCTCCTTTTGCCTTTTATGCCTTTGAAAAGATCTCATATAATACTGGGTCAAGGCTATGAGTCAGAGCCTCACTTTGTTCTTTCGAACACTGAACTAAAATGCAAGTACACACACACACTTGTTGTAACCGATGGTTGAAACAATAAAAAAAAATCCACGCACACATGCACAAATGCATACACATACACAAATCCCCAGAAGCATTCCAGATTGGTCTGCTTCATGGAAGTCTACTTGTTTGCTTTGCCAGGGCCAGGGTTGGCATTGCTGGGCATGTGCCAAGGCCCGTACTCACCTGAGGCCCCACTGCTGGCCCTTAAAGTCCCTTGGCCCCATGCCTGCTCTTCCCAGTGGAGTCTGGTGGTTCCAATTTCAGTGGGGCAGTGAATCTGCTCCAAGTTTCAGTCAGAGCCAGCCAGAACTCTAAAGGAGCTACCCAAGGTGTGGACCGTCCTCTGCTGGAAGGGCTGCCAGAGGAACATTTTCTGGTTTGAATGCACTTTCTCTTTGAAGGGCTGCTCTGTCCCCTTCCAGTTTAAAGGTAAAGAACCAGAAGAACTGTTGCTCATCAACAGCGAACACCTGGATGGCATACTGAACAGGTAGGCTCACAGGTCACCTGGTGACAGTGTTCCATACATGCTTACAAGTACTGTATTTCTAATAAAATTATAAGAGTTATTGTTAAATTTGTACAGATTTGCATAAAATTTGCATATGCTGTACAAGAAGCAGCTTCAGAGGTAACCCCCCCCCAAGATGGTCTCCCCTCATCCCTGAGAGTTGTTGTCCAGCAGTATCATACCATTGCCATATTTCTACTCTAAGTTTTCATCAATTCTGGGAGTTGTAGTCCAACACATCTGGAGGGCACCAGGTTGGGGATACCTGATTTAGGGTGCTTAGAGCTCTTCACATCCACCATGTCAGGAATACATACATGAATCCTGTGAGGTAGATCAACTTTATAGGGTTGTATCCTACTGTAACTGTGTGCTTGTAGGACCCACTGCTCATACAACAGGATGTTGGCGCTTCTGACAATGATCCAAAACAAATGGAAACATCCATTTCTGGAATGTCCCCAATCTGGAAACAAGCGTTCCCAGTCATTTATGGTGTTGTTTTTAGAAGTGCCAAAGCCAACGTGAAGGGTCTCATGAGTACAATAAACCAGCAGAGGCAGAGTGGCCCCGTTGGATACTGCCCATTACTCCCCATAGTGCAAATGTAAGATTAAGACTAATGTGGAAGCATGGAAGGCTTCAGGAGGAGGAAAGGATGAATTTGGATGTAAGTATGCATTTGGTTTCTTTCTCCTAGGTGTAGAACTTGGCATTTATCCCTTTAAATTTCATTCTGTTGTTTTCAGCCCAGCACTCCAGCCTATCAAGATCACTTTGAAGTTTGTTTCTGTCTTCCAGGGTATTAACTGCCCCACCCAATTTTGTGTCATCTGAAAATTTGATAAGCATTCCCTGCACCTCTTCATCCAAGACATTAATAATAGGGATGTGCACTGGATCGGACCCGATCCACGATCCGAGTCCGGTCCAGTGGGAAATCGGATAAATTATCCGATTTCCGATCCCGCAGCTGGATCGGCCGATCCAATCCGAACCGGTCTGAAAAAGCTCCGAACCGGTTCGGCGGATCGGCGGATCGGCGGGCGCCCACTGGCGCCCACCGCCGCTTCCATTGGCGGGCGCCAGCGGGCGCCCGCCGATGAAAGTGGACAGCGGGGGGGGAGGAGGGGGGCACTTACCTTCTCGGCCCGGTGGCTCCCGTCCGGCGCCGGCGCCTACTACTACTAGCAGGCTCCGCGGCCTGCTCTAGGGTGGCGCGCCGGGTGATGTCATCACCCGGCGTGCTACTCTAGAGCAGGCCGCGGAGCCTGCTGGTAGTAGTAGGCGCCGGCGCCGGCCGGGAGCCACCGGGCCGGGAAGGTAAGGAGGGGGTGCGTGGAGGGGAGGAGGGGGCGCGCGGAGGGGGGAGGGGGGAGGGGGGCCCTTACCTGCCCGGCCCGGCGGCTCCCGTCCGGCGCCGGCGCCTACTACTACCAGCAGGCTCCGCGGCCTGCTCCAGGGTGGCGCGCCGGGTGATGTCATCACCCGGCGCGCTACTCGAGAGTAGGCCGTGGAGCCCGCTGGTAGTAGCCGCCGGCGCCGGACGGGCCGAGAAGGTAAGCAGTGGCGGGGAAGGGGGCTTACCCCCCCCCCCCGGAGCCGTCCGCTTCTATCCGCTGGCGCCCGTGGGCGCCAGCGGATGGAAGCGGGCGGCCCCAGGGGGGGTAGGGAGCGCGGGGGAGGGGGTTTACCTGCCGGGGCCGTCCACAGCGGACGGCCCCGGGGGGGGGAGGGAGTTAGGCCCCCCCTTACCCACCCGCCGCCATTTTTTCCTCATAGACTTGCATTGCAATGCAAGTCTATGGGGAAAAAAATGGCGGCCGATCCAAAAATGTACGATTTTTGGGTCGGGATCGGACTCGATCCGGTCCGGGGGGCCTCCGATTTTGTCCGAACCGGTCCGGGACAAAATTGGAGGTCCCGATCCGGGTCCCAATCCGATCCGGGGGGTCCGTGCACACCCCTAATTAATAAAATTGTTGAAGAGCACTGGGCCCAGGATTGAGCCCTGAGGTACCCCATCCGTTACCTGCCCCCCCCACACACACACACAGTTTGAGAAGAAGCTCCACCTAGCTTCCCTCGATGAAGGTGTCTCTTATTTTCTCATGCTTTTCTGGACACTCTGAACATACACTAAGATTTCTTGATGTCCATAGGTTATCCTTCAGTGACATACCATATGTAGTCAGAATATGACTGTGAGATACAAGAGTTGGAGCCAAACAGCACTTTTGGAAAAATCACAAGACAGAAGCCTCTGAGCAACATATCATTTCATGCTTCCAGTATGTTCTGCTCCCTGGTATACTACCCTACATTTTGTGACTTTTTCCAGCCAGGTGGTTTGGTTCTTTATTTAGATTAACTTTTCATTTGAGCACTTGAAGTAATTCCGGGATTGGCTCATCCAGTGTTGGCTCCGGGTTTTGGAGGGCCCTTGGGCAAGACACCCTCAATGGGCCCCATCCTTCAGTGAGTCTACCTTCTCAGCTGCCATTGCTCTTCACCTTCTTTCTCATCATTGCTACCACTTGCTTGCCTGGCAGGTAGAGAGCCAGTGAACAAGGAGGCAGTGGCATCTACTGCTCCTCCTTCTCAACACCAGCCTTATTGGGGCCAGAGCAAGAGACAGACAAACAAGGAGGTTCCGATGGTGAAGAAGAAAGGACTCTTGTCACTGGGCCCTTGATGAGGTGTGGGTCCTCAACAGGCACCCAACAATGCCTACCCTAGACACCAGCTCTGGGTTCATAACTTTCTGGCTTCTTGCAATGGCCATTGGTCTCTCCTAATAACTGAGTGCTGACTAGAGTACAGAAGGCCCAGATTTTCTTGACAAAATCACATTTCTTATCTCCTATCAGAAAACTGGCAACATTTCCATTATAAATGCACTAAAAAGCCAAACATGAAAAAGTATTACATCAAGAACTGCAGAATGAAGATTAAACAGTAAAGACATCTCTAAAATGTTGGGTTACAGGGGAAAGTCATCTAGAGAATTGCAAACAGCCAGCATTCTGGCTATGAGCGTCGGCACATTCCTATGATTCTCATATATTTTCAACAGACAGTTAACAAACCATAATCTACCTTTACCTAGTTATGTCTTTTTACCACTGATATTATTTTTTGCCCTTCCTTTAATCATCCTTGTCATTCGGTATTCCATCTTTTATTTTATCTCTATTTTTTTCAAAAGCAGGTCTTTTGATTTATATATACCCATTGTACACAACACTAAACAAAACATTGGTTCAGACCAGAATCCTCAGTGAGTTCATGTGTTTAGTACAAGTGATTTCAAGGAGAGACAAGGGCATTTCAAAGGGAGAGAGAAAGAACAATGGAAGCAAGAAACCGAAGCCCACCGTAACATGGAGAAGGTCACAGACTTCAGTACTCTCATGAACAAACATGCTTCATTGGAGTCCATAAGATTTAATTTCACTTGAATATGTTCATTATCAGAGTACAAGGGAATTTACAGCATACACTGGATATAGTCAATGTTTCATATTGTAGAATCTACAACATTCATCAGTCACCAACAGGGATTCCAGGAGAGGGAGGGGCAGGGCCATGCAGGGGGGGGAGGGCAGGGGGCCAGTTAGCCCAGGGGGCATGATTTTGAGGGGGCACTCTGACGAAGAGGTACCCCCCAGCTTAAGCTACTGCTTCCATAGCATAAGCGGCCCATTGAGAAGTGAGGAGCCCGCCTTGCGGAAACAACACAGAAGCCATCCGTCGTTAATACACCATCAGACTACAAGCTCCAGAGGGCCATGCCGCATGCGGGGCGGGGATATATGTGCCTTGAGGTGTTGTGGAACAGGTTTAATATGAAGGTGTTATGTAGAACAGACATGTTGGTGGGCACGCCCCCTTGGGGTGGCCATGTTGTCCTCCTTTTTTGAAATGGGGGGACACACACTTCCCATCTGGCCTGGGCATATTACCAGCTCTGCATGGCCCTTGGAGGGGGGGCAGATGAAGAAAACATTGAAGTCAACTCCAGCTGGACTCTCCCTTCCCCCTACAGCTAAGGTGAGCAGAAGGTAGATCTTCAGTTGTTTGGGACTTCACTTCCCAGAAGCCCCTGCCAGTATAGCCAATGGTCAGGAATGCTCGGACTTAAAGGCCAAAACATCTGGAAATCTACCTTCTGCCCACCCTCTTCCCTACAGGACCATTTACCATTTGGAGGGTTCTGTGTATCCAATGTCCTGCCAAGCTGGTTCCAGCAAGGCAGGAAGAGTGACAGACTATTTTCGCCTTTCCAGCTCAATGTTTTGCTTTTCTTCTCTCTCGCTAAATGAGCTTGACCCCATCTAGAGAGGGTATGCTGGCAGGGGCTGGGGCAGGGTGGGGCTGGTGAGGGCATAGGGTTCCTTGTATCCTAGGCCTTTTCCACACCAGGCTGCTTACCTGGGATGGCCCCCGGCAGGTCCCTGTGTGCCGATGGTGTGTATTAAGTACTTTCAGGATCTCCCTCCCTCTACACCCCTATGGTGTAGAAAGCGCCTTGGTCTCTCCCACTCACCTCCCCTTTTTAATCTTCCAAGACCTCGGGAAGCAGCCACCACAATTCTTTCCATGGCAGCTGTTTGGGGAAGCAAGAGAGTGCGTAGAGGGAGGGTTCAGATTTCAGAGTCCCCCTTACGATGTCGTAGGAGTATCTACTAGGGATGTGCACTGGATCGGACCCGATCCACGATCCGAGTCCGGTCCAGTGGGAAATCGGATAAATTATCCGATTTCCGATCCCGCAGCTGGATCGGCCGATCCAATCCGAACCGGTCCGAAAAAGCTCCGAACCGGTTCGGCGGATCGGCGGATCGGCGGGCGCCCACTGGCGCCCACCGCCGCTTCCATTGGCAGGCGCCAGCGGGCGCCCGCCGATGAAAGTGGACAGCGGGGGGGGGAGGAGGGGGGCACTTACCTTCTCGGCCCGGTGGCTCCCGTCCGGCGCCGGCGCCTACTACTACTAGCAGGCGCGCTACTCGAGAGTAGGCCGCGGAGCCCGCTGGTAGTAGCCGCCGGCGCCGGACGGGCCGAGAAGGTAAGCAGTGGCGGGGAAGGGGGCTTACCCCCCCCCCCCCGGAGCCGTCCGCTTCTATCCGCTGGCGCCCGCGGGCGCCAGCGGATGGAAGCGGGCGGCCCCAGGGGGGGTAGGGAGCGCGGGGGAGGGGGTTTACCTGCCGGGGCCGTCCACAGCGGACGGCCCCGGGGGGGGGGAGGGAGTTAGGCCCCCCCTTACCCACCCGCCGCCATTTTTTCCTCATAGACTTGCATTGCAATGCAAGTCTATGGGGAAAAAAATGGCGGCCGATCCAAAAATGTACGATTTTTGGGTCGGGATCGGACTCGATCCGGTCCGGGGGGCCTCCGATTTTGTCCGAACCGGTCCGGGACAAAATTGGAGGTCCCGATCCGGGTCCCGATCCGATCCGGGGGGTCCGTGCACACCCCTAGTATCTACAGTCTCGGGGTGGAGGACTCCAAAGCATCCTATGGAGGGGGAATGCCAAAGAATCCAAGGATGCTCTTTCAGGAATATAGGATTGCTCTCCCCATGCTAAACGTTTCAGTTTCTGCCTTCATCAGTAGATGTGATGTTAAATGGATGCCAAGAGTGGCAGTTCAGAATGCTGGGTGATGAAAATCCCTAAGAAGAAACAAACAGAGTGGTATAAAGCTTTTGAATTGTCCTCCAGGTTAAGGCCATATCGACAAAGAGTTCAATGTCTGCAGATACAGAAGTTTTCCATTCTGTCAAGTAACCTTTGTTTGTTCAATTAGAAGCACTGGTAAATCTGAAAGACTATGGGCAAGTGAGTTAAAATGCCCTGTAACACACTGCTCTGGGGTTGTTATTTTTTTAGTAAGAATTGCAGATAGATTAGATTAGCTAGCTAATCTAGCTAGCTAGCTAGCTAGCTAGATAAACAGACAAACAAACAAATAAATAGATCTGCTAATATACGCATGTATCTGACTTTCCCCTATCAAACAAGCTACTTTAGCAATTTAAGGGAATTCTTAGTGTACTCACAAAACTGCTGGTCCCTTGTGTAAATTTCTTACCATTAACCCCCCTTTAAAGCAGCTTATCCTCACTGTACAATAGAGTTGTGCACCAGAAAAAAATGATGGGATGTAGTTCAGTAGAGGGATGTAGTTCAGTCTAGTTTTTGCTGTAGAACAGGGTGGACTTTGATTTTTTTGTTTTGTTTTGATTTGATTTTTATACTACAACCCCAAGATCCACCAACCAAAGCCATGTGCAAAAGCCATACACTTAGAATTAAAGAACAGGGTGTCTCTGAGCATATTCTGATTCTAGAGATTTGTTTTCTGAACCAGAACTGGACTGGGCTCACAGTCCCTTTCCCACAGAGATCCACAGTGGTGCACACAAAAGCTTTCTTCATTTCAGCAGAACCCAATTTAGGTGGGAGAAGTCATGTTGTTGATGCTGCTGTTGTACAATTGGAAGTTAGCAACTCTTGCTGATCTTCTGCAAATCACCCAAATATCTACCAGTAGATTCTGATCTATCTTCTGTCTACCCCTCCTGTAGAATATACAATCTTGTCATGTTAGGGCTTTCTTTGATTGACATTACAGATGTACCACATGATAGAATCTGTGTAGAGATGAGAGAACCAGTGATTTTTGAGTGCACCACAGTTCTCTGAAATTTATTTTGATGCTCATTTCAGTTTGTTCCAAGATCAGTTTTTGACCTGTTTTTCAACTTGACCAAACAGGAATAGTCCATATTTTAAATGGGAAATGTGCACATTTCTGTATGCATTTTTTATAAATGTGCACTTCCCCCCCCCATTGACTAAAGCATAAAAATGTGTGCATTTGCAACAAATAGGCATTCTCACAAATCTGAGAATTTGCAAATATTAAAACACACACCTGCTCACTTTCACATTCTGGCTTGCAAACAAGATATGTCTGCATGATTTGTAAACAGAAACAAAATTCTTGTACATTCCTATAGGTATGGGTTTGTGTTCTGGAGCTTGCCTATATGCCCTGTTTAGCCCTTTCTGGCTACACAGAATTGCTGCGTTATTTGTATCAAACAGCTGCCAACTTGCAGCCATGACAGGCTTTTCCCCCGAAACTGCGCTTTTTAAAAGTGTTTACTTACCGTGACTTTTTCCATTACTCCGAGATCACCATGTTCTTTCCTCTGTCTGCCAGTGGTGGCTTAACTTCAGGTTGATCCAGTGGGTGTCCCTGGGGGCGGATCGAAGCCCAGGGTAGATCCAGGTAAGCACAGGAAGGCAGGGCAGAGGGCAAGGAGAGGGCTCTACAGCTTTTCCAGCCAGATAACCTGCACTCCCTCCTGCCATCAGGATTTATCATTCCCACCCTGCGGCTGTGATGCTGCGAGGTTTCATGGGAACCAAGCAGCAAAGCAACATCGTAAAGACACTCCCTGGAGTGACCCTTATGTATCTAGAAGGCCATGAAGACTACATCAAGGAGTTGATTAAATAACAGAAAACAAGAATGCACAAAGCACATTGTGCAATTGTCCACTCACTTTTAAAAAAGATTGACAGCTTATGCCCACAGCAAAAGCTGCTGTTTCTAAAGTCCTTTTCAGTCTGGCTACATTAATTTCTCCACAAAGTTTCAAGCTTTATCTGCTCATACTAAATCTGTACTTGCCCTCACTCCAGGCCCCACTGTAAGCCATCACATGAAAATGGAAATCCTAGAAATTTTGCATAGGTTCATCACCCTAAATATTCAGCCTTGGGTATGAGTGCCGCAAACATTTTTGTAACAGGGGTACATAAATTGGAATGAGCCAGCAGCCCATCCCCAACACCAATGAAAGGTAAAATCACCACGCCAACTCTGGGGCAGTGATCATTTTTTTCCCCTTGGCCGGGCTGTGTTGGGAGAATGAAGGGGGGGTTGGATCCAAGGACTTCCCCAACCTGCCCCCCAAACACCCCTTCTCACACACCCCCAGTGCTGGCAAAACTCTGCCAGGAGTATATCCATGCTAGTGGTGTTTTCCACAAGTATTATCAAGTGCTCCCAGAGTCACCAATAGAAGGCCTACCTTCAGAGTCACCAATAGAACTGGTATTAGTTTATGGCCTGTAGGATTGCTGTCTAAGATGATATATAGTTTTGATACTATTTGCATGATTATTGAGTTTTCCTCTCTACACTCTTCTTCTTACCACTATAGCTGTTTTGTTGTTGTTCTTGCTTTAAAATAATAATATTAGTTTTAGGGTTTTTAAACTGATGGTGGCTGTTTTGATTGTTCTATGATGTTTGAGTCACTTTGAAGGAGCTTTGCCTTCAAGGGAGGGATATAAAATAAATACATAAATAAATAGTTAACTGCTTTATCCTGTAACAACAACAATAACAACAATTATACTTACCATCAATTTAGTCTTTTTCAAGAATTGAAAGCATGTCACTGATATGCCCTCATTGATCAATGTTCTTGTAAAGTACTAATCCAGTATAATTATCTCTAGATTGCAGGTGAGGTTGAGGCAGACAGGAAAATGGCTAGCCCAACGCTACTAGAATTGTGGCTGAAAAGGGTTTAAACTAGGAACTCCCATAGGCCTGCAGTGGGGGATCTTTCTGCTGTTAAGGAATTCTCCTACTCATTCTTTGAAAAGTAGATGCTGTGTAGCAGAGCTCACCTGCCTTTAACTGCACAATTGATTCTTCCATTTACATCAGCAATCAACAATGGCACCATGAAAGAGGTGTCCAGAATAATCACAATATTTTATTTCTGATTAAGAGCATAAGGGTCCTCTTAATGGAATGAACCAGGGTGGATCTAGTCCAACCATCTTATCTCCAAAAATGGCCAGCCAGATATTTCTGAGCACTTACAAATAAACCATGAAGGTGATACGTCCATGGATTTGCCTATTCCACCCTGTCCCTACCTGGAGCCCTCCAGAAGTTTTGGAATTCAACTTCCATCACTCAGAGCCAACTTGGCTAATGATCGGGGATGGTGGGAACTGTAGCTAAAAACCATCTGGTGAACACCAAGTAGGGGAATGCTGGTCTAACCAACCCCACAATGTTCAGGCTGTGGGTGCTGTTGTATTATGTAGACAAAATGGCACCACCAACACTGAAGAAGGAGGTATCCACAGGCTAAAGGAAGCTTTCCAGAAGTACAGAACATTTTGTTGAGAAAGACAACTATGAGGGAACCCAAAGAAGATAAATGAGGACGCAGTGTGTCAGTGGCAATGGAAAACTGACTGGCTGTTAGAGTAGGATGGAAAACCAAAGAGAGAGGGCATAGAAAGGAATGGAGTCCTAAGAGGGAGTGCACCTAACTGCAACATTTTGTTGCAGGCCCCACACATCTTTGCAAAAAGCCACCTTGTGGTGTATCTTGTTGTAATGAATTCCATATTATGAAGTATGGAGTGCTTATATTATTTATTATTAAACTATGCATTATACGAGTATCTATAATTGAGTCCAGGTCCCAATTAAATGCAAGTCCTAATTCTGTCCTTACAGAGATTCTCAAGGATTGGAATCCTCAATCGACAGCTTGGATGCAAAACTCTGGCCTGTGGGATTAATCTGGCCTGTTAGGTACCCCAATCTGTCCCATGCAGGCTCTTGGGGTTCCTCTGGGGGAAGGGGCTTAGGCCAGCAGCAGAAACCCTGCTTTCCTGTCTGATCTCAGATCAAAGATAGCAGAGGTGATGCAGGGCAGTCTCAGCACTGGGCCTCATCCAAACGGCTGCATGTTCTTAATATGGATTAATGAAAACAAATTCACCAAGGGCACCAGACAATTCCTAGAGCTCTACTCCAAGCGCTCGCTTGTCATGAGCTGCCAGGGTTGCTGTCCATGGTCCTGACTGCCTGAAGCCTATCCGAGACTCTTCCCATGCTCGGTCAGATCATTTCTCTGGGTTCCAGCCTGTTGTAACAGTATAGCACATCTATATGCAAAGAGGTCGTGGACATGAGTGTTCAACTGTGGAGGAGCATTCAGACATGCAAACCCCTTTTCAGCTTGAAATGAAAAGCTGACCACTCGATTCTGCTTAATGTATAAAATGACCTTTTGGCCAGAACCAGATGTATCCATTCATGTATGAAAATATTGATTGTTCGCTATTATCACCAAGAGACGTTGTTGAACTGTATTTATCCTTGCGCGGTAGATTAAAATTATTTATGTTTACTATCAGCATTATTATTTGTTGAAATGACCCATTCTTGAACTGTACCATTTCATATTCCTGAGATGGTCTATCATGTATTATCATTTGAGACTCTGGGTCTGTAGCATTACTAGGTCTGTGTTCAAACTAGCCTTGTTACTTGAAGTTTCTTCCATCTTAATTGTATTGGGTGTTACCACACTGGGTTGTATTCTTGAGATACGAATGGACCTATGTTAACTTGAGACCTTGTGCCTTCATTTGCAACAGTGAGTTTAGTTTGATGTACATGTACCTGCATTTTCAGTACATAAAACATATTTTTCGCCTGAGCTTCATCTGCTTTTTGCAATTCCTGTGGGTCCATTGATCCATTTGATTGTTCTTACTGAGGATTCCTCTCCTTCTTGTCTCATAACCAAGAAGCTGCCTTTTACCGGGTCAGACCATTGGTCCATCTAGCCCAGTATTGTCAACACTGACTGGCAGCAATGTCTCTCTAGGGTTTCAGGCAGGAGTTTTTCCCAGTCCTATCTGGAGATGCCAGGGATTAAACCGGAGACCTTCCATATGCAAAGCAAGTGCTCTATCACAGAGCCCCAGCTCCTTTCCTATTTTTCCGTTACACCTAATAAAGCAAAACACATGTTATTGTCACATAATGTTGTGACTTTCCCCACCTCTGCACATGGCAGAGAATGAAGCAGAAGGGAGAGACTCACTATATGATGATGTCACAGTGTGTATTTTGTTTGAATAGATGGTACAGGGAAGAGGAGAGGAGGCGGACTGCTATTTTTGATAGCTGATGCACATCCTCCATAATCATTGGAGTTTTATGGAATGTCAACATCCAATTCTGGCAGAATAAATTCCTCACTTAAAACACAGGACAAAGATAGATTATAGATGATTGATGATAGATAGATTAGATAGATGATAGATAGATAGATGATAGATAGATAGATAGATAGATAGATAGATAGATAGATAGATAGATAGATCAATCCTAGGGTAAACTCTTGACATATAGGTCTTCAATTCCATTTGCTCATGCTACAAAGAACAATGCACACAGAGAGAGAGAGAGAGAGAGAGAGAGAGCAAATATATTTTGGAATAGACCGATAGGATGCTTAAGGGGTTTTTCTTAGCTGCCATTTGTTTCTTGACACACGCACGCACACACAAACTCCAAATGGAGCCACAAAACTCAGACTAATTAAAGACAAATAATTAACCATGTTCAAACTGGGAAGGTTGGCAAACTCCCCCTGCATTGTGGAGACCTCCTTGGCACTTAAATGGTTAGGGACTATATCTCGCAACATTGTGCTCATCTCACTGTGCTGGAGAGCTCTTGAGAATGTTATTAGCTGGGTGTTCGCCTTGCCGTTTTTCCACATGAGGCAGATGGGTAATTACGAAGCTAATAGTCTGATTGAGAGAAATCAGATGCAGTGGTTTGCCCAATTAGATGATACATTAGCTCCCTTCTTTGTAAGCAGCTAATGTGTGAAGCAAAGTGGTATTTTGGGGGGTCAGAATCCTTAAACAAGTGCCGAGTTGCAGATTATTGTATGTGTGTGTATGTGCGCGTGTGTCTGTCTCTCTCTCTCTCTCTCTCTCTTTTTCTAATGGAGGAAAAGTGCTAAGTCTTCATTACTAAAAGCATAGAAAATGCAAATCAGGCTCTGAAACAAAAGAGTGAAGGGACAGGCGAGAATATTTGGTGTCCAATGTGTCAACCTACAACATCAATTACATTGAAATGCAATGCATGGGAGCCTAATCAAGGATAGTATAATTGTAATAATTGCATGCTTTTGTTGAAGAGCTGCTGCCGTTGTTATTGTCAACCATTTGTTTCTTTCTATTGTTTAAGGGGGAGGGGGGATTTTAAATATACATGTCCATCTGAAAAAGTATGTAGGTAAAAAGGCTTGTGCTATGGCAAACGATGTATGTCTCGCCTCCTGATTTCTAGGGGGTGCCGAAGGTGCAAGTTCTTTAAAGCTGCGAAGTAACCAAGAAAGTAAATTGCATATAGTTTAATTTGGTTTAGGTGCTATTTTTGTTCCTTCTTTTTTTAATCATCATGCTGTTCCTACGAAGGGAAGTTACAATTTCCATCAAATGTTGGTAGGTAGGAGAGGTACTGACATGATTCGCTAATATCAATATCGTTGTCAATTGTTTTTTCATCCGGTCGACTACTGTCAACATTCCCCCCAGCCTTCTGATAGATCATCCTCTGTAGTTCCCTGCTATTCCTTTTTCTAGACCATGGGTACCTCTTCATGGGCACTTTGCCTCATGGTGGCTTTGAAATGGCGGCAGTCAGATTACATCACACTGCCGCCAATTTGAAGCCATCTCGGGGCAATGCCCCTTTGCTCCGCATTAAAAAAGTCAGGCACTTAGTCTGACTTTTTTCAGAGCGGAGCGGGCTGGGCAAGGAAGGGGATGGAGCAGCAAGCTATAAGCTCGCTGCACCGCATCCGCAGTCCTCCCACATTTTAATTTTTTTAAAAAAAAACCATTTACCTGCGAGTAGTTGGGCCACTGCTCCAGCCGCCCTTCCAGCTGATGCTGGGCAGCGGCAGGAAAAGCCACCGTGGTGCTTCTGCCAGGGAGACTGATGGCGGGAATGTCAATTTGCTGCGACGCGTCTGTTCTCTTCTTCAGCCTACCTAGTATCTGTCTTAGATTCCAAGTTCTGTGTTCAGGAATCGGCTCATTTTGTGTGTTCCATTCAGATCAGATTCACACATCAGGCTATGAACAGTGCATGATATATAGAAAAGTGCTGCTGTAGGGTCCATTAATCTGGACACATAGTATAGATGCTGGAAGCTAGAGACACCTTTTTCTGTTCTTTCCCTACCTCATGCTCACAAGCGAGGGCCACAGACCTATAATGGTGAGCTAGTATGGTATGGGGAACATATAACCTTGGGCTGCATGTGACCATTCTGGGCTCTTTGGGCTCTGCAGGCCTCCTCTTTGTTCAGGATGCAGGAAAATGGGAGTCAGGTAAGGAGAAGGGATGGCTTCATCCACCTTTAGCTCTAACTCCACTAGGCTGACCATATGAAAAGGAGGACAGGGCTCCTGTATCTTTAACAGTTGCAAAGGACAGGGAATTTCAGCAGGTGTTGTTTGTATGCATACATAACCTGGTGAAATTCCCTCTTCATCACAACAGTTAAAGCTGCAGGAGCCCTGTCTCTTGACCATGTACAAAAGAGGGCAGGGCTTCTGCAGCTTTAACTTTGTGATGAAGAGGGAATTTCCCCAGGTTCTGCATATATACAAATGACACCTGCTGAAATTCCCTTTTCTGTGAAACTGTTAAAGATACAGGAGCCCTGTCCTCCTTTTCATATGGTCAGCCTAAACTCCACCCACCTGTCAGGTATAGGGCTTGGCCTTGCTGGTTCTAGGTAGATTTAATTAGAACTAGTTTGGAATGCCTGTGCAAGCTGGTCTCTGTCAGAGTTCTCACGGGAGTAGCTCGCTCACTCCTTGTCTTGGCCTTGAAGCGGTTAGACTTCTGTGGGAACCTGATAGAGACCAGCTTGCACAGATATTCCAAACTAGTTCTAATTAAATCTACCTACAACCAGCAAGGCCTCCCCTGGAACCAGAAGAAAGTCTTCATGACGATCTTCTTGATTTTTGCCCTATTGCTCCACCGCCATACTATCTGGCGCAGAATGCCCAGGCAGCCATCCCCACTGCTCCCCTCACCCTGCTGTTCAGCCACAAGCAGCTGCTGCAGCCCTGGTAACTCCCCAAAGCAGTACAGGCTGTGGCAGGGGATGGGGTGGTTTCCAGAGAAGGTAAGGTAGAGGATTCTGGTACTCAGCCCAAATCAGAATAAGCCTGGCATTTGTCACTGCTGTAACCAGCCTGGACATTGTAAAAAAATGAATTACCTATCCAGACCTGGCCAGTCTGCGGACACTGCATACCCTCCAAGTTCATACAACCTGCCTCCTATGCCTCCCCACATCCAGGCAAACCCCTTATACCCCCTCCATCACCAGACAATGCTTTCCATTGTTAGTACAGCCCGGGTGACAACTTGAGTAACCTTTTGGCACCTTCTCTTTCTATAGACCAATCTGGTCCCGATGTCTTTTGCTCCATTAATGGGAAAACTGCTAAGTGTCTTGTAGACACTGGAGCTATTTGCTCCACGTTGCACTCTGAAGATTTTTTTCTGTTCCTCTTTCCTGTAAAGTTATAAATGCAGTCAGAATTTCTGCCTACAATATTGGGAAAGCTGTGAAGACAACTCATGCGGCACATCCACCACCTTCGAGCCCCTTTGTGAGTATTCAAATAGATTTTATTCAAATGAACAAGTGTTGTGGGTTAGAATATGTTCTTGTGGTTGTATATCCATTCTCTGGGTGGGTAGAAGCCCAGCACTGTGAAAAAGCAGATACTGTCACTGTGAGCAAGAAGCCCTAAGAGACTTTATCCCCATATTTGGAATGCCTCTGTCTCTTAACACTTTGTTGGACAATTTGTTAAAGAAATCTGCAAGGCTCTACAAGTTGAACAACACTTCCTTTGCCCTCAGCATCCTCAGTCAGCAGGCCTTGTGGAAAGGAAGAATGGTGTTTTAAAGAATGGCAAAGATTTGTGCAGAGACTGGGTCCTGGTGTCCAGATGCTCTCCTTTAGCCCTTATGACCAAGCATGCCACCTCACAAAAACAGACAAGACTTAGTCCTCGTGAAATCCTGATGGGAAGACCCATGAGGCTTCTCTCCTAAGCACATATAAAAGAACAATTTGTCATCTTCCAGTTAACTGATGAAACTGTTCTAAGCTATTGCTCATGAAATCTGTTAAAGCTTTCCATTCACAGGTTCAAGAAGCTCTTCCCTCCACTCCAATGGTCCAGTATCACGACCTCCAACCAGATGATTGAGTGTATACCAAGGTACACCAGAGAAAGACATCCCTTGCTGGAAAAGGCCATTCCAGATCCTCCTGACTACCAATATGGCTGTCAAGCTTCAAGGCGTACCTACTTGGATCTATGCCTTGCGTTGCAAGGAAGTACTGCCTCCCTTGGATCCAGGTGTCCCTGACTTTGTTCCAGCTTCTGCTTCAGCATCACTCCCTGGGTCCCAGGATAAAGACAACCAGGACCTCCCTCAGCCTGAGGAGAGCGGCACTCCAGCATACAACCTGATGTATAGGAAGGGTACATAATAACCTACCCTCCTAGTGATTGCCTCAAGTGACACTCTAAGAGGTCACTGACGAAGACAGGTTGTTGCCAATACTGACGTGAAACTTCAAAGTCTACCTACCTCGATCTACACAGCACACTACAAGGGAGCCCCTTTCCCAGAGTCAACACACTCCAATCCTATACAATGCAAAACATAAATTTCATACCCCAGAACTGAACTGTACTACAAGCACCCAACAAACAAATCTCCAAGTCGCCTGTCTGCTGGACTTTGTCCAGTAACTGAAAATTAGGGGTGTGCACGGACCCCCCGGATCGGATCGGGACCCGGATCGGGACCTCCAATTTTGTCCCGGACCGGTTCGGACAAAATCGGAGGCCCCCCGGACTGGATCGAGTCCGATCCCGACCCAAAAATCGTAAATTTTTGGATCGGCCGCCATTTTTTTCCCCATAGACTTGCATTGCAATGCAAGTCTATGAGGAAAAAATGGCGGCGGGTGGGTGAGGGGGGGCCTAACTCCCTCCCCCCCCGGGGCCGTCCGCTGTGGACGGCCCCGGCAGGTAAGCCCCCTCCCCCGCGCTCCCTACCCCCCCTGGGGCCGTCCACTTCCATCCGCTGGCGCCCGCGGGCGCCAGCGGATAGAAGCGGACGGCTCCGGGGGGGGGTAAGCCCCCTTCCCCGCCACTGCTTACCTTCTCGGCCCGTCCGCTCCCGTCTGGCGCCGGCGGCTACTACCAGCGGGCTCCGCGGCCTACTCTCGAGTAGCGCGCCGAGTGATGACATCACCCGGCGCGCCACCCTGGAGTAGGCCGCGGAGCCTGCTGGTAGTAGTCGCCGGCGCCAGACGGGAGCGGACGGGCCGGCAAGGTAAGGGCCCCCTCCCCCCTCCGCGCGCCCCCTCCTCCCCTCCACGCACCCCCTGCTTACCTTCTCGGCCCGTCCGCTCCCGTCCGGCGCCAGCGACTACTACTACCAGCAGGCTCCGCGGCCTGCTCTAGAGTAGCGCGCCGGGTGATGACATCACCCGGCGCGCCACCCTAGAGCAGGCCGCGGAGCCTGCTGGTAGTAGTAGTCGCCGGCGCCGGACAGGAGCGGCCGGGCCGGGAAGGTAAGGGCCCCCCTCCCCCCTCCGCGCGCCCCCTCCTCCCCTCCACGCACCCCCTGCTTACCTTCTCGGCCCGTCCGCTCCCGTCCGGGGCCGGCGGCTACCACCAGCAGGCTCCGCGGCCTGCTCTAGAGTAGCGCGCCGGGTGATGACATCACCCGGCGCGCCACCCTAGAGCAGGCCGCGGAGCCCGCTGGTAGTAGCTGCTAGTGCCGGACGGGAGCGGATGGGCCAAGAAGGTAAGCGCCCCCCTCCTCCCCCCCCCCGCTGTCCACTTTCATCGGCGGGCGCCCGCTGGCGCCCGCCAATGGAAGTGGCGGTGGGCGCCAGTGGGCGCCCGCCGATCCGCCGATCCGCCGATCCGCCGAACCGGTTCGGAGCCTTTTCGGACCGGTTCGGATTGGATCGGCCGATCCAGCTGCGGGATCGGAAATCGGATAATTTATCCGATTTCCCACTGGACCGGACTCGGATCGTGGATCGGGTCCGATCCAGTGCACGTCCCTACTGAAAATACCTTTCCTCACTGATTCTGGTTGATCCCTATTTTCTTCCTCCTGTGAGCAATTGCCTTATTGTACTTGTATGCTATGGGCAGGAATAAGACTGAACATATCCAGTTGTATGCCAAAGTACCAGGGAAGTTTTGTTGAGGTTGCAATGGTTCTGCCTTTTGGATAAGGAAAAGTAAATGTGTTATTACTCATGCTGTAAATGATGCCCAAACATCTAATGGGACATGGTTACCTAACTCGAGTCCTTCTTTTCCAGGCTATTATATGCAGTAAATGATAAGACCTCAGTGCAAGTATGGGTTCACTGCCTTAGCAGGTCATTATTTTGTCCATGGGAATAAAGCATACAAACACCTCCCCTTGGGATGGTGAGTCACGTGGTATGTGGCTGTGTTATTGCCTGCTTTTAGAGTGCTTGACCACCTTCCTGAAGGTGAAATCAGGAATGTGAGAGATGCCAAAGAAGAAATAATATCACAAAGTCCACTCACTGGTGGTCAAGTGCTTGGTGGCATATTATTTCCTACGTATGGTGGAAATGCTGTATTAAATCTACTACTAATGTTGTTAACAAAGACAGAATTGAAGCAAATGGCCAGTGTTATGCAGATAAAAATGCTGGAGGAAGAGAAACAGAAAGATGACAACGCAAGTTTAATATGGTTGGTGGGCCTAGAAGGCCCAAAGGGGGAACTGAGAAAACAAAGTCAGAAGCCTTGATATACCTGCTCTGAATGTAGGCCTCTGTATGTAGTTTGTTTCTTGCAAGTGAACTGCATGATGGGATTGGAATAATGTATGTTCCTGAATGTCCTGTAATGGCTAGTTTGATAAGGAGGACTGACCATCCAAGTCAATCTGACATTGCCATAATAATAATAATAATAATAATAATATATTTATTTATTTATTTATTTATTTCTTACCTGCCTCTCCCTCTAGACCGAGGCAGGGAACAATATTAAAAACAAATGATATAAAATACATAAAACTGATTAAAAACAAATAAAAAACTAATACATTGTTAAAATACCAATAAAACCCTTAAAATTCAACTGGGCAGGCATGCTGGAAGAGATCAGTCTTTATAGTTTTCTTAAATTCTGAAAGACTGTTAAGTTGGCGAATCTCTCCCGGCAGGCCATTCCACAGTCTGGGAGGGGCAGAAGAGAAGGTCCTCTGGGTAATGGTTGTCATCCTAGTTTTGGCTGACTGTAGTAAATGCTTCCCAGAGGACCTGAGTGTGTGGGGCGGATTGTATGGGAGAAGGCGATCTCGCAGATAACCTGTACCCAAACCATGTAGGGCTTCAAAGGTAATGAACAACACTTTGTACTTTGCCCAGAAAGTAATTGGCAGCCAGTGGAGTGATTTTAAAGCTGGTGTAATGTGGTCACCCCTAGGTGTACCGGTGACCAACCTGGCTGCCATATTTTGAACTAGTTGAAGTTTCTGGACTAGGCACAGAGATAGCCCTATGTACAGAGCATTGCAGAAGTCGAGCCTCGAAGTTACCAGCGCATGCACTGCCATCTTTTGGTCTTCCAACTCTAAGAAGGGGCGCAGATGGCGTATCAACCAAAGCTGTTAGTAGGCATGCCTGGTCATCGCATCTATCTGAGCTATCTTTTAGAGCGACGGATCCAGGAGCACCCCCAAGCTGTGAACACAGCCTTTCAGGGGGAGTGTAACCCCATCTAGAACTGGTTGACACACCTCCAAACCCAGGTTTGGGCCTTTGACAGTAAGCACCTCCATCTTTTCTGGATTCAGCTTCAGTTTGTTTTTCCTCATCCAGCCCATTACCGCCTCCAAGCATTCATTCAGAGGAGACACATTATCCTTAGCTGATGCTGTTGTCAAAGACATAGAGAAATATATTTGGGTGTCATCAGAATACTAATAGCACCCTGCCCCATGCCTCCGGGTGATCTCTCCCAGCAGTTTCATGTAGATGTTAAACAGCATTGGGGATAGGATAGCACCTTGTGGCATGCCATACAACAGCTCCTTCTTTGAGGAGCAACTATCCCCAAGCATCACCATCTGGAACCTGCCCGAGAGGTAGGACCAGAACCACTGAAGCACAGTGCCTCTGATTACCAATCCCCTCAGGCATTCCAGAAGGATACCATGGTCGATGGTATCGAAAGCTGCTGAGACATCCAGAAGTACCAGCAGGGACACACTCCCCCTGTTAATACTTATGGACCATCTGTTGATAAGATACAATGAAGAAGTTTTCATTGATCTGTCTTTGTTTTGCTTTAGAACTTTGCTAACTGTTAATTGGTTAAGATGCTACTATGTATAAATATACCTGCTTTTCACACTGCCAGTTGAGAAGTTCTTTGTCTGTAGGACTTTCTCCATACAGCTGTATTACACTCAATAAAACAGAGCTGCCTTACAACCAAAGTGAATTTTTATCTTTGACATTTCCAAGTAAAGCAATAGAAATCATATTTTTTTTAAAAAAAATACAGTTCATCATTCCTTCTATTTGTGAAGTACAGAGGTGAGTGCCAATCCTTACATAGCCAAAATGGGACCATCCACACACAGGGAGGAATCAGCAGACTGGGGGTAACCCTGAATTTTTCAGAAGTTCCAAAAAAAATTAGGATAACCTTGTATGTGGCTCGGTAGCTAACAGGCAGCCAGTGCAGTTCTTTTAATATAGGTTTTATATGAGCAGAGCTAGATGTCCCCGTGAGCACCCTAGCATGAATAGTGCAGGTCAGGCTCTGAGTAGCATTCAACAACTCTGCAGTCTTGTCCAGAGGAACCAGGCCTCTATTCCAGACTGGGAATTGAGCTGAAGCTGAGAGAGTCACTTCTTTTATTTGTTTTTAGTTGTTGACATTGTTTTTAATTTTTTCTATGTTAAACATTTTAGACTACTTTTAGTATGCTGCATTTTGTATTTTCATCCATTGTTGTAAACTGCCCAGAGAGCTTTGGCTATGGGGTAGTATGCAAATGAAATACATAGTGATCACAATACATTAACCCTGCAGTGTAGTCCACTATAATACCTCTATTGCAGATGGGGGGGGCACTGTGGTGAGAAAGAATAGCTTACAGCAACCCTGCACTGTAGTCCAGTGTTAATATTGTGGGGCTGAAGGTGAATTGGACACTAAGGTCCAATCTACTCAAAGCAGGATATAGCACTATGAAAGCAGTATGAAAGCAGTATATAAAAGGCAGGAGCCACATTACTGCTTTATAGCAGTATTGAAGTGCACTGACAACTGTTGGGGCCCACTTATTTATTTATTTACTGCATTTCTATAGCTGGAGCTCTCTGGGCAGTTTACAAAAATTAAAACCATAAAAACCATTCAAAATATAAAATGACAGTATGAAAACATAATTTAAAATACAGTATAAAAGCACAACCAGGAGAAAAACAAGGGAAAGGGCCTTTTCAGTGGTGGCCCCCCAATTATGGAATGATCTCCCCGATGAGGCTCGCCTGGCACCAACATTGTTATCTTTTCGGCGCCAGGTCAAGACTTTCCTCTTCTCCCAGGCATTTAACAGCATATGATGAGGGGTTTTGTGTTGTTGTGTTGTTGTTGTTGTGCTTTGACCCAGAAAGATATTGTAATTTTAACTTGTTTTTATGCTTTATGCTTTTAAATTTTGTATATCGGTGTTTTAATTGTTCAATGTTTTTAATTTTTGTAAACCGCCCAAAGAGCTTCGGCTATGGGGCGGTATATAAATGGAATAAATAAAAACCGAGCAGCCATGCAGAAATTAATACAGATTTAAAATACAAATTTCAACAGCAAGGTTAAAAATCAAACTGAAGAACTGTTAAAATATACTGCTTTCATAGTGCTATATTCTGCTTGGTGTGGCTCCTGCCTTTCATATACCGCTTTCATACCACTTTCGTAGTGCTATATCCTGCTTGGTGTAGATCTGGCCTTAGTTTAAAAAAATCCCCCTCCTTCTAAGGTTGCAGCAAAGGTCAATCTATTTAAATTCCCCCTCCCCCAGACCTCTTTCCAGGCCAAACCGAGGACTCAATTGCACGCAAGCATCATATGTTCAATTTAGTTGTGCGCAGACTAGCTGCACTTTTGAATGTTTTAAAAAATGCACATGAGATAAGAGCAGAGACATCTGCGTCTGAGGGGAGCTTTGACAACAGCCACTCTCAAGCCCCACCAAAGTGCTTGAGAAAAATGAGCTCAGAGCGGAATGAATTGGTGACAGGCAGGGGAGGTTTCTTAAGATAAGAACAAGAATAAGAAGGAGATAAGAACAAGACTGTAGAGGCCACTCTTGTATGTTTCAAGACATCTGGAGTTGTTCTATTTTCTTATGATAGAGCCCTTCACAAGGAGATCAGGTAGGAGATTTAGTGCAATCCTATGCATGTCAACTCAGAAGTTAAGTCCTATTGAGTCTAATGGGACTTATTCCCTGTTGTGCATATAGGACTGCAGCCAGTGGAGGCTGGTGGCGCCGATGTCAGTGAGGCGGTAAATCCGCTCTGGGTTTCAGTCAGAACTCTAAATGAGCTATCCAAGCTGCTTCCACAGCTTTAGAGTTCTGACTGGTTCTGAATGAAGCTCCTTTAGAGTTCTGACTGGTTCTGACTGAAAACCAGAGCAGATTCACCGCCAAACTGACATCAGAGCCACCAGCCTCCCCTGACTGCAGCCTTATTTTCTCACATCTACTGGGCTGTGCCAGTCAGCTGAAACACTAAGGCAAAAGAAAGAGGAGACTAAAACGTTTAACATTGCTGTTAAATCTCATTCTTCACAGCTCAAAAAGAACAATGGCGTGCCATTTTTCCCCCCCAGAGAATACTTCAGCCTACCGCACAGGGCTTTGCACGGATCTCTAACAATCGTGTACACACTCCAAAACTCACCCTAATTAAAAGCAAATAATCAAATACATTCAATTTGAAAAGTTGGCAAACTCGCGTGTATTATTGTGTTAGCACCTTGGCATCGAAATGATCACATCATGCTAATCTCATTGTGCAGGAGAGCTCTTGAGTATGTTATTCGCAGAGTCTGCTTCATTCCCCTCCGGCTCTTTCTCTCATCCTCCTTTACCTCCTCAGCTACTCTTTCCTGTCTTTTCTTTTTTAACTAGAAGAAAGAAATGTTGTTCAGCTGCATCCAGGAAAGGCCGCTGTTCCTGATGCATTTCTTGTAAAGCTTAATTAAACCAAATTTTTCCTCTCTTTATTTATTTATTTATTTATTTTGCCCCTTCACTCATACGATTCATCTGCACAGATACGGCAGGGGATCGTGCAGTAAACAGTATGCACATATTAAAGCAAGTGCATGTTTCTTTTAAAAAATCATGGGGAGGTGATGGGGAAAGTATCGGGCTCCTCCACATTTTTTAATAAAATGCAAGCCCAATTCTACATTTGTGCCCTTCACTCTTGGATGGCTAACCAGCCAGTATTTTCCTGATCTGACCAATAAATCCATATTCTAGATAACTATACGGTTCAGGCAATGGAGGTTAGTGGCTCTGATTTTGGCAGAGTTATGAATTCATTCCGGGTTTCAGTCAGAACCATCCAGAACTCTTTTTAAAAAACCCTCTATTTTGTAGATCAGGTTCAGCACCTTGGATAGCTCCTTTAGAGTTATGGCATGCTTCTGACCAAAACCCAGCACGGATTCGCCATCCCAGTGAAATCGGAGCCACCGGCCTCCATAGTTCTAACTAGAAACCTTTGGGTTTTGTTCAGCTGCCCTGTGTTATGACCCACTACAGCATCTGCTTAGGCAGTCTAGTATCCTCAGGACCTGGATGGATCCCGCACTCTCAGGCTGGCTATTGGCTCTTCCTGGACAGGAAGGAGTATAAAAGAGTTTACTGGATGAGGGGAGACATGATAGAGGTGTTTAGAATTATGCATGGTGTGGAGAAAGTGGATAGGGAGACATTTTCCCCCTCTCTCATAATACTAGAACCCTACAATGGTCTTCCCATGAAGCTGCTTGGTGGGAGATTCAGGACTGATAAAAGGAAGCACTTATTCACACAGTACATAGTTAAACTATGTAATTCACTTCCATGAAGTGGAGGGCACCACTTTGGATGGCTTTAAAAGGTGATTGGACAAATTCATGGAGGAGAAGGCTATGAACAGCTACTCGTCCTGATAGCTATGTGCTACTTCCAGGATCAGAGGCAGTCTGCCTATGTACACCAGTTGCTGGGGAACACAAGTGAGATGGTGCTACTGCACTCCTGTCCTACTTGTGGGTTTCCCACAGACAGCTGATTGGCTACTGTGTGACCAGAATGCTGAACTAGATGGACATTTGGTCTGATCCTGTACGGGTTTTATTATGATCTTATGTCCTATTCCAATTAACTGCTGCTGGGGCAACAACATTTCCCTGAGCCTGGTGCGTTCCTTTGCTTTGTCCTTCATTTCAGACTTACTCCTTGCTCCTGGTTTACTCTTTGGTTATGATTAGCCCTTTGTCTTCCTCCTTGACCCTGCCTCCTGGACCAGACCTACACACTATGAAAGCCATTGGAAATGATATATGGCACGTGTCCTGGGCCCCAACAGTTGCCAGTGCACTTCAATGCCGTTATAAAGCAGTAGTGTAGATCCTGCCCTGGTTTGTTTCTGAATTACTCTTCATTCCTGAGTCCTAGCTTGTCTCAGTGCCCCTGGTTACTTGCTCACCACAGACTGCTGCCCATGGACCAGCCCTGACCATAACCAGAACTGGGACTTCAAGAGCCATTTAACTCCAAGAGCCAAAAAAGAAGGAAATCAAAAAAGCCTGGGGCAAAGGGGCAAAAATGGAGATGTGGTTTACTAAAAATAATGACCAATGTGTTTCGGACCCTAAGGTCCTTCCTCATAGTAATTCAAACAAAAGTGAGATTTCTCTTATGGACCCACAGTCTCCTATGCTTTGCTAATTCTGTAATTAGCAAAGCATAGGAGACCGTGGGTCCATAAGAGAATTGATGTCTCACTTTTGTTTGAGTAAGTACATTTACTTACATATATGTGTTAAGGTCGAAATAATCTTTATGTTTTGAGCCTCTATCATGTTTTTAAAAAGTTTTTTTTTAAAAAAAGTTTATTTCTAAGCATTTACAATAACTTCTAACATGTTGATGTATATTGAATGAATTGTTGTGATTGACAATGATGAGCAAAGCATAGGAGACCGTGCGTCCATAAGAGAATTGATATCTCACTTTTGTTTGAATTACCCCGAGGAAGGACCTTAGGGTCTGAAACATGTTGGTAATTATTTTTAATAAACCACATCTCTGTTTTCAGCCCTTTGCCTCAGGCTTTTTTGGCTTCCTATTTAACTCCAAGAGCCAGTCTCCACCCGTTCTGCTCATGGTTTTCCATGAAGTAGGTAGAAACTAAGTGGATTCTGAAACAAAGTGGATTCTGGAGCACATCAAAAGTCTATCTCAGCCTTCCCCCAACCAAGTGCCCTCCAGATGTTTAGGATGACATCTCCCATAATTTCTGGCCATTAGCCTTCCTGAATGGGGCTGATGAGAATTGAAGTCCAAAACATTTAGAGGGTACCAGGCTAGTGAAGTCTTGTTTATCTCCTTCAGCAGTCTGTTTTCAACAACAGCTAAAACAAAGACCCAATATTCATACACAATACATTTACTTTTTCCATTGCATATATAAAAACCTGTCAACACAAGTCCAAAAATTACCCATACAAATACTATATCAGAATACATTAATACATAGGTGAAAATACACAACAGAACAGATGTTTCAGACTCAAATAACCATTGTTAAACAAGTAAAACTTCAAGTATGATGAGCGTTTATCAAGTTGTTGTACGAAGAAGTTCAAAGTCCATAGGAAAGAAGTCCGACATGAGGAACCTATGGGATTCCACATCTTGGACTCCAGCTCCAATTAGCCCCAGGCAGCATAGCCAATGCTCAGGGTTGATGAGATTTGTAGTCATCCAAAAACATTGGATGTTTCCTCATCACTGCCATAACTGGTTATTTGTTGTGAGAACAACTAGTTTATTCCTAGTTCCAGTCCATTTTATTGTATGGCTCTGAGTTCCAGTGTTATGAAAGACAGAGAAAGATCTCCCACTTTCTCCATGCTGTTCACACTTCCATAAGCCTCCATGAACATTGAGGGTTGCCTTGCCACAGGGTGAGTGTGAAATACAAAAGCACTTAGAAGGTAACCCCTGCTGTTAACACCCAGAGAAAACGCTTACAGATTTAGGGGAGTGTGTGATCCTTTTGACTTTGCTATAGAGAAGGTGAATTTCCATTGTAACATAAAGCAACAGAAATAAATGACAACTAGAGTTTATGTGACAGGAGAAAATCACACTCTGGCAGATGTCTTGGCTGTGGCAGGTTATTTACAAGAACACAACATAGTTCTGAGAATGGGGAAAATTCATGTAAAGCTTCCAGGAGCAAATTGGAGCATTATTCAGGGAAAATTCCATAGAGACCATGCTGGGGAGAATGGGCTGGTGGAACTGTTGCTGACGAGCCTGCTGTGGATTTCATTCAGCCAACACAGCATCTTTCTTGCTCTCCTAACCAAATGAAGAGGAGGGAGCAGAGAAGGGTTTTCGGGCAGCCCAATCGCTCAAAGCTGGGGGTGTAGATAGACTTCATCTCCTGGGTATCAAAGCAGTCTGTTGCAAATTTTTCCAGCCTTGTTGACAACATAACTCATTACTCCGGAGACTTGTGTGTGAAATCTGTACCTTAGGAATGAAAATCCTCATTTTAGCAACAAAAAGCGTCATGTGTAGAAGCTTTTCCAGCATTGCTTTCCACCCGCCATATGGCTAGCTTCACCCAAATTTGGAGCAACCGATGAGCAAAGCTTCCGTGTTGAAAGCAAGGAGAGAATGTTTCAGCCCAAGACTCCAGCGATACACTGACCTCTCCCAACCCACCACCACCATCAATGCCTTGATTTTGTAAACTGGCAAAGACCCTGTCTTTGGCCTAACAAAAGTTATTTTTTTATCAAAGTCCCTGGAACACTGGCAGGTCTTAAACCTTTGGCAACCATAGCACAGTTATAAGGACTAACTAGAATCAATGGCCCAGCACAGACCAAGGCCAGATCTACGCCAAGCAGGATACAGCACTATGAAAGTGGTATATGGTATGAGTCTTATAGGCCCCAACAGTTGTCAGTGCACTTCAATACCGCTATAAAGCAGTAGTGTGGCTCCTGCCTTTTATATACTGCTTTCATACTGCTTTCATAGTGCTATATCCTGCTTGGTATAGATTGGGCCCAAAATATGTGTTACTGATTTTCCTTTTGGGCCAGCCGGTCAGCCAAGCCTTACTCCAAGGTATTCCATTCTATCTCCCCACCCCAGTTTCCCAGTTTCCTTTTCCAGATGACACTCAACATTCTGTGACCATTGAGTATACTCAGTCCTCATTGGTCTGCTGGGAGGTTCTCCCCCACCCCACCCCAGATCTTTGTTAAAGTGTACTTCATTTTGTGTACCTTTGCAAATCTCAGGGATGTTGATACCTCCTACTTGTGTCTCAGTGGCCTCCTTTTGGCTCCATTTCTGTCAGCACTCGCCCACCTGAGTTCACTATTAGAGGAAGTGGTTCTATTTAGGTACAGTTCTGGTAACCATACCTAAAAAAGGATTTTGCAAAGTTGGGGAAAATAAGGAAAAGGGCAAATAAAATTATCAAGGGGCTGGAGCATCTCCCCCATGAGGGAAGGTTACCACAATTGGGATTATTTAGCTTGGGAAATAGGAGGCTAAGGGGAGACATGATAGAGGTGTACAAAATTATGCATGGTGTGGAGAAAGATTTCTCCCTCTCTCATAATACTAGAACCTGGGGTCATCCCATACGGCTGATTGGTGGGAGATTCAAGATAGATGAAAGGAAGAACTTCTTCTCACAGTACATAATTAAAGTATGGAATTTACTACCCCAGCAGTAATGGCCAACAGTTTGGATGGTATTAAATGGGGATTAGACAAATTCCTGGAGGATAAGGATATCAATGGCTGCTCATTTTATTATTAATAATAATAATTGATGATGATGATGATGATGATGATGATCTCTTTTCTCATTTGTGGCAGATTTTCTAGATAGATATGATGGGCTTTGCCAAGTCATGCTATCTTTTACTGATTCAGGAATTTCCTGACTATTGAACATGTTTTAAGTATGTTCTGGATGTTGGCGTGGATGTATTTTAGTAGGCCCAATTTCTGAAGGTTTTGTGTGTAATTTTTTGATGTGATGCCAGTGACTGATGTGACTAACGGCATAATTTTAACTTTTTCATGTTGCCATAGTTCTTTAACTTCCATAGCCAGTTGGGTATATTTTTATCTCTTTTAGTCTTCCTTTTCTACAACACTTTTGTCATTAGGTATTGCTATGTCAATGAAGTATGCGTGTTTTTCTTTTTTGTCTATAACTGTTATGTCCAGTCGGTTGCAAGGTATTGTTTTGTCCATATGAATTGTTCTGTCCCAGTATATATTATGATCTGCATTTTCCAAGATTGTTTCAGGTGAGTATGTATAGTTGGTGTAGGTTGTTTGATGAGGTTGAATTTGATGACCAGTTTTTATTGAATTATTTTTGCAGCTGTGTTGTGTCTATCCGTATAGTCCATTCCTGCCAGAATATTACATTCTCCCATTACATGGTCTATTATTTCTTGGAACTGATGACATTTCCTATATGAACCTGTTGTTTCACTGTTATCTTTGATGATGATGATGATGATGATGATGATGATGATGATTTGTATACCACCCATTAGCGAAAGCTTTCTGGGCAGTTTACAACAATTGATAAAAATGCAAAATACAGCATAATAAAAAATAGTTTTAAAAGTGGCTATTTGTTAGCTCTAGTATCAGAGGCAGTATGCCTATGCATACCAGTTGCAGGGAGAAATGAGTGTGATGGTGCTATTGCATTTGTGTCCTACTCGTAGGTTTCCCATCTAAATCAGGGAGAGTTGAGAAATTTGCTCTGTAAATTTAAAAATGGATTTTCCCAATCCATACCTCCCAGAACTGAACGCACACCTTAACGCAATTGGCATTCGGAAATCCATACCTCCCCAAGCTTGTGATGTGTTCAACAACAACAAAAACAAAAACTGCCCAAAAATACTTCTGTTAACATGAACACATTTGAAAAATGCACAAAGAAAAGGGTGCACAGTTCTAAATGTCCCCCAAACATGCTTTAGGCAATCGTGCATACAAAAATGCACACAATTGAAAAATACACAGAAAAATACATACCCATTTGGGGAGGGGAGATGCAGAACTGGGACAGAATGAGGATGGTGGTGGAAAAATGAGAACCTTGACAAGATAGAGTTTGAGATCCACCCATTCCTAATTGACACTTAAGGGCATATTAAAATAGCACTGCTGTGTACTTTGGAAGAGAATTTCTGGCCCATGTCCTCTGCTAATAGCAATACCCTAGTCTTCCCAGTGAAATGCAACAGGCACCATCTTTGTGATCTTTTTTTGATGCCACATGATGAATATTTTGTTTACCCAGACTTTTTAAATAACTCATGCTTTATGGTCTGGACCTCTCAGTTTGGAAATCTGTACTTTAATTGCATGTTTTAGCTTTTAATAGGCTTTTAATATTGCATTTTAGGCTGCAGTCCTATGCCCTCTTACCTGGAAGCAAGCACATTCTGAACAGGCATATCTAGGATTGCTCTATTAATGTCGTCTTTGTTTTGTGAGCTACCTGGAGTCCTTATTTTATGAAGTTGCGATAAACATTCAGAACACAAACAAAGTAGACTTTCTAAAGAAACCTCTCTTATGGTGTTCGAGTGTATAATGGTTTAACTGGACTTAATAAGAACTGGAACTGTTAGAGGTTGCAAAGCACAAACCCTCTGGCTGAAATATGGATGACCCTTCTGATTATAGGACCAAGTAAATTGCCCTTGAAGTTAATGATAGCATGTTCTACAATTTCAAGGATGCGCACTGAGAATTCTCTCTTTGAGTTGGGCCTGTTGAAGATGTCAATTTTTTTTCACACCAGCACACCAAGGGAAAGGTTTATTTTTAAAAGCAACGCAGCAAGCGCTTGACCTATAATTTTTCCTTCTCTTCCCTCATTATTTTGGCTAATTAATGATTCTGTTAATATTTGCATGTAAGGTTTCTTCCCACTTTTGTCACAACCTCAGTCTTTTCCCTCTCCACTTGATTTAAAAAAAAAAAAAAAAAACAGGGAAAGCCATACTCCTCTGTTTATATCAGCACGCTCTCTTGGCAAAGAAATGAATGTAACATCACAAATTCAGTTCTAGGAGTTCGCAGGCACATCAGGAGAGCCAGCATCACTTGCTACAGAGCTTTGTAGCATTTTTCCCTCCCCCAAATGAATGTCATGCAAAACGAAAGGAGTTTTGTTTAAAATTGGATTTGATTCAGGCATGCAACACATTTACTCAACACTGCCTGCCAATGCGCCCAGAGCTGACCATGGTCAGACCAATTCTAAGGCCTGGCTTACACATGCAGCAGAGTGCAGTGCTACAGTAAGAATGTGGGAGAATAGACAGAGGCTGCAATCCTGTATCCATTTACCTTGAAGTAAGCTCCATCAAGCCCAATGGAACTTACTTCTGAGTAGACCTGCCTAGGGTTGGACTGTAAACTATTTCAGACTGCAAGCAGGGCACTACACTTTCAAAATGCTTCTTTGTGTGACAGATTTCATGCAATTAGAACTCCGGCAGATTAGGGCAAGGATGGTCTAGCTTTCTATTTGCAGGGATAATTTTTTTTTCACGTGAAGAATGATCAGAAGTGGTAGGCTGAGTAAGTCCCCTGTATGAAACCCTGGAAAGCTGTTGCCAGTTCACTTGTACACAATACTGAGCTCCATGGGCCAGTTGCCTCATCTACACCAAGCAGGATATTGTGCTATGAAAGCGGTATATAAAAGGCAGGAGCCACACTACTGCTTTATAGAGGTATTGAAATGCAATGACAACTGTTGGGGCCCATTGACACATACCATTCATACCGCTGTCATACCACTATATCCTGCTTGGTGTAAATGAGGCCTTGGTAGAAGGGAGCCTTCCACTTTTATATTATTTACACAAATTAGCAAATTCACCTTGCACTCTGAAAGGACATGCATTCCTGGCTCCCGGTCCCAAAGGTCATTGTTTAGTTTTGTACTTATTACTTTTATATTCCGCCTTTCCACCAAGGAGTTCAAGGGTGGCATCCATGGCTCTTCCCTATTATCCTCACAACAACCCTGGGAGGTAGGTTAGAGTCTGAGTGAGCGACTTTAAGCTGAGCAGGGATGTGAATCTGGCTCTTCCCAGTCCTAGCCCTACACTCTGACCACTCAACCATACTTGTTGACATGTGGAAAAACAGGAGCCCAATTTGCTATCCAATGTTGGTCCCTCTTCTGAAACACTCAGTGGTGTATTTTCCACTAATCCCAAAGTTGCTTGAAGGGTGTTGAGGTGGCATTTCTTGGATATCACTACTAATTTTCCCTTCTCCATCTCAGGCTGCTTGAGTTGCTCAGTCATGAGGAACCTCTAGGGTGCAATTTTGAGGGAATCTATTATGAGGTTTCTTCAGCTCATGTAAACTGAGCTGGGTAATCTCCTACACCCTGTCTCAAGGAGGAGCTATATGACTCCTGCAGTTTTGCAGTAGGAATTTTCTCCTTTAACCAGAATGTCTTGGATTATCTGTGTATCAAATTCCAACTTTCTTGGACATGTGAGAGTAGCTGAACTATTTTGGGAGACACTTCCCATCTGAGAAACTGATATACCCCACCTTTATTTCTAGTAAACGAGGTGTCTTGAATGCCATGAAATGGGCAACTAAAATGATCAAGGGCCTAGAGCAACTCTCCTATGAAGAAATATTACAATAGCTAGGATTATTTAACTTGGAAAAAATGAGAATAAGGGGAGACATGATGGAGGTGTTCAAAATGATGCATGGTGTGGAGAATGTTGAGGCATTTTTCTCCCTCTCTCATAATACTAGAACCCTATGGGGGAAATCCCATGAAGTTGATTGGTGGGAGATTCAGTATAGTCGAAAGGAAGTAAGGGAGTGGCTGTAGCTCAGTAGTAGAGCAATGGCTTTGTCTGCAGGAGGTCCCAGGTTCAATCTAGGAAAGAATCCTGCCTGAAACCCTGGAGAGCTGCTGGCAATCAGTGTCGACAATTCTAGGATAGATGGACCAAGGTTCTGACTCAGTAAAAAGGCAGCTGTTATACTCCTAAGTACTTCTTCACAGAGCTCATAGTTAAACTATGGAATTCACTTCCACAAGATGCAATTATCGTCACCAATCTGGATGGCTTTAAAAGAGAATTGGACAAATTCCTGGAGGAGAAGGCTATCAATGTCCTGCTCAACGGCAGATTGGCCACTGTGTGAACAGAATGCTGCACTAGATGGAGGCTTGGTCTGATCCCATATGGCTCTTCTTATGTATATCAAAGCCGTTTCTACACTATACGAGTGAAGGGGGGGCAATCCCAGAAGTACCTGCTTCCGGGATCATTGCTGTAATGCAAACTAAAGTGCAATGGCCCGGCTTCCATCTTTTTCTTCCCGGGTGGAGAAAGCGCACGAGTACTTGTGCGCAGAAGGTAAGTTTTTTTTAAAAAAAACCATGTGAAATCCCCCCCCCCCGCCATCCCAGGGGTGCCGAAATTGCTGCCACCCCCTCCCCTGAGGGGCACGGAGCTGCGCACTGCGGCTCCATCCCCATTTCTGCTGCTGCTCAGCAACAGCCGGAAAGGGCGGCAACATCTCCTGCATCTCGGGATGTTCCGGGGACCACAGGAAGATTCGGGTTTCCCCAGGGATCCCTTATCCTGGGGAAAAAACATGCCCATCCCCCTGCCCCCGGGAGTCCCTGTGCGTCATTTGGACTCACAGGGACCACCCAGGGGCTATCCCAGCTCAAAAGGCAGGTGTAGAAAAGGCCCAAATTTGAAATTTGTGAGTGACATAGAAGTACCTTTGCAATATTCAGGTACACAGTTTTCCAGAAACAGATATAGAAATGCCCTGTTGTCAGATTTTCATAGTACTCCAGGTATACTGAGCTACAGGTTTACCAATTTTCAGGTTTCTAGATCATGCAGACCTACCATAACAATTCTGAAACCCCCACAAATGGGTCAGCCAGTCCCATGGATGGATGGAAATCAGCCTTGCCTAAGCTGGTGCTCTCCAGAAGTTTTTTGACTACAACTCCAAGCATTCCTGACCATTCATCCACACTGGCTGGTACAGATGACAGTCCATGGTCAGATCTACCCCAAGCAGGATATAACATTTTGAAAGCAGTTTAAAATGGTATATGGAATGTATCCTGGGCCCCAACAGTTGTCAGTGCACTTCGATACCATTTTAAAACAGTAGTGTAGATACCGTCCAAATCATCCAAAAGGCACCTGGCTGCGGAAGGCTGATGTAAATGATCAAGAAGTTGATTCATTTAGAGAACCCAAAGAGGCAGCAAAACAAGAAGAGGTGTCTTCAATAGCTCCAGTTAACATACCCAATGGCCCTTGCTGTGCTTGATAGTAAATGTCACATCTCATGTCAGATCTTGCCTGGATGGATTATCCCTGAAGACTCTGGCTTGCCTCGGAAACTAACATTAGCAGCTGCATGCTTTAGGTTAACCCTTCACCTGCCTCACAGCTGCTTTCACTTTGCCCTGAGCCAAACCTTTTACAGGAGGGTTGACTGACTTCAGAGTGCATCAGGCAAGAGAGCTCCAGGAGAGATAGCATACAGGGGAAAACATCTGTGTGAGGGTTTGTTCTTCCATAGGACATCCGTAGGGGTGTCCCAAAGCAAGTTGGATAGCTTTTGCTGATGTGAAAGGACGATCTCATACTGAAGTTCCGCCAATTATCCAAAACAGGGTATGATTCAACCAAAGTGAAACACCAGTTTAAGTCTTAACGGTTTAAGTGGGAAAGAATTAAGTAAGCACTTGAAATCAGCAGGACATAAAGGTTTTTAACACTGGCTGGATCTGTTCAGTTCATTCAACTGACAATGAAATCAAAAACATTGTTGCAGGGAAGTGCTGATACAGCAGACCAAACCACTGCCCATTGTACCGCAAAGCTCAAAATGGTAAATGGGCTGCATGTGTGAGATTGTCCTCCTCTCATTGTGTGAATTTCTACCTTTCAAAGATCCAAACTACAAAGCAGAGCTGAATTGTTAATAACTATTAATGTTCTTCTCCAATAATACAAGCTGGGCTATTTCACTAGTGCTAACCCTGACCTTCTGAAAGAAATAGCCATGTTCATTAAAAAAAAATTTAAAATACTCTCTGAATCCTACATCTGCATACAGACTTGAACTTCATTGGCTTAACAGGATAGTACCAACATAGGCACAGTGTAGCTAACTAAGGCAGGATCTACTCTATTGCTTTATAGAGGTACTGAAGTGCACTGACAACCGTTGGGGCCCATGACACATCTACACCAAGCAGGATATAACACTATGAAAGTTCTATGGAAGCGGTATATGGAATGCGTTAATGGGCCCCAACAGTTGTCAGTGCATTTCAATACTGCTATAAAGCAGTAGTGTAGATCCTGCCTCCATATACTGCTGTCATACCACTTTCAGAGTGCTATATCCTGCTTGGTGTAGATCCCAAGGGATCTCAGAACACTGCCAGCAAGAGCTAGGCAGGGCAGCAGGAGGACCGAGCTTTTACAGTCTCTTCGTCCTCCCATTTTATTTCTATATTTTAGCTAGATGGGCCTCTTAACCTATCAAGCTTGCTTACCAGGGAGTAGGCAGGGACAGTGTTGAAGAGGCTCTTTGATTGAGTGGATCCAGGCCTCTCCTCCTTCCTCCCCTTCCAACCCATCATCCTGCCCCCTTTTTGCCCGCTCTGACATCTCTTCCAAGGTCACAGTTCTGACTTTGGAAAAGAAGCTACCGCTGGGATTTCCACAGTGGCTCAGGCAGGGTAGGGGGAAAGGTCCATGACTGGAAATCCTCTTCTGTGGTCATAGCTGTGGAAGAGGAGGTCTGCACCATCCTATGATTCACCAGATACTGGGAGTAGGGATGTCCCATCACCGGGAAATCTGGCCCTCTTGGGTCTCACCATATTTCCATGGCGCGCACTCAACTTGCATTTGTGAGCCAAGCCACAGGTTTCTTCCCGAAATCCAGGAACTTTTTCAGAGTTTATTTTACAAATTGCATAAATAGCCATTTGGGCAAATTACAGCCACAATTTGCATAATTTGCACCAATTTGCACCCAAAATCTATGTGAATTGCGGCTGATATTTACCCAAATTGCTATTTATGAAAAAAAATTGCAAATATTAAGAAAGCTTGGGGTAACAAGGATTTGATTTTTATGTGGCAGGACTGTGAGTCCTGTTCAGTTCTAGTACTCTAATTCCTGGGCTCAGAATTCTTTAATTCTAAATGTAGGTCTTTCGCACCAACCTCCAGTGAATGGATCTCAGGGTTTTAGTCAAAAAGAAATAGATCTCAGAATCCTGAAAGTTGTCAACCCGTTTTAGATGGTATGCCAATAAACAGGGACTGCTGTTTGTGTGTTTGTGCATTCGTGTTTACATAAATTCTGGGTGCTTTATAAATGAGTAGAAGTAGGAGTAGTTGTTTTATAAATTATAAATAGTAGCAGTGATAGCAGTAGTAATGCTATTTATATAGTGCTAACAATTTACAGAGCTATTTAAGGAAGACACACTTAACACCACAGGTCCCTGCCCCAATGAACTTCTATTTCAACAGTGGAGGGAGAGACGCGAGAAGGGAAGGGATCGGGGGGAACATGGAAGCCAGCATTGCAGTGAGAGGTGGGAGAGCCAAGTTTGAACACTTTACTCAACCATCAAGTTCACTGAGTGGCCTTGGACAAGCCAATATTTTTTATTCTGCCCTGATTTACAGAAAAGCCAGTAATATCTGATCTAGACTTACTACAGCCCTAGGTACAGAAACAGTCTCATATACTGCCTGTTAGACCTGACTGGCTCTGAAGGAGGCTTCTATGGTCTACTGATTTCAAGCTGTGGTGACCTGAATTATTTTCCACATTAACCTCTGATACCATTGTGGAATTATATAAGAGGTAAAAGCAAGTTCACACTTCTGGTCGCCTTTGTTTCCAGTGGTCACTGATAGTGCAAGCTATCCTGCACCTGCTGTGAAAATAAATAGGGTCAATATGGTAATATGCGCTCTGTGTGCGTGTGTGTGCACCTATTTCCCCTTGACAGACTGAAACAAAGCTAAAGAACTCTTTCCACTCTGTTACGTATCTAAGCATCTTTCATTCATGGAATCACTGCCACTGCCGCCCCCTGCCACAAATACACCCCTCAAAAAGGCAACCTGCAAGATTTTTTTAAAAAAAATAAAAATACATCCTCAGTAAATGAAAAGACTTAGGGCTGCTTTTCATAAGAGATTATTTTTCTCTTATTATTGTAAAAGATCCTATATATCAAGTCATTATTAGTCGTGCGTGCAACAGCCATCCATACGTTCATCTGCCTTTCTCCTCAAACGGCCACAATAATGATGTAGTATTAAATGAAAACAGATAAAAACACCTTCCACTTTGAAAAAAAAATGCACAGGCAGGAGCCTTCATTTTTGCCCACATCATCTTTATAACTGGCACAGTGCACAAGGGTTCTTTACTTGGGTACATTGATACACCAGCACCATCTAGCAAGAAGCAGCCAATATAGGAAGCCAAAGGGGAATTTCAGCAGGTGTCATTTGTATGCATGCAGCACCTGGTGAAATTCCCTCTTCATCACAACAGTTAGATCTGCAGGAGACCTGCCCTCTTTTGTATCTGGTAAAGATGCTTAAAGTTAGGATTGTTTGCCCCAACGTGCATCACTTTACGTATGCTTATATTGAACTGCATTTGCCATTTGGATGCCCATTCCCCCAGTTTGGAGAGATTCTCCAGGGACAGTTCAGTGATCAGGATCAAGAAGGGCAGACAACTTGGTTAAGGAAGGGTCAGCAGTCAGGTACAAAGTGAGAGGCAATAGTCTGGTGAGCACCTTCCTGGTTCAAGCTGACTGTCACCTTACAGCTCCGATTTCCTTTCTATGCAACTGTTAAAGATACAAAAGCCCTGTCCTCCTTTACATATGGTCCCCCTATTCTAGTCCAAACATTTGTTTCGGGGCCTGTGGGGGGTAGTTTGATGGTGACCACCATAAAAAAAATGGTGGAAATATTTACAAAACATATTTACAAAGTGATCTTTTTCTAGCAAAGCAAGAAAAAGATCAATCTCATGCTTCCTCCATCACCTTCCCATGTCTTCTGAAAAAATTGTCTCAGCCCTACAAGGAGCTACAGCATAGGGTGACCATATGAAAAGGAGGATAGGGCTCCTGTATCTTTAACAGTTGTACAGAAAAGGGAATTTCAGCAAGTATCATTTGAATGCCTGCAACACCTGGTGACATTCCCTCTTCATCACAACACTTAAAGCTGCAGAAACCCTGTCCTCTTTTGTATCTGGTCACTCTAGTATAGCTCCTGCAGCTTTAACTGTTGTGATGAAGAGGGAATTTCAGCAGGTACTGCATGCATACAAATGACACCTGCTAAAATTCCCTTTTCATCACAACTGTTAAAGATACAGGCGTCCTGTCCTCCTTTTCATATGGTCACCCTACTACAGCATTCAAATTAAAATTACGCAATACTTGCAGAACCTCAGTTGTTCTGATTTTGGCCTGGCCTTTTAACATCATGTAGTTCTTGCATTAACACACTAGTTAAGGCTCAGACTTAATCGAATTCTTGGGGAATTTTCTATCAAATACGAACTGCTCCATAGTTTCCAAGTAAACAAAAAAGAGGAATTACTTTTCTATCTCCTTGGGTAAGATTTTTCTTGTAGGCTCAATCTGAACTATTTTAAAGGTACTTGAAATACAACATGTCCTGATGTTCCCAACCAAGCCCTTGATGTTCAACTTCAGAACATAACTTCCATAAGAACATTTGAGTCATAAGATATGAGCACAATTCCACCTTCCCACTCCTGTTCCTCAGAAACTGCTATACGGGGGCATTCTGCCTCTGATATTAAGGTGATATATAACCATCATGCCTAGTAGCCTTCTCCTCCTTGGATCTGTTCAATACCCTTTTAAAGCTGTCCAAGTTGGTAGCTCTCACTAGATCTCGTAGTGCAACAGAATCGGCATACAGTCTCAGGTATTTTGTCAGATAAACCAGAGGTAAGTTGATGGAGGTGGTGGTAAAAATCAATCAATAAAATTCAATGGGCCCAATACCATGATCTAGAAAATGCATTTGGCCCAGCTGCCTGACATAAGGGGAGCCCTGCTGGTTCAGACCAGGGGTCCTTCTAAAATATCATCACTCTGTTTCCAATAGATGCTTTTGGGAAGCCTACAGCGAGTCATAAAGACAATCAGCTCTCTCCTACTATCCATAGGGTGCCCCCCCCAAAAAAAGAGGAATTGCAAAAAACAAAGAGGAAATGCATCCCCCAAAAAAGAGAACAATGGAAGATGCAACTTTGCATAAAATGTTTCTTTGTTAATTTATATGTATAGATGCAAAATTAGCAATAATGCCTATAATGTAAGTCAAAATACAATACATCTCACCATAGTGGGGAAGCTACTGTGACCAGGTGAATCTGTGTGCCTGCTCAGACTGCTTCTGATGGTTCTTTGTCCTTGCACTGGACAGCCCTTCAAATAGTGGACTGTTCTGTGTAAAATAGGACACACGACCACATCTAGCTGACACCAACTGGTATTTGGAGGGATTTTCTCTAAACTTTAATGTTCTGTTTATCCACCATGGCCAGAACTTACTCCTAAACCTGGTCTCTTAAACCACGGCCAGATCTACATCAAGCAGGATATAGCAGGATGAAAGCGGTATATAAAAGGCAGGAGCCACATTACTGCTTTATAGCAGTATTGAAGTGCACTGACAACTGTTGGGGCCCATTGACACGTACCATATACTGCTATATCCTGCTTGGTGTGACTCCTGTCTTTTATATACCGCTTTCATACCACTATATCCTGCTTGGGGTAGATTTGGCCCAGGAGTCAGCATAAAGTAGATCTTCAGATGTTTTAGACTTCAGCATTCCTGACCATTGACCATGCTGGCAGTGGCTTCTGGGAGCTGAAGTCCAAAATATCTGGAAATCTATCTGCTGCCTACCCTACATCTTTACCAACCAAAATATATCCAGGCCTGCCAAAATCTGCCAGCCCTGCCCACCCCCCACCTTCTGATGGACCAGGCTTTTTAGAAATAATACTTTAGCAGGCCTACTACTACACCTTATTCTGATTGTATTTTTATACCAAGATGTTATGCCATTTCCTTAGCACCATTTTTCCCCTTAGGGCAATTTAAGGACAAATACATTTTTAAAAGCATTGAGAGGCCATTTTACACATACACATCTCTTAAATCCTTGCAGGATTTAAGTAAAATTTTCATTACTCCAGCTCTCAATTTATAAATGTCTTTGGCATCTTCTTCTGACAAACATGTTGGAAATGCCACCACCAAAACATTGTGATATTTGAACGCAGAGAGACATTGTTTTTAAAAGTCAAATTAGACACAAGTATTCTTAGAATTTGTTTAATAAGGAGCCAGGCTTTCTTCAACAGACAGTCTTGCAAAGGGTGGTGTGAAATTCTGTCCATCTTTTTTTCTCTTTCTCTCTCTCTCTTCATCCCCCTATATCCTTGTTAATGCGTCCCCTTGGGCGCTATATGCTCTTCAAAAGCACAGCGTGAAAAGAACGGACTTTTTTACTTTTAAAAGCTCCAGACAGAATGTGGTTGTGAAATCTCTCTCTTTTTCTCTCTCTCTCTCCCTCCCTCCCTCTCTCTCTCTCTCTCTCTCTCCATCTTCTTTGCATTTCAATGGAGTTGGGCCTGGCCTCCTATGCTCATTCAGAGAATATATTAGGTCAACTGGGAGACCATGCAGAGAACATGTGCAAAGTGTATGGATCGAGGATTGCATTTGTAACCATACTCATTCTGCAAAAAAAGGAGTTTAAAAAATGCTTGTTCGCCAATGTACTATAGATGTAGATGAAAACATGGTCAGTGTTCATAAAGCTGTACATAAACCTGTTCTATTAACACCTGTGTGGAGTCCGAGTCAGGGCCAAACCAAACAGGCAGCTATGGATGGTAGCTTTTCCTAATCTCCTGTAAGCATGCACTGCTCCAATTCAGATCCAGACGATGCCGGTCTGGGAGGGGTTCTTTAAACATTTCCCTTCACCCATTTTTGTTCTGAAATTCCACCTACCAACAAGGGAGAGGGTGAAAAAAATAGACACAATCCTCCATTGGACAACACAGATGTTATCCGTCCTGCACTCTTTCTGAAACAGGATGTATCAGTAAATAGATCATAACCCTTTATTTTATCTTTTTTTAAAAAAAAAGGATGTTTTTCAGAACATGTGCAGTGCAGTCCTATGCACATTTACTGTTCTGTTGTGCTGTTGTGTTCACTGTTGTGCTGTTGTAAGTGCTGTTGTGTTCACTGGGGCTTTCTCCCTAGTAAAAGAGCAAGGCCCTAGGCAGCACCTGAGGCCCATGGGATGAAGTAAATTTCCCCCTCTGAGACCAGAGACAGATCTCTGGCCTCAGAGACAGAGATCCAACTGCATTTCTTCATTCCAACCCCCTTCAAGCCCCTTCCAGCTGCAGAAAGCTATGCAGTGGCTCCCTCCCCTGACTCTGACCTCAGGGAGGGAGGAAAGGGCCATGTTCAGGGATGGGCCAGTGGTCAGAAAAGGGAGAGGCGTCTGCATTGGAATAACTGCTTGCTCTTCAAGTTGGGTCACTAGTAGGCTGACCATATGAAAAGGAGGACAGGACTCATGTAACTTTAACAGCTGTAGAGAAAAGGCAATTTCAGCTGGAATTGTTTGTATGCAATTCGTACCTGGTGAGATTCCCTCTTCATCACAACAGTTAAAGTTGCAGGAGCCCTGTCTCTTGACCATGTACAAAAAAGGGCAGGGCTTCTGCAGCTTTAACTTTGTGATGAAGAGGGAATTTCATCAGGTTCTGCATATATACAATTGACACTTGCTGAAATTCCGTTTTCTATGAAACTGTTAAAGATACAGGAGCCCTGTCCTCCTTTTCATATGGTCAGCCTAGTCACTAGTAAAGTTGAAGGTTGATTTACATGGATGTGCAAATTGAATGTGAGTTTAGTTGCCTGGAGAGACACACTGCCCAACATGTGTTGAGACTAGGGATGTCCATGGCATGTCCGTCTCAGTTTGCATTTCCAAGCCACAGGATTTTCCCAAACTCCAGGAACGTTTTGTGTATTTTCTTTATGATGAGTTGTAATTTGCACAGATATGCAGTCTCAAATTGCATAATTTTGCACCAATTGTGGCCACTATTTGCATAATTTGTGCAAATAGTGGTCGCAATTTGCATAATGTATGCAAGTCGCACAGATTAGCAGAAAATTCAGCCATCATTTGCTCAACTTAAAAGTTACCGAAAACATCCGCAAACCTCCCTGACTTGATGCAGATTGAGTCAAGCTCAGCAGCGGAAAACAAACCAAGTGAACAATGGCCAGATATAGTGGTATGAAAGCGGTATATAAAAGGCAGGAGCCACATATAGTGGTATATGGTATGTTTCAATGGGCCCCAAGAGTTGTCAGTGCACTTCAATACTACTATAAAGCAGTAGTGTGGCTCCTGCCTTTTATATACTGCTTCCATACTGCTATATCTTACTTGGTGTAGATCTGGCCCAAGGAAACACAAACAAATTTCTCTGGCATCCCTAGATGAGAGCAGAACATTGTCAGAAAGAGCAGAGGAGGAGATATGCCTGGGTCTGGATTGTGCACTTTGGACGGTGGGAGCTCACATGGGTGAATGTGGCTTACTACAGAAGTTTAAAAGCCCCCTCAATCAGTGCATCCTAGCTTACAGGATCCAGGACAGATCACTTAGCACACGCAGCTCTCTCCTCTCATACCTTGCAGATGCTCCCCACACAATTTGCCCCTTAAGGCAGCTGCCTCATTCTGCCTAATGGTAGGGCTGGCCCTACAGGTCTCAATACAGAGCAAACTAACATATTTGGGTGAAGCTTGGTTTTCTAGGTGCCAGGATTTAATGTTATTAGGCTGCCATTAGTTACATTTAGACTGGACTATTACAGTGCTCATTACACCTAAAGATGTTTGATATAGTGAAACTGCCACAAGATATAGCAGCCAAAATACTGGCTGTCGCTCATCAATAGGGAACACTTTGCACCAATTTTGTCTCAGATGTAATGGCTCAGTTGCACTTCTTTTGTCTCAATTGCACTACTAGTTTCTGGGCCCAATGCATGTGGTCTGTACCCTGGTTATCTTTGCCCATGTGGATCTGCTGAAACCCTTCAATAGGCCACAGAGACTTTGCTTTTGGGCTCACTGCCTTTAACTACCTTATTTCACCGAACTTAAGACGCCATCAATTCTAAGACGCACCATAATTTCAAGGCCACCAACAGGCAAAAAGCTTTGCGTCGATTCTAAGACACACCCTGTTTTCAGACAATTTATATTGGGGAAAAGTGCATCTTAGAATCGAAGAAATACGGTAGGGCTGTGTATGCCTTCCCTCGACTCGGCACCCAGGGACCCGCAAGGCCAGGCAGGAGTCCCCTCCCTCCCTCCGTTCCACCTTCCCCACTAGCCTCCATCGCCGCCCTGGTCCTCACCGCCAGCGGCGCTACCAGCTGCCTCCTCTGCCTGGAAACTAGGGGTGTGCATCGGATCGGATCCGATCCACGATCCGAATCCGATCCGCCCCAAAATCAGGAAAATCCGATCCGATCCGATCCGATCAACCTCCGATCCGATCCGATCCGATCCGACGAGGTCCGATCCGGATCGGACGCCATTTTGAATGCTTTTTCCCATAGCCAAGTATTGTTTTACAAAAACGCCTATAACTTTTTCATTTTTAAAGAGAGAAGGATGAAACTTGGGCACATTATACACTGGTTAGGGATAGTTATCTGTGAGAAATTTCAGAAAGATTGGTGCATGCGTTTTGTGGCAATTAATTGTTTAATAAATACCCAGAAATGCCTATAACTTTGTCATTTTTAAAGTTACAAACATGAAACTTTGCCACATTGTAGGTGATACCTTGGGACCTATCTGTGAGAAATTTCAGAAACTTAGGTGCTTGCCTTGTGTGGCAATTAATTTTAGAAAAATGGGTAGTAGTGGGGTAAATACATTTACGCCTCCCATTTTTTATTTTTGAAGATACAAACAGGAAACTTGGGCACATTACAGGTACCACTTGCCTTGATATGTGTGTGAAATTTCAGAAACATTGGAGCTTGCCTTGTGTGGCAATTAATTTTTGAAACAATGAGGAAAGAAACACCTATAACTTTGTCATTTTTAAAGTTACACACATGAAACTTTGCCACATTGTAGGTGGTACCTTGGGACCTATGTGTGTGAAATTTCAGAAACATAGGTGCTTGCCTTGTGTGGCAATTAATTTTTTAATAAATACCCAGGAATGCCTATAACTTTGTCATTTGTAAAGTTACACACATGAAACTTTGCCACATTGTAGGCGGTACCTTGGGACCTATGTGTGTAAAATTTCAGAAACGTAGGTGCTTGTATTGTGTGGCAATTAATTTTTGAAACAATGAGGGATTCATTGGACAGCACTTGCCCATAGGGATTCATTGGACAGTACTTGCCCATAGGGATTCATTGGACAGTACTTTCCTATAGGAAATCATTGGAAAGCACTTGCCCATAGAAAATCATTGGAAAGCACTTGCCCATTGAGAAATACAGTTATGCCTCCCACTTTTTTATTTTTGAAGATACAAACAGGAAACTTGGGCACATTGTAGACTGGTTAGGGATAGTTATCTGTGAGAAATTTCAGAAAGATTGGTGCATGCGTTTTGTGGCAATTAATTTTTTAATAAATACCCAGGAATGCCTATAACTTTGTCATTTTTAAAGTTACATACATGAAACTTTGCCACATTGTAGGTGGTACCTTGGGACCTATGTGTGTAAAATTTCAAAAACGTAGGTGCTTGCCTTGTATGGCAATTAATTTTAGAAAAATGGGTAGTAGTGGGGTAAATACATTTACGCCTCCCATTTTTTTATTTTTAAAGATACAAACAGGAAACATGGGCACATTACAGGGAACACTTCACTTGATATGTGTGTAAAATTTCAGAATGATAGGTCCAGGCATTTGGTGGCTACGAATTTTTTAGATTAAAAGTTATTAACCTTTTTTACACAGAGGCTGGGGCTGTCAATTGCACCCTCCCGCCTCCCGGGAAGAAGAAGGAAACACTTTCTCTCATCTCTTTGATCCTTGCACGCTTGGCTGCAACTGAGGTAGTATCCATTACAAAAGGCGAAACAAAGTAGCACTTGGCTCGTGTCTGCTTTGATTGATACTTTCCCTTTTTACTTAAGCAGAACGGCTGAGCCTAGGATCACTCTCTCTCGCTAGGATCGTTACGGGAGAAATTTTCTACAGTCTTCAAAGTGGTGTGTGCAGACACCTTGCCACCACATGCCTGGACCTATCATTCTGAAATTTTACACACATATCAAGTGAAGTGTTCCCTGTAATGTGCCCATGTTTCCTGTTTGTATCTTTAAAACTAAAAAAATGGGAGGCGTAAATGTATTTACCCCACTACTACCCATTTTTCTAAAATTAATTGCCACACAAGGCAAGCACCTAAGTTTCTGAAATTTCTCACAGATAGGTCCCAAGGTACCACCTACAATGTGGCAAAGTTTCATGTTTGTAACTTTAAAAATGACAAAGTTATAGGCATTTCTGGGTATTTATTAAACAATTAATTGCCACAAAAAGCATGCACCAATCTTTCTGAAATTTCTCACAGATAACTATCCCTAACCAGTGTATAATGTGCCCAAGTTTCATCCTTCTATCTTTAAAAATGAAAAAGTTATAGGCGTTTTTGTAAAACAATACTTGGCTATGGGAAAAAGCATTCAAAATGGTGTCCGATCCGGATCGGACATCCGGTCCGATCCGATCCGACCATCCTCTGATCCGATCCGATCCGATCCGACCCCCCAGGTCCGATTCCGATCCGCTATCCGATCCGATCCGGGGGGTCAGTGCACATCCCTACTGGAAACGCAGCACTAATGCAAACTAGGCTGCAATCCCACGTGCGCGCGGCGAGCAGGCAAGAGACGTTTCCTTCTCTCCATTCCTTTTATTCCTTTGGAGACACTGTACCCGAGGCGTCGGCACATGCCCAGGGAAGGCACGGGGAGGGGGGAGCAGCTGCACACGCAGAGCGAGAATGAGGCATGCGCGAGGAAGAGAGAGTGAAAGAGTGTGAGAGAGAGAAGGGGAGGGCCGCCCCTTGTGAGGCGCTCTTCTGCCCAGCCGGCCCCTCTAGTGCCTGCTGCTGCTGCTGCTCCCCCCACCGCCCCCTCGGGCTCTCTTGCCTCACAATGAAGAGGAGGAGGAGGAGCAGAAGACACCCAGGTCCCCTCTACAAGGATTCACTTTTGCGCCTGGTTAGCCGATTATGCGCATAATCGCAGAAGCGCATTTACGCCTAATCCCTCTGCACGAGAGGCGGCGAGAGGCGGAGAAGCGCATTCATGGATGTCCAAAATGCGGTTTACAAGTAGTTAATGCGCATAAGTGCATATTCACACAGTCAAAATGCGCTTTAACGGACGGAGCAAAATAAAACTCGCGATTTAACGCGCATTCGATAATGCGCATAATCGGAGAGATAACGCGCCTCTACGCCCCATTTGCGCTCCGCTGGTGTGGAGGTAAATTTTTTAATGAGACTTCAAAGAGCATTAAACCTCTCGTGAAGAGGCACCCCCAGGCAAGAGGAGGAGGCTGCTGCTGCCACCATCTCTTCCTGAGGAGAAGGCGCTCCTTCCTCAAGGTAGGCACTGCGTTTCCATGCCGAGGAGGCACAGCCCTAAAAAACCTACGATTCTACGCCATCGATTCTAAGGCACACCGCAATTTCAGAGACATTTAAATGGGGAAAAATGTGTGTCTTAGAATCAATGAAATATGGTATACAAGCAGAAGGTACCTGAGGCAGGTCCTTTTTGGCAATGGTGCCACCATTGTCATATGCCCTGCCAGAGGAGATGTGGAAAGCTACTTCTTTACCCACCTGACACTTTTATTTAAACAGGCTTTTGGAGCTGAATACTTTATCATGTTTTGTTATTGTCTTAGAGCTGGCACCAGGTTTGAAGGAACTCAGTGCAAGGCACCCCTGGTGGGCCCCAAGTACCAATCTGGTGAGCACCATCATTCCAACAGCAAGCTTACCAGGCAGCAAATGGTCAGGAGTCCCTTTTTCTTTCTTTTTAAAAATGTTTTACTAGGGTAGTGAGTGCACTGTAAAATGAAGCACAGGCCAAGGTTGCAGCCACCCACCATCTTCTTTTTGCCAGAATGCCTCTGGTATAGTGGGAACCAGAAGTATTCTGAAGAAATGAAGTAATCAGAGCCAGAAATATTCTGGATAGAGGGACCCAGAGATAGGGTGACCAGATAAAATCCAGGTCAGGGCTCATGTAACTTTAACAGTTGTAGAGAAAAGGGAATTTCAGCCAGTATCATTTGTATGCAATTAGTTCCTGGTGAAATTCCCTCTTCATCACAACAGTTAAAGTTGCAGGGGCCCTGCCTTCTTTTGTATACGGTCATTCTAGTATAGTGCCTGCAACTTTAACTGTTGTGATGAAGAGGGAATTTCACCAGGAACTAATTGCATACAAATGACACTGGCTGAAATTCCCTTTTCTCTACAGCTGTTAAAGTTACATGAGCCCTGACCTGGATTTTATCTGGTCAGCCTACCCAGAGACATTCTGAGGAAATGAAGTAGTGGGGTCCGGAGGTATTCTGGGGCATAATCAGAGGTATTCTGAGTAGAGGGACCCAGAAGCATTCTGAGGAAATGAATTAGTGGGGCCCAGAGGTATTCTGTGGTGTACCCAGAAGCATTCTGGGTATTGAGAACTAGAGGCATTCTGGGAAAATGCTTCTAGGTTTGCGCTTCACTTTGCAGCACACCCACCATCCTAGAAAAAATGTTAAATCACAGGGTGAGGAAGAGAGAAAGGAATTCTGCTGACTGGTGCCAGCTCCAGCAGGCCCCATGGTCTCCATCATTTGTCAAAGCATGCTAAATGCTGACACCAGGCCTGTGCCTCACAATGTTAGTTTATTGGTTTGTCTACTGTTGTTTTGCTTGCTCTGAAAGCACATATGCAACATCTATAAATAATGTGAAACGCATAAAATATTCTGGCTGTAACCTTTATCCATGGGTTCAAAAATAAACCCGCTCATGCCCAACCTCTTGGAGATCCACATCTTTGCATTTGCGATACTGATTATAGTTTCCCAAAATGCTCTGACCCAGGTATCTTTCAGTTCTGTTCAATCCAGCAACAGCTAGCGAGGCACCTCCACACACGCACATCATAAATAATGAAACAGACCTTGAAAATATAATATGACTTTTTATAGCTACTGTGTGATCCATAAACTCAAATAAAAACACCCTCAGAAAAATAGAGCTGAAAATCCATTATCAAATTCATGCTTCTTGCTCAGCTATAATCCCTACTAGGGGAAAAAAATTAATAATAATAGCAATGCTCGCTATAAATTTGTGTCCTGGGTCCATCGAATCTGATAAAAAAAATTGTAAGAGGCTTAACAATCCCAAACTGTATTTTATAAATGCCTAACCTGGTCTCAAGAATGTATATGAGACCTCAACTTCATTCCAGATGCATGGATGAGATCAAATGAGCCAAAGAATATCAACATACTCTCGCATCTGTGAGTCGGAAGATCAAAGTTTGCGCCAAAACACAATGGAAATCAGATGGCAAGCTTCTATGCTTGTGCAAACGCTGCATAGATTTTCATTACAAAGAGGGTCAGGCTTGGCGATGGAGGCATGCAAATGTAAATATATGTGGATTCCACACGGAAGGTGACAATGATATTAGAAGTGATGCTAAATACACATCCTATGTAAGTAGTTATACTGAAAAAGCACAGATCATATAATCAAGGGTACATTTTGTTGGGCTTGGTTTCAGTTATCATTGCCAGACTGACACTAAGCTTCTGTATGATTGTATAGAGGAGGAAAACGTTAAATGTGCAGCCAGCATCTTCCATTGTATAGTTGCAGTGGCACTAAGAGCACATCTATGTTCCAAAGCTATATGGTTTATACTGGTTTAACTTTGGGTTCTCCCCCACACACACACACACACACACAAGAATGCTGGGGCTTGTAGTTTGGTAAAAGTACTGAGAATTCTCTCTTAGGGGTTGGCACTCTCCCTGACAGAACAGTGCCATTCCACAAACTCAAATAGCCCCAGCGAATCTTCGCCTGATCTTTCCATTGTGCAACAGATTACCCAAGAGTTATGTGCAACCAGTTGCCCAAGAGTTATGCATTTATGCACAAGAGTTGTATAAAAGTTGTGTGCAGGCAGTTGCACAGCAAGCTGCACAAGAGTTATGTGCAACCTGTTGTCCAAGAGATAAGCATAACCGCCTGGCCAAGAATTATGAACAACTGGTTGCACAGCAAGTCGCACAAGAGTTATGCGCAACTGGTTGTTCACACATAACTTGACTTGGATTCTCTTCTTGCATATAGTTCAGAATCTAGTTTCCACTGGCACAATAGCATTTGCACTAACAGATGAAATAGTTGGATACTGCCCATTTTCCCCAGAGTTCTCTATGGAGGGAAAATTTCTGAACCTATATAACTGTTGTGCAGTGCCCTTAAATATTAGCACTAGCATAAATGGGGAGCCTGTAGACCTCTGGGTGGTTGTGGACTCCAACGTCTATCAGTCCCAGCCAGCATGGCCTATGGTCAGAGATGAAGGGATTTGTAGTCCAACGACTCCTGGTGGGCAACAGGTTCCCCACCCCTGATCTACAAGAACATTGAAAGCCATTGTATGCTAGGTCAGACTATTTATCCATCTTACCTAACATTGTCTACTTCATATAGCAGTAGCTCATCTAGAGTCTCAGGCCCTTTCCACACCAGGTTTTTCACTTGAGATGGCCCCCGGCTGGTCTCTGTGAGTCCAAATGACACACAGGGACTCCCAGGGGCAGGGGGCAGCCACAGGATTTTCCAGGGAAAACAGAAATCTGAAAAATTCTGATTTTTCCATGGTCCCACACTGCGTGGCTCTGTGCCCATCAGGGGAAGGGGGAAAGGAAGCCCACCATCCCTAGGATGGCAGAGGGTGGGGTCCCCCAATTTCACCACATTTATTTTTACTTAATTTTTTCATTGGAGTGCTTTTCTCGAACGCTTTACCAAAAAAATGGCACCCACAATGGCGCAACAGCCCAGAAGCAGCCCAGGCTGTCACATTTCTCATGCACATTGAGAGTGCCCATCCCGGAAGCAGCTATTTCCGGGATCGCCCACTCCCTGCCCTCTACACCCCTATGGTGTAGAAAGAGCCTCAGACAAAAGTCTTTCCCATCACCTCCTATTTGATCCTTTTAACTGGAGACATCACAGGTTGAACATGGAACCTTCTGCCTGCAGAGCATGTGCTCCTCTGCTGAGCTACAGGCATTCCCTTAGTTAAAAGTATTATCACACCTTTCTATATTGATCTTATATAACAATAATAATATATTTCTTACCTGCCTCTCCCTCTGGATCAAGGCAGGGAACAACAATAAATATAAATACAAAGACTATAAAATAGATAGAACATTAAAAACAAATAAAACTAATTTATTATTAAAAACATCTTAAAATTCAACTAGGTAAGCCTGCCGGAAGAGATCAGTGTTCATGGCACTCTTAAATTCAAGAAGACTGCTAAGTTGTCGAATCTCTCCCGGCAGGCGACTCCACAGTCTGGGAGCAGCAGAAAATAAGGTTCTCTGGGTAACACTCGTCAGCGTAGTTCTGGTTGATTGAAGTAAATTCTTCCCAGAGGACCTGAGTGTGCGAGGTGGATTATACGGGAGAAGGCGATCCCGCAGGTAACCTGGACCCAAACCATGTAGGGCTTTAAAGGTAATAACCAACACTTTATACTTCGCCCAGAAACTAGTTGGCAACCAGTGGAGTGATTTTAAAACTGGTGTAATGTGGTCACCCTTAGGTGTACCGGTGACCAACCTGGCTGCGATATTTTGAACTAGTTGAAGTTTCCGGACTAGGCACAAAGGTAGCCCTATGTACAGCACATTGCAAAAGTCGAGCCTCGAAGTTACCAGCGTGCACTACCGTCTTTAGGTCTTCCAACTCTAGGAAGAGGTGCAGCTGGTGTATCAGCCGAAGCTGATAGTAGGCACTCCTGGCCGCCGCATCTATCTGGGTTGTCATTTGGAGCGATAGATCCAGGAGCACCCCCAAGTTGTGAACACAGTCTTTCAGGGGGAGTGTAGCCCCATCCAAAACTAGTCGACACACCTCCAAACCCAGGTCAGAGACCTTGACAGGAAGCACTTTGACTGCCATGCCATCCCCAAAGAATCCTGGGAATTGTAGTTTGAAGAGGGTGCTGGGAATGTGTTAGGGATTTTTAGCACTCACAGCCGCAGAACTATAAATCCCAGGGAAGGGAAAAGTACTGTTCATGTGCAACTCATATCTGCTCAAACTCTTCCTAACTTTAATTTAATGATTTATATAACTTTCTCCCCCCAACACCTTCCCCAAGTTGGGATGGCTTATAAATTGATCAAACAGGTTAAAGAAACAACCCTAAAATCCAGTTCAAAAGAATTAAACAACAAATTTCATCACGTTAGAAACACACAATTTAAAACCAAGCTGATCACAGTGCATTCGCAAGCAGCAGCCAGTCAGTGGCAACAGTAATCTGAGGAGGGTCTTCACTACTACCAGGAAATCCTGACCCCATCAAAGATAATCCCCAAGGTTTTTTTTTCCTGAGTTCACCCTCAGATCAGTGAAACAATAACAAAAGGGCAGTGATTTTTAACTATATGCAGCATGTGGAGCGTGGATATGAATTTATAGTGTTTTGCCATCAATTCAGATTGCTTATATTACAAGTCTGGCATGGGTCTATGTCTCTAACCTCCAATGCTTCTTGCTGGAAGAGGCAGGGGGTGGGGCTGGCTTAGGTCCCAGACATGCCTTACCCAAATGCAAAATAATCTTGGTTCTTAGCTTGGCCTCAGGAGAGATAAACCACTGAGCTTGAAGTCCACAACTCATAACAGTCCTGCAATTTGCCCCATTGTGAGACATGGGCCTCCTCACCATAGCTCCAAGAGGACCAACTTACAAGGGTCTACAGACCCAATATTATGCCTGTGGTTGTTCCTGTTGAATGTTGAATCTGCTTCCATACCATCACCTGCAATGGGTAGGTGCGTGTGGGTGTAAAATAGTTTAGTCAACATAGTCAGCAGAAGAAGAAACTCCTATAGTCTGGGATTTACTGAATGAGATTTGCCCCTAATCTGATTACAGGTATGCATTGGGTCCCCAAATAAAGGTGAGCAGAATCTCCTTGGTAGGAGCTTTGATTGGTTACATTGTGGAGCAATTTTGGCTGAAACCACTATTGCCGGCATCTCTCTTACACTGCTTTGCTTTATCACTATTTCACAGATGGAAAAAAATTGGCCACTGATGTCATACAAGTGCTCAGCGCCAGAATCAGTAACAGAATCACTATTCCATATCATCTGTAATGTTCTTCTATGCAACTGTGCATGAGGTATTTGCACATTTCTTTGCATCTCCCCTTTCTAAATAAGTGAAGAACTTTCCAGATCTCTTTCTTCCCAATAGTGCAACTGCCATTCTTCCAAGCAGCTGTCCTCACCCAGAGGGCATTGGGGGTTCAATACCTCATTACTCTGCAGTGAACATTACATAAAGGCATTTGGGATAGACTGAATGTGCAAAAGTAGAATCCCGACAACCTGCAATGAGCCTATGCATGTACAGTATGTACACCTGAACTGTGGCATTTTCATGGCTGGCCCAAGATATTTGGTTTCTTGAGATGATGAACAAGATGGTGCCCTTTCCCATTCCATGTTTAAAAGTTGATTGAGCTGATTGTTGAAACGTTCTTCAGCACTGGTGATAGGTTAGCATCATTCACCACATATCAGCAGCCTAGTTTAGGGGGCATGGGGCAGGCCACTTGGCCTACAGCTCTCTCCTCCATAACTTTGCTGCTACCACCTAGCACATGCCACTTGAGGCGACTGCCTCACTCTGCCTCATGGCAGGGCCAGCCCTGGGCATCTTTCAGAAACTACACTACTGCTTTAAAACAGTTTATAGCCGGTTTAAAACTTTTATAAACCGTTTTAAAGCAGTAGTGTAGATAGGCTCTATGATGCCAGACCATTGATCCATCTAGCTGTGTATTGAGTTCACTGACTGGCAGCAGTTCTCCAGGATTGCAGACTTTCCCAGTCTTTCCCAGTCCTTTCCCTGCCCTAGAGGGTCTTTCCCAGTTCCTGGAGATGCCAGGGACTAAACCTGGAACTTTCTGCATGCAAAACCTGGCAGCTTGGCCACTGAGGTACAATCCTTCCCCTAAATTAGGCTGATTGTGCATAGGGAGCAAGGCATAGCGATGCAACCTCAATTCCTCCATGTGCCCCTATGTAGCATCTGCACCTCCCTTTTATTACATTACATTAAAATACTTGAGCCTAAAGGTTACAGCAAGAGAGAGATGGAGATGATCCATGCATTCCTCTTCAGTCATCTGATCCTTGCTTGATAAGCCCTTCTTTGTACTGCTGCTATCGGGAAGGCACAGTTCCACGCAGCTGGCCATGGCTTCTCGCTAAAAATTCTCTGCATTTGTTCATGACAACAAAAGCTCCCACTAGGGCCAATGGATAGCAAAGGTACCAAACAAAAATACCCACCCCAGTAACCAAGAGCTTTAAATTGCACACATGCTAAAAGGTAGAAGAACGGAAAGCAGCAGGCCACTAAAAGCCATCTGCCATCTTGGCCCGCCCATGCATCCCTTCTCCCCAGCAGTGTTTTATATTAGTAATGATGTCTCTGCATTGTGTACAACAGAGGCTCTGCTCCTTTGAGCAAGCAGGAGACAGAGTTGCTTCTTCCAATGCGAGGACAGCCGACGCTTTCTGACTGTAGGAAGACAATAAGGGTTGCCTTCCCATTCATGCTATGCATTATCCACTTCTACGTCTCTCAGTTCTTCACCACCATTCAGATGTTGCGCCAAACTGACCTGAGCTGCGACAGGCACAGAGATGGCACTTTCACACTACAAACAATTTTTTTTTAAAAAAAAACCCGTATGGTTATCTGATGAGATCTTAGGGATAGATAAGATCTCTGCACAGCAGATCTTGGAAACACTTAGATGAAAGTGATGATGCTCTTAAGAGTGGATGAGAAATATTTTAATTGTTCCAAGTGGATATACAAGGCATCAGATAGACAGACAGACAGACAGTCTTTGCTCACAGTTCTAAACTTACCATTTAGATCAGAGGAGATTGTTATTGTTGTTGTTGTTGTTTAAAAACATATCAAAAGCCTCAGTGAATGTTTCCCTGGGGCTATGTTCTCAACCTTGAGAATCCTCTTTGGGTACAGGAGGGAATGGGAGAGAGTTAACACTACTCCTTGTAACAATCCAAATGAAGCCTCTGGATTTGCCAAGCTGGATATAAGCAGCAAATGGCTGGTCTTCTTCTTCTTCTTCTTCTTCTTCTTCTTCTTCTTCTTCTTCTTCTTCTTCTTCTTGTAATTGCTCTGACCACAGCTGGTCGCAGTACCCAGCAGGGCTGACCCTACCATTAGGCAGAGTGAAACAGGCACCTCAGGTGGCTGATCCTGGGGTACGGCAGCAAGGCATTGAAAGAGAGACCTGTGTGCCATGCAGCTGCTCTGCACCCCCTAAGTTAGACTGCTGCCTTCAGGTGCAGTGGAGGATGTTGTCCCATCAGTGATGGACAGATATATCAGCCAGTCCAGTTGGCATATGTGCATAGAAACAGAAGGGGTTCCATCTTATTCTTTGCCTCAGGCTGCAGAATATATTGGGCCAGCCCTGGTACACAATACCCACTGGCAGTCAATGATGGCTACTCCTGTCCATCCAGTCTTCCAAGTCATGATGGCAGTGGCTGGGAGTGGAAAAATTTCTCAGTTACCCTGGAACACCACTGTGTGGGGCATGGTCAGCAATTAAAATGGTGGTTGACCACCACCTCCCATAAGGACAATGAAACAAAAGGCCCCAGTATGTTAGGGTGCTACCAGAGAGCATGTTTCTTGTGGAGGGTGGCAAAGGCTTCACATCTGGAGCTGGCAATGGACTGGGTGTGATTTGCATACTGCTGCCTATAGGAGATAAGCATATTATGTGAGGAACTATAATATTACTAAAAGCAGAAGTCACTCTGGAGGTGGGTCAACTGTTCATTGTGGAAGTTACTATATATTGGATCAAATATTTATAACTAGCCCAATGCTGTACACCCTTAACTAGTAAAAGCTTTGCAGCATGTTAAGCAAAAGACATTCTGCATTTTACCTTGGAGAAAAGGAGGGTAAGGGGAGATATGATAGAGGTGTACAAAATTATGCATGGTGTGGAGAATGTGATAGGGGAATATTTTTCTCCCTCTCCCACCATATTAGAACCCAAAGGGGTCATCCCATGAAGCTGATTGGTGGGAGATTCAGGACAGATAAAAGGAAGCATTTCCTCACACAGCGCATGGTTAAACTATGGAATTCACTACCACAAGATGTAGTGATAGCCACCAGTTTGGAGGGCTTTAAAAGGGAATATTAATCCTGATGGCTATGTGCCACCTCCAGTGTCAGAGGCAGTAAGCCCATATACACCAGTTGCAGGGTAGCATGGGCAGGAGGGTGGTGTTGCACCATATCCTGCTTGTGTGTCCCTGGTCGACAGCTGTTGTGAACAGAATGCTGGACTAGATGGGCCCTTGGTTTGATCCAGCACGGGTCTTCTTATGTTCTTATGTCCTGCTATCGAGATCTTTTACATTTAAGATGACACACCTAGTGTTACCTAATGTTTTGGTTGTGGTCTTGCATGCTAATATCTTCTTTTGTGTCTTTGGTATAGTTATTTATCTGTTGCATTAGTACTGTGATGTTTTCCCTAAAGCTCTTTCACATTCTATCAATAACAAATAAGCATTTTTGTCCTTTTCCTTTTCCTTTAGTGTCCTGACCACAATCCAGAAGCATCCAGAATCCAGAAGCAATCCAGAAGTAGTTCTTCATTATTATCAGATATGAATGTGTTCTTATGAGTCGGTGGGAACCCAGATCACTGCATTTTTCCAGGTTTTACTGAATTGCTTTTCCAAGAATTACAGTGTCACTGAGAACTTTTCTGTTATTGCTGTGAACTGGGTCCATATTTCAAACATGTCTGACTTGGAATCACTCGATAGGAAGCCAAAGTAGGATACAAATTCAATGAATAAATGTTTATTTACATCATCATGATGTTTTATATCCTCTTCAACATGTGAAGGTATAGGCAAGTCATATAAGAAGACCTCATACTGAAAAACTCTATAGCTGAAAACCTAAAGACCTTACACCATTATTATGCTTGTTTGTGCTTTCAGGTTTTCTTTTTTCTTTTCTTTTTTCCAAAGCTTTTAGAACTTTAGTTTGATCTTACTGTTTTATAATGTTGTTAGTTTTGTTGTCCCCTGTGCCTGTTTGGTGTATTCATTTCCTTTTCTTGATGTTTTCATGTGATTTTATTGTTTTAAAGTGCCATGTACATTGATGGTGCTATATTATTATTATTATTATTATTATTATTAATAATAATAATAATAATAATAATAATAGGTTTGCGTGTCCACAGAATGACCATAGTCCTCAAGAAATTGAAGGGTGGCTTTCAATAGGGTATTCACAATCTCTACAAGGTCATCACTTTCCACGTTTGCAGATTTTCTGAACTACGCAGAAATTGTTTTCTTGGATTCATCTTTCCTAATCAATTAGATCAATGGAGGCCAGTGGCTTCAATATCAGTGGGGCAGTGAATCCGCTCTGGAACCAGTCAGGACTGGGGGAGCTGCAGGCGGGAAGAAAAATCTGTTCACCAATAGTATCCATTCTGCTGGTGGATGGACACCAGTGAATACAGCCCTTTGTATTTTGTTGTAAGGGTGCATCATTTTTAAAATTTATACTATTTCATTGGCACTTTTTCAATGTAAGTCACTTTGGATGCCTCCATCTTGGAGGCAGTATGGTGGTAGGAGCTATCCAAGGTGCAGAAGCACCTTGGATAGCTCTTTGGGGCCTGTTCAGAAGACACCTTAACCCTGCTGGTTAAGGCTCTTGGTTAAGCAGTAGGCTTAAGGTGTCTTGTGCGATGCGTTTTGCTAAACCTGCTCATTCACTAACCACAGTCAAACCATCTGCAGCAGGGTTAGTGGCTCTAACCATGGCTTAAAGTGTTGGGTGTGACAGCACGACTTGTGGTTAGTGCTAACCCCAGAGAACCACAATTTTGCTAACCACAGAGCCCAAAGTGTTGTCTGAACAGACCCTTAGAGTTCTGACTGGTTCTGGCTGACACCCGGAGTGGATTCACCTCCCCACTGATACTAGAGCCACCAGCCTCTCCTGAATTACTTTTGCTTGAGAACATTTATTTCCCACCCCAGGTGCTGCAAGGAATCCACATGGACAAAGGGCCAATATTTATATATTTTATTCATGTCTACGGAAACTGATATTCCATTCCACAACCTACCTCCCCACCCCATTGCCTCCAAGATGGTATCAATTTTATATATTGATCAACTTTAAACATTTCCCCACACACCCCACAAATATCTTCCAATGGATTGTGGCAGCAGCAATTTAAGCAAAGAACTGCAAACTTAGAAGAAGGCAGAACGAGCCAAAATGAAGTATCTATGCAGAAGGACTGTGCACGGATCCAGATCCCGAATCCGGAGCAGACTGGGCTGATTTGGGCCTCCCAGATCCGAACTGGATTGGATCGGGCTTGGATCGGGCCTGATCGGATCTACGATCCAGATCCAATTCAGATCCAGTCACAGTACTCCCTCCCGCTCTCCCCCTCCCTCCCCCCACTCTCCCTGCTTACCTGCTGCCTCCTCTGCATCGTCCCCCATCATCCTCTCTCCTCACTGTGTACCACCACATTTCCTCCTCGTGTCTGGTGACATCATCACCAAACGCGAGCAGGAAATGTGGCGGCGGCACACAGCAAGGAGAGAGGACGACAGCAGGATAATGCAGAGGAAGCAGCAGGTAAGCAGGGAGAGTAGGGGAGGGAGGGGGAGAGTGGGGGAGAGTGGGGAGAGCAGGAGGGAGTGCTGTGCATGGATCCGGATTGGATCTGAGTCATATTGGATCAGACCCGATTCGATCCGAGTCGGGTTGGGCCCAATCTGGACCTGACAGACCAGGATCCGGATCGGATCGGGGGGTATGCACAGCCCTACTATGCAGCACCTAAAATAAAGGCCTGCTGGAAAAGAGCCACCTTAAGTGGTGACAGAATGATCGTAAACTGGGAGGCAACCTGTCATCTCTGGGTCTTTATCTTTAAACCTAATTTGGACTGAACAGCCTTTCAAACATAGAACTGTCCTCTGTAAAAGAGGACACATGGCTGCCCTATGAGGGAAAAACTCAAACTGGCCCCCGTAAGCTGGAAAGCTTCAAAGTTTAAGAGGCAGGTAATGGGCAACAAGGAATCTCAAGCAGAGCCTAAAGGAACTAGGGCAGGATCTACACGACTGCTTTAAAATGGTTTATAACAGTAGTGATGACTGTTGGGGCCCAGGACACACTCCATATACCATTTTCAAAGTGTCATATCCTACTTGGTGTAGATCTGGCCAAGAATTCCCAGAGATTACGGATATTTTCCCAAGATGATCCAAAGCTCAGCCACGTCTGAGGGAACACAATATACATTACATGCAAACACAGGTAAGGAAGCCCATTGGCATTCCCCCCCCAAAAAAATGAAAAGTAGATTTGGGATACTGTGTCCCCTAACATATCATGCACACACCGAAAAAAAGAGAAAATGTATCATCCAAAAAGAGGGCAAAGATTTGCATGTGGTGCCAAAGTAGAAAAGCATCCAAAGTAGTCCCAAAAAAAGAGAGAAACATCTCAGGATGCAAAGATTTTATCTGTGGAAAGTTCAACGCGTTTCGGCCTCTTTTTTATTTCAAGGCCTTCTTCAGGGGGTTATAAAAAAATGTCTGCCACATTGTTATAACAAAATATCTTCTGCTGTAATGCAAAATTCTTCCTTCTGTATAACCTCCTGAAGAAGGCCTTAAAATAATAATTAAAAAAGGGCGTTGGGCTTTCCACAAATAAAATCTTTGCATCCTGGGACTTTTCTCTCCTTTTGGAGGGTAAAAGAATTGCATACAATTTGCATATGCTAATTCATATTATAGCAATAATGACTGTAATTTAAATAGAAATGCAATACATCTCACCATAGTGGGGAAGACTTGTGGGCCTACTCAGTCTGCTGTCTTGATGGGCAAATTCAAGGCCCCTGCTCTCCATTTTGTTGGTTCTTTAATTTGAACCTGAACTGACAGCCTTTCAAAGACAGGATGTCTTCAAACAGAGGACTATCCTCTGACTACCTTTCAAATAGAGGATTGTAAGTAGGATATGTGGCCAGCCTAATTTGAGAGCATACAGTTCTGAACAAAGGAGGGATCTCTCTCACACACACTCCACCTCCCCTACCGAAATTGGATTCCAGATTCATATTTGCAAGGACAAACACACAACAGGATCCCCATGAGGTAAAAAGCATATTAGGGGGAGGGCAATTTAAAGTGAGGAAACAGCTGGCACAGAAAGACTTACATGCAGCTCTTCCCTCACCACTACTTCGCCAGTCTCCGTGGTGCTTGCCTTTAAATCAAAAGAAAGAAAGGCCGGGACTTTTTCTGTCATCAGACAGGGGGAAATTGCAGTTCCCTACTGTCGCTTCTCCATCCCCGCTCCTGGCCCACAATACTTCCTCTTTCTTTCCAGTGTAGAAAGAGGAAGTAAACAAAGACCATGTGGCCCATTCAGGGGTCTTTATATCCCACCGCTTTTACTGCACACAGCAGGAAATGGCGGCACATTCCGTTTCCTAAAAAAAAATCGGATTAAATTGGGTACATTTTGTGACTGAAAAAAGGCAAGAAGGAGACGAAGGTGCGCAGGAGGCAGGCAGCAGCATCTAAAGGACATGCAGAAAACTGTAAGTGGGCGGTAGCGAGCATGCCGAAAAAATGCTCATCCAATGAGCCCCTTTAATACACACATTTGCACATTTATTTATTATTTATTGATTGCCTTTCTATACTACCCAATAGCCTAAGCTCTCTGGGTGGCTCACAAAAAGATGTAGCTACATCCACTTTGTCAGAACAAGTTTTTAAAGTTTTTTATTTTTATTTTACTTCAAACCTTGGTGTTTTCCCAAGCATGATGATACTTCTCTCTTATTTCCCAGTGGCCCTGTTTGGACTTCATTTCTATCCTCAGTTACTACCTGAGTTCACTGTTAGGGTGAGAGATGGCAAATACCGACGTAACTTTGAGCCCATCAAAGACCTTTCAAATCCTTCCCATGTTACTCTCCTGTTATAGATTTTGCAAAGCAAACCTGAATTTCCCAATCTTCCAGTTGGAATATTTGCTTTTCTAAAGAATGGAAAGAAGCTTCATAGAGGCAGTTTCAGAAATGTGGTGATGCTTCTTTGAAAGTAGAAGAGATGGAAGCCAAGGATCGGATGTAGCTTTTTATAGGACCAAAAGTTGGCCTAATATTTTTTTTAAAAAAAACCGAATTGGACCCTCTCTTTCTTTAGAGAGTAGAATGAATCGTACCAACCTCTGTGAGGCAGGCACACCCATTTTAAAATTCAACATGAAGCACCAGTAAGGGCACAAACCCAAAAAGAAAAGCTGTTGGCTGTGTTTCTATTGAAAACGATTCCGCACTTGATGTTCGTCAATAGAAGAAGCCTAACCTAAAAGATGGGAAATCATCTGGGCCTGGGTAGCATTCCTAGCACACTTCTCCAGTTCACAAACAGCCGCCTTTCTTTTGCTTTTCATTGGCGCTTTTCAGCTCCCCTATTTGGCGCTCCAAAAGCCACTCCATTGCTCTAAATTGTTAGCAGCTTTTACAGGCAAAGCAGAGTGTCCATCACTTTGAATTTTCATTGTTGCATCTGTTTTGCCATTTTAACTGCAGCAGGTTGTATTACAATGAGGCCATTAATAGGGAAATGGATACAAACATTTTTATTTCAAATAGCAGCTCTCAGAAAAGATCTGGAAAACAGAATCAAGCCATATGATTATTTAAAAAGTGTGTGTGGGGGGAGAGAGAGAGAGAGGGGACTCCAAGCCAACAGGCAGTGTGCCACTATTTGTGAACATCTTGTAAATACAAATATCTTACCAGGGCAGGAACTAGGGGGTGGGGTAGAATGATGTACAAGGAGAAAGTACAGATCGTTATTTTGCCAGGCGAATATTCTTCGCTTTTTTGTTTCCCCAACTCTGCTCATCTTTTTCAATAACGAATGTGCCTTTTAAAAAGTTTGACATAAATGTCAAGTTGAAATAAAACGTATCAATGAATATCATCATTTATCTTTGTGGCTGGGAAAGAAGGGGGGGGGGGGGGAGAAAAGCCCAAATGCTTAGTTTCTATTCAGGGGGGTGGGGGGTGGGAAGTGCATGTATATAAGCTGCAATGCTAATAACTAAGGCCTTCGGAGTAATTCCTCTCTATAGTACACTGGCCACAAACGGAATTCATCAGTAATTACATTTAGCTATAAAAAACACTCTTTGAGCTTCACAATTTCCTGGAGATTTAGACACAGCAAAAGAATACGGGTAATGCAACATAAGCAGGAGAGTAAGAGAGAACTTGAGTGCTTCATTTTTTAAAAAGAGAGAGAGAGCAGCAACCTATTCAGAAATGGTCCTTGATGCAGAGGAAATTATCTAGAAGAAGAAGAAGAAGAAGAAGAAGAAGAAGAAGAAGAAGAAGAAGAAGGAGGAAAGAATGCTGACCCATCTATAGACCTTTTCTGAATCAGTTAATTGAAATATTCATATTTTAATTAATCCTGGATCTTTTAATCTATTAGGCTGCAATCCTATACAAATTTACCTAGGCGGATGTCCACTTGAACTAAGTCAGGCTTACTTCTTAGTAAACACGTATGGAGTTGTAAAGTTAATCAGATTAATTGATTTTAAAAGTTGTCTCCAGCAACATTTTTTTCCCCCAAATAACAAATATTTTATTTTTAAAACTTATTTTAAAAAATTGCAGATTCCGAGCGCTTTCTCAAAATAGGCATTCTCCTTTCTCACATACGGCAGAGGAGCGTCACTTTCTAAGATGAGGGCTGCTATGACACATGTGCCTCATTTTAAAGACCCCTCAGAAAGGATGCCTCTTGTCTCAGAAACATTGGTTTTGCACACTTAATCACACAAGAGCTAAATGCATAGACTTAATGAGCTAAGATTTCTTTAATCAGGTGATAACCCTAACTTTGATATAGTGAAATGAAACCCATATATGTGATGAGCCTCCCTGCAACCCAGTGGACCAGATCCGGCCTTCCCAAGGGAAAGGTTGAAGATTTGAGAGAGTTGGCGGTTGAGGGTGCGAGTAGAAAAAGTAAATGGTTAAAACAAAAAACTGTTGAGCTGATTGGAATTAACATTATAGAGTTGGGCAATTAAAATGATCAAAGGATTAGAACAACTTCCCTATGAAGAAAGGATACAACATCTGGGAGTGTTTAGCTTAGAGAAAATGCAAGCAGGGAGGGACATGATTGCAGTATCCAATATGTTTTAAGGATGTTTTTAGGATGTTTTAGGATTTTTATGCAGTTTTAATAATATGTGTCATGTTTTAATCAGTTTTATGTATTTTATCATGTTGTTGTTCCCCGCCTCGATCCAGACGGAGAGGAGGGTAAGAAATAAATTGTTATTATTATATATTATTATTATTATTATTATTAATTATTATTATTATTATTATTATTATTATTATTATGTATGGTGTGGAGAATATGGATAGGGGGACATTTTCCCCCTTTCTCATAATACTAGAACCCGTGGTCATCCCATAATGCTGATTGGGGGGATATTCCAGACAGGTAAAAGGAAGGCTTCAGTGCATCATTAAACGATGGAATTTGCTACCACAAGACGTAGTGATGGCCACCAATTTGGATGGCTGTAAAAGGGGGTTAGAGAAATTCCTGGAGGAGAAGGGTGTGAATGGCTACTAGTCCTGATGGCTATATACTACCTCCAGTATCTGAAGCAGTAAGCCTTTGTACACCAGTTGCTGGGGAACAGAAGCAAGAGAGTAGGATTGCACTCATGTCCTACTTATGGATTTCCCACAGGTGGGCTGAGTGGCTACTGTGACAAACTGCTGGACTAGATAGGGCTTTGGTCTGATCCAACATGGCTCTTCTTGTATGATTGTTCGTTATTCATTATTTTCAATAATTATTTCTACATTTTGTAAACATCTGATTCTACCTCTAGGCCTTGAGTATACCTTTGACCAGCTAGACTGTTGAAGGTAAGGGAGAAAAACATCCCAGGCAGGTGATTCCATCAACTGGTAAGGACCCCTGGACAGTGTTGCCTTTACATAAATGTAATAGAATTACTATAATTTATAAGAACAGTTACAGTGCAATCCTATATGTTCATAGGGACTTACTCCAAAGTAAGTAAGTAAAGAATTGCACCCTTAATGTGTTTGAGATTTCATGAATTTTAAATAATTCTACAAATTGGCACTGGGAATTGTTCCCACCAGTACAAGTAAAAATGTTCTGTCTTCATACGTACCTCATGGAATCTGTTCCAAACCTATTGAAGGATAGAAATCCTGGGTAAATCCAGATTATGGGATCATTTTGGAGTAAATTGCTTGAATGAACTCTGTCACTGAAATATTTTCACAGATACCTAATGCACACCCAAGGGAATCATTCCAAAACCTGTTCCAAAAAGCTGAATCCTTTTTTAAAAAAAAATTGGTACATTGATACACGTCCTAAATTCCTCTGGGTTCAAAGAACCAGAAACAGAGGAATTTCCTGAAATGTCTTCTTTGCAAGGAGTGTTCAGATGAAGGGTTTTCCATGCAAATCTTCCATTTATTACCATGGATCTTGCACATAATAAATTTCTCATAGATAATTCATAATTTTTCACACCACATTGCCCTCATGAGTAAATCTCTGTGATTCCAGTAGAACATACTATGATGTGGCATGGCAAACTGGGATAGAATGTTTTTTGGGGGGTGACATAGCTAGTTGTTTTATAGAGTAGGCCAACTTATCTAGTTATTATCATCCTGGGTATCATGTGGGGTCTTAGAATTTAACCTTCTACTTATATTAGATTAACAGAACACAATAGAAATGTTTGCAAAATTTTATTTCACCACCATACTCCATCTGTAAAATGGGTGCACTTCCTAGCCTGTTTTCCAAACTCCATAATAATATGCTCCATATTTGCACGTCATGTGTTTTGTGAATTTGATGCATAGTCTATGGATGAGATCATGTGCTCGAGTTATTGGCTCTGTGCATATTTGTATTTCTTGTTTTGTTCTTGTGGCACATTGTACTAGTCTGGGTTGTGGAAGATTGTTAGTAGTGGCCTCACAATGTCATCTGTGGGGGGCCTACCTTTTTCTTGAGTTAAAATTCCAACAAGTGTGTGGATAAATGCAGCTATGGAGATAAATAAAGTGTAACATTTAGATCGATATAAAACAAGCTGAAATTATTAATTAGATCAGTCTGACCAAGGTTTTAACTCTTGTGAATAACTGTGAGGTTTTAACTGTTGTGAATTCCTGCTTATGTAAGAAAATAGACTTAAGAGCACTCCTGTGCAAAAAATATTACTTCTTTCTGTCTAAACATTCAGAAGATTGCACCCTTAAATTCTAAAAATCTTTCATGCAGGTAAAGATAGTAAAACAAACAAAGAAACAAACAAACACAGTCCTTAATATTGAGATGGGTAGAAAGTTCTATGGTTTAGCAGCATTATTGCCCTCACCAAACATCATATCATGAGACATCTTAATTTTAGTGAAGCAGAGAGAAGATTTAAGCTAAAATCCTATATTCACTTACTTAAGTAAGGATCAGAATGCTAGGCTTTTTTATAATTATGTTTTACAGGCACATCTACCATCTATGGAGATTATTTTGTTATTTGAGGATTTGCAAATTGCAAAGTACACCTACACCTTTGCAAATGGGGAAGATTTACACACCTAGTCTGGATTTTCTAGGTATTGGAGCTGAGCACTATCAGGAAAGGTAGGAAAGAATTCCAGTTCGGGAAGGATTCATTGCATAACAAGATTCAAGTGTGCATATTAAAAATTAAATCCCCCTTTTTATTCTTAGATTTATTAAAAGGGTTTTGTTTTTTTAGAATATTTTAATGGTTACTGTCAAACTTTACAATATTTATGGACAACTAGAGGTTGTACTTGGATTTGAGGTTATTTGGCCTTCAAAAATTCATGAAGTAAGGCAACTAGGAACACATGCCATAACAAGAATTATATTTTAAAGGAGAATTTAAAATGTGGATTTTTTTTTCATTTAATCAAAATTTGGTTAGAGATGCTACCCAGGAGAATTTTTTCAGTCTTGTCAAGAGCTTCTATTCATCTGTCAGCTTAGACAATACATTTAAAACAGCATTTCCCCGAACAATGAAAAAAATCTTTGTAACATTTAGAAAAAAGAAAATGTTATTTTCATGAAAGGTATCCGTAAAATTTCACCTACACTAAGGCGTATTAATTTTTATTTTCATTGGCTAATCAGTTGTTCCATTTGTTAATATTGCTGTTGCTATTTTAATCAGTTACTTCATTGATCTGTTAAAATTGCTGTTAATTGGTGGACAGTTGTACCATCATCTGTTAAAAGCACTAGAAAAATTAAATGTAGAATAATAAAAGCCATAAATCAGCTATGCTCTTAAAAATTATGTATTTTGCAAATGGGAGCTGCAACAAAATGTTACAGTATATTCTCTCTTCCTGATAGGAGTGCTCCCATTCAGCAATGCAACTAGCCATGTATTTTAAAAATAGGAGATGCAAAAAAAATTAAAGTATATTTTCACTTCCAGGCCATTCCATCCTCCCCCCTACCCCGGCTCCCACATTACCACCAAAACCAAGTATTCAGTTTTTCAACTGACACTCAGCATTCTGTAGCTATTGAGAATGCTGAGCTCATTGGTTTAATTTTGATGGTGGGATAGTTTTCCCCTTAGGGTTTTGGAGGAGTAGATTTTTTAAAAAAAAAAAAAATCCTGCCTGCCTTGGGGTTCCCCCAAGCCTGCTGATTCCTCCCTCTAGTTTCTCAATGTGAAGCTCTGTGTTGGGTACATTTCTGTCAGCACTCAGCACCCAAGTTCCCTTTTAGAGGGAATGTTATCAGCAAAGTATGAAATGAAGAAATGTGTATCTATGTAGTATTCCAGCCAAGGCTGGGGCTTGCACTTGGTACCTCTGAGAGGAAGAAACAGAAGACCAACTTTCTCCCTCTCTCCCAACTCTGCACAGGAGTTTGGGAGCAGTTTTCAAACTCTGCCCTGTCTTTTTAAATATTCCTACAATAGCTGAGTTGGACTGAGACCAGCTGTTGGTGCATTCCCATTTGTAAAGGCTCAAAGCAACTATTCCTTTTCTTGGCAGTGTATCCCGTTGAAGAAAGGCAGTGGCAGAGGCCAGGGGGGGCACTTATTCAGACATTAAGACACATTTGATGCCAACTTTGGCATGTACGAGCCATTGTTTGCACATCTCTCTTCGACAAGTTCTCATGTAGCCTCACAAAAAAGCAGGTACGAACGAAGCACGGAAAACCTTGACCAATATTGTTCGTGCAGTCTTCATCTGCATTAAGATGCACTGTGCTTGAGCATCAAAGCATATGTTCCCTGTTTTGCTGATCCATTGCTGAAAATCGCCATATTCTTGGGGAAACATTCGAACGGCCTCCTTATTTATCCCCCAAATGAACAAGGACACTCTTTTTCCTTGCCAATTCGAGCAGAGCGTTCACTACACGTGGGCTGGATTCAGATGTCGGGTTGCCAGAACTTTTAAAATAAAGAAGACCAAAAAGAAATTTTAAATGAAGAAATCAGAAGCCTATTTTTTCACATTAATGAGGCAACTGCATATTCCTGAGAGTCCTATGCCTATGTTAAGAATCCCAGTTTGGATAGATCTATTGAAAAATGGGACTCATTCACATGTCTACAAATGTGGATTTCCCCCCCCCCCAACTCCCTCATCATTATTATTCCATTGAAACTGGTGACCTTTCACTGTCTCTTCTCTTCCAACCATCTCTACCAGGGCTCGGTGCACTGGAAGAGCCGAAGCACGAATGCTAACATCTCGCTGTTTGCAGCTGCTAGTACAATAGGATTAATTTGCCATCGACCAACTCTAATGCCCTTCTGTTTCCTTGTCTTTCCCCCACCAGGGGCAGTGGTAGCAGCATCTGTTCCACTGCTATTTTACTGGTGCCGTTCGTGCCGTAACCGCGAAGGTCTGTCAGTATCTCCGTGACACGCCACGCACCCATCTGCATCGCCAAAGAGGAGACATGGCTTTTGCAAACTGTTCAGAAAAGGAAATCGAGGATTTGGGTTGCCGTGGGATGCACAATTGTATTGTGTTGCCAGATAGCAGAAGCATTTCACATTTGTGGTTATTCTTGTTGGGTTTGGGGTTGAGGGTTATGGTCAAAATAAAATGATAAGAAGATGGATCTCATGGACCGATATTTAAAAAAATTACTCATCATTCACCACCACCCCCAAAACGATTGCCTTCTGGGGAAATTCAATATTCAGTGTAAACAAAGTCTTATTTTGCACAGATCTGTTAGCATTGCTTTGTGGGAATTATAGTACATTATTCAAGTATTATTCAATGGTATACCATCAATTAGGGTTAAGTGCGGCAGCAGGAATGTGCCCATGCAAAAAAGTTTTGAGTACTCCCCACTCCCTTTTCCTTCTCCTGTGCAGCTAGGAGGAGGAAGAACCAGAATTTAGTTTCACTTTAGCAGATTCTTGGCTTGTCATTACCTGAGAACCAGGAATTGCACTTCAAAATAAACTCTAATGGTGCAATCCTATGTATGTTTAGAAAGAAAAAAGTCCTACAACTCTCAACTTTCTCCAGCCAGCATGGGGCTAGTAAGGAATGCCAGGAGTTGTAAGACTTTTTTCTACCTCAACATGCATGAGATTGTGCCCCAAACCAACTTCAAGCCTGTATTTATTTTGTGCTTTGTTTAGCAAACAAGAGTTTATTTTGAACCCCAAATCCTGGTTTGCACATAATAATGACAAACCAGAAATCTGCTAAAGTGAAACTGAAACCTGGGGCAGTATCCAACACTGCCTACACACTGGCTGGATCCATGGGAATTAGCCCAAGGGGAAGCTAGCAGACCCAGCAGCAACCAGAAATGAATGAAACACTCATTTCAAGAATGGGGCAGGAGCTTTGCTGATCTGCCCCAATCTGGAAATGAGCATTCCTGCTCATTTCCAGGATTATTGGTGGAAGCGATAGTTCCAGGTGCACAAGCAGTGGGTTCCGTGAGCGCAACTGAACCAGTGGGAGCACAGTGGCAGTATTGGATACTGCCCCTGGTTCATTCCTCCTCCCAGCTGTGTGGGAGGAGGGGGGGAAAGAGGAATGGGGGGAAGTGTATGAGCCCAGCACTTTGCACAATCTTTTCTGCAAATAACTTTACATTATGCTTTACCATTATGTGCTAACATGGCCACTGACTAACAAATATGAATATATCATCTGTTGGCTGCCTATATTAAAACATCTGGAGGAGCCGTACGGGTACAATAAATGCCAAGTAACTATGTTATCACCTAATTAATAATTGTAATATTATTACAGTGAGAATTATTACAGAATTATTACAGTGAGAACTAGAGATTCCACATGGTTGCTTTGGAGCGGGCAGGCCTAAAACGAGATAGTTTGGGTTCACTTCGGATCAGGCTCAAATTATATTAAAGAATGACGCCTTTCTTATGCTAAATGAACAAAAAAATAGCAAAGTCATGGTGTTATTTCAGAAATGTAGAAAATACAGAATTAGACTAGAAACCATTCTTTCATGGTGGTATTGGCAAGAAGGACTCCTGCTGCAGTCTTCATTAGACAGCAACAGCAGCATTGTGGGTACTAGAACCTCTGGGAAACATTGCTTCTGCATCTCTAGTAAACTATACTGCCCAGGTGTCTTGGCATGCAACAAGGTTATGGGGATGCCTCAGTGTTTTTCCAATGTCAAAATCAGGCGGCAAATGAGACCTGGATACTAGATTGGGCCCAAGCATTTAATCAAGAGAAATTGAGTTGATTTGAATCAAACCCCAAAAACATCATTTGATCATTATGACCACCACCAGGTAAATTTAAGTGGGAAAGGGAAGGAGACGGCTACAGGGAGGCATGGACCCAGGGCCAAGTTGGCTTGGTCTTGTTTTGTAATTTATCTAGATGTTCTGAAAAGGGCAAGCATGTATTCTGAACTCTCCCATTCCAGAGTTTGGCTACGCCACTAATAATATAAACCAGTGTGATACAGTGGGTAGAATTTATTTATTATTATTGCCATTTTATATCCCACCTTTTTTCCTCTTAAGGAATCCAAGGTGGCATACATAATCCTCCTCCTCTCCATCTTATCCTCACAACACCAGCCCTCTGAGGTAGGTTGGGCTGAGAGTCTGTGACTGGCCCAAAGTCACCCAGTGGGTTTCCATGGCCATGTGGGGACTAGAACCCGGATCTCCTAACTCCCAGTCCAACACTCTAGCCACTACACCATACTGGCTCTATAGGTTTATTACCTATATCTACGATTTCTTACACCCTGCCTTTCAATAAAAATAATCAAGGTGGCTTACAAACAATTTTTAAAAATCATTTCATTTAAAGTTATAGTTTTATTTAATGCAGTAAATGTGCTGTCCTATGCATGTTTAGACAGAAATGGCTGGCTAGGGGATGCTGGAGGTTGTAACACTTTTTCTGCCTAAACATGAATAGGATTGCACCCCATGAAATTAGATTTTGGAGATCTGGATTCAAATCTCAGGCCAGTATAGGAGGTGTTATGTACTTCCCAAAGATATGCTCGTCTGTGACCTTCTAAACTCCAGTGCTGGCTCTGTCAATCTGCCTTATATGGGCCTTGCAAATCTCAACAGGTGTAGAATGAGATGGTTTGTCTCCTAATGAAAATGAGAAAGTGAGAAAATCTTCAAGTGCTGATACAGACTCCCATTTAATGGTTCACAAATTAGCCATTATGCTCCACTAGCTCTTAGACACACCTGCCATTGGGGGAAGACAGGTTCTGCAATACACAAACATCATCCAATCTTGCACTCACTAAGGACCATTGGAGAGGGACATTAGCTCTGTGGTAAGGCAGATGCTTTGGGTGCAGTAGGTCCCAGATTCAATCCCTGGCAGCTCTAGCTGAACAGATCAGGTAGGGTTCCATTGTGGACTCCATCGTCCCCACCAAGCAACAGCTCAAGTGAGGGGACCCAGGGTTGGGCAGAAGCTAAAGTAGCTCTGGAGAAGAACAGGTTCAGAACCCCAGATGGAATTGTAGGTTCCTCAAGGAGTGAAGGCTTAAATTCAGGACCATGGAGAGCAATTCTGCAGCTAGTAAGACAAGTTACCTCAGCAGTGGCTTCAAAATTACTGACAGGCTTTTATAGTCAGGAGAGTGCTTCTGGGAGTTCCACTATCTCAAGTGCTGCATCTGGTTCTTTAAAAAGCCAGTGTCCTTTCCCACCTTCGCTGGTTTCTTCTGGGTGGTGAGGTTCAGAGGAGCAAGGAGCTGGTTGGGTGGTGCTCCCCAAGGGCTCCCTGCTCACTGGAGGAATCCAAGGACCTGTCCTCAGAGCCTCAGGGTAGTGGTACCTCCTGGGACTGAGTTAGGGTGACCAGATAAAATCCAGGTCTGGGCTCATGTAACTTTAACAGTTGTAGAGAAAAGGGAATTTCAGCCAGTGTCATTTGTATGCAATTAGTTCCTGATGAAATTCCCTCTTCATCCCAACTGTTAAAGTTGCAGGGGGCCTGCCTTCTTTTGTATATGGTCACTCTAGTATAGTGCCTGCAACTTTAACTGTTGTGATGAAGAAGGGATTTCACCAGGAACTAATTGCATACAAATGACACTGGCTATAATTCCCTTTTCTCTACAATTGTTAGAATTACAAGTGCCCTGACCTGGATTTTATCTGGTCACCCTAGACTGAGTAGACAGTGGACAGGATTCAAGGTGGAGGGCCCCACTTGCGAAGGCCCAGGAACTGGTTCTAACTCCTCCTCAGAGAAAGACCATTCTCAGTCTCAGAAGGCTTTTGGTCCTGAGCTTTGAGAAAACCCTGGACAGAATAAAAAATATATACTAGGCTACCTGGACAAATATTCTGGCCGGCTTCCTATGTTCCACAGCCTTTATTTCAGTAGACTGAAAAGTAAGATATCACACATGCCGGTGTGGTGTAGTGATTAGAGTGTTGGATGGTGTCATGACTAGGCCTGTTCCCCTTAGGCTGGGGGAAGGAGTTTCAGGCAATCAATCAGTACAGATTCTGAAGCAGAAGAGACGGCGCCAGAAACATAGCAGCCTATATGGGGAGTGGGAGCGGTGACTCGCATGGGCTCTTCACTAGCTGGGAATGAACTTTCGCCAGACCTTATCTCTGAAACAACAAACAGGCTCTGGGAAATCAGTATTCTTCCAAGGGGGGGGGCACTGAAAGGCTAGCTGATCCTAGAGTACACTGCAGAATAAAATGGGCAGAGCTAAAGAAAGGTGAAAGAAGGTCGGCCCAGCTAGCTTCTTGTCAACGGCTTTTTCAGAACCAGTCTCCATGAAGTTAAAGCATACTGGGAGAAGGCTTTCCGTTCTTCTTGAAAGGACAATTGTCTTGCTTAGCTTGCATAATTTTGCCTAGAGGGAAGTTGCTAGAGGTTGGACTCTCTTCAGGTGGGAAGAGATGTTTATTGCCTGAATAAAGCTTTCTGGATTATGTGGCGAACCTCTTTATTGTCTCCCAATAAAGAGAAGCACGACAGACAGGGATTCAAGAGATCTGTGTTCTAATCCCCACTTGTCCATGAAGCTCACTGGGTGATTCTGGCCCAGCACTGGCTCTCAGCCTAACCTACCTCACAGGGCTATTGTGAGGATCAAATGGAGAGGAGATAAATAACTTAGGCGGAATAAAAATGTAATGAATAAATAAATGTATACATTTTGTAATTTGTGGAGAGAATGGTTATGATGATTCCTGGTTATACCCCAGGAATCATCATTACAATTATAATACTCACACTTTCAATTTCTACTTAAGCAGGGGTAGAATGTTAGCCCAATCCAAAATTGGAGCTGACCCATTTTCATCCTGATCTTAAACAAGTTTGCTCAGAGGAAAGTCCCTCTAGGTTCAATGGATCTGACTTCCTACTGAAGTGCTTGGGATAATAGTTTCTGTCCCACTACTTAATGATAATTATTGTACTTGATGAAATCAATGATTTGTATTGGGAGATGTCTTGCATGAGTAGAAAGGCTCTTCTGCTTGCCCAAGACAGCCTCACCAAGTTGTCCAAAGCTCCCTGTCCCACTGTAGCTGCCCCTCACCCTATGCCCATTACAAGTTTATTTATTTATTACATGTATATCCCACCTTTTTTCCTCCAAGGAACCCAAGGCAGCATACATAATCCTCCTCTCCATTTTTATCCTCACAACAACAACAACCCTGTGAGGTAGGTTGGGATGAGAGTCTGTGTCTGGCCCAAAGTCACCCAGTGAACTTCCATGGCCAAGTGGGGACTAGAACCCAGATCTCCCAACTCCCAGTCCAACACTCTCAACACTACACGACACTGGCTCTCAGTGTTACAGGAGTTCCCTCAACCTTCAGGAGTGCCTTTTAATAGAGGCTATAGCTGATCCAGGAAAACTCCATTGCATGAGCTGAGTTCTGCCTATCTATCTCTGGATCCAACCCAATGTAACCAAAACAGTTCAGCTCTAAATAATTCCACAGCGCTGCTCTGCGGTTTTCCAGAGAGGTTTTTTTGTTTGTTTTACACATGAAGCTTAAATCCGTTTTCCCTTAACTAATTAGTCTGAAATATGGTATGTAAAAGTTGTGTCCCCGGAAGAACATTTGCCCTCCTCGGTGCTGTATCTGCATTGTCACATTCACACATGGCACAAATAACACAAGAGCGGCTCAAAGCCCATTTCAATTGCCTCATGGAGAAATGGTCTGACACATTCATGCAAGGCACCCGTTACTTGGGAAAGGTGGGAAGCTTTCCTCAAGTTTGTTATTTTCAAATAATGATATCATCATTATATTTTTGTTAGCTTGCCTGGCTGTGGAAGATACCTCATGCAAGATCAAAAGTCCAGGTCTTCCATTTAGCATGTTGTATATTGCCGGCAAACTTCAGCTTCAATATAGGGCTTTAATGCGTGTGTGTGAGTGTGTGTGTGTGTGTGTGTGTGTGTGTGTGACAGAGAGAGAGAGAGAGAGAGAGAGAGAGAGAGAGAGAGAGAGAGAGATTGTGTGTGCGTGTGTATATATAAAGAACATAATTCAAAACTGATTGCATGGCAAACAATATGCCCTTATGTGGGAGTGGGAGGAATAAACACCATGAGGTTGGATTAGACAAGAAAAGAAAAAGAGAGCAAATGTCCCCCCCAAAAAACGTACCTCCTAAAAATACAGCATTCAGGAGGTGTATGAATTATTTAACAGACAGCTGAATAAGAGAAAACTCAACAGAAGACTACCAAAAAAAAATAAAAAATCCGCAGCCAACCACCAAAACCAGCGCAGACCCTTTCCCAAAAGCCTAGGACAATGAAATAAATTTTATATCTCTGATTCAGTTGCCAGCAGACAAGGCGAGCCTCTGCTACTGCTCCCACCCTGCATCACAGCACCAAAAGGGGGGGGGGGGAACCAAGCAAGCAAGAGCCTGACGGGTATCATTCTCCATTATCTCTCAAACCTTTGCTACCAGCATGCAGATAGAAACAGCAAAAAAGAAGGGCGGGGGGGGGGTGAAAAGTGTGTATATTGTGAGCGTTGGTTAAACAAGCTCACAGTAATTCTTATTTGCTGGAGGTTTTAGAGAGCAGATGTAGGATTGGCAGGGGCCGGGAGTTGGCGATATTGTACTCGCTTATTGGGAGCCAACATGGAAATAACACAGAAAAGCTGCCGTTTCTGTTGTTGTTTTGTGCGTGTGTGTGCGCCCGCGCGTGTGTGTGTGTGTGTGTACATTTGCCGCTTTGCTATCCGCTAGTCTAAGGTTTCTTGGATTCATATTGACCCACAGGAGGGAGGGAGGTGGTGCTGGTGGGAAAACAGTTTGGGGCACTGTCCAAAAGAAATATGACTTCTATCCGTTGCTGCCCAAGAGCCTCTCCATCGACTTTGCTAAGCTGCTGCCTCCTTTACGGTAGCAAATGGCCTTGTATTGTGTCACTCCGTTGCCTGATTTTGGTGGTTTTGGTTGCTACAATGAGAACAAACAAATGGAGGAACCAGATAGATAGATAGATAGATGATAGATAGATGATAGATAGGTAGATAGATAGATAGATAGATAGATAGATAGATAGATGATAGATATGCATGCCAGCATCTCCAAAGAAGCATTTTCAACTGCCAGGCAATAACTTAGATAGTTAAAGCTGCCATCACCTAGTTTTTTTAAAAAAATATCTTTTGGCAGAATCCAGTGTCACAGCACAAAAGGAGAGTTGGCACTTTAATGCATACTTTGTTTGACATAACTGTAGGCGGTACCCAGCTGATATCTTCATCAGTGTGTGTGTGTGTGTTGCTCATAAGGTACCTTCTAGCAGATACTGGGAATCACACACGTTCGGCCTTGTTCTTTTATTTGCATGTGCCACTGTTAAATCATAAGATGGGAATCAAACCAGATTAACAGTACACTGATGCATGTAGCCAGTATCACTCAGTGACCCAGATAAGAAAGGGTGAGGTGGGGGTGGGGAGAGAGAGAGACATATGTATATATAAAAAGGAGCTTTTTTAAAATAGATAAATAGATGCACTAATTTGTCAAACTGTGCTTCTATCTAGCCAGGAACGGTGGGGTAATGGAGCCAAGGCCTCTTTCACATTTACAATACTTTTAAAATTATCTTTGCAACCATTCACATAGAAACAGTCACAGTCATAATAACACCTTTAGCATCCCTAACAGCATGGATTGTAAATAGGACATACATACCCTTTAGATGGCCATGTGGTGTAGTGGTTAGAGTGTTGGACTGGGACTGCGGAGGCCCAGGTTCTAGTCCCCACTCAGCCATGAAGCTCACTGGGTGACTTTGAACCAGTCACAGACTCTCAGACTAACCTACCTCACAGGGTTTTTGTGGGGATAAAACGGAGAGGAGGATCATGTACACCGCCTTGGGCTCCTTGGAGGAAAAGTAGGATATAAATGTAACAAATAATAAATAGAAATGTTAAAATTAAAAACCAATTTTTAAACATTCAACATTTCCATGGCAAAAGTTTAAAACAAATTTGTTTTTGTATCGAAACTGAGATTTGCAGCTGGGAATTTTCTGAAATGTGCATTTTGCTAGAGGCTCTTTTAAGAGAGAGAAAAGCTTCCCACAAACCCCTTTTTTATAATAAAAAACCTTCGAAAATAAATATTAAAATTTAATATTTAAAATGTCCAGCTTTCTTCAAAATTCTGACTTTTAATTTTATGCTCTGGGTTGAGCATATCTTTTAGAGCTTGGTCCCTTGGTCACAATCTTGGATTACAATTTCTTCCAAGAAACCTGTGTGAATCTGAGATGACAACCCTGAGATGAGTTTATTTTTATGGTAAGTGACTGGTTTTTCATGTCTAATTTTTTCTAATATTTTAATTATAAAATAAATCTCTTTGGAAGAAAGCAGAAGCCGATATGCCTGCTTGAGGCTTATTGCTTGGTTGTGTAACTGCACACACCAGGATTGTGTGATGGAATGGGTTTGTTGAAGGACATGAACGGGGAAATTTGTTTGTTTTACATGTTAATACAAATTTACCTAATTTTGCATTGTCAAACTACTAGGCGTACTGACACTCAGTTATCTTCCAAAATTTGCAGTTCTCCAAATTTTGCAATGGAGTTCTCCAATCAAAATAAAATGCATACAACAATGAACATATTAGGGGAAATAATAGTAAAAATGGATTGTATTAGAGATGTTGCTTGCAAAAAATATGCAATTATGCAAAATGCATGTATTAAAATGTGCATTAAAATGCTTCTGAAATTTCATGCAAGCTGTGTGTGAGAGTGTGTGTGTGTGTGTGTGTGAGAGAGAGAGAGAGAGAGAGAGAACGAGAACTGAATTTAAGACTGGAGAAATTCTCGAAGTTTGAGATGAACCAAAGTTAAGACTAGAAAAATGAGAAACGAACAGAAACCTAAATTGACAGATTTGCCCAAAGGTAGTTGGGGCTTCAGATCTTACTGAATTTTTGTGGAGTGCCCAGAGAGCTTCGGCTATTGGGCAATATAGAAATATAATTAATAATATATTAATAATATATTATTAATTGGACTGGAATCCTTCTCTGTGGCAGCCCCAAACCTCTGGAACAAACTTCATTCAGAGGTCCGCCATGCACCTTCCTTGGAGGCCTTAAAAATATTTTATTTTACCTTGGCCTTCACATGATGAGTATTGTTATTCTTATTAATGATGCTATTGTTGATCCTCCTGTTTTATTGTTGGTTTTATTGTTTTAATTGCTGTTTTATTGCTTTTAATGTTTTATATATTTTATTGTTGCAAGCCACCTTGTGAGGGCTTCTGCCCTGAAAGGCGGCCAAGAAATGTTTTAAATAAATAAAATAAAATAAAATAAAATACATCAACACACGAGAAGCAGTCTTACCCAAATCAGACTGTTTATTCATCTAATCCAGTCAGTTCTGACTGGCAGATTCTCACACGTCTCTTCCAGTACCTGTTATGTGTTCCTCTTTACTGGAGATACCAGCAATTGAACCTGGACCTTCTGTATGCACAACATGTCCTCTACCACTGAGCTATGGTCTCTCCCCAAAACAACCTTTGGTCCCTCCTCTTAGCAACCCAGAACATTGTCTTCCCCAGAGCTCATTTTATGAGCAGGGAGAAACGTCCTTATGCTCCATCCGATGGTCTCCAATAGAGGTGAGCTGAAATATCTCAGAAGAGGATTTTTCTTTCCTGAGGAAATATCTGAGATTTTTCCTGCTCTCCCCACCCCACTGAAAAATAAGGCACTTTGAAGAGTTTTCTCTGAATATTCTCTACCATTTGTTTTGGTGGCAGCCGCCATTTCCCTACCACAATGCCCTGGAACGATGCTAGGTCTGGGGCATTGTGGAGAATACAAAATGGTTGCCAATTTACCAACACAGTTACTAATAACAACAGCAGCAAGGGGGGAACCTTAAGAAAAAAAGAAATTAGACCGCTCCTGTCTCTATTGAATCTGTGTATGTTTATGGGAAGTGTGGGGAGGGGGGTGCTGGCAGGCCCAGGCTTTTTCTGAGAATTATCCCAGGAAGCTTGAAAAAACCAAAAATAAAATGCATTCTGAGGTGAGCCAATTCGGAGGCAAGGAACAGAGATAAGGCCACCATCTTCAGGCACTTAGATTTATCAAATCATTTGCACTTAGCTTCTTTACTGGTCTAGTACAGGAAGTTGTTTAAGTGTGAGCCAAACAATAAATGTCTGTCTGACCTATGCACTCATTGTTAAAATTAAGTTCATTCTTTTTTTAAAAAAAAAATCCAGGCCTACACAATCCTAGCCTCATATACTCAAACTGCTATTATAACTTCCTCTTGTCTTCTATGACAAATGTTCATCCTTCCATAGTGGAAGTATGTTAGCCTCTCTTAATTCCAACTTCCTGCATGACAATCCTCCCACTTCCCATAAACAAGAATTAGTCATTGCTCATATACCAAATAAAGCTGTTTCCTTCTCTAATAAAGATCTCTAGTTTTAACAAATTCTTGTCCTGCTGAAGTATGAGGAGGTGGGCAGGAGAGTAAAAAATATCAGAGTCAGTGTTGGATTTAGGAACAAGCCAAGTGAGCCACAGCTTAGGGCCTCATATTATTTGGTGGGGGGGGGGGGTCTTTAAATATGTTGGAAATAACTAAGATGTAAGATAACTAAGATGAAATCACTTTGGCTTAAACATGTTGGAAAGTCTGGTGTGACTTACGGCAGAGTTGCCTTAACAGAGAAAGCATAGCAACACAACTTTTAGCATTGGAAGCAATAAGCGCAAACCAGAGCCAAGTTAGAAGAGATTTAAATCAACTTACTTTATTGGTGTTTTTATACCCATCTTCAGCGAAAGCTATCTAACACTATTTAACTACAAGCACCTCCTAAAGCTGGGTGGTACTCTTTTATTACCCTTCCTATTATAATGTAATAAAATTTATTTCTCTTTATTTTTAGCTACAGGACCTCTGCATCTTGATATAGTTTAGGACCTCAGCACATCTTAATCTGGCTCTGTGCAGAGTACCCTTAGCTCCTGTAGCTCTGCATTTAACAGAAGTTTGATGTGCAGACATTACCTATTAAAAGTTTTGCCTGCTGCTTAAATCAAGCTGCTGTTAAAGGCGAAAGAGCAGGCCAGACCAGTATTTTCTCGTCAGTTAGCATCCCTACTTAAAATTCAATTGTGTCACCTTACAGATCTTTCTAAAATTGTCTCTGTACATATGAATTAGCATGTGCAACTTTTATCCCATTCTAAAATATTGAAATGGCTCTCCTAAGGATTAGTCACTGGCAGTAACAGCTTTAAACTAAAATACGTTGGTATTTTTAGTGGTTTTGGTCCCATGCCTTTTGCCTGTAAACCCTCCCCTTTTATCTTCAGCTCCAGCCTCCACAGCCTCCGAAATCTTCTCCAAAATTGTATTCACCACTCAGGCTGAAAGAGCCTCAAATCTTTGCCCTATATTATGTGTACCCATTCACTTAACCTCTTAAGACAGGAGGGTGCAGAGAAGGGCCTCAGCTGATGACATAAGAGAACCGACAGGGTGATGTAAGGAAAGAAGGCTCACCATAAATCAAAATAAGAAGAAGAAGTTGCCCATGGAGGAATTCTGAGTGAATGCTCTCAGGCAACGAAACCCCATGCCTGTGATGGTTCACCAAAGTCTGACATCTTCTGGAAGTTATGTAACAATACAAGAAGGCATTCCACCACAATACGGTTGGGGCATATATGAGAGAGCCTCTGTCCTGTATATCAAAAAATTCCTTTCTGAAACACACTCATACAAAAAAAAAATGCTCACAATTAAATTTCTTGCCCCCTGAAACCACTAGCATTTGATAAATATTTAAATATGGCTGAAAGACATCCTGCATCTTTGGAAATATTAATTCCAAACTGAACTTTACCTGCATTTAGAGGGGGGGGGTACCCACTGTCCATTTATCTTTGACTAAAAGATGAAATCAGAGTATTGTAAGCAACAGACAGTGTTAATTGTGATAGCCTTGCTTCCTTGGTAACTGGCATTAGAATTATGCAGCTGCTGCTATTCGTATCATAATGAACTGAAAAAGTTGAAATGAAATTAAGTAACTGAGTTTTACAATCCAGTATCCTTAGCCAAGTCGACTCTAATCTTCAGCTTCACTCAACATGTCTTAGAAAAGTGGACCCTACATAATTTATTAAAGGAAAACTATTCCTGATGACCCACTGGATATGTGCAACCTGAACCAAAGACCCAGTGTTGACAGAAAAGACAAAATGCTGTCCAGTCACCATCATAGTATCAATGCCTTAAAACAAGGATGATCCAGAGGCCAACATCTGTAGCCATTTTTCTGACCCAGATGTCCCAATTTGATTATGTATTTATTTGGTTTGCATCCTGCCCTTCAACAGCTGCCTACAGAAAGTTTGAAAAATTACAGTTAAACAAAATTTCAAGGCCAAAAAAAGAGGGAGGGGTTAGAAGGAAGGACCAACTTTCCTCCAAGAACAGTGTCCACTTGCCACCATTCTAGCTGGTTTAATCAAAGGGAGAGATACCAGCAAGTCTCCTTACATTGGCATCTGAGGAAGAGAGAAGGCAGCAAAGTCCCTTCAATGGCCTGCCTGGGAACAATTGCCATTAGGCTCTTCTCCTCCCTGTTGGTGGTCGAAGAAAGCAGCAAAGATCCACATTTTATGCTATTTTCTATCGGAAGCCGCTTTAAGGGCTTTTTAAAGTTGGGGAGGGGGCACATATCCTACATAAATAAATAAATAATAAAAACATTATTTATTACAATATAAAAGCGCAGTATAAAAGCAGCCTTCAGAATTAAATAAAAAATCAAGCAATGTACAACAGATTAGACAGGAAAATAAAATGCCTAGTGCCAAGCCACTTCTTCTAGCCAGTTATTGTTAGTTATTTTAGCTGTTTAAAATTGTTTTACGTTTTTGTATGCTAAAGATGATAAAAACATAAGAAGAGCCATGCTGGATCGGACCAAGGGTGTATCTAGCCCAGCATTCTGTTCACACAGTCACCAACCAGTTGTCAACTGGGAACCTTCAAGCAAGGTACAAGTGCAACAGCACCTTCCCAACCATGCTGCCTTGATGCTTGTGGTAGTACATCGCCATCAGGAATAGTAACCATTGATAGCCTTCTCCTCCATGAATTTTAAAGCCATCCAGATTAGTGGCCATCACTATTGAGCTTTGGCTATTGGGTGGTATAGAAATGCAATAAATAAATAAATCATTTTATTTGTGGGTTCTACATCTCTGGAGTTTTTTAAGAAGATGCTGGACAGCCACCTCTTGTGGATGGTTTAATTGGTTTTCCTGCACATTACAGAGGGTTGGACAAGATGATCCTTGTGGTCCCTTCCAATTCCACAATTCTATGATTGTGGTGGTGAATTTCATAGTTTAAATATGCTCTGTGTGAAAAAGTACTTCCTTTTATCTGTTTGTAATCTCCCACCAATCAGCTTCATTGGCTGACCTTGGGTTCTAGAATTCTGGGAGAGGGAGGAAAATGTCTCCCTATCCACATTTTCCACACCATGCATAATTTTTTACACCTCTATCATCTCTTACCCTTTTTCCAAGCTGAACAATCCCAGCTATTGTAACCTTCCCTCATGGGGGAGATGCTCCAACCCCTTAATCATTTTAGTTGCCCCTTTCTGCACTTTTTCCAGCTCTGCACTATCTTTTTTTTTTAGATATGATGGCCAGAACTGTATACAGTATTCTAAGTGTGGTCGCACCATATATTTATATAAAGGCAGTATAATATTGCCAGTTTTATTCTCAATTCCTTTTCTAATTATGCCTAACATGCAATTTGTTTGTTTTTTTACAGTGTCCATACACTGGTGTTGACATTTTCCTCGAGTTGTCCACCACAACCCCAAGATCTCTTCCTTGCTTGGTCACTGCTAGCTCAGATCCCATCAGGTTATACTTGAAGCTGGAATTTTTCACCCCGACGTGCATCACTTTACACTTGCTTGCACTGAACCACATTTGCCATTTGGATGCCTAATTTCCCAGTTTGGAGAGATCCTTTTGTATCTTCCAGGCTGGAGCTCCTCATAGTCCTTTTTTATTTTAACCACCCTAAATAATTTGGTAACATCGGCAAATGTGCCTACTTCACTGCTCGCTCCTAATACCAGATCATTTATGAACAAGTTGAAAAGCATTGGTCCCAAACAAATCCCTGTGGGACCCCACTGTTTACCTCCTCCCCCCACATTGGGAGAATTGATGTTTTACTATGTTGTGGTTTGGGGCTTTAATTTTTGTGAGGTGCTCAGACAGCATTGGCTATTGGGCGATACAGAAACCTAATAAATAAATCAGTGGGTCAGAGGGGTGAAAGAGAGTCCATTTAGGCCCCCAAAGGAAAAAAAGTATAATAGGAGAGGTGTGGACAGGGGGATTTTTGGTGAGGGGTGGGGGCTAGGGTACCCATGGGCCACTTGTGACTTACTGGTTGCCTACCCTTGACTTAGGGCTAAAGTATCTAAAGGACTACCTCTTCCCATATGTTTCTGCCCATGCTCTGATATCATAATCAGAGTCCCTGCTGATTGCCTCCACATACTGAGATTCAGTGGGTGATAACTCATAAGCGGGCCTTTTCAGTGGTAGCCCCCAAATGTGAACCCTTCTTAGAGAGGTCTGTCTGGTAGCTACTTTGCTGATTTTTCAGAGCCAGGCAAAGACCTTTTTTATTCTCTCAGGCCTTTTAACTTGCTATAAACTTTATCACACAGTTGTATCTTTACGTAGAGCCTTAGAGCTTATTTCCATGGATATTTTCCAATCTTATTAGTATTTGTTGCTTTTTATAACTGAATCTTCGTTATTGTAAAGGGTATGTTGTGGCTGCTTTTGGGGACGGGGTTATTATCGTATTTAACTGGATTTTATTGTGTGTTTATGTACATCACTATGAGAGCTGTAGTTCCAGAGAGAATCACAACTTGAACAAATAAATTAATAGTAAAATCAGACCTGACATTTGATTCCTTTCACTTACAATACCCTGCAATAATGTTTAAGGCCACTGTTACTGCAATTTTTTTTTTTTAAATCAAGTTTGTCAATCTGAAGGAAATGACGGGGGGAACTATTTTGGAGTGTTATTTACACATTTTGTTTGACTGAATGCTTTGTGAATAATCACGGAGACTCTTCACAACCCCTACGCCCCATATTGCCAGTTTTCCCTGTTTGTGTGGGCTTTGCACAGTAAGAGGGGAAAGAAAGAAACAAACAGGAACATGCCATTGTAAAAGCACAAGCTTTGGCAGGAGGACTCAGACAGCTGTAGAAACTGTAACAAATTCAGCCCTGCCAGCAATATGGGTCCTCCATGAGACAAACTACAGTCTTTTCCAACTATACTACAGTGCTCCTCTGACTGGCCTCCTCCTCCTCCTCCTTTATCCTAACCTCTGGGGGGATCACAGACTTGGTACCTGCCAGATTGCAACAATTGAGCGCCTGAATGAGGTTCCATCCCAGTCCAATCTAGCAGACTCTTCCTGAAAGTAAAATCCGCAAAAAGTGGTCACGAGTTTGAGTATTTCAGTTCATTCCTTTAAAACATGATAAAAGCTATAACATATAAGCCCTTTGTGTATATGTCCCCCCACCCAGGAAAAAAAAGGAAATTGATTGGCAAGAGCATTCTGTCTCACATGTACATCCTGATCAATCTTGCAAAGCTTATCTAATGGAAGCTAATCATATTATACCAATTGCCTTACAAAGACTCGCTTCACCCCACTGTGCAAGTTATGAGCCTTACATTTAAATTATCTAATCTGAACAGGAATGATGGAACTAGGGACAGGGTGAATGTATCCATCTCTTTTTCTCCTGCATTTGAATTTGTAAAGGTTTTTTTTTTTCCCCCAGTGAAAATATGAAGGACTTCTAGAACGTTTATTTATTTGTCTGTTTGTTGCATTTCTATACCGCCCGATAGCCGAAGCTCTCTGGGCGGTTCACAAAAATAAAAACCACAACATACAGCATAAAACAATACAAAATGTAAAAGCTTAAAACTACAGTATAAAAGCACAACTAGGGCCAGAACTACACCAAGCAGGATATAACACTTTGAAAGCAGTTTGAAAAAGGTATATGGAATGTGTCATGGGCCTCAATAGTTGTCAATACCATTATAAACTGTTATAAAGCAGTAGTGTAGATCCTGCCTTGGATAAAATATAGCAGCAATGCAGGGAGTTTAAATATGGATTTCAAATGGCAGAGCTAAAAGACCAGAATGCTAAAATACCTGAGAAAATGAAAAAGTCTTCACCTGGTGCTGAAAAGAGTGCAACATAGGCACCAGGTGAACGTCTCCAGGAAGCGCATTCTGTAACCGGGGTGCCACAACAGAAAAGGTCCTCTTCCTTTTAGCCACCTGCCTCATTTTCTTTGTTGGTAAATTCTTATAAAAAATGAGCCGAAATGAAGTTCTCATCCACCTGCACCAGCCAAATTCGATAGGTACAGTTATTCCAACACAGAGAGGGCCATGATGTTCCTGCTTGCCATATAACCATTAAGATGAAGAGCCGATTGGAAAAAAAGGAGTGGCAACCCTAACTAAGGGCTAACATAGTCGAATGTACAGGGATTTGAACCCAGGCTTCTAAGAGCAAAGTACACAAAGCCCTCAGTCTGGATGGCTAAATCTGGCAGTTTCAATTTCGCCGACATTTGAATTTTTTAAAAAAATCCAAAGTACATTTTGTTCCAAATATGGAGAAGTTTGCAAATTTTGTGAGCCAAACTGGAATGACTTCAGATGCAGCTGAACCAAAATAATAATAATGGCTTGACTTTCTACTTTGATGTAGGAGTAGAGCTCTGGAAAGCTTGTTTGCCTTATCTAGAATGTAAAAAAATAATTGGTGGGGACAACTCGGTGAAAGAAACAGACAAGTTATGTTTTAGATCATTTGTGGGGGTTGGATTTTGGCCCTCAAGGGTGTTGGTATACTACGGTTCCCATCAGACTAGGGCCATATCTACACCAAGCAGGATATAGCACTGTGAAAGTGGTATGAAAGTGGTATATGGAGGCAGGATCTACAGTACTGCTTTATAGTGTTGAAGAGCACTGACAACTGTTGGAGCCCATGACACATGACATATACCACTTTCATATCGCTTTTGTAGTGTTATATCCTGCTTGGTGCAGATGTGTCATGGGCCCCAACAGTTGCCAGTGCACTTCAATGCCACTAGAAAATAGTAGTGTAGATCCTGCCCAAGACAGTACAGCCAACAGTGAGGAATGAAGGGAGTTGAAGTTCAAGAACATCTGGAAGGCAGCCTGTGCCCCAGCCCTGTTTTACATGAAAGTAAACTACCAGCTGAAGCTTCAGAGCTTCAGTCGTAACTGAAGGTGTCCTTCCACCAGCAGAACAAAGACTGCTGGGTGACATGGGTATCTACTTAGTCTGCTGTCCAATTGTTAATTGTAGATGGCCAACGTCAAGGCCGCTGGTTTCCCTTTTTGTGGATTTTTAATGTTTGGACTGGACTGGGACTGGACAGCCCTTCATAGGGAGCATGCCTTTAAGGCAGGGATGGGTGACACACAGCCCACAGGCCGCATATGATCCCAGTCACCCCCACCCCCTTGTGACCCCCACTCCCAGTGTATCCCCTACCAAATTTAAAACAATATATTTTTTAACAAAAATGGCATCCGTAAAGTCATGAAACACTACAAGGTCAAATTGAGTTTGTCTGCAAGCTAAATTTATCAAACTGCCCAGTCACTGAGGTCTTCTGAGGGCATGATCCTGGTGGTTCCACTTGGACCTATGGTCCGATTGGAGTTCACCAGGAGAGGAGCCTTAGCGTGGTGGTCCTTTTCCTTGCCTCTGTTGGTCAGGCAGGCGCCAACTTTCTATTCCTTCTGGCACCTCCTGAAAATGTTGTTCCAGGAAGCCTTCCCTTCATGACCAACCACAGTTTTATTTGTACTTTGTTTCTTTTAAAAATGTATTTAATGTGTTTTAATTCTGCTTTATTCTTTTATTCTATTTGTCCACCATTCTGAAATGCTTGAATGGGGAGCGGTATATAGATATTGTAAATAAATAAAAACTAAATAAATAAATTTAGCCTTTTTGGTAGGGTGACCATATGGAAAGGAGGATAGGGCTCCTGTATCTTTAACAATTGTATAGAACAGGGAATTTCAGCAGGTGTCATTTGTATGCATGCAGCACCTAGTGAAATTCCCTCTTCATCACAACAATTAAAGCTGCAGGAACCCAGCCCTCTTTTGTATCTGGTCACTCTAGTATAGCTCCTGAAGCTTTAACTGTTGTGATGAAGAGGGAATTTCACCAGGTGCTGCATGCATAGAAGTGACTCCTGCTGAAATTCCCTTTTCTATACAACTGTTAACGATACAGGAGCCCTGTCCTCCTTTTCATATGGTCACACTACCTTTTGGTGCTCTGTAGCTCATGGCAGTTTACCACCAAATTCCAGCAGCAAAACAGCAACTTAAAATTTTGGAGAATATCAAGCTGACTGTATGGCACCACACAAAGTGCAGCCCATGAGGGGCTCCAGGGGGCAAAAATGGCTGCCAGACTTTCCACAGTTGCAAAGCCCTGTTTTAAGAGGGCTGTCCTGATAGCTCTTCAAATAGAGGGCTAAACTCTGTGAAGTCTATGGCCATCTTGACACCTTTCCATCATTCTCGCTGACACAACATCAATTTTTAATATCTCTCAAACCTTGTTTCAATATCCCTCAAACCATTTTTAATATCTCTCAAACTAACCCTCAAGTATTTCAAGAAATGGAAAGCCTAGCATTTAAGATGACATAAACCCATGGCAAAGTTTTAAAGGAAATTATCCCCCACTCCCTTGGGGCCTTGGCAATATGCACCCAGATGTATACCATAAAGGAGAATGTGCCAGCACATCATAACACAGCATTTGTACCATAACAGATTATCTCCTCAAAAAAAGCACTCCGGGAATCATCAGATGGGGGGAGAATCGTGTTTCCCTACCATCACTTTGCCTCCTGCTTCTGTCCCACAATAGCGATGAGCAACTTCCTCTTTCTTCACATGGGGAAGAAAGAGGAAGGAAACAACAACCATGTGGCCCATTCAGTGGGTGTTTTATCACACTTCTTCTCCTGCACACAGCAGGAAATGGTGGCAAGTTTCTTTACAGCTCTACAAAATCCAATTTCCTGGGTAATTTTTTGTGACGGAAAATGAGCAGAAGGAGCAGGAGATGCACAAGAGGCAGACAGCATCACCAAAAGGACCCTATAACATCCATAAGTGGCCAGTAACAAGCATGCTATAAAATGCTCGTCTGATGATGCTCTCAATTTCATTAGGAATGGATAAAGACAACCCTGGCTGCCATTTTAAAAAAATATTCACGATACAAATGGGTAGACTGACCATATGAAAAGGAGGACAGGGCTCATGTAACTTTAACAGTTGTAGAGAAAGGGAATTTCAGCCAGTGTCATTTGTATGCAATTAGTTCCTGGTGATATTCCCTCTTCATCACAACAGTTAAAGTTGCAGGCACTATACTAGAGTGACCATATACAAAAGAAGGCAGGGCCCCTGCACCTTTAACTGTTGTGATGAAAAGGGAATTTCACCAGGACCTAAATGCATACAAATGGCACTGGTTGAAATTCCCTTTTCTCTACAACTGTTAAAGTTACATGAGCCCTGTCCTCCTTTTCATATGGTCAGCCTACAAATGGGAAACCAAGAAAGTGAAAGGAACTGGTGAAATATAGATAAACCAGTAAAATGATGCTACCCTTTCTAAATGGCAGCAAATTAATCAGAAAATTGAGAAGTTACATGATTACAATACAAAAGGAATATGAGGTCTGCAGAATCGGTTCTATTTTCCATTACAAAAGGCAAGGATCTGGACACTGAGAGCCTATCTACACACGCAAGATAAAACACTTTGAAAACATTTTGAAAACTGTATTTGGAGTGTGTCCTGGGTCCCAGTAGTTGTCACTACTGTTATAAACCATTTTAAACCATTTTAAACCGTTTTAAACCGTTTTAAAGCAGTAGTGTAGATAGGCTCTGAGTTGCCAAAAGCCTTATTGTGTGGTTCTTTTAAAACATTCAGAGAATGTACCTAACTCTTGGTTGGGCTCTGACTGGCAAAACATCCAGGCTGCTCCACAGTATCATTGGCCAAGAAAATGGTCTGTAGACTTCTGCAAGCCCACCAGCCAACACCCCCTACTCCAAAAACACAAAAAGACACAATACTGCAGATAATTCCCTTTCAATTGGCACCTTCTTCCTTGGCAGGTAATTTAGAATAAACTGATCTTTATTCATCCTTGCTTTAGCTCCAGTGATTTACACAGTAGAGATGCATTTAGGATAGGTAATTATTTTATCTCATTTTATTTACTATATTTCTATACTGCCCAATAGCTTAAGCTCTCTGGGAGGTTCAACAAACAAAATTTAAAACCACCAAATGCAATACTGTAGTAAAACATAATTAAAACCTTACATTTTAAACAGAATGATGCCAAAGTAAAAGCCAGCAGCAGTGCAAAGATCTAAAAGTGCCATTTGTAAAACTAGGTAGCCCAAGACGGGCAACTGGAATTCATTGAGGTGCCAGTAAGTGTGAAAAATCCTATGTTGCCTATGAGATAACGGCATCTGAAACCCTTAGCATTAAGCAAGCACAAAATAAGCTTGTGCTTTCAGAAGCTAAAAAGGCTTAATTAGAACTTAGATAATTAAAGATTTCACAGTTCCAGGAAGAAAAATGCAACACAGCCATTCATACAAATCAACCATGGCATGCTTTCAGTAAAATACCATATAATGCATATGGTATTTTAGGTCCGAAATGGAAAGCTTTCTTGCTAAGATTCAAGAAATGCACATTGCAACTGGTCCACGTTGAGGATTTTAAAGCTGAAATTGTATAGGGAGCCTTTGCTTTGAAACGATTAATCATCTACATAGGAGTTATTCGCTGTAGCAATATTCTCCATACCACTGAACTCGTGAAATTCACAAAAACACAAATAGATCACAAATGGTTTGATCCAGCTGTTGCGTATTTGCAATGTATTGTACAAGATATTTATATTTTGCCTTTCTGTCATAAAAACCTCCAAGGGGGCTGACAAATTTAACAACCCCACCTCCCCATTCAATGAGTTTAAACTACAGCAGGACAGTATCAGGGTTGTCCCAAGACGTTTTGCTGCCTGAGGCAAGAAGGAAAATGGTGCCCCCACCCCCAGTCAAGGTGCACAGTACCGAAGGCTGTCCAATTTATTTTGCCACGCACGGCAGAAAATCCCATCACCACCTCCCCTTGAGAGTAAAAATACAATAATAAATAAGTAGCAATTTGCTGTTCTTTTATGATGTCCCAAATTAGATGCCTAAGGTAGCTAGCTGCCTCATTCTGCCTAATGGTTGGGCTGGTCCTTTACAGTAATAACAAAAATCAGCCATTAAATCAACCATCGAAAGACTGGAGAATAAAGCTGTACTTATTTTCCAGCATCCTTATTACCAAATACACATTTTATCATTATGGTTGATTTCTATAATACAGGGATGAGGAATGTTTCCCACTCCAGCTGTTGTTGTACTACAGCTCTGATCATTCCTCACTATTGGCTATGCTGGCTGGGGCTCATGGGAATTGCAGTCCAACATCTGAATTGCAACACGTTCCCTATCTCTGCTATATAATATTTATGAACCATGCTTATTCTGGGGTACAGGAATTGGGGAGTTTGCCTGTTCAAAGTAAGGTTGTATTCCCATGGAAAAGGCATGTAGTTTGGGGTGCTTCTAGATTTATTCACGTCATTGGAGACTCAAGTGACTTCTGTGGTGAGGAGCACCTATCACACGCTCCAGCTGGTATCTCACACCCTTTCCTGGACAGGGATACCTGGCCACTGTAATCCATGCATTGGTAACCTCACATTCAGATTACTGCAATGCACTTTATGTAGGACTACCCTCACACTTAGTCTGGAAGTTGCAGCTGGTGCAGAATGCAGCAGACAGGATACTGAGTGGAGCACCTGGCCAGCGATATTGAAGCACCTGGCTGTCTATTAACTACAGATCCAAGTTCAAGGTCTTACTGTTGGCATATAAAGCCCTGAACAGCTTGGGACTAGTTTACCTGGCAGATCGCCTTCCCCAAGTTATACCTGTGCGACCACTAAGGTCATTGAAGGAAGACTTGCTGGTTGTACCACAACCTGCCATTGGCCATCTTGCAGCAGCCCAAAAGGGGGCTGGTGTTCAGGAGACACCAACTGTGGTGTGTTTGAGGCATCAAAAAAACCCCATCTCTTTCCAGGCCTTCACTGATTGATCATACTGCCCAGTGTGTTGTTAATCATGGCGCTGTGAGTACTGGTTTTAATTTATTTTTATAAATATTTTATATACATGTTTTTTCCTATTTATTATGATGTTTTTAATGTATTTTCATCTTTTCTTTTTGTAAACCACTTAGAAATATATATTTTAGAAAATGGTAAGTGGTATATAAATCGTTATCATCCTCATCCTCATCATCCTCGCATATATTTATTATGAAAGGCTGTGCATGCTACCTGAGGGCAGAATGGTGGTGACTATAGTGGTGTGCCTCTCCTCAAGCACTTTGAATTGCATGAGGGGAGAGTCGGGATGCACTAGCTATCTCTTACTCATCATCCTATCCCCTTTGGCCACCCTCATGGAGCCTTCTCTATGCATGTACTTTAACATGCAGTTCACCACCCGGGGATTCTAATCTGCAGAGGTTTCAATCTCTCTAGGAGCCTACATGTATACAGCAGGCTCTCCGTTGCAGACATGCTCTCCAATGTGTGGAGGGCAGTGGGGTGCAGGAGAGGGCTGGTGATGGGGGCATGGTGGAGCAGGTGGCTCTCTCGCATGTGGAGGGTGACAGTAGAGTTGGCAGTCACCCAGAACCAAACTGATAAGGGTGCCATGCAGAGCTGAGGGGGTGCTAATATCACACCTGTACCAGGCTCACAAACTTTCTGGGTAGCTCTGCAATGGCGGTCATAGGGGGCACCAAAGGCTCTACTTATCCTAAGGCCAGTCCTGGGGATAGAGAAGTGACGGAGGGGACAGAGCTATCTAGCACAGGTCTCCTCTCCCCTCATGTGGTTCTGATCATGTGAGGAGAAGGACACGTGAGAAGGGCAATAGTTACTGGCTTTACCACGCATCTAAAGGAGGAATTAGCTGTGCTTCATAGGTCTTGTGTTTTAGGGTTGTCCTTGACGAGGAGCTGCAGCTAATAAGGATGCTTCTGAAATTCTCCTCTGAATCTCTTCCCAGATTTTTGAGTTCCAAATGAGTTTGGAAACCAATACATTAGGAATTCTCTGTTGTTCTATTTGTTTGTTTTTTTAAAAAAAATATCAGAATTTTGTATACCTTTTATTTGTTTAATATTTGAATTTATGCTACTTTTCAAAATGAAAATTTTTCTGAAGCAGCTTACAGAATAAAGCTAAAAATACTGAAATGTAACAACAGTGGTATGAAATATTGACCTTTAAAACACACATATTCACAAATTAAAAGTTCAAAGCCAGCCAGATAAGAGGTAACTACATCTGCCAAAAAAAATCAAAAAGCCAGCTGAAAAAAGCTGACCAAAAAGAAAAGTCTGGAGAGGTCATTTAAATAACAGTAGGGAAGGAGCTAACATATATCCTGGGTAAGGGAGTTCCACAGATAAGGGGTCACTGCCTAAAGGTCCCTGTCCATTGTACTTATCTTCAAAGGCAGACCTATGTAAAGTGCATTCACAAAGCGCAGTCTGAATGTAACTAAGCATGGGTATCTATGAAAAATACTGTGCATGCTCAGTTGGCCACAGCATCCCATTCCTTCAGTTCATTTGGTGACTTTCTGCCCATTGATAAAACATTGATAAAGCATGAGCCCATTGATAAAACAATGCAAAATAAAAGTAATAAATGTGACGTCATAGAGGACTACATTAAGATTATTTTTTTCTGCAGTGTTTGACAAAAGAAAAAGCACACTTGTTGATGTTATTGTACTAAGATTGTTTTTATGTGGTGTTTGACCAGTGTGCACAATACATTTGCCCATCAGTAAAATATCACTGGGATGGGGGGGGAGGGGAATCTCGATGCAGTCATAAGAATGATCCCATCAAGAGTGCTTTTTATGCAATATTTGAACAATGCATCCATGTGCCTTGGTAACGCAGATACCAAATAGAGTTGGGAAATGGAAAACTATGGAAAACTTTTAATGCTGCCATGCTGAAATTCATTTTAGAAATTCCCTTAGGTAAACCAGGCTTTAGGGGGAGTGGGACACAGTAAAGTGTGAACTAGAACAGGGTGTGCAGAAGGTAGATCGGGATATAGCAACAGATGTCTGGGTGATTTGCATGAGATCAGCAAGATTCTGGCTCCCAATGGTTTAACAATAGCAGGAACAGAATGAATCCCCCCCCCCTGCCCGCCACTCCTCACTGCCACTTTACATTGTACTACTGAAAAGAAGAAAGCTTGGGGCAAACATATTTTTGTGTGTGGAAGAACTGTGAGCTGCATAGTTCTGATACTCAAAAGAAACTCCTGCGCTCAGAATTCTTCCACTCTAAGAGCTTCTCTACCAACAGGAAAAATCTCATGCCTTACCGTGGCTTTCCTCCTCGCAGTAATCCCACCATCACAGCACACGCCTTCACAAGCAACCCATGTGATTTATTCCCTTCTCAGAAAGACCTCATTGCGTTTTAATGAGACAGCTCCATCTAGTGGCGGAGAGATCCCGCTTTTTCCAGATATTACCACATTATCTGTGGTTATTCCAAATGAGCAATTTCCAGGGGATAGTGTGGGAGGCGTCCTGGCTGTTGATGAAATTGTGTAATGGCCCTGCAAATTTCTGTGAGTGGCCAATCATGAGCATGCTATAAATTGCTCATTTAGAGAAGCTCTATGTGTGTGTCTTTTGCACCAGGCTCTGACTGGTGGATTGTGGGGTTCCAGTTAAAAAACAAAGTAGAGCCTGCAAGCCTGAAGTCTGCCCACTCCTGAACTAAAGAAGCATTAAAGGAATGAAACAGTGTAATGTTATCTCATCCTTAATGCCCAGTGGAAAGGCAGAGAGGGTTATACACCTGTTTCAATCTTCACCTTCAACCATAATCCCAAAACTGGTTTGGTGTTGCTAGTTTACCATTCCACACTTCCTTTCTGTGCTGCCATAGAAGAATCATTGCATTCCTACCCTATTAATTACACGAGGAAATGCTTCCTGTAACTAAAAATGGCCTCAAAACTTTGTGTAGGAATTTCAACATCAAAAACAAAATCAACAACCTGATACCCTTCTTTTTTTAAAATATCCATAATTCCTTTCACCTTTGGTAATGATAGAGAAGCAGGGAGAGGAATCCAATGTGGAAGCGTCCTTCATTTTTATTTACTGACAGCCTTACCTGCTCTTTTGTTGATAAATCAGAAACCTGTATTAGCAACAAAATTCCGATAATATACAGCTGCTTAGCCCAGATTAAGAAGAGCAAAGACCTAAACAATTATTTGCCACGGAGGTGTAAGACAGGTTGCTAGCTGTCATTGTATCAAGAAGTTCTAAAATGGCTGTGCATTTTTAATTGCCATTAAAAATATAAAATATAGAGATGAAGGCCCTTTATGCCTTCATTCCATCATGATAGTGTTGCAAGTTAATGATATATTAACCACTAGTATATATTATAGGGTCAGAAAGAACATCTCCTCTAAGCCCAGGGAGGCCATACTGTATGGTTAACCTTTGACTCAGGTTGCTGTCAACAGAACTGTCAATCAGTGAGCAGTATGTGTAGCTCCTGAAGTTGTAGTAGACCAATTGTTATCCACAACTATGAATTCTGTCAATTATCGGCACTGTGTGTAGATAGCTCAGCAGATATTTTGCCTCTAGATCATGTTCAGAACAAGCAGAAATTAGTGGATTTTTAGAGATTGGGGAATTGGATCCAGACTTAGGCCCTTTCCGCACCAGCCATTTTTCCCGGGGCTGTTCCTGCCTGCTCGCAGAGAAGCCACATGACACACAGAGCATCCCGCAAGCAGGCAGGGGCCAGCCCTCCATTTTCCAGGGAGTTCAGGGAATGCTATTATCCCTGTTTGTTCCCCGCTCCCGGGAGGGCAGAGAGATGAGCGGCTAGTGTGGATGCCCATCCCGGGCGCAGCCGCACTTACCCGTGAGTAAGCGCAGCTGGACCAATGGCCACTGAGCCGCACCGCACAGCTCAGAGGCCAACAGGAGGGGGGACAGCGAAATCGCCATCCCCAGGATGGCAGGGGGGAGGGGGCACGATCGTGCAGCATTTTTAAAAAAATATACTTACATTTGCGCAGGAGCGCTTGTGCGCGCCTCCATGGATCTTTTTTAAAAAATGGCCGGCACAACTTGCGACAGCCCAGGAGAAGCCTGGGCCGTCACTTTGTGGTGCGGCTTCATTGCACCAAATCTGGAAGTGAATACTTCCGGGTTTTCCCACTTCCTGCCCTCTCCACCCCTATGGTGTGGAAAGGGCCTTAGTCAAACTTAGGCCCACTGAAATCAATGGGACTCATGCTAGCCACAACTAATTGAAACCCCACTGGTTTCAATAGGTATATTGGCTAAGTTTGGATCCAATCCAATCGAAATTCTTAGCAATTTACTCATCTTCATCCTCAGCCTCAGATTTTGGGTGGCTGTCAGAGATCATTTAAATAAATGATGAACATGAAAAGAAGTGTGCTAGATCAGACCAAAGGCCTATCTAGTCCAGCATCCTGTTTCTCACAGTCGCCAACCAGATGCCCACGAGCAGGGCATGAATGCAATAACAGTGTGATGTGGTGGCTAGGGTGTTGGATTGGTAGTTGGGAGACTAGGTTTCTAGCCCCTACTCAGTCATGAAGCTCACTGGGTGACTTTGGACCAGTCACTGACTCTCAGCCCAACCTACCTCACAGGGTAGTTGTTGCGAGGATAAAATGGGGGGGGGGGGGAAAGAGGACCATGCCTTGGGTTCCTTTAGGAGGAAAAAAAGTGGGATATAAATGTAATAATAAATAAATAACAAATACCCTTCCAGTCATGTTCCCAAGCAACTGGTGTTCATAAGGATACTGTATCTGATACTGGAGCTAACTTATAGCTATCATGATTAGTAGCCATGAGTACTAGATGATAAGCAACAGAAATGCCATCACTGTTTTGTCATTTGTGCTGACATTTGTGCTGATACTGCTAGTCCATTTGGTGCATACACGCCCACACATAGATTTATCAAGATGGCCATCCCAAATGATCAGAGAGAATGAGATGGAACATAGGAGAGGAGACATACAAAGACCTTCCCATTCATAAAATGGCTGCCATGGTGGACATGGCCTGTCATAAAACACTTATTTCCCTGAAGGCAAACTGGTAAAAATGAAAGAAAAGTCACTTGCCTAATAACCTAACAGCTTCTCTACACACAGGGAAGAACAGGAAAAATCCTGCAGCTTTACCATGGCTTTCATCCTCATGGTATTCCCACCATCATGACGCGCTTCTTCACATGTGACCACGTGATTTGTTCCCTTCTCAGAAAGGCCCCGTTGTGTTTTAATGGGACAGTGCCATCAAATGGCAGAGAGATTCCATGATATCCAGATAATACTACATGATCTTGTTTTTTAAAATGCGTGATTTCCATGAGATAGCACGGAGATGTCCTGGCTGTTGACGACATCATGCAATAGACCCGCAAACTTCCGTGAGTGGCCAATCACAAGCATACTAGAAATCACTCATTTAGAGCTCTGTAAGAACAAGGTTCTTGGGCAGAGGTGGAATCTTAGCCCCAAAACACAAAAGCACTTTTTTGAAACCAAATAAAGATGGTGCTGGATGGCAGCATTTTGCTTTGCTACATGCCAGCATCCCAGTTATTTATTTATTCATTTTAATATATTTTTAAAAAAATAAAGAAAAAAATATACCAGGAGGAACAGGGAACCTGGTGGGCACAGAGAGATGTCAGTGGGTATATTGTTATCCATGAGCAACACATTGAAGACTCCAGCAGCAGCAGTTTCCACAAATGGAAAGCAGGAGGGATGAGATTTTCACTGATCAGCCCTGCAGCCTTCTGTTCTGTCTCTAACATTTTGGGAACTCAGGAAAAACGCAGCAGCAGCAGCAGCTGCAACAGCAGCAACAACAGCGACAATAACAATAACAACAACATGCCAGCTTTCCCCAACCTGCTGCCCTTCAGATGTTTTGACCACAACTCCCAGCATTCCCAGGCATTGGTGATGCTGGCCAGCCTAGTGCCCTCCAAAACATCTGGAAGGCACCAAGTCGGGGAAGGCTGTAATATGCTTTAGGGCACAATCCTATGTAGGTTTAGTCAGAAAAAAATCCTACAACTCCCAGCATTCCCCAGCCAGCCGTGGTGGGAGTTTTCTGTCTAAACCTGCATAGGATTGCACTCTCAGAATCCTAAACTCATAATTTGTATTCCACTTCCTAAAACAACATTTGCTTCTGGTAATTCTGGACTGTAATAAATAATCAGGATACCCACATGCCCAGAGTTCAGGGATGCTCATATTTGAGGTAGCAACCATCTCCATCTCCTACATAGACTTGTGTAGCAATTGTTCCATCAAATCATAAAAAAGGCTTACCATTTTGTCTTCTTTTGGCTCGCTGACTAAACCTGATTTACTATATTGTAAAAACCACAGTGGAGCATTGAGGCGCTATTGAATAATTTCATCGCAGGAACATTGGCTGTCTGGATGGCTTTGCTCTTCTGCTTTCTTTACAACAGCCCTGAACACTGTTAAGTATTGCCCATACATCACCACTGAAGGGCACGGCCATAATTTTTAGTCTTGCACACCCCAGTGTAAATCAAAAGTAAATCCACTGAACTTAATGGAATTATATCAATGTAAAATAGGTAGAAGTTATTGTCTACCCTGTAGTCTTCAGCCACTGGTATAGCCCCACAATGTGGTTAGTCTGACATAGTACTTTTTTCTCCTTGATGTTTGTTTGTTGTTGTTGTTCGTAATTATGAGTCTAGGGCTTTCCCGTGGCCTGGCATTACCAGTTTGAAGAACAAAATGTGGACTGGATATTTTTAAGGCTCACAAATAAAGCATAATGTATCCAGATTTCAATGTTTGTGTCAAACCATTCTTGGACAAATGCAAACTTAAATCCCTCCGGATATACATCTCTGCTACTAGTGCAGTTGTTTCAGCATTCAAGGTTCTGCCATATTGGTGTGTAGCGTTTGACTGAATTGTTTTACTGGTTAAGCTGAAACAGCAGTACAGTTAATCAGCCTTTTAAAAACCCTTTAACCTCAACCCCAGCAAAACCGTCTGTAATAATGAAATCAGAACAGCTAACGAAATAGAAGACAAGGCTCAGAACCAGGAATCGGAGAGCCAAATTACACATTACTTTTAATACGTAGTGTGCAGCTACATCTGTTGTTTTTTCCTTACCGAAAAGCATTGGGGACCTAATCTGGATCAGGAATTTAATGTGGGTGATACAGGGTCTTTAACCCTTTGCCACATGCTGTGGTTCTGACCGAGGACAATCCCAAGCATGCCTGCAATTTGCATGGGGGGTGGAAATCCCCCCATTTGCTTCAATGGGGACTTTTTTCTATGGAAATTGCAGGCAATTGGAGGAGGGAGGCAATCCAGTTGGGTCAAAGGGTTAACCTTCCATCCACCCCACCACCACTAGAATCCAGATCTGAATCGGATACCACCTGCACATACTTTCTGAGTAAGAAAAAGGAACAGATATAGTACTTACATGCTAGATTGTTTTGTGGTTTTTCAGCTTTTGTGCAGTTCCTTCCCCCATTCTAAATGATTGAAATGTCCCCCTAAGGCTTAGTTACAGACAATAAGAACTTTAAGCTAATCGTGTTTGGGTTTTTTGGCCTCGGCACCAGCCACCGCTAGACTGCGGGCCCTAAAGAGCTTTCCTGAAATGAAATTCAGCCCTTCGGCTGAAAAGGGTCCTATACACCTGCTCTGACATATCAGGTAGGTAGAAGCAGTTGTAAACCGTGGCACAGCAGTTGGAGTGGGCATAGGGTGACCATATGAAAAGAAGGACAGGGCTCCTTTATCTCTAATAGATGTATAGAAAAGGGAATTTCAGCAGGTGGCATTTGTATGCATGCAGCACCTGGTGAAATTCCTTCTTCATCACATATAGTATAGCAGGAGCTATACTAGAATGAACATATACAAAAGAGGGCAGGGCTTCTGCAGTTTCACTGTTGTGATGAAGAGGGAATTTCACCAGGTGCTGCATGCATACAAATGACGCCTCTTGAAATCCCCTTTTGTACACAACTGTAAATGATACAGGAGCCCTGTCCTCCTTTCCATATGGTCACCCTAGAGTGGGGGTGGGGTCAAAGAGAAACGTTGGCTGTGTGCTTCACAACTGAAGTCATATGGCCATCTAAATGGGGGGGGGGGGGAGAGATGAGGCCATTAAATCCATGGCCTAAAACTACCTATCTACACCAGTGAGAATAAGCTGAAATGTTCTCTAAAATGGCGTCTCTTCTAAATATCATGCCCTTAGCAGACAACAGCCACTTGCATTCTTAAAACAACACAGGAGACTGTGGCTCACTGAGCCGATCAGGGGTTGGGAGAAGAACAGCACGCAGCATCTTGCATGATGAAAGCTTTTAGGATAATTTCACTATTCATCAAATGAGCATCTTTCCTTCCCTGCAATGAGGTGTTCAGAGCCGCAGGTGTTTGGGGTATCTCAGGAAGAAAGGAAGAAAACAAGACGAAAGTTCATTGTTTCCCTAACAATTTTGCAAGAATATTGAAATAGAAATGGAAGTTTTGTCATTTGTGTGGCAAGAGGCGAAAAGAGGAAGTATTGTTAGGTGTTGGTAATGTAAAAACATAAGTATGCTGTTATTTATGTAATTAGTTATTGCTTTCATTATGGGTGCAGTCTTAATGGTTATAGTATTTATGTATAATTACCTTAATATTCACTGAAATTTCCAAGTAGCTCCCTAATTAACTGTCTCAAATATATAATTACATTGCATCTTTACGCAAGACTTGCCTAATTAATGTCGTTACACCACTTCTTTTGTGAATGTGCATTATTAAACGCTCTTTGCATCATTCTTTTGACTTCTTGTAATTCATGCTTTACAAAAAATAAGACCCCTGAATTAGAAACCTTCCTGAGCAACCATCTCCAGCTACAGCCGCTGGATGACATCTTCCTCTGAACAAAGCAACAAAGTTGGTAGGCCTCATTATCACTCCCTGTCACAAAATGTTCTCTCGGGAGAGATAAAAGGCATCCCAGGTAGCATTGTCTTTCTATGGCAGATGGAAAAGATGGGCATGGAGGGGGGAAGAATGAACTGCCGGTGGTGAGACCGCACTTTCTCAGAACATACCTCCTCTGTCAAACAAGCCCATCTGTTGGAGGATCTGATAATAACATGGCCCCAATCCATTCACATAACCAGTTCAGTCAGGAAAAATGTGCCATTAGCCTGGCTCGAGTTTTATGCCTGAACATGGCATGCAAATGCATGGAAGGAGCATGGGGCCAGGAATGTAGCCAACACACACACACACACACACACACCTGACCTTGCCAGGTTGAGCAGCAAGACCTGAAATGAGGTTCTACTCAGTTTCATGTCAACGGAAGTAGACCTCTCTGCACTATCAGGGCCCCAGTTTTATCAGGGTTCTACTCATGCAATGGAGGGTTCTACTCATGTTCAAGTGAAACCACGTAGACGTTTCAGAGTTGGTGGATTGCACCCCACAGACCCAGACTCTGCTTTCTAAACAAAACCTACAAGTTTTATTTAAATGAATGCCCATGTACAGAGCTCTCTCAGGCAGTAACGTCTCTCTCCTCAGGCCAGAAGCCATGGGTGTTGCCCTCATTATTTCCTGGTTCCTCCCAGGAAGCACATGCCATCTGGGTCGAAACCAGAAGTTATTTCATGTTGTTACAGCAGAAGCCCCCTTCAGATCTCCCTGTCAGTCCTCTGAGGTCAGAGGTTGGGGGGTGGGGTGGGCCTGAGAGGAAACATTAAATAGGTAAGAGAAACACCCACTCTCCAACAGACAGAAATGGCTCTGTAAAACCTTGACTGAAATAAGAACCTACAGTTGGTTTAGAAAGCAAAGTCTGCTTCATGGTGTAAACAACCTTGAAACACACACCCTTTTCATGTTCCAACATCCAGAGAAGCCAACACACATAAAGGTGTACACACATAAAGGTGTACACACTAAGGCCCTTTCCACACCTACCATTTTTCCCAGGGCTGCCCCTGCCTCCTCGCGGAGAGGCCCCATGACGCACAGAGCATCCCGCAAGTAGGCAGGGGCCAGCCCTCCATTTTCCTGGGAGTTCAGGGAACACTATTATCCCGGTTCATTCCCAGCTCCCAGGACTGCAGCGAAATGGGTGGCTTACTCATGAGTAAGCGCGGCTGCACCGATGGCCACGGAGCTGCACCGCATGGCAGCGAAATCACCATCCCCAGGATGGCAGGGGGAGGGGGCACGATCGCGCGGCACTTTTTTTTTAATATACTTACATTTGCGCAGGAGCGCTCATACGCTCCTCCACGGATCTTTTTTAAAAAATGGCCACCGCGATTTACGACGGCCCAGGAGAAGCCCAGGCCATAGCATTGTGGTGCAGCTTCATCGCGCTGAACCCAGAAGAGTTCGCCGGGTTCGCCGCCCCTCCCGCCCACCACACCCATAGGTGTGAAAAGGGCAAAGTTGCCATTGCCTCAGACATCTATCCTACTACATAAGAAAAGCCATGCTGGATCAGACCAGAGGCCTATCTAGTGCAACATTCTGTTCTTGCAGTGATCAGCCAGTATCCTATAGGAAGCCCACATGCAGAACATGAGTTGATCACACACACACACACACATACACACTCAAACACATCCCACTCACATTCCCCAGCAGCTAGTACTGAGAGACATACTGCTTCCAATACTTTAGGTAGCATATAGCCATCAGGACTAGTAGCCATTGATAGCCTTTTCCTCCATGAAATCATCTAAGCCCCTTTCAAAGCTGTCCATGTTGGTGGCCATCACTTGTGGAAGTGAATTCCAGAGTTAACAATGTGCTGTGTGAAGACATATTTCTGTATGGATGGAGAGGGCAGGGCAGAGGGCATGTAATAAGGAGCAGGGCTATATGTACAACCCCACAGCGCCTTTCAATACAGTTTTCCCCTTTGCTTGAGTAATGTGTGAAGGAGGGTAGAGTACCAGTACTATTTGGCCACGACTGCATAAAGAGGACTCAACCATACTACCAGAATGTGCTCTGTTTCCAGCAATATGCATAGGTAGCCCTGGGGTGGGGGGGTTGGTGTCACACTGCTTTGTTGAACTCCTCCCTTGCACATCGATTGGCAGTAGCCAGTTTTAAATAATTCAGCTCATGTTCTCCAGGTTGAAGGATTTAAAACTACAAGAGCATGCCCAGTGGAATGCCGGTGAACCCAGATCCAGTGCAACAGGAAACCAGGCAGATGGTCTTGAAAAGGGTTTCAAGCTAGCATTATCACAGCTAGCAGAGGAAACAGGAGCAGTCTTTCTTCCCATTCCTACACAGCTCTCCTTGGTGTACACACACACACACACACCACTTATTTTAAAAATAGGTTCAAAATACTCAGTTTTGGGATAACTTTTTTGGCAGTTTTTTTTAAAAAAAACCTCCCTTTTAATTACGTTTTTTAGTTTGGCTGTTTATATTGTCCTTTCTCTTTCCCTAGATTTCCTTTGCCTTCGGTGATGTCATCCCATTGTCAAATGTGATTGACTGCATACCTTTATGACATTCTACTGACTATCAAAACCGGGTACTTGGTGCAATCCTAATAATTCTCATGGATCCCAAGCAACGTAATTCCTCTATATTTCCTATGATATTGGAAATCATGCCATTCTTCTTGGAAAATGCAACCTTAAGGCATTATTCCCATGAGAAACAAAGGTTAACTGGTTCTTAAAACAAATCACCATTACAAGGTCCTTAAAACAAATACAGTCCAATGGCATTCTATAGCCTCTTTAAAAATTCCTGGTGTGGATGCATACCCAGAAGCGACCAAAAAAAAAAAACCCCATGCAGAAAAGTTTCAGCTTCATGGGTTGCAAATTCGGTAGGCTTGATCTAAAACATTGATGTACAGGATATGTTTAGGTACGTCTTCCTTTAAACAAACAAAACAAAACCAAAACAAAACCACCACCGCTTTGAGTAGATAGTATTTATTATCCCGACAAGCAGTGGAAACGTAAAAGTTTATTATGATGGTACTATCAGCTACAACTGCTGTTAATAAAGGGAGGCTTCCTAGAATTTCTTAGGTGTGTCATGGAACATGTTTCATCAGAGATCTCCCATACAGTATTTTTATCATCATGTAGGCAATGCATCAAAATGTAGCCTTAGGGCCTTACTATTTTGTTATTGGAAGTGTGCAGTTGTTGCTCAGTTCTGGTAGAGGATCGAGACAAATGTATGTGCATCACGGGGGGGGGGGGGGGGGGGGGGGTTCCAGCAAAAGGTAACTGAGGGTGGTCAAGATGACTTTTCAGGGATCCCTTACAGAAGAGCTGAGCAGAAGGGAAATCCAGATCTACTGGGAGATCTCTGGGCGATTTGCAGTAGATCAGCAGGGGTTTCTGACTCCCCACTGGTGCTGCAATACCAACAACAACAAAAGGTTGTCCCTGCTTGAATTAAGCTACTGAAATGAAGAGAGCCGAGTGTAACCACGAATAGACTTTTGGGAGAAAGGTTTGTGGGCTCAGCTCACTTCTGAGATTCAAAACAAACGCTCAGGCTCAGAATGTGCTCAGAGGTACCCAGTTCTACAATTCTAAGTGTATGCCGTCTGTTTGGTGGATCTTAGATTTCTAGTCAGGGGTGCCACATTATTGAACCCATTTTGCCAGCACTAGAGAGATGTAGAAAATTAAACTGTTACTGTTGAAAACCCTCTCAAATGCAGCAGAGGCCTTCACCAAATTCACTCATCTAGGAGCTGCCTAGATGGTTTGAAAGCCGATGGTGGGTGCACAGTGGTGCTGCATCAATTATACAATGCAGCAATCACCACGAGGAGCCGTTGTGGAGCTTTCCTGTGAAGTTGTGATTTTAAAAAGGCAGGAACTTACCCAACTTTTTCCCCTAAAGCGAGGTGACTACTGTGCATCCCCCATCTATCGTCACTCTGGAGTTGTGGTGGAACTGTTCCTGGGCAGATGGTGCCCCCTGATTGGTCGCTGTCCACCTGGGCAGAAGGCAGAGGTTGGGCCCAGTGGGCCAATGGCCACCAAAAGCCCTGTGCCCTCCCTCTGCATCGGGATTAGCTGCCATCACCCGGCTGCAGAGAAAGTGCAGGGTTTTGTTCAAGGTGACAGCAACCTGGCTCCATATAGGCAGCCCCCTGGTTTCTCTGAAAGGGGCAATAAGATATTTACAATCTATAAAGGCAACAATTAAGGGAGAGTCTGAATACATCTCACACATACAGACATGAACTGCTAGGTTTCTGCTCCTTGACCTTTGGGGTGGGGGCTCTGCTCTCCCAAACTCCAGCTGAATGGCAAAGGTCTAAGGTTTTGTTGTAATTGTTCCCATATTTAAACATGACCAAATGGCAATAATTCCTTCACAGCACAGCTATCTCTTCTGCAGCACGGCCGCCACTTCCCTTCCCTCGCTTCTCCTACTTTACAAAGGTCAGGTGTCCTACTATACAAAGGACAGTCTTCTAGTTGAAGGTCTGTCAAAGACAGTCTTCTAGGCAGGCCTCATTTGAAGACCTGTCCAGTCCCAGTCCGGTTCAAAAAAAGAAAACATAATAAAGGGGTGCAGCAGCCTTGAAGTTGCCCATCAATAGTTAGCACCTGGACAACAAACTGAGAAGGCACCCAGGTCTCCAAGTCATAGGCTGCATTCGAACAACACAATAGTCAATGATGGGTTAACAGTCAAGTCCACGATTGATTATTGAGGGGGTACTCCCCACATGACATGATTATAGTCAACCCTGGTGTGGATTAAGGCCAGCACTGAGTTGACCATTAGTCAACAGTGATTTTGATTAACACATTCCCCACCCTCTCTCCCGCCCTCAGTCCTCCCACTGGTATCCCATCAGCCATTGTCCAGCTGGACTAGAGTAGCAGCCATCGCTTTGGTCACTCTTGCCAGGGGACCCAGTAGTCACCAAAAATAACCAACTGTGTGTGACAAAATAGTCAACAGTGCCCAACACATGACACGATAACTAACAGCTGTTCAAATAATCAACTCTGCACAGCATTGGTTACTTGTGTTGGTTATTTCAGCACAGTGTGAAAAAGTCCTGACAGACAGCGTAATAACCCACCGGTGACTGCTTAACCCACCATTGGTTATCATGTCATCTGAGCCCAGTCACAGTCCTTCCCATTATGGTGAAATGTATTGTATTTCTCTTTAAATTATAGTCATTATGGGCCAGTTCAGACAACGTGCTAAGCCATGGTTATACGGCTAACAAATTTGCAGCAAATGCTTAATGAGCATGTTTAAACTGTGGTTATGTAGCCACCATGATTAGGAATGGTTCACACAATATGCTAAGCCTTAATCTTGAGCTCAAAATGCATACCAAGTTAGAACCCCAAAGGTCCTGCTATTGACCAAGGAAGCAGTAGTACTACCAACATGGGGGAAGTGGAGGCATTGATAACATAAATTGACCCACTATAAGATGCATTGTTCCTGTCATGAATTACAAAAAGAAGTGAATTGGGCTAGAATCCTCTGCATACTTACCTGGGAGTAAGTGCCATTGAAATGATCCAATTCACTTTTTAGTTGACAACTGCAGAATTATGCGGTTAATGTTTTAAAACCATAGGACTTTTTCCACTTTTGCAAAATAAACTTCCATTTATTTGGTTTAGAAAAAAAAGTGATATGCATTAAGTTGTCAAATTAAGTTGCATTCCAGGATGATATATTAACAATGATTCAACCTAACCACTTTGTCACTTCACTCAGTAAACAATGATCTATTGCATAATATTTAAGCTAACATTTTCACTACAGGTAGTAAAATATCTGTGAACTGTGGAACAAATGTTTTTTGCCCACTGTGGGAGTTTTCCATTACATTTTTTTCAGAAATATATATATATATAATACTCAAGTGTTACTGAAATAGTTGACCACTGGACATCTGGAAGACAAAACACATACAGGAAAATACAGGCAAAGGGGAAGATTCATGATAACAGGAAACATTAAACATGTCAAAACAAAGGAGATAATAGACTCAGCTGCAGTGAATAAGTTCACCCATCAGCATAAGTTCCTGAGGAATCTTCAGAGACTACTGAGGTGACGTCTGCTCTTCACTACTACCAGCCACACTCAAAAAGGGACTAGTAACCTTTTTAACCTCTCTTTGTTACTTCAGCATTACATTATTCCAATATATCGAACATGGCTCTCCTCTCATTTAAATAGTGCAGAGTTACAGAGAATTAAGGGATTCGGTTGTGCCAGTTAAACTGAAACAACTGTTTGTGTGAACATGACTTCAGTTGAGACCTGAACCCAACATGAAATCTCAACCCTGCATCATCAGGTTTCCTGATTCGGTGGAGGACTGCGACTGTGTTCAACTGAACACAATTATAGCTTCTCTCCAGATCTGCCCTGCCAACATGGGAAGGTTGGCAATAGAGGGGCAAGGCTGGCGTATGCATCCCCATCTGCCCTCCAAGATTACAGAACCTGAACACCTGAAGAGGGCTTCTGAGTGTGCAGTTTCTGATAAACTCAGTTTAAGCACCATATCATGTGGAGATTATATCCATAGCAACTTCCCCAAGTAGCTGTCTTCAGGACTACCCAGTTCACTGATTCACTGAGCCAGAAAACCAAGGTGTAGGCTACATGATTCTGCTATATTCTACGTGCCATAAAAACTGTGGCATTAAACATGCTACGTTAAAAGAGTTCTAGTTAATTTGGCTTTTGCATATATAAGTGTAAACTCATGTGTTATATAAGCCATATGGGGACTACAGTTATCACTTGATAAACTGAACATACAGAAATGCCCGCTATGTCTACAGCTATCACATGATAAAATAAATACCTGGGGAAATGCCAGTTATGTCCAACACCATCAGGAAATGCCCATTGGTCCATCTAGCCCAACACTGGACCTGTTCAGAAGACACCTTAAAAGGTGTCTTCTGAACAGGGTCATACTCTGCTTAGCAGTGGCTCTTCAGAGTCTCAGGCAGAGATAGGTCTGAACGAAAGGTATAGAGAAAGAAAGGTGCCCGAGCATCACTGATTAACTGACTGATTCACTCACAGGTGTATTGAACTTGTTAGGGTACTTACTTCTCAATGAGCTGTAGCTGTGAGATGTGGTGCACATGTACTCTAAGAAACCACTTCAAAGAGCATATTTGTACATGTCTAACTCAAAAGGGCTCAGAGTACACGCCCATGTAGTTTAGGTGCTTCCAAGTGACCCAGAAAGCTGAAATTGGACAGATATGTAGATCAAGATTTACTGATTACTAAAGAAGTCTGAAAAGAAGATATTTAAGTCTCTCCAGGAAAAGAGGACAAAAATTGCACTCCCAAATGGTGACAATCCTTCTAAGCAGCCTGGAAAGCTAAAATTCAGTACACTTGTAGCCCAAGGCACAATGATTATTAGAGAAGTCTGAAAATGGGGCATGCATTTATTTACCTAAAAGAATTATCGGTAACCTTTTAGGGCAAAATCCTCTAAAGGTGGCAAACAAACTTTAAAAGCACAAAACACAATAAAACGATGCAGAGGGAAAACCACAGTAATAAGACAATAATAAAATCAAGATTAATAATTAGAACCAAATAACACTTTATTGCCAACACAGCACCCAATAAAATCCTGACTTGGTTATAGGCCAACTTAAATCATGCCCCTAGCAGAACGTTGGATTGTGGGAGTTCGGTTTCTTCTTCAGGCTTTAATTTAGGGGAGGGAGCCAGAGCAATTTTCCGAGGTCAATATCATAGAATCATAGTAGAGTTGTAACGGGCCTATAAGGCCATCAAGTCCAACCCCCTGCTCAGTGCAAGAATCTACCTTAACGCATACCTGACAGGTGGCTGTCCAGCTGCATCTTGAATGCTTCCAGTGTGGAATAGCCCACAACCTCCCTAGGTAATTGGTTCCATTGTCATACTGCTCAACAATCAGGAAGTTTTTCCTGATGTCCAGTCAGAATCTGGCTTCCTGTAACTTGAGCCCATTATTCCATGTCCCACACTCTGGGATGATCGAGAAGAGATCCTGGCCTTCCTCTGTGTGACAACCTTTCAAATATTTGAAGAGTGCTATCACGTCTCCCCTCAGTCTTCTCTTCTCCAGGCTAAACATGCCCAGTTCTTTCAGTCTCTCCTCATAGGACTTTGTTTCCAGACTCTTGATCATCCTTGTTGCCCTCCAGTGAGCACGCTCCAGCTTGTCTGCTTCCTTCTTGAAGTGTGGTGCCCAGAACTGGATGCAATACTCAAGATGAGGCCTAACCAGTGCTGAATAAAGGGGAACCAGTACCTCACGCGATTTGGAAGCTATACTTCTAGCTAAGGCCCACTGCTGACCATCAGACGGCCCAAGCCCTGTTGCTGCTCCTCTTGCCATTGCCACCTGCTCATCCTTTCTGTCAGCAGAAGAGCAGCAGCAAGCAAGGGGAGTAAGCAGAAACTGCAGCTACCTGCTCACTCACCTACGCTTTATCTCTGGACAGCATGAGGACTAGGCCCAGATGGTGAGCAAGTGGGAAATTACATAGAGGGGGAGAGGAATCTACTGAGGACATTTTACTCAAGAGTTCCCCAAAACCTGGAACCAGAACTTCTAGTTGTAGCCAGGAATATATGCTTGGACAATTTAAGATTCATTTACTGGTCTTCACATTTTGAACATCATCAGATGGGAGGAAAATCGCATTTCTCTACCATCGCTTTGCCTCCTGCTGCTGCCCCACAATAGGGAAGAACAGCTTCCTCTTTCTTCACATGGGGAAGGAAGAGGAAGCAGCAGCAGCAACCATGTGGCCCATTTAGTGGGCATTTTAATTGCATTGCTTCTCCTGCACATAGCAGGAAATGGCAGCAAGATTCACTTTCGCCCCAAAAAATCAGATTTTCTCTGTCTTATTTTACAATGGAAATAAAAACAGAAAAAGCGGGAGACGTGAGGGAGGTGGACGGCAATGCCAAAAGGACCCACAAAAAAATGTGAGTGGCCAGTAACAAGCATGCGATAAAACGATCATCTGATGACACTCATAAGTCATAAAACGCAGGCATCATACAAAACAATGATATTTAACGGCAGGGATTAAACAGAGAAAGGGCACCTTTTCTCTTAAATATCAACAGGAATAACTCTGCCAGAAATATATTCACAAGAAATATATTCACATCTCAGAAACTGCAATCAAAAGTTAAACCTAACTATTCCGTTCAGCTCTACAATATAAAATACTGCTTTGTGTCTTCTAAAAGGGCCCCGCAAAATGTGAAGCTCTGACAATTAACAAAATGGAGTTTTCAGCCCTTGCCATAAATATTTGGTGTAGGGGTTTTTTAAAAAAATGATGTCTTGATAATTCTTTAACACAAATTCTTTAAGAGGACTTCCTAATAATAACCATAAAAAGTCTTATTGTATCCAGAGATAGAGATAACTTCACAGTGTGTGTGTGTGTGCAGTGTTTGTGTTTCATTAAGATCTTAAGACCACCCGCAAGCATCACACATTGGGCTGGAACCTGAAGAGAATATCTGAAAAGGGGTCGTGACGGAAGAAGCGGGAGAAGAGCAATTTTGCTTGGGCAGATGCAATTGTTAATTTTCCTTAGAAACCTAGGAACAATTATTTGCTTGCTTTGATTATCCCCCTCACTTGTGGAAATTGAAATGATGGAAATTCAATAAATAAATAAATATGATGATGATGATTATGGTAGAAAAAGTAAAGGAAAAAACAAATTCTTAAAGTCCATGGGCAAAAATGGCAATGTGCAGGGGATGCGGTAGTCACATTCTGCAGCGCTTTCTTTCAGGGGCCGCTCAGGAACGGGACAACAAGGGCTTTGTTCAACTTGATCATCTCATCAAAAATGACAAAGAGAGAGAGAGAGAGAGAGAGAGAGAGAGAGAGAGAGAGAAAGAAAGAAAGAATGAAAGTTGGGAGGCAAGAGTAAATGGGTATGATCTGAATGCATATTTGTGTTACATCTAATACAACCAGCATCATAGACGAACAAGATCAAATAAATGGTAAAACCTGACAAAGGGAAGAATAGATGGCATGTGGAGCCATCTGTTTTGGAGGACACCCAAGTCTGTCTGAATCTGCCCGGCCAAACTACCAGCTATTCTAAGATCCTCCATTCCAAGAGTGGCCTCATACACATCCACACAATCAGCTTCTCTCGCCATCACTTTGGCTGCAACTTTTTTGTGCAATTAAGTAATTTATTCCTTTCTTCATCCTCCTGATTCTAATGAATCCAAGCCACAAACAAGCCCCAGTTGCTCCTATTCAAGGAGTCTGATTGCATCTGGCAGTAATTGCTGAAAATCCTGAAGAGGAAACAGGGAAGGAAAGCATATTGTTTGTGGGGGTAATAGGTGAAGACCTGCCTCTCTTGACCTATAATACATTAGTGTCAGTGAACATTTGGCAGCCTTCAGATGATTAGCAATGAAGATGAATCAAGCAAAAAAAAAAAAAAAGAGGTAGAAATCTGCCTCATCTGAATCGCCAGAACTGCATACATTTGCATGTTGATTAGCTGCTCCTTTGTCTGTGCTCCTAATTATTATGACACGTTATGTCTTCATCATGCAAGATTCTGATCTGTCTTGTTCAAAATGCATGTAGAAAAAAGTGCTGTTTATTGATTCAACATGTAACTTTAATTTTTATGTTTGCTTTAATTAAATACATATTTGATTGCCTTTGACTGGTGTATCAGAAGGTTTTTTTTTCCTTTACTATTCTTTATTTCATCCTGTTGACAAACAAACAGGTAACCTTTCTTTATTATGCTCCAATCACTTTGCTAATTCAAATGCCCCCTTGCCTTTCTATCTTAACAGAACACACACATACACACACACACACACACACACACACATATATATATATATAAAGTCAAAGGGTGATTTGAAATTAGAAAGATGGATGTGGATTCTTCCTTCAGTTTACTGAGATAAATAACTAAAATGTTAACACGATGAGAGACCAGAAGCACTTCTTATTTCAGAAACCAATCATTCATGGTTTTTACAAGTGACTTAAAATACCTCTGTTCTTGTTACCATTAGCAGGAGTTTTAAAGTTAACTACATGGACACAAATTATTAATGTGCCCTTAATTTCATGGGGAAAACATTTGTTTTGCCTTAGATTTTTAATTATTTATTTATTTTACATCATTGGGAAATTCAGCATCTTTGATTCTCTGTTTCTCTTAAGTGAGAAGCATAAAAGTAAAAGCTCTTTCCTTACTAGATCTAGAACCCTCAGGTCCACTGGCTAGAGGGGGTTCGAATATGGCCTAGGTACCTCTCCACCAGCAGGGAGGCATATCTGCCCTGAAGGTCCCACATATGTCTATGGAAAGCTCCAAGAGCATAGATCTACCACTGACAATGTTTATGCTGGTCATAGCCCCCAAAATGTTTGGGGTGGGGTGGGGACAAAACTGGTATGGGATCAAAAACCCCATCATTCCCCTGAAAGCGCCCAGGATTGGGCCCCTCAATTATGCCAATTGGGAGCTAGGATAGTTAATTTTCTCCCATAGAGTGGAAGATTTTTTTAAAAAAAAACTACTGGGGAGAAGAGAAGTCATTGCATCGAGCTGCAGCAGAGAGATGGGAAGCAAGGCCATTCCAGCTACCCTGTGAAGGAGCAGGTCTATCAAGCTTCCCCATCAATTGTCTCCAGGCAGCCATCAATCTATCAAGGTGCAGCAGAGGGAAATGGGAGACAAGGTCATTCCACTAGCTCTGCTAGAAGACCAGCCCAGTCAGGCTCCTTCTCTCCCTGAACTATTTCCAACTGGCCATTCTTGTTTACTAGATGTCTTGTAATAGTGGTTCGAGACAATACAAACTCAACTGGACTGAATGCCACATGGGAGACATAAGTATAGACCAAAGGTGGGCAACTTTTGGCCCTCCAGATGTTTTGGCCTACAGCTTCCATGAGCCCTAGCCAGCATAGCCAATGGTGAGGGCTGCTGGGAGTTGTATGCAAAAACATCTGGAGGGCCACAAGTTGCCTATCCCTGATATAGGTCAATATAATGTACTGTAGCTAGTGAAACTCTAATTAGAAGACATAGATAACCGCCTGTGGCTAGCTACTCAAGTATATTTTATTATGCATTTGGAAGTTCCAAAGCCACAGAATCCAGTATACCTGGGAGGGAAGGGTTTGCAGGGCAATCCATATAATATCCATATGGCCTAATCTTTTTAACATGAACATTATGTTGACACTTCAATGCCGCTTTTATATGTCACCCTTCATGATGAAAATGACTCTTAAATGATACTCATGAGCCATTTGGCCTTTGAAAATGCATAGACTTGTCTGGAGCGGGATCACTAATCCAACTAAGGCATTTTTAGAACTGAATCCTTCGAGCACTGACTTTATCTTTTCTAAAGAGGCACTTAGCTGCAAATCCTGTATCCAAATACAGAACAAGCGGCTGTGAGAGCAGAAGGTAGAGGGCCTGTAGGCCAGCATTCCCCAACCTGGAGACCTCCAGATGTGTGAGACTACAGATACCAGCATCCCCCAGCCTGGCTGGGTGAGCTTATGGGAGTTGTAGTCCAACACATCTGGAAGATGGAAAGTTGGGGAATGCTGTTTTAGGCCATACCACAGGACAGTTGTGTGAAAAAAAGATCGCCACCATCAAATACCAAGCCACACATTGAGTATTGTCTGTATTGATGTTATGTCTGAAATCCCTTTGAGGAAAAGCAACTTTAGCAGATTCTCAAGACCTCGACAGTGTTCACTAGGCCATACTTTATTAAGGACATAAGATCCCTGCTGGATCAGACCAAGGGCCCATCTAGTCCAGCACTCTGTTCATACAGTGGCCAACCAGCTATTTACTAGGGACTTACAAGCAGGACACGGTGCAAAAACACTCTATTCACACTGTGGCCCACAGGAAACCCTCAAGCAGGAGATGAGCACAATCCCACCCTTCCGCTCATAGGCTTACTGCCTCTGATACTAGAGGTAGCACATAACCATTAGGACTAGTAGCCACTGATAGCCTTCAGTAATTTATCCAACCCCCTTTTAAAGACATCCAGATTGGTGGCCATCACTACATCTTGTGGTAGTGAATTCCAACGTTTAAATATGTGCTATGCACTCCTAAAAAAAGAAATATTAGGGATGGTGAAGAAACTTACGAACTTACCTCATTTACACTTCCCAAACCAGTAGGCAAACTGAATCACAGTCATACATTGATATTTGCACTTCTCCAAATCACGTTATGCAGCTCTCCTCCCCCCAAAAAACCTGTGTTCAAAAATGTGTACCATAAGGGGAAATGCACACAAAAGGGCATACATTAGTGAAAGTAACATACAAATATGCAATATATTAGGGAAATTACATGCAAATTGCATATATTTGGCAAACATGTGTACAAAAATGTGTATATTAGGAGAAATGCACATGAAACGCAATCAAATTTCCATGTAGATTTTTTTTTAAAGCAAACCGATGAGGACTTGGGACAAAACAATTGGAAAAATGTGAAACTGACAGAAACCAAAATCTGACAGATTTGTTTTTCCCTGTGTGTGATGTGAGATCATTATGTTCGTCATTATGTTCAGCAAGCAGCAGCCAATGAACTGGATCAGGGGTAGGATGGAAAATGCTAAACATAATGACATCATATCATGCTTCTTTAAAAAAGAAAAAAAAGGCATGACCAAGTTTTATAAATCTTAGTTATTTCATTTATTCCTGCAACAGTCCCATGGTGTAGGAATGGCTGATAGATGGTCATTTATCCAAGGCCATTCATCATGATGTGTGAACAAACAGGGATTTAATTCTGGTTGTGGCATCCCAAATGCCATTTGCTTGTACACAAGGTGAGACTAGATCTGGCTAATAATCCCTTCTGGTTCAGAGATTCCGTCTGATTCAAAATAATCTTCTCTGGTTTGGAGATCCCTTCTAGTTTGGAAAGGCTAACAGATGGTGATTTACTCAAGGCCATCCACTGGATCCCAAATGCCATTTGCTTGTGCAAAAGGTCGGACTAGATTTGTGTTATAATCCCTTCTGGAGATTATCTGAAGATGACATTCACATTCTCTGCTTTTAATTTTCCTAACCTGTGTCAGTTCTAAGAGAACAAAGTCGTATGATTGTTGAGGCAGGTTTGCAAGGCGAGTCGAAAGGAACCCTTCATCAACCAGGTCTCACCTCACCCTCTTCCTTTGTTTGGACTTTAAAAGTGTCCAGGCTTCTAGTAGTGAGTAAAATACAAGACCTCAATAACTTTTCCATAGATACTGGCTAAACTAATTACTCTGTCTGTAAAATGGAAGAATAACATACTTTGTGGTGCTTTGTAATCTGCTTCACAGAGACATTGGCTCAATTCGGACGACACAATAGTCAATGGTGGGGTAATAATCAACTTTACAGTTGTTCAACTAGGGGGTACTCCCCACACAACATGGTAATAAATAATCAACTGTGGTGTGGATTAGGATCAGCGCTGAGTTGACTATGGCAGCATTCGGATGACACAATAGTCAAAACTGACGATTGTTTCCCCCACACCAGTTGTTTATTGTGTCGTCCAAATTGAGCCATTGTATTGGTTGGCAAGATAATTTATACATAGTAAAAGCAGGCACCAGTTATGTGCGCACTAAATAAATAGATACATTATTTTCTTTTTTACTGGACCTCTTGAAGGTGTCTAGAGAACGTTCCGCAAAAGTGGAATAACTCATTTTGTTTAGTGACATCCTTTTCCCCCATGATAGATATTCAAGTGTTCTTTTAAAATCTTGTGATAATATAATGGTGAGTTGCTGCTACCAAGCATTATATGCCTCACATAATTCCTGGATGATGTACCAGAACACACTGGGAGGTATCAGAGTTTGCTCAAAACAGGGTGAAAAATAATTAGGTTTTGCCAGAGCGATCCAATTCTCTTCTCTGCCTGTTGAATGAGGTATTTATTTACACTGCAGATGCTTGTTCTGCACTGGCTTCTGAAGCATTAATAGTTGCCTTTATAAAATATTAAGAATGCGGAATACAATGTTTAAACTCACAATGTATTTATTATATGAATAGATTTTGTAACTCAAACACATCTAGCAATGTGTGATATGCTCTGGGCCGGCACCGTGGAGAGCTCTTTTAGAGTTCTGACTGGTTCTGGCTGAAGCCTAGAGGGGATCCACTGGTTGAGGGTCACATTCCCTCATGGGTAATCTGTCAAGGGCTGCATGTTGGTGGTGAGTGAAATCAAAGCCAGTGGTGGGCGGGATCACAGCCAAACGTGGGTGGGTCCCTTTTCTCTTTCTGCTGCTCTCTCTCTCTCTCTCTCTCTCTCTCTCTCTCTCCCTCCCTCCCTCCCTCCCTCCCTCTTCCTTCCCACCCAGTGCACTTCCAGGAAAGAGATAAAACATTCTTGCCAGATCACATACAGAGGGCTTTCAAAATTTGGCTGACGGCCACATGCAGCCAACCCCTCCCTTACAGTCTGGTGTAAAAGGTTCAGGATTCATGGGAAGCCAAAACTGGTTGAACAAATTTAGTCTGGAAGATCCCCATTGTGGTAGGTAAATGGCTTTTAATGGCCGGCAAATATCCGGAGACGCCTCTTCCACCACCTATTCCTCCCCAAAGTGGGTGTCTTTGAAAATACAAGCATTTGGGGTGAGTTTTATTTGGGAGAGGCAGAAAAAAAATGCACCCTTACCTTACCTGGTTTTCTTTTTCTTGGGTCTTTTTGAGTTCATATCAGCCTTCTTTAGACAGCAGCTAACAGCCACCACGTGATTTTGAATTGAAAACTTCCCCTCTGGGGAATGCTATTCTGTTAAATGAAACAGTGCCATCTAGTGTCACAATAGATCTGGCAATAAATTAGATACTGCATTATCTCTGTTTTTAAAAAACGGGATTACCAGAGGAAACTGCGGGAGACATCCTGGCTGTTAACAACTTCATTTAATGGACCCGCAAACTTCTGTGAGCGTGCTATCAATCACTCGTTTAGAGAAGCCCAAAATCAGTCTAGATGTGAGATAGGTTATTTGGACTTCCAGAAGCATTGTTATGGGGCAAGAACCCCCACGCCCCTCTGGAAACCTAATGGGACAGCAATATCTATTGGAGTGTTAAAGCTGCGAACCTGCATCCCATATATAACCTGCACATATCTATATATCAACTATATATCATAAAAATACCATGAACCTCCTACAGTATCGCCTTCTAAGTAATCCAGGGTTACTGAATTCGCACTGCTCAGGGAATTGGCACGTGAGGGCATAACATTATTATCTCTTTCTGGAAATTATGGGTAGTGGCATCCCAGCACTTGTGCTATTGAAGTTGTATTAGCACAAACCAATGCTTGTACAACCTAAGTATCACAATACGTTTGATTTTGGTGGCAGATTGCTGCTTTTATTTTCTTTCTTTCTATACCGCCCAATAGCTGAAGCTCTCTGGGTGGTTCCCAACCATTAAAACCACAAAATAGAGCATTAAAATCATTATAAAAAATTAAAAGTTTAAGCCTACAGGATAAAATAAAAATAAAAAACAAAATTAAACCTAGCACAAACCTGGGAAAACAAAAAGGTCTTCACCTTGACCCAGAAAGAGCAAAATGTAGGTGTCAAGTGAGCCTCTCTGGGAAGATCATTCCACAACCGGAGTGCCACAGCAGAAAAGGCCCTCCTCCTGGAAGGGTCTCATGGAGAAGGACCGCTGCACTTTCCCCCATTGTGCTAATGACAGTGCACAAGTATTGGCTTCTGCTAGCACAACAGCAATTATTTATTTATTTATTTATTTATTTATTTATCATATTTATGTACTGCTCCATATCTAAACTAGATTCCGGAGTGGTGAACATAGGAATAAAACAGTAAAAACAACGAAGATTAAAAACAACAAATTAAAATTGTTCAATTTAAAGCAAAGCACCAATAAATACAGTGGCTGGTCAGTTGAGGAAGGCTTCCTGAAATGGAGTTGTTTTCAGGAGGTGCCGGAAGCAGCATAATGTTGGCACCTGCCTGACCTCCAGGGGCAGAGAGTTCCAAAGAGAAGGAGCCACCACACTAAAGGCTCTTCTCCTGGTGGACTCCAATAGGGCCAAAGGTCCATGTGGATCTACCAGAAGCATGCCCTCCAATGACCTCAGTGACATTGCAAGTTGGTAAGGGAGAAGGTATCTTGGTCCCAAGTTGTTTAGGGCTAGCAGGATATTTCTCTTTGTTATTTGAAGCACAGATGACTACAGTTGTCTCTTTTTTCCCCTGATCAGCTTCCTATTGCTGAATAACTGCAACGTGTAAAGATATTCAACAGGTGAAGAATTTCCCCATCACTCTTTCTTCCTTCTAAAAAACATTCTACCTGTTGACATTCCGCCCGATGTACCATTATAGGAACTCTGCCAAGATAAAGAGGCAACCCTACATATCCTCCCTTTTATCGTATCCCTTTTGTTTTTAACTTCATCTTGGCAGTCATACTGGCTGATAAACAAACAGGGGGAAAGATGCAATGAGGTGTAAGAATAGATTTGCGCAGGGCAGGCAACTGAACATTTAATTTATTTACCTCTCCTAACAGATACCTGGGGTGACATTTATTAATAAACGACATTATCAGGTGTCTGATATGTAGCTCACAGAAATTAATTACCCAGCTCCTGGTAAAACCATAACAAGCCTGCAGTGCTGTAACGTTTGTGCTAATTGAAAATGAGATAAGTGCTGTGGGTGCAATTTGCATTCAATGCAGTGTATTAATTATCTTCGGTTCTCCTCGTGATAAATATACCTGACTGAATCACTCTGCTAATTTGCCAGGTAATAGAGTTATAAGTGGATTCCCTTAGGTGACCAAGTAAAGGCATCAGTCCTATTGGAGCATCAAGACGACAGTCTTTCCCGAGCGCTTCAGTGGATTAGGAAAATCTCTACCATTTCCATCCATGCTGAGGTCAACATGCATGCTAGCATTGCTCTATTTCCTAGACTTTCGAATTAAAACTTATTTTTTTTACAAAAAAAGGATCTAAAAACATTACTTTGTTTAATAGACTGGGCAATTGGGCCTGTATCATTGAGTTTGTTCAGCACTCCTCCTGGGATCAACGTGCCCATTTTTTAAAATGCTGAAATGATGACAAGAGAATTTTACCAGATCAGATTCCCGTGGTAAATATTATATTTGAATACCCCCTCCTGTGGTGAGACCTGGTATTTAGCACATGAGGATGAACTTTTGATTTCAATGTGTTTCCCTCATAAAAAATAAATAGATCCGTGCTCTTACCACAGGAGGATGGATGTGGCAGGAGTTAATACCAGAGGCTTCATGGTACCAGTGAACTGCAGGAGCTGATGTTGCAGCTCTCTGCACCTGGGGATGCCCTTGGGGCCTAGGCACACACACAGTCCTCTTTGCTATTATTTATTCCGGTTCAGTGCCACCATTACTCCAAGTAATTCAGGGCAGCATACCTCAGTTCTCCCAACCCTATCTCATCATCACAACAAGCATCTGAGGTACATTAGGCAGAGAGATGGTTACTAGCCCAAGGTCACCCCTTGAGCTTCAGGGCTTTCTTGGGCCCAGGAATCTCTAGTCTTGTCCAGCACTCATAAGAACATCACAAAAGCCATGCTGAATTGGGAGCCCACCAATCTATGTTGGATTTGAATACTTCAGGTAGGATATTATTATTCCCAGGTGTCATGTTGCATCAGACCAAAGGCCTATCTAGTCCAGTATTCTGTTCACACAGTGGTCAACCCTTGGTCGACAGTTTGTTGGCCACTGTGTGAACAGAGTGCTGGACTAGATGGACCCGTGGTCTGATCCGCATGGCTCTTCTTATGTTCATATGTGGGAAGCCCACTTGTAGGACATGAGTGCATTAACACCCTCCCGCTCTTGCTCCCCAGCAACTAGCATTGAGAGACATACTGCCTGTGATACTGGAAGTAATAAGTCACCATCATAACTAGTAGCCATTAATAGCCTTTTCCTTCATGAATCTGTCTAATCCCCTTTTAAAGCCATCCAAAGTGGTGACCATCACTATATCCTGTGGTTGTGAATGCCATAGTTTGTCTATATGCTGTGTGAAGAAGTCCTTTCTTTTATCTGTCCTGAATCTCCCACCATTCAGCTTCATGAGATGACCCTGGTTTCTAGTATTGTGTGTGAGAGAGAAAAACTTCATTCTATCCACTTTCTCCCCACCATGTATAATTTTGTACACCTCTATCATGTTGCCCCGTACTCACTTTTTTCCTAAGCTAAACTGTCCCAGCGACAGTCTAGCAACCTCAAAGTTGATTGAGTGATGTGCAGAAGGGAAATGCCTGGATGAAAGTGTCTCCTGTTGGATATTGAGCAAAGGTAAGAGTCACATCCATAATCTTGCCCAATTTTGGGTCTAGCCACACCTATTGCTGAAATGTAGACCCCAACAGGTTTCGACGGACATGTTGTGGATCTCAACAGGAAAAGGACTCTCTAACAACCACTAGACCACCACGCTGGCAGTCCAAGATACAGCCTTCAGACTAGAAGGACATGCCGCTCCAATTCCTTCTTTATTCCATTCTTTATCTTGTGAGGTAAGGCCATTTCTACACCAGGCTGTTTGCCAAGGAAGCCCCCCGGCTGGTCCCTGTGAGTCCAAATGATGCACAGGGACTCCTGGGGGCAGGAGTCCCTGTGCATCATTTTACTGTGGTCCCGGTATGTTCACAGGATGGTGGGGGAGGCCCCCCCGATGTCACTCGCAATTTGTTTTTCACTTACCTTTTCATTGGAACGCTAGAGCACCCTTCTCCACTCTGCCCAAACCACAAAATGGAGGGTAGGACAGCCCAGGAGCAGCCTGGGTCATCGCACTTCTAATGTGGATTGAGGCGATGATCCCGGAAGCGGCTACTTCCGGGATCACCGTCCCCTACCCATACAGTGTAGAAAGCGCCTAAGTTAGGCTGAAAAGGAACTGGCCCAAGGTCACCAAAGGAGCTTAATGGCTGAGCATAGTGTCAGCTCCATGTTTTGGAGGGCCCTTGAGAAAGACACCCTAAGCAGGCCCTCTTCTTCAATGAGTCAGTCTTCTCACCACCATTGTCATCAGCTGCCATTGCTCCTCTTTCTCCTCATTGTTGCAAGTTGTTGCTTGATGGGCACAGAGCCAGTGAACAAGTAGGCAGGGGCATCTACTGCTCCTCCTTCTCACCTCCACTGTTGATCAGTCCAGAGCTAGAGATAGGTGAACAAGCAGGTTGCAATGAGGAAGAGGAGGAGCAACTCCAGAGGGCTCTTGTCAGTGGGCCCCTACTGGGCTGTAGCCCTCAACAAGTGCCCAACCGTGCCTACACTGGATACTGGCCACGGCTGAATGGGGAATGTGAATTTTGGTCTTCCCAAACCTAATCCCAAACTCTAACCACTACAACACACCGGCTCCTTCTCCCCATGAATTTCTACAGCTGATCCGTGGCATAATAGCTGCATAGTGAATCAATATTCCAGGCTAAAAACAACAACAAATAAACAAACAAATGTGTCCTCACGGAAATATAAAGGTTTGTGTGTCTACAAGTTTCAACCTATGAAATGGAGACAAGAATGGCCAATCTCATGTAAGAATTCTAAAGCAATTTGATAATGTAAAAACGTTGTATAAAATAATTAAAGGGTTACAACGTGATTTGTTATTAATATTTGCATTGTTATTTTCTCCTTAATATTAATATTTGCAGAACATGAGGCTATCTCCTCCATTCTTTTCCAAAAATAAATCTGCTATTGTGATAGCTTGGGATTTAATTATATTTTGTGTGAAATACAAATGAGTTGACTCTGGCACACCAATAACAATTAGAAACATACCGTTTGAAAGATCCTGTCAAATCCCAATGTGTTAATTTTCTTTTCCCACCACAATATTATATAAATATAATATTTATAGTTAAGCACTGAAGAACCACCTGGATGGGGAATCACATCCCTGCATCCATCAAGTTCAATAGAACCCTGAGAAGCAATGCAATGAAAATGTATGTGCTCCATCAATTGCACGTATGGATCCCCCTTGCTGGATCAGGGAATAATGATGATAACAACAACAACAACCACATTTTAATTATATCCTGCCTTTCTGCTCGGGGTGGCTAACAATAATAAAATACCAGTTAAAAACAAAACATTAATTAAAACATAACATTAAAATAGATGCATAAAAACACAATTACGAATATGACAATAAAAGAAGTAGACAGCACTCTACCAATTAAAAAAAACCTTTAGCAACAGACCAGGTGACATGCCAAAGGCCTGCCTGAACAAAAACATCTTTGTCTGCCGGTGGAAGGTAAACGGAGAGGGGGCCAATCTAGCTTTTCTCAGCCAGAAGTTCCAAACCCTGGGAGTGGCCACAAAGAAGGCTCTGTAACAGGTCCCCGCTAACAATGCCTCTGACGGAAGCAGGACCAAGAGAAGTGCCTTACCCAAAGATCTTAAAAGCCAGCATGCTCATATAGGAAAATGTGGTCTCTCAGGTAGCCTGGTCCTAAGCCGTATAGGACTTCATTGGTCATAACCAACACTTTGATTTGTGCCAGGAAACAGGCCAGTAGCCAGTAAAGCTGTCGTGACAAGTGAATCACATCCACCATATAATTGGTGCCCATCAATAATCTTAGTGCAGCGTTCTGGACCTGCAGAAGTTTCTGAACACTTTTCAAAGGCAGCCCCTACATAGGCCATATTGCAGTAGTCCAAATGAAATGTAACTAAGGCAGATGAGCCATCTCTAGGAACGGGTTTCTGTTGGCACAGTAGTCACAGCTGTGCAAACACACGAATGCCCACTGCCAAATCCAGGATCAGGCCTGAATCCAGGAGTAGGAGTACACCCAAACTGTGAATCCGAGTCTTCAAGGGGAGTGTAACCCCCTACAGCACAGGTTGAATCCCTGTTCCCCAATCGGCCTTAGTGATATCTCAGTGAAATTCACGGCTCTTGCTTACTGATCAGTCAAACTTCACAACTGAATGCAGTCGGGACTAGAATTGCTTTAGTTATGACCTTAACTTGCTACTTCAGTTTCATCAGGTGTTTTTTATTTTTAAAAAATTATATTGGTGTTTCAGAGCAAACATTCCCCCCACTTATGTGTGCAGATTCGGAAAAATATAAAATTGTGTTCAGGAGGGGGGGGCACAACTTTGTCCAACAAGGGACAAATAAAAAAAAAAATCCCACTGCTGATCCCAACCTGCAAACTCGATTTGCATTTTGAAAGGAAAACCTAGCTGTTGTGAAACAACTGAGTGAGACGGGAGGGGTGGGGGGAGGGGAGCTGTTAACAAAAATCTTAACTTTGGCTCTGAAACACATTTGTTAAATAGCCATCCTAATGGCATTATTGCAGCGAAAAACAGAGAGACTTGAAAATGCTGTATACATTATTACTCTCATTATCCACCAACTGCAAGAATGCGGCACTAAAACTAACTCAAAACACCTCAGGGAAGGTAATTGCTACTAATGGATTTGAAGTGTGTAAAATTGGGCATTATTACCCAGTCATCATATCCTTGAATCGCCGAAGCCGTAGGATATCGCCGTTGCCGGGCACGCTCAATCTCTCAGTCATGGGAGAAATATGAGAAAAGTGGCCAACTACCCTTCATTTTGCATTAGAAGGAAAAATACAACAACAAGAACAGCTCCATATTACAGCAGCCTGCTTGTGCCCCAGGGGTTTGCACAGGGCTGGCGTTTCCCTTTTCTAAATCACCATGTTCCAAGCTTCGGGGGAAACCTGCCGATGTTGCTCCAGAGTTACGTTTCTTCAGCGCAGTCACTTATTTGGGAAAACGGCACACTGCATTTTGCTCCTTGGGATCCACCCACACTTTGCATGTGTCTCTAGGGCAGCCTTTCCCAACCTGGTGCCTTCCAGAGGTGTTGGACTGCAATTCCTAACATTCCCATCATGCTGTACCTGCGGCAAAGTTTTGGAAGCCGCACCAATTGTACTTGCATGGGCACACTCTCCTTAGAGTCCCGAAGTTTTGGTCTCCTTTAACATACCCTTATGCACCAATTGGGCTCCTGGACTGAAAAGCAACCTAGAAATATTTAAATAAATATTACAATAAGATAGCTGTTGGTCAGGAGATGTTCCTTGTTATACTTCATATTGCATTTGTTAATTAGCATTGACTTGTTTTAATTGCTCTAGAGAGCAATCCTGTGGCCCCTAGACAGTGAGAAAGCAAGGCCACAAGCCTTCACATACCTGTTCTGTATGTAAGCCTCTGTATGAAGTTTGGTTCTTGCAAGTGGATTGCATGATGGGATTGGAATGATGTATGTTCCTGAATGTGAGGTAATGCTGAAACTGCTTAATTGGAATTTCTAACTGTCAAGACCCTGACCATCCAGGTCAATCTAACATTGCTAGAAGAATTATGGGCCACCTGCTGATAGGTATAATAATAATAATAAAATAATAATAATAATAATAATAATAATAATAATAATTTATTTCTTACCCGCCTCTCCGTCTGGATCGAGGCGGGGAACAACAACATGATAAAATACATAAAACTAATTAAAAACATGACAATTATTATTAAAACTGCATTAAAACATCCTAAAACATCCTAAAAACATTCTAAAAATTACACTGGATATGCCTGCCGGAAGAGAATAGTCTTTATAGCTTTCTTAAATTCTAAAAGACTGTTAAGTTGACGAGTCTCCTCCGGCAGGTCATTCCACAGTCTGGGAGCGGCAGAAGAGAAGGTCCTCTGGGTAACGGTTGTCAGCCTAGTCTTGGCCGACTGCAGTAAGTTCTTCCCAGAGGACCTGAGCGTGCGGGGCGGATTGTACGGGAGAAGGCGATCCCACAGGTAACCTGGACCCAAACCATGTAGGGCTTTAAAGGTAATGACCAACACTTTATACTTCGCCCGGAAACTAATTGGCAGCCAGTGGAGCGATTTTAAAGCTGGCGTAATATGGTCACTCCTAGATGTACCGGTGACCAACCTGGCTGCCATATTTTGAACTAGTTGAAGTTTCCGGACTAGGCACAAAGGTAGCCCTATGTACAGCGCATTGCAGAAATCGAGCCTCGAAGTTACCAGCGCGTGCACTACCATCTTTAGGTCTTCCAACTCTAGGAAGGGGCACAGCTGGCGTATCAGCCGAAGCTGATAGTAGGCACTCCTGGCCGTCGCATCTATCTGGGCTGTCATTTGGCGCGACGGATCCAGGAGCACCCCCAAGCTGCGAACACAGTCTTTCAGGGGGAGTGTAACCCCATCCAGAACCGGTTGACACACCTCCAAACCCAGGTTGCGGCCTTTGACAGCAAGCACCTCCGTCTTGTCTGGATTCAGCTTCAGTTTGTTTTTCCTCATCCAGCCCATTACCGCCTCCAAGCATTCATTCAGAGGAGACACACTATCCTTAGCAGACGCTGTTATCGAAGGCATAGAGAAATATATTTGGGTGTCATCAGCATACTGATAGCACCCCGCCCCATGCCTCCAGGTGATCTCTCCCAACGGTTTCATATAAATGTTAAACAGCATTGGGGAAAGGATGGCACCTTGCGGTACGCCACACAGCAGCTCCTTCTTTGCAGAGCAGCTATCCCCAAGCATCACCATCTGGAACCTGCCCAAGAGGTAGGACCGGAACCACTGAAGCACAGTGCCCCCGATTCCCAATCCCCTCAGGCGTTCCAGAAGGATACCATGGTCGATGGTATCGAATGCCGCTGAGAGGTCCAAAAGTACCAACAGGGACACACTCCCCCTGTCAATACCCAGGCGTAGATCATCCGCTAAGGCGACCATAGCAGTCTCAACTCCGTATCCTGCCCTGAAGCCAGTTTGAAATGGGTCTAGAAAATCAGTGTCATCCAAGACTACCTGGAGTTGAAAGGCAACCGCCCTCTCGATCACCTTGCCCAAGAATGGAAGGTTTGATACCGGTCTGTAGTTATTAAAGTCCAGGGGATCCAGGGAGGGCTTCTTTAGAAGCGGCCGTACCACCGCTTCTTTTAAACATGATGGGAAACTCCCCTGCCTGAGAGATGCATTAATAATACATTGTAATTGCGATCTAACCACATCTCCTCCCTGGACGACCAGCCATGAAGGACAGGGCTCGAGAGGGCAAGTCGTCCCCCTCACTCGTCCAAGCAGCTTGTCCACGTCCTCGGTACTCACCAACTGAAACTGATCCAGTATAATTCTACTCGCGGAGTCACTGGACACTCCATCGTCAGCCTCTGCTATAACGACAGCATCTAAGTCGGCTCTTATCCGAGAGATTTTATCTGCGAAATGATCTGTCTTTGTTTTGCTTCAGAATTTTACCAACTGCTAATTAGTTAAGATGCTGAGATGTACAAATATACCTGCTTTACACAGCCAGTTGAGAAGTTTTTTGTTTGTAAGACCCTCTCCATGCAGCTGCATTACACCCAATACAAGAGAGTTGCCTTACAAACAAAGTGGATTTTTATCCTTGACAACAGCATCTGGGAGGCCATAAGATTGTTTGGATTCCTGGCTCCAAGGTGGTAGACAGCACTCCGACCTCAGACCCTGGAGTCTGAACTCCCCTCCGCCTCGCAGCTGGTACAGAGAGATTCATGCCGGCTGCTTCTCCAAGCTCGCAAAAGCGACCTCAGAGAGGCTGGAAAGGGGATGTTTCTGTGGGTGAGACCTAGGGAAGTGGGGATATGAGCTATCCCTATCCCTCCTCAGCCTCCTTCCCTCCACAGACCCCTAGCTAGATGGGCAAAAACTCCCATCTAGCAAAAGTGCAGAGCAAGAGAAGTCCCGCTCTGCATAGGATGCTTGTCAGCCTGTGAGTTTAGAGGCTCACGAGAATCCTGATAGGATTGTGCCCTTAATTGCTATTAAATTTTGGATTTATTTTATAATTCTTTTATGGTGTGGTGGAGATGGTTTATAGACTGTGTCAGCCACCCTGAAAATCATCATCATCATCACTACATTTCTCTCTCTCTCTCCCATAATACTAGAACCCAATGGGCTCATGCCATGAAGCTGATTGGTGGGAGATTCAGGACAGGTAAAAGGAAGGACTTCTTTGCACAGTGAATAGTTATGCACTGGAATTGATTACCACAAAATATAATGATGGCCACCAATTTGGATGGCTTTAAAAAGGGTTAGACAAATTCCTGGAGGATGAGGCTATCACTGGCTTCTAGTCCTGATGGCTATTTGCTACCTCCAGTAGCAAAGGCAGTATACCTATCTACACCAGTTGTTGGAGAGCATGACCTTGCTCAGAGTGGGTGGTCAGTGGGTGGTGCTCCACCCCTCACTCTGCAGAGTCCTTTGAAAAAGTGAAGGCTGGCGTGAAGTGAAGTGAAGGCTGAACTCCTTTAGAGTTCAGTCAGAACTCTAAAGGAGCTACCCAAGGTGTTATCCAAGAACTCTAGCTCCTTTACGGTTCTGACAGATTCTGACTGAAACCCAGAGCGGATTTACCACTCCACTGAAATTGGAGGCACTAGCCTCCACTGTTTGCGAGCATGCATAAAAAACTCAAAAAGAGAAGGGGAGTCAGAGGGGAGCTTCTCTACGTGTGCCTTCTGCACAATCAGGTTGTTGTTTGTTTTGCAAATCTCTCTCATGCAGTCTGCACAACTGCACTTCTGTGTATGGTGTGGGATTTAAATCACATGTTTTAAATATTTGATACCCGAGTTTTTGTACATCGAAAAATATGATACCTCCCTCAAGGAGAGCATGTGTTGAAACTGGTGTGAGGGATGTAATCGCAGAAGCATCCTGGGCATCTATTGGATATTCTGTGTGATGTAATTAGTGTTCAGTACCAATGCTCTGCTCCGCATGTGCCCTGCATCAGTAGAGACAGCAAAACAGGCAGATGTGAAATCAGAAAACAGAGTTGTGCAGAGTTGTGTGGAGGAGGAGGAGGAGGGGTGGATGGGGGGCCAGGATTAAAGTGTTTGTGAAGCATTTTGTCAAAGTGACCATTTCTGGCATTAAAGGATATTGCAGTATTTTTGGCACCTATTGATGCCCACATTACCAGAGCACAAACAAACAATGATTCAGAAAAATGGGGTAGGCTATATGATTACCACCATCTCTCCCATTACATTTTGGGTGTACACCTAAGATCTTGTAAGTGTACTCCTGAACATATAAAATGGGAATATGACCAACGCACATGTGAAAACATGTATACCCTATGGGTATATGCATCAGGGAGCTGTGGTTGGCTGCAGCTCCCTGATGAGAATATAATTTTGCTTGCAAATAGACCCTTTCTTTTGCATACTTGCATGAACTTCGTAGTATATATTCAAACAACATATCCACAGAGAACAGAATGCCTCGAGGGTAAAGCTAAAATCCATTTTCATCACAGATTGGGTCTCAGGGCTCTAAATTCTGCCTCCAGATTCTCATTACTGTTTCTTTGCAGTACCCAAATGGCAAGTGGCCCTAAACCAAGGTCCATGGTCAAATGGGTTCCCATGGCATTAAAATTACATTGTGCATAGAAAGTTTTTACAAGCAAATCCAGTCCTTGTCCTAAATGGTGTCGGTCTAGGACGATGACAAGATGCAGACTGGTGGAAGACAAACTAGGTAGCATCAGGCAGGTCAAGGTGACAGTAGACTTAACGTATTCTGTTATTAATGCAGACTTCAGTCGTATGTAATAGCTGCTGACATATTTTTGGTGAACAAGACCAGTTGTGAATCAAGGTATGGATATTGATTTATACATAGTTCCTTTTCTTAGCCAAGCACTTTGCGGAATTGCAGTGAATACACAGATTTATGTCCATCGCAATGGCAAAAGCAAGCTCCCCCATCCAGGCCTGGGGTGAGATATAGTAATGATTCTAACATTGGCAGTAACACAGCCCAGCCTTCTTGAAAGCGAGTGTAATGGCACGCAAAAAGCAAAGGACCAGCAACTGTAGAAGTCAAAAGTGTCAACCAGGAAGCTGAGGACCGGAGAAAATATTTAATGCACAGAAACCTTCCTCACTCCCAGAATGGCACTCTAGTGGAGAATCGCCTGAAAAGGGAAGTATTGTATGTTATAGAATACTGACAATCAAACCTTGGAACACACATAAATGGCAGGCTACTCTGGCTCCCCTTCTACCACATCGGCAGAGCATCTGAATGGATGCATTTCAAGCCATCTTAAGAACGTAAGAAGAACCAGGCTGGATCATAGAATCATAAGAGTTGGAAGGGGCCATTTAGACCATAGAGTCCAACCTCCTGCTCAGTGCAGGAATCCAGTTTAAAGCATCCCTGACAGATGGCTGCCTGGTCTTTGCTTGAATATTCCCAACGACAGGGGGACACACATGCACACCAGCAATTGGTGTTGGGAATATTCCAGCCTTGTCTGCAAGTTACTGGAAGAGGGCAGTGTTACAGTTAGTTAGTTCTTGGGAATTTAGGCCACAGGACGTCTTAGGATCTCTACAGCCTACAGAGGGGTTTCCTGTGATTTGTTCCTTTTGCTTCTCCCCTTCCTTCCCCCTCCCTCTCTCTCTGACCTTCCTCCATTGCTGGGAGTAGTTGTGTTTGCTCTCTCGCTCCTACCAGTGTTATAGAACAAAAATGGACTGAACAAACTGTTCTTTGAAACTCTATTCTGAACCTGCGTATTATATGAAAGATTATATTGTGAGTAAAGCTGTCTACCTTTTCTTCACCAAAGAAGGGTGTGGTCTCCTTTTTTATCTTTGTTTGCATGTGGGACTGGTAAATGCTCATTCAGTCCTGCCTTTTGTTTTTCTCTGTTAACTGCCTATCTAACAAGAGGCATCAATACTAAATACTTCCCATTAGTTGGTACCCAGGGTCCATCTAATCCAGTATTCTTCTCACACAGTGGCCAACCAGCTGCCTATGTGAAACCCACAAGTGGGACATGAATGCAATCACACCCTCCTATCAACCAGCTTCATGGGATGACTCTGGGTTCTAGTAATATGAGAGAAGGGACAGTTCTCCTAGATCTAAAGTCGCAAATGACTCCTTGCAACTGTAGATCAAGAAAACTATAAAGCCCCCATCTTCATGTAAAATGGTGCTCTAATCAAAGGCACACGGCAAAGGTAAGTTCCACAGGTGGTGGAGGCAACAGTTCCGAGTTCTGGGGGCAAGAGGGGAGAGAGGGAGGGAGGGAGGGAGAGAGAGAGGGAGGGAGAGAGAGAGGGGGGGAGAGGGAGGGGAGGGAGGGAGGGAGGGAGGGAGGGAGGGTGTGAGCTGGGAGTCCAATGGATTCAAAGTCAGCCTTGTGGCAGGCAGGGGTAAATGGCTCACCACCATCCTGAATCAGGCCAAGACGCCTCAGCCCAATCTGTTACCATTCTGGATTTGTGCCAAAACGGGCGGAATTGGCTTACTTCAGCTCAGATTCAGGGTTTGGCTGTGAAATGCACTGCCCTAAAAATGCATATTTTGACTGGTTGTTGTTGTTGTTTGGCATATTTTCTATAACTAAATTTGTGTAAAATTCGAGAAAGTTTTTTTAAAACAATCCACAAGTCTGCACAATCAATCTGACTCAGGAGAAGCCAGTCCACTGTAGAATCTGTGGGTTAGATTCACAGAAACCTGAACTCATTTGATTTTGTTGTGGATTTCCCCAACATTCTTACGTCTGACTACACTCGACTTTAGTTTTCCTTAAAATCAAGAATCACCATCACTTTCCTCCCAAAGTTCCTGTCGTGCCTCTTTTGGCGATGGCTTATGCTTCACAACCCTCAAACCCTGAGACCTATTCATATCAGAGTCTTGTTTTGTTAGCCAACGACAGATTTCTGGCATAGCAGCTCAAGGATACAACAGATTCCGGCTTCTAAATCGGAAGGTCCCTTTTCCGCTACTTGATGTGGCAGGTGTCACACACACACAGGCGGCGTGTGATCTATTAATGTCTCACTTAGCACTGACATGATGCTACATGCTAATCTTCCCAATGCCATTAGATCCTAACCAAGTCAGGATGCGTTTTCTCCTTCCATAGCCTTTCTTGAAATGATAGCAATATGGGGAGTGGCGGTGGGGGGAGCCGGGGGGAGAGGAGCAGTTTTCAATGTTTGTCATTATTATAGGTTATATATACAGAAAGAAAAGTTAATTAAGCTTTTTAAAAAATCCATCACACATCAATGGCTGCATTTTAATGAGTACAAAAAGTTAAGGTGTTTACTGCCAATTAAAGTGGTTTTTTTAAAAAAAAAAATAAGCATTAATTAACACAGAAATTCAGAAGAAAGTTATGCCTTGTCAAAGAAAGGCCAAGGCTAGCAGTGCCCACTCCTGCAACCCATTCATATTCAGATAGTAATTACCATCAACCCTATATTTTCCATAATAATGAGAACAGCCTGTCATGTCTGTCAAACAACACACACACACACACACAAAAGTGGTGGGTTCAAAAATACCTCAACCTGAAGCAAACTTTAAAAAAAGAAAGAAAGAGGAATCCTTTAGGAGAGTTCCTCTCTTCACCAGACAAGCTGACATTAGAGGAGCAATTTAGCAGAAGCTGCCTAAACGTTGAGTCGGCAGCACATTGGTCCCCCTATTTCAGCCTTTCTCAACCTGATGCCCTCCAGATGTTTGCAACTGCAACTTCCACGATGGCTGAGCATTGGCCATGCTGGCTGGGGCTGATGGAAGTGGAAGTGTCAAAACATCTGGAGGGCATGGCCTCCTTGGTGTTGGGTACCAGCAGTGTGGTGGTAAATGCTGAAGTGTGGGTGTCTCATCACGGCAGTCCTCATAGCCATGCCCCCAAGGAGAGTCCAAAAATCCCAGATGAACACATCAAAATGCATATTAGTGTAATGCAGCTCTGGGAGTTGTACCAGGAGCAAGGCCAGACCTATACCTTGGGTTGTTCAGACAACACGCTAAGCCCTGGTTAGGCAGTTAACCTTTTTTTTGCAGCAGTTGGTTAGTGAGCATGTTTAAACCACGGTTATGTAGCCACCATGGTTAGGAATAGTTTACACGACACGTTAAGCCATTAATGTTTAGCTCAGAATGCTTAACCACTGTGGCTTAACATGCCATCTGAACAGGGTCCTTGTGTCAAATCATTACGATGCCATCATGGTAACACTGTATTCCCTCACGCGCATTTATACCTCGTCGGACACATAATGACATTTATTGTGGTATTTTGGATAAAGTGGAATAAAAAGCAGGAAATAATACAATGAATATGGTATATAGAATGTGTAATGTGCCTCAACAATTATCACTGCACTTCAATGCCACTATAAAGCAGCAGTGTAGTTCTAGCCCAGGTCTTTGTAAAGCGAATGGGTCTTAATTGCCCATTCCAGACCACTCTAAAATGAAAACAAATATAAACCGTAAAAAACACTTAATAAAACAATAAAAACTCATAAAGAAGTTTTTGTACATCGATTATAACTTCAGCAAAAGCAGTACAACCAAACACAATACAGAAAAGACAGATAATAAACAGGCTTAACATTGATCAAAACTTACACAGCTGTCTTTTGAATACAGAACCTTATTAATGATTAAAAACAACCCCACACTCTAGTTTTATTGTATTTGAGCATTATCACGCGGGTGGGGGAATCACATTTGCTTACCATCGCTTCTCCGCCTGTGTGTTTGTCCCTCATTACTTCCTCTTTCGAAAGAGGAAGTAAACAACGTGCTCATGGCCCATTCAGTGGGCCGTTTTGATCCCGCTACCTTTTCTGCACACAGCAGGAGATAGCAGCAACTTCCATCTTTAAAAATAAGTCGGACTTACTGGGGTGTTTTTTTGTCATGCGAAGAAGGCTAGCAGGGGCAGGAGGTGCGCTGGAGGCAGACGAAGTCATGAGAGGAACCCACAAAAATCCACGAGTGCCCAGTAACGAGCGTGCAATAAAACCCCTTGTCTAATGGAACTCGTGGAGTGCGTCCTTAAGAGTATGGAGAGTGTGGTACAGAGTCCCCACACACAGCTCCATGCCCAGTTGCTCAGCCCGCTACTCGCTGGGAGGAGGCAGGACCCGGGAGCGAGCAGCACACCGCCTGCAGATCTCTGAGTTGTCCCAGAACTGCGGGAAAAATCACAATAACTGCAGTGCCATTTATCCCAGGACAACTGAGAGGTCGTCCTTAGATGACCGTGGAATTAGCTGTGCGTCATTTGGACGCACAGGGACAACCTCGAGCTGACCCTGGGATACATGGCTGGTGTGGATTAGGCCTAGGAGAACACACCACTCCAACCCTGTCTTTATCCTCACAACCCTGTGAGGTAAAGTTGGAAAAAGGCTGTGAGGTAAGTTAGGCTAACCTAATTAAGCTCATTTAATAACCTTGGGCCAAGTTAGGCTAACCTGGTCCAAGGTTATCAAATTAGTTTCATGGCTGAGCATAGGGGCAGCAACAGGTTTTGGAGGGCCCTTGAGAAAGATGCCCTTAAACAGGCCTCGTTCTTCAGTGAACCTGTCTTCTCACCCCCATTGTCACTAGCTGCCATTGCTCCTCACCCTCTTTCTCAACACTGCTGTCCCTTGCTGGCTTGATGGGCACAGAGACAGTGAGCAAGTTGGCAGAGGTGTCTACTGCTCCTCCTTCTCACCTCCACTGTTGATTGGTCCAGAGCTAGAAATAGCTGATGAGGAAGAGGAGGAGCAACTCCAGTGGGCTCTTGTCAGTGGGCCGCTGCTCGGATTGGGCCTTCAGCAGGTGTCCGGCCATGTCTACCCTTGACACTGGCCTGCTTGAGGGTATGGCTATAGATTTTTCTTGACGGCATGTTCATGGGAGCTGCCATGAAAATGTGCCACTACATGACTGGGTGTGGAGAACATTTTTGCTGTGTTTCCAAAGCCTGTTTGACCAGAGACGGCAGTGGAATCAAAGAAATGTGCATATTCACCAAATGCAATGATGCCTCTTTCATGCCGCTTCTGAGTCTCTTAAAAACCCGTTGCGTGACTGCAGCATGGGATATATAGCAGCACATTAGATGCTGCTGTATATCCCGTCAGACTAGTGGTTTCTCTAGCACGGTATTGTCTGCATGGACTGGCAAGGGCTGTCCCAGACCTTGGAAAGTGTTTTTTCCCCAGACAAATATTCAGATGGCTGAGAACAGAAACAAACATGCATTGTCCCAGTGCAGGCAGGTGGCTCTGAGGTCATTGCAGTGGTGGATCCGCTCCGGGTTTCAGTCAGAACCAGTCAGAACTTTAAAGGAGCTATCCAATGTCAGTGGGGCGGTGGATCCACTCCAGGTTTCAGTCAGAACTATAAAGAAGCTATCCAAGGTGCTTCACCCCACTTACATCAGAGTCACCAGCCTCCACTGCATTGTCCTGAACTGATTATTTACAATAAGTTTCAAATCACTTGCCTCTGCAGATGTCCAGGTGTCACGACCTTTAAGTGAAAGATTTAGTTCCATACATTTCTGCACAGAGTGTTGTGGATGGCCCTTGTTTCCAACACAAAACTCTGGCATGTCCGTACAGTATTTCTGAAATGTTGATGTGGCAACTGTAGCTGCATATTGCCAACACTATCTGCAGACTCTCATTTCCTGGAAAATTTTAAAGTAAGTGTACCAACAGCAATTTGAGCAGAGGCAGCTTAGGAGCAGGGATTTCCTGCCTCAACTCGCTGGTGTCCCACCCTCAGTGCCTGTGTGTTAGTGGGGCAAAGATAATGTTTCATCTCACATTAAATGCATACGAATGGTGACAATTGAACTACATGCTGCTTGCTTGGTGATCACACTCTACTCCTGATGAGCCTAAGAGAGCAATCCTATGGATTGCTTGGTTTCCTGGCTCCAAGGTCAGGGATGAGGCTCTGACCTCAGACACAGAAAACTGTGATCCCCCTCCCTCCCTTTCATAGCCTGTTTGGAGAGGACTGTGCTGGCTATATCCCTGCACTTGGAAAATGGAGCGCGGAGACAGGGAAAAGTGGGCGCTGCCATGGGCGAGGAGGTGCTGGGGTACACCGTTTCCTATGGCTGTCCCAGACTCCTTTTCTCCCCCTCTAAGGTGCCACTGCTAGATGGGTGAAATTCCCCATCTAGCAAAAATGCAGGGCAGCTGGATTGGATAGTCAGCAGCCCCCGAGTTTGGAGGCTGCCGACTATCCATATAGGATTGTGCTCTTAATGTGCTGTTTTTGGTAAGGGATGTGTGGAAATCAAACCAAACAAAGACAAATTAAGTGCTAACATGACTTGGAAGGAGGACTGAGTCTCAAAGCTGGCAGGATGTCCGGCCTCCGTTTAAGCTGTAAACATTATGCGGTGCTGGCATAATGTTTCTCCTGTGTCTCTCTTCATGTAAGCCAGCATGTCCTGAATCCTTGATATTTTAAAGAAATAATTATAAAAGATTTCTATTCTGGCAGATTGTGCCTAAGCTGGCTCACAATCGGGGCCGGCATCGGAAGTAGGCATGGTTGGGCACTTGCTGAGGGCCCACACTCCAGCAGGGGTCCATTGACAAGAGCCCCCTGGAGTTGCTCATCCTCTTCACCATTGTGACCTGCTTGGGCCAGATAACAATGGTGGGGAAAAGGAAGAGCAGCAGGTGCCCCTGCCTACTTACTCACTAGCTCTCTACTTGTCAACCATGTAAGTGGTAACAATGATGAGAAAGACAATAAGGAGCAACAGCATCTGGTGGCAATGGTGGTAGACTCCCTGCGGGAGTAGCCCATGGAGGTGTCATGCCCAAGCACCTTCAAAAATCTGGTCCTGGCATAGCTCACAATAGACTAAAAAAGGGGTGGGGGAACTGTGATTCTCCAGATGTTTTAGACTACAACTCCCATCATTCATTCAGCATAGCTCTTCTTAAGTTCTTTCCATGATTCTAATCGAACAGGGGGAGAATGTTTTAAGTGGTTCTCAGATACGTATTGGAAGGGGCCTCTGGAGAAGACCTCTTCTGTGACTGTGCCTACACTCTGAGTCTCACTATGACCACAGTGCAAATGGCCTTTGATTTGCACAAAGTGTTTTTGATCTGCCTGGTATTGGCTGATTGAACCCTTTCCTTTGGTGTTATTAATGTATAGCTGCTCTATATGTAATTGTTTACATTTCTTTTTGTTTGACACTCTGTGATATTTTAAGTCTTTAAGCTGTTAGCTCTTTGGATTTTTATCTGTTATTCTTTTCTTAGATATTGTTGCTTATATCCCCCCTTTTTTAATGGTCTTAATCATTAGCAGTGTGGATTGGGATTTTGAAAGGCATGGTAGAAATATTTTAAATAAATAAGCACTGTTAGCATTGCCTTCTAGTGGAGACCCCTTTTTTTATCCTGGGCAAGAAGCATCTTGGTTGGACTGTAAACATTCTTCCCATCACCACAGCCAAACGAAAGCCATGGAGGTGTTCATTTGGCCAAAGTGGTATCTCCTTTCTGCAGAACATTCAGTGTGTGTGTACATGAACATAACATGAGCAGTGAGCCTCCTGGGACTTTCATTCAACCTTCTCTTTAGGATCACCCTTCCCTCTCTCACAAAACTGGCCATTGAAAAGCACTGGTTGACTAACCTCTGTGATATCACTAAGTCACTGTGTGGATAGTGTCATTATAAAGTTTAATCACTAGGTGGCCCCAGACTTCATTTGCTTCTGTTCTGTTCTCAAGAAATATAATACATTTCTTGCCCAGCTTCCTGGTTCGCGTTTCTAAGACCTACAAAACACAGCTGAAACAAAGTACCTGAAAGGCAGAAGTGGGTAGAGTGACCATATAAAAAGGATGACAGGGCTCTTATATCTTTAACAGTTGTATTGAAGGGGGAATTTCAGTAGGTGTCATTTGTATGCCTGCAGCACCTGGTGAAATTCCTTCTTCATCACAACAGTTAAAGCTGCAGGAACTATACTAGAGTGATCAGATACAATAGAGGGCAGGGCTCCTGCAGCTTTAACTGTTGTGACAAAGAGAGAATTTCAGCAGGTGCTGCATGCCTACGAACTACACCTGCTGAAATTCCCTTTTCTTTACAACTGTTACAGATACAGGAGCCTTGTTCTCCTTTTCGTATGGTCACCCTAGTGGGCAACCTATGCCTCTTGGCCTAATTCCAAGAGCTCTCTGCAAATGAGCAGTTCAGACCTCTGACAAAAGCAATATCTCCCCCACCCTCTGTGCAACCTAATGTGTGGGAAGGAAGAGGGGAGAGAAATGGACACAAAGAGAAATGGGACTTCAGAGAACGAGAGAGAGAGAGAAAGAGAGGCCATTACTCTACCTATTTTTGGCTCTTGCCTCTCTCTCCACTGACTTCAGCCCTGCCTACTGCCAACATGCGGACCCCAACAGATTATTCATGAAGGAATGATGCCCATGGAAGAAGAAAGGCTCCCAGCCCCTGCCAAAGGGTATGCAGGGATTTTTAGCTACCAGGATTCTTTTGACCAGCTGACATCTCTGGTCAAAAGATTTCTGGGAGGAATGCTGGAAACCTAAAGCTCCTGCTAGTCAGGGAAGACACAGGACTACATGGCTCAATGCTTTGACCTTATGTTCATGGGTGAAACTATGAGAAACAGTTGCTTGGCTAGTTAGTTTCTTTACAATTATCATCTGTATGAAGTTGTTTGTTTGTTTATTATGTTTATATCCTCTTGCAAGGAACCCAAGACAGCTTACATGGTCCTCCTCCTCTCCACTTAATCCTCGCAACAACCCTGTGAGGTAGGTTAGGCTGAGAATCAGTGAGTGGTCCACTGTCACTCCTTGAGCTTCATGGCTGAGTGGGGACTAGATCCCCGTTCTCCCAAGTCCCAGTTCAACACTCTAACTACTGTAGCATCACACTTTGACCTTCTTAACTAAGTTGTGTGTGTCTCTGTTGTTAAGTCATCCAGTTGTTGGGGGGGTTGACACACACATCAGCTTTGATACTTGGCAGTCTCCATGCTGTCTGTTTGAGATAAGCTAATAGGAGTAGCGGACGTCCCCTTTAGGAGTTCCACCCACTACGGCCTTCGGGGCACACGTGAGCCTTTTGTGTGTTTTGGTTTAGCTTTTCTGGCACGGGGCACGGAATCTCTGGACTGTCTCGTGGCCATAATTCCGGGGAAGGCTTTCTGACCTTTCCTGCCGTTTCAGAGCAGCTTCAGTCACAATGCCAGCATGCTCTGTCCCTCCCTCCCTCCCTCCCTCCCTCCCTCTCATTCTTGTTCTCTCTCTCGTTCTCTCTCTCTCTCTCTCTCTCTCAGTCACATTGTTGGCACAGTCCTTGGAAATGTAGTATCTAAAATTAAAGATTTGTATCCGTTTTGGAAAATCTGAACTGACCTTTGTCACTCAGATGAGGAGAGGGTGGTTACGAGGAAAGACTTGGCTCTACCCAGGGCAATTAGGAAAAATACAGTTTGGAGCCGGCAGCAGCAGCTTCTTGCATGGAGGCCTTTTGTGAATATGAGTTAAGGGTTTAAAACCTTGAAACAAGCTGTTTTTATTAACCATGTCATTGTTTTTATTTTACCCTATTTGGATTCCATCCTTCTTCCAAGGAGCCCGGAGCAGCACACATGAAATAACCCCATTTCATCTTCATTACAATGGAGTGGTCATGTCTCTTCTTTTACAGAAGTCCACTCCAGGTCTGATATGAAGATAAAAGTACCACCAAGAACTGGCCTTGAAGTTGCCAATCAACAGCACCAGGACATCAGACTGAACAGGCAGGCATACAGATCGCCTGATCACAATATTCCACACTATGGTAGCTCAGTGGTAGAGAACCTGCTTTGCCTGCAGAATATCCCAGGTTCGATCCCAGATATCTCAGGTAGGTCTAGAAAAACTCCTACCTGGAGTGCCGCTGCCATTCAGTGTCAACAATACTGGGCTTCAGTGAACCAATGGTCTGGTTCAGTATATGGCAGCTACTTATGTTCCTATGTTCTCATAGTGAGATGTACTGCATTTCTATTTAATTCATAATAATTATTTGCAGATTTGCATCTATCTATCAGCATCTGGAAATTTCATGCCAATTGGCATCAACTTTTGTCCTCTATTTTGGTAGTCCATGTCCTCTTTTTTGGCCATTCATAAGGGGCCACCATGATGCTGGGCAACAATAGAACGAACACATCTCTCACACAGGTCTTGTAAAACAAACTCATCTTCCCTTCCTCAACATGCTGCCAACCACTACAAACATGTCCCACAGAAGTCCTTGCTATCCCATTGTTGAGAGAAACTCTTTAGACAGGCAAGACTTGAATAAAGTGGAAAGAAAGAAAGAAAAACCCTCCTACAATTTTTTTTTAAAAAAAGAAACCAACAGGAATGATATTACTGATTTGTGCCATGAAAACAGGTGACATTCATTTCTTGACACTTTTTCGTAAGCACCTTGTTAAGTTCAAGGGAAAAGTTTATTTCATCCAACAAAGAGATTGCCTTCATTACAAACATGTCATCCCTGTCTGAAGATATGGACGAGCTGCGTTTATAGCTGCATTCTTTCCCCCCCTTTTTTTTGTATTATTATTTTTATTATTCTTAATATTCCGCTTTTCAGTAAAAATGTCACCTGTCTAAAGCAAGCTGTTATCATGTGTTTTGCAAGCCAAACACATGGCCTCTAAGGAGAGAATTTCATCTCTATGCTTTAAGCTATTTGTGTTTCTCTTTCAAGGAGCTCCATGCCTTAAGGCACCTGAAAAGCAGTAACAGCACAAGAAAGTACGGCTGCACAAGATGCTTCGGGACGGGACATTCAGTGGAGCAAGAACAGGGGAAGCATCAGATGGTCGTTGCCTTACCTTGTAACGTGCATCTTTAATGCATGGCATTCTCCCCTCCCCCATCTCATCCCACTCTTTCTTTGTTCCCTCAGTTGGGACCACATTCTCAAAGAATCAATGCGCCTAACAGCGAAATAAGCCACATGACAGGCTCAAGAGCAGCCAGCACAACTGTCTGCGAAGCCTGCCAATGAGCCAGATGCCGCCACATATTGGCATCTGGGGTCTGGAATAGCAACCATGCTCTCTCCAGTTTGGCTGGGGATTCTGATCCCAACTGCTGAAGGAGACAAAAGAGAGAAAGAGAGCGAGAAAGAGGAAAAGAGGGGAGGGAGGGAGAAGGTGAAAAGGAGAAATCACCTGAAGATAATTTCAAGGGGAGGAGTTTGAACTTATAAGAGCCACCATCCGCTCCTCATTTATCTATAATACCTATAAATGCATATGAGAAAGCAGAAACAGAGTGCCAAACAGAGCGTTCTTCGGAGATCAGCGGTACTCACTCCTTGCATCTAATCTTTACAAGATGCATGCACTCTGAGATGAGCGCATGAGCATCCCCTGCTGGTCTCCATGTGGCACCAAGAGAGATCCTGGCATGTGGTTCCCTCTTGCAACTGTTGGCTACCATCCTAATCCATGCTAACTCCAGGTTTTAGAGGGCCCTCAGGCCACGCACCCTCAAATGAGACCCCTCCCTCAGTGAGTCTCTGCCTTCTCCCCACCATTGTCCACAGCTGCTCTTGTTCCTCATCAACTTGCTCATCACTGCTTCTTTGACAAGCAGAGAGACAGGAAGCAGGTAAGGTCGTGGCATCTAGTGCTTCCTGTTCTCACCACCACCATTGTCTGGGCCAAAGCAAGAGGCAGGTGAGCAAGCAGGCCTCAATGGTAAAGAGCAGGAGAAGGTTCAGGGGGGCTGTTGTCCGTGGGACCCTGCTGGGAAGTGGCCCTTAGCAGGTAGCCAACTATGTCTACCCTTAACACCTGCCCTGATCCTAAACCAGGGAGGAAATAAGCCCCACTGAGCTCAGGAAGACATATTCTCAGTAAACATGTCTAGCATTGCAAGTCTTCTTGTGATTTGGGGGGGGGGGGGTGTCAGTGGAATAGTTTCTTTGTGATGCCCTCGATCCAAACGGTGAGCAGTGCATCCAAAGGCGTTGTAAGGCACAAAACTCTCTGGATTGCATGGGAGAGCAAACCCAGTAAAGACTGCGCAAAACACTTTGCAAAACACTTTAAAAGTGCTATACAAATGATCAGCAGAAGCAGCAAAAGGTTCAGAGTGGCTGCTTCCTGCCCTTGCGGTACGAAACCTTTGCTGAACAAAACGATGAATGCAACAGTCTCCTGCATATTAGTGCCTATAATTCAATTAATTTGCCTTTCCATCATATTTGGGGAAGGGAATTGCCCAGAAGTTCGCACAGTGCCAAGGCAAGACTATCCAGAAATACGCCGCTTATTAACCCCCAGTCAAATTAGAAAGAGCTTTTGCATTGCTGGTTTTTTGAAAGAGCCTCTGACCATCACGACATCTGTTGTTTTCTTGGCCGGCCCTCCCCTAATTCAGTTTTAGGCTTCCCTAGCCAGATCATTTGCCAGCTGGCCAGTGTGGTTTACTTCCCCCAGAAGGGCTTTTCCCAGATCAGCCAACCCTAGGATCTTGGGTTTACAGCTGCAAGAAGAATCAGGGTGACAGCCCCCTCCTCTCCATCTTTCTGCTAGTGCCCAACACAAGGCTAGATCCACCCTCCAGCAGGAGAGCTCTAATCCTCATTGAGCACTTGGCTGGCCAAGAAGATGGAGGTAGAGCTGCCTTTGGAGAATTATTGCCCGTGGTCCCCAACAGCTGGAGCACTGCCTTAAGCTGTCACCCATCCACAGAAGCTTGGGAGCATTATCTCTTCTATGCTCGTGTTAGTCCTTGTTAGCCCAGCAGCAAGGACACATGGCGTTATTCTGCACAGAATAATGCAATAGCTTCACCACTGCTATTGCCGCCATTATTATTAGCTATCTAGCGATCATCTATCTATAAAATGTCCAACTGGGAGATGCCCTTGTGGGAGTTTACAATCATTTAAAAAGCAGAATAGCGATAAAACAATAAGAAAAGCAATATACACAACAATGAAAATATCAAAGTATTAAAACATTTTTTTAAAATTAAAAATTGTAATCAGAGCGACAGATTAAAGATTAACATCTGCTGGCAGAGGACAATCTTAACCTGAAAGAGGAAGATCTTAACATAGACAGTGAAGATGCCAAGTGGATCTCCACAGACAGGAGATCACTACAGAGAAGTGTCTTTCCCTGGTAGCGACCTGTTGCACCAGCCCAGTGAAAAAGGTGGGATATTAATAATAATAATAATAATAATGATAATAATAATAATAATAATGATAACGATAATAATAATAACAAGAACAACAATAAGGGTGGTGGCATAAAGAGAGCTTCCGAAGATTATCTTAGCAATTGGGCAGGAACAGGTGGGTAAAGGTATTTCTTCAAGTCTACCTTAATGATTCCCCTTGGTTCTTGGAGAACGGTGTGGGTTCCTGTTTTGTTCCATGTTAAGAGCTTTCCATGGTTTGCAGATCAAAAAAGCTGTGCTACAGAAAGCATCCTTGGTTAATACTAGGGTTGTCCATCACTGCGAAATCTGCTTGACAGAATTCCACCGCATCCCTGATTCAGTTTGGATTTGTGGACTTAGCCGCAGGTTTTTTCCAGATCTCCAGGAACTTTTTGCATAATTGTGGCAAGCTGTCATTTGTGCTAATAGAAATTTGCACAAGCTGCAGCTGAGATTTGCATAAATTGCGACTGAAATTGGGGTAATTTGAGCAAATTGCTGCCAAAATCCAGCTGTTACTCAGAACCTTTTTCAATGTTGATGCCGAAAGTTTTGGATTCAATCCCTAGCAACTCCAAGGAGGGTGCCTGAAACCTCAAAGAGACCCTGCCAGTCAGTGTTTACAATATTTGGCTACATAAACCAACTATTATTATTATTATTATTATTATTATTATTATTATTATTTCTGTACTGCCCCATAGCTGAAGCTTTCTGGATGGTTTACAAAAAATTATAAGGCAGCTTCCTCTGTTCCAGAATTGGTTTAGGGACATATCTATTAAAGTAGGACATCTAAGAGCAGGTTTCCATAGGGCTTTGCAAAGCCACAAAAAGCTTGAAGTGAGCGTTGGCTTAGCCCTAGCTCATCTCCACTGCAGTCAGGAATGACCCTTGCTCTGGTGTGGACCATTCTGCATCATGACTGGCCAGGAGACATTTATTTGAGTTTGTCAGCAAGCACCAAACAAGGAGAAGGAGACCCCCTAGAACAAGGCAACATGTGGCCCCTGCCCACCCACCCCGACTCTAAATTTGCTGCGAGAGGCAGCCAAACATGTGGAGATTTCTCATTAAAGCAATGCACAGAGGGAGTGCGCATCTTATTTTGAAGCTGCATTGGACTCCCGGAAACCTCCTGAGAGCAAAATTTTACTTCCAAGCAAAGCATACGCTTGCTGCGCACATTGTTTTAAAAGATGCCACTTTCCCCACACTGCTGTGCTGTCACTAATTTGGGCAGCAAATTGGTGACAAGGCAGCATTGCCTCACCCTATCAGGTAGGTGCTGCCTATAGGGTGAGGCAGTGCTGCCCCCTGATCCAGAGGTTGCCAGCATGGTGTGTCTTATGTTCTTATGTTGTAGGGCAGCCTTCCCCTACCTGATGTCCTCCAGATGTTTTGGACTTCAACTCCCATCAGTTCCAGTTGGGAGTTGTAGTTCAAAGCATCTGGAAGGCACCAGGCCGGGGAAGGCTCATGTTGGGGTTTTAGGTATTAAAAGACATAGAACTCCGAGAAGTGTGTGATAAGATTTGAATTGATTTTATTTTTATCTCAGCTCTTGTTTGTTTGCTTGCTTGCTTCGATCAGCATGGTGTGTGCTTGGGAATTGTGAGAAAATGAGCATTAAACGCTTCTCATTGAGATTACAGGCATGTCCTGATTAAATGCTCCCTACCTTCTCCTTAACAGCAGGAACCCACTGATATTGTGACTTCTTCATATACAGCCTAGATGGCAATGAGAGCAAATAAGCGCTCGCTTTATTACTTCAATCGCTGCCATAAATCTTACCAAAGAGGAAGTTGCTGTTTCTTCAGCTTCCCATTTGGTGTCCTTCAGAAAACAAATGGCACCACAGGCACAAGAACCTGCAGCCGTTCTGTTTCCCATCCTCTTGCATCTTGTTTAGTCTAGATCTCTTATTTATCAAAGGGCTTGTGTTGAGCAAACCAAGCCTCCTGTGTTGTGAAGTCTGCCTCCCAGAATCTCTTTGCATGGAGATTTTGAAGCAGGGGTGGGCAGCTACTGGAGGGAGCCGTTTTCATTCACCAGGCTCCTGCTGCAGGGTGCATTTCACAAGGTGCCATGCAGTCAGGTGCCACAAAACGGGGGGAGGGGGTTGGAGTTCAAAAATGGCCAGTCTGCCACTAACATTTGGCAGCAAACTGCTCCATAATCACTACAGAGAACGAAAGGGTCCATCTAGTCCAGCATTCTGTTTACACAGTGGCCAATGAACTGTCCATGGGAAACCCACAAGCAGGACATGAGTGCAGCTGCACCCTCCTGCCCATCACATGAGCATCCTGCCTCTGATACTGGAGGTAGCATAGAGCCATCAAGACTTGTAGCTATTGATAGCCTTCTCCTCTAGGAATTTATCGAATCCTCCTTTAAAGCCATCCAAGGGTGCCTCTACAAGAGCAATTTAAAGCTCTTTCAAAGCACATTACCGATTTTACCTCCACATGAACGGAGCGCAAATCGGGGGTTGAGGCGCTTTTTCTGTCCAATTATGCGCATTATCAAATGCGCGTTAAATAGCAAGTTTTAATTTACCACGGGAGTTAAAGCACCTTATGACCATGTAAACAAGCGATTCTCCACATTAAACACCTCTAAAGCGCATTCCATACAACCGGTAATGCGCTTCAATGCCTCCCATGTATAGGGATTAGGCGAAAAGCGATTGCGAGAAGATGCACATAATCGGACAACCGGGTGTCAAATCAAATTCTTGTAGAGGGGATCCAACTTGGTGGCCATCGGTACATCATGAGGTAGTGAATTCCATAACTTGTGAAGAAGTCCTTCCTTTTACCTGTCCTGAATCTCCCACCAGTCAGCTTCTTGGGATGTCCAGGGGTTCTAGTATTATGAGAGAGGAAGAAAAATGTCTCCCTATCCACTTTCTCCACACAATTTAAGCCTAAGCCACACCAAGCAGGATATTGCACTATGAAAGTGGTATATAAAAGGCAGGAGCCACACCAAGCAGGATATAGCGCTATGAAAGCGGCATATGGTAGGTGTCAATAATTGTAGACTGACCATATGAAAAGGGGGACAGGGCTCATGTAACTTTAACAGTTGTAGAGAAAAGGGAATTTCAGCCAATAAAGCAGTAAACTTTCATAGTGCAATATCCTGCCTGGTGTGGATTAGGCCTTAGCCTTTTTCATTTCATTTCAGTTACTACATTTATATACCACCCAACAGCTGAAGCTTTCTGGGCGGCTTACAAAATGCAAGTTTACAGCAGAAATATCACAAAAAAATATTCAATACTAAACAACAGTATCACAATAATGCTAAAAAAAATACTAAATACAAGTTTACAGCAAAACAGAACAGATGAGGAAGAAAAAAACTTGGTTGGAATAACATTTCTCCCCCCACCCCGAAGCAGCACCTCCCAAACTTCAGCTCCAGCCTTGCTTTTAAAGTCTCCAGGGGGGCGGGGTAGAGGAGCAAGTGAAATAGCTCACTCTTGATGGCACAGCATCTCTCCCCCTGAAACAGCACTCTGTAGTGGCTATGAGGAACTCAAAGGACCAAACGTAGTTTGCCAACAAGCTAAATTTGGCTGTTTGGACACTCCATAGCCCACTTTGGACACATTTTTAAAAAATGTTTTAATTTGAAGGAGGCACCAGGAGATAGCAGAGTGCAATGGGGAAGTTCTCCCCCCTGTTTTTTGAGCATTTCGATTTACAGCCTTTCTTCAGTGGTTCCCCCAGTCTAGGGTAGGCTGACCAGATAAAATCCAGGTCAGGGCTCATGTAACTTTAACAGTTGTAGAGAAAAGGGAATTTCAGCCAGTGTCATTTGTATGCAATTAGCCCCTGGTGAAATTCCCTCATCACAACAGTTAAAGGTGTAGGCACTATACTAGAGTGACCATATACAAAAGAAGGCAGGGCCCCTGCACCTTTAACTGTTGTGATGAAGAGGGAATTTCACCAGGACCTAATTGCATACAAATGGCACTGGTTGAAATTCCCTTTTCTCTACAACTGTTAAAGTTACATGAGCCCTGACCTGGATTTTATCTGGTCACCCTAGTCTAGGGTGACCATATGAAAAGGAGGACAGGGCTCTTGTATCTTTAACAGTTGTATAGAAAGGGGCATTTCAGCAGGTGTCACTTCTATGCATGCAGCACCTGGTGAAATTCCCTCTTCATCACAAGAGTTAAAGCTGCAGGAGCCCTGCCTAGTGTGACCAGATACAAAAGAAATTCCCTTTTCTATACAACTGTTAAAGATACAGGAGGCCTGCTCTCCTTTTCATATGGTCAGCCTACCCCAGTCCTTAAAGGTTTTTCTTCTACAAGACATTTCATACTTCTGCAAACTTTGGGTTTTCCTTGAGCCTGCTAATACCACCTCCATATGGGTGGATGATTCAATTTTGGCTGCATGAGGATCCGCAGTCAGAGAATGAGTGTGCTATTATTATATATAGGGTGACCAACTGTCAGGATTTCCCCGGATTTGTCCTGGTTTTTGTTCTATCCTGGGTGTCAGGGGGGATTTTCTGTAATTTTCTATAATGTCCTGGAAAGACAAGCTTTCCCCTTTAAGACCACATTAGCATGGTTGGAGGGAATGACGAGCTTTCTGGAGGTGGGTTATTTCCCTCCCACTGCTCCAATCAGGACCTTACAGGGGAAAGTATGTCATTTCTGGATGTTATAGAAAAGGACCCGATTGGAGCAGTGGAGGGTGGGAATGACACACTTTCCCCTCCTCCACTCCAATTGGGGCCTTTAAAGCAGTGGGGGTGAATGACATGCTTTCCAGAGGCTCCGGAAAGCCACTTTCCCACCCCCCACCCCACTGAGGGTCCTCTTTTTTGGTTTCCCAAATGTGGTCATCCTAATTATATAGGATTGTGTTCCTGGTTTATTATGTGAAATAAATCGTACCATTAAGGCATGTACTCATTATTTGCAGAATTACACCTAAACAAAATGCTCAGGAACACATTATTACATCACTTTTGAAAAAATCCCACCCCTCCTCTGAAGAACTCAGGGTGGTGTATACTGTCCCCCGGAACACATTATCACAGGTATTCAGCAAAGTCTTTTAACAGTGCAATCTGAGCTTAATATCTAAAAAGAAAAGTATTCACACTGAGAACTACCAGGGATGATACACTCTTATTGTTCTCCTAACTCCAAACATGTAATAGTTGTAGGTACTCCGAAAGAAGCAATCTGCACATGCTGAAGCACCATCTTTATTATTGCACTATTGCCATTAATAATCATTACCTTGATATATTCTAAAAATGGGTTCCAAAGGCTAAGGTGTAGCTACAATGGCAAGTAACTACTTCAACAGACTGTTGTGAATATATATATATATATATATATATAGTTAAAAGTTCTGTATAGATTCAATTCTCAACCCTTTTTTTAAGTCAGTGTAGACGTATTGTTGCCATCCCAGGTGGCTTGTGAAATAAAACCTATGGTTACGACCTGCCAGGAGCATTTGTTGCAGGAGTCCATTGAAGCTGAAGTTTTATCCCACCCGATGATTTAATATGTACTATAATGTCATTACATCTGGTTCAGGGCCTTTTCTGCTGTAGCCCCAGAATTTTGAAATGCCTTCTTGTGGGAGGCCTGTATGGCTCCCTCTCCATCATCCTTCCACAAGCAGGTTAAAACTTTATTTTACAGTTGTGCTCCAAGAAGTTGCATTTGCTGTTGACTCTCTGGAGAACCCACCAGCTCACCAGAGCAGATATTGGGGGAACACTGAGAACTGTGGGGCAGCTCTATTCCACCAGTGTCCATTCTACCGGTTGACAGACAATATTGATAAAAACCCTTGGGCTGCAATGCTGGGCCAGATCTACACCAAGCAGGATAAAACACTTTGAAAACATTTTGAAAACTGTATGGAGTGCGCCATGGGCCCCAACAGTTGTCAAAACTGTTATAAAATGTTTTAAAGCAGTAGTGTAGATCCTGCCCTGGACTCAACATGGGTCCCCTCTACAAGATTTCGGTTTGATGCCCAGTTGGCCGATTATGCGCATCTTCTCCCAATCACTTTTACGCCTAATCCCTATACACGGGAGGCTGTGAAGCGCATTACTGGTTGTATGAAACACACTTTAAAGTTGTTTACGTGCGGAGAATCGCTTGTTTACATGGTCATAAGGCGCTTTAACTCCCGCGGTAAATTAAAACTCACTATTTAACGTGCATTCAATAATGCGCATAATCAGACAGAAAAAGCACCTCAACCCCTGATTTGCGCTCCGTTCATGTGAAGGTAAAATCAGTAATGCGCTTTGAAAGAGCTTTAAATCGCTCTTGTAGAGGAGTAAGTCTCATCAAGCCTAATGTAACTTACTTCTGAGTAAACATGTATGGGCTTCCACTGTCGTTCTTTTTGTTTTAATCATGTATTCTGTTTTGATTCTATCTTTGCTTTTTATTATTTGATTGTCATTGTTTTGTATCATACACACTACTTTGGAAACTGATCTTTTAAGGTGTTAAACAAATCTTTTATATAAAATGAGTTATGGAAGGGGGGGGGGGGGAAACCATGTTCTGAACAGCCAACAAACATCTACTGTAATGAGGCAAAAGACCAATAATAAAGAGCATATATGTTTACAATATTGCCCTAGGGATAGTCGCCTTCAAAATCAGATCCTCTTCCAAAGCCACAATGAGGGCACTGCTGGAAGGAAGCTCTGTATTTCTCTCAGCTTCAGAAATTTCCTCACCTCTCAATCATCACAGGAAGTTGTTGCGGCAGTTTACCTGAGGGAGTTCCTGTTATGTAGCCATGGAATGGTTTTGTCCAAATGGAGTTTTGGAGAATGATCTAATGTTGGATAGCCCTCCATGGTAGCAATTCTATTGGTGACCTGGTTGCAGCCTACAGTCCCGTGTTTTTATCACAAGGTGTGTGTGAGGGGGGAAGGAGGTTAAACAGGAGCAGAAAAATTTCAAAAGGAAAGCAAAAAGAGCTTCCAGATTTCCTTTGGTTAAATGAAGCCTCTTCCTTTTCCATTTTATGTTAGTATCCAAGTCTGATGTCTAACAGATGTAGCCTGTTCAGATGCACTTGGGGGACGGCCCATAAAAAAAGGAAGGTTAACACATGAACAGCAACAGTTGTTGAAAAACCTGAAAACTGCTTTACCAAAGGAATTTGCCCTTTGCTCTCCGGATAAAGCTGAGGGAAAGAAAGAGCAGGCAAGAGATACTAAATACATAATTGTGTACAAGCAGCTCAGCGAACGCTACAAACATTTGGTTGGATTAACTTATGTTTGGCGCTGGCCATATTCCTTTAGGCTGACCATATGAAAAGGAGGATAGGGCTTCTGTAACTTTAAGAGTTGTAGAGAAAAGAGAATTTCAGCCAGTGTCATTTGTATGCAATTAGTTCCTGGTGAAATTCCCTCTTCATCACAACTGTTAAAGTTGCAGGGGCCCTGCCTTCTTTTGTATATGGTCACTCTAGTATAGTGCCTGCACCTTTAACTGTTGTGATGAAGAGGGAATTTCACCAGGAACTAATTGCATACAAATGACCCTGGCTGAAATTCCCTTTTCTCTACAACTGTTAAAGTTACAGGAGCCCTGTCCTCCTTTTCATATAGTCAGCCTACCTTTGCATTTAGAAAACACAGAATACAGAAGTCTCCAGCTTGTGGAGCAGCTAAATATTTCTGCTCTGCTTTCATATGCTGTGAGGTGTCCACTTTATCCATCTTGCTGGAGATGCTTCCCTGGCAAACAAAAGTAAGCAGTATCTTTCCTTGCTGTGGCTCTTCTTGAACTTCAGGGACTTGCCTTTTGTTTTACAAAGCAGGCTTCCAATCTGTATGGCTGGAGAGAGAAGTTTGAAGCTGTGGTGACAGCAAGTCTTACTCCTCCTGTCCTGTAACCCTAAAGGCGTAATTCTTTGCACATTTTGTGGGATGTAAGACATGTTGAGCTCAGTGGGTAAACATGCAGAAGACCAGTTTGAAAGACTATTCAGAGGCTGCAGCCAATGCAGAGCCCCAACCTTTTGCAGTCAGTGAGCACATCTGGAAATTCTAGAGTGTTGTGGATGTTCTCACAAAATGGCTGCCATGGTGGTGATTGGAGGGGAAGGAGGCTTGCCCATTCATAAAATGGCTACTATGGTGGGCATACTCAGTCTCAAAACATAGGGTGACCAGATAACATCCAGGTCAGGGCTCATGTACCTTTAACAGTTGTAGAGAAAAGGGAATTTCAGCCAGTGTCATTTGTATGCAATTAGTCCCTGGTGAAATTCCCTCTTCATCACACCAGTTCAAGTTGCAGGGCCCCTGCCTTCTTTTGTATATGGTCACTCTAGTATAGTGCCTGCAACTTTAACTGGTGTGATGAAGAGGGTATTTCACCAGGAACTAACTGCATACAAATGACACTGGCTGAAATTCCCTTTTCTCTACAACTGTTAAAGTTACATGAGCCCTGACCTGGATTTTATCTGGTCAGCCTACAAAACACTCATTTCCCAGAAGGCAAAACACTCATTTCCCAAAAGGGAGGCTAAAGGACACATAATTTGTCTAAGAACCTAAAGAATAAGGCAAATGACAAGGCTGGGGTCCAAAACAGAAAAGGACTCTTTTGAACCCAAATAAGGACAGTGCTTCAGGGCAGCTTCTTTGCAACGTTCCTGCTTGCCAGTTAAAAATATTTTTTTTCTTAAAAGAAACGTAAGGAATAAACTAAAAAGCAGGAGGCAGGAAGCCTGGTGGGTGCCAAGAGAAGTGTCAACAGGCACAATGGTTCCCACAGGCAGCCACCTTCTGGCTTGCAACGACAATCCTCTCAGCGACAGCTAGATGGCAAACACAGTGGCTGGATGGGCTCTTGCAAGAGCCATGATCACTTCTTCCAGCTGTGTGGCTCTCCAGAGAGCAGATACAGTAGCAGTGGTAAGGGGAAGAGTTGGGTGCGACAAGGGAAGTGAGGTGTATGATGAGGGAAGAGGGTGTGAGGCAGGTAAGTAGGTGGGGGCGTTACAGCTGGCCGAAGACATTTTGCTGACTGAAGCAAAGCAGCAAATAGTGCCCCCCCATTCAACCTAGCTGAATTATTTTGGTACACTTGGCCACAAAGCCATAAACACTTCTCCCCCCTCCAATAGAAATACAGTAACAACAAAGTAAATAACTAGCGATTTGCTGCCCTTTTATGATACCCAAAGTTTGCTGCCTGAGGTGATTGCCTGACTCTGCCTCATGATGGGGCCGGCCTGGTGAGGAAGGGGGGCAGCACATGTGCTCTCACACCTCCAATGGCAAGGGAGCTTGCACTGGGCCAGCACCAATCTATGGCTCACATGTTTTTTACATGCAAAAGGTCCCAGGCTTGATCCTCAGCATCTCCAGATAGGGCAGGAAAAACTCTTGCCTGATACCCTAGAGAGCTTCCGCCAGTCAATGGTGACAATATGGACTAGATGGTCTGACTCAGCCTAAGGCAGCTTCCGATGTCCCAGGTGCTGTCCTGGGATCCAACGGTTTTCAGAGTGCATCAAGTGCTCTCAAGAAACCTTAAATGGCTTGGGCTTATGAGAAAGAGAGTGAGAGAGATTCCCAGTGTTTTACAGTGAACTGAATGATGTGTCTCTGAACCAAATACCAAGAAGCAGGGTACAGATTGACATGTTCCTGGTGACAGCTCCTAGTTCAGAAACTCCTGTCCTTCAAAGCATCTCTCAGATGCAATGTGCAAGAATATGTGAGCAGCAATTTTATATCCGAATACTGTGAAAAGTCACCTTAAAATGTTGTCTTCAAACTCCCACAGCAGTTACAAATAAAAAATCTCTTTATTTTTTATGTAAATATCAACTTTGGGTGCCTGATCTCCCCCACAAACTCCGATCCATCCCCCCTCCCCAAAATAAAAATAAAATAAAATTGGAGCCTGCAGTATCATCTTTCTTTGTTTCTCCACTTGGCAATGTCAAGTACCAATGGCACAACTTCCATGTTTCTAATCGACTAGGATAGTCATTGGTTGGCATAATGCATCCCAAAAACTTCTTGGCAAGTCCATTGGAAAAGTAAAACAGTTTTCAAGAAAAGCACAGCCACCCCCACCCCTCACCCAGTTGTAGACGTCATATGCATTTCAGCTGGCGGCTTGCCTATGACACGCGCAACAGAATTCAAATTGTGTAGCACTACTGCTAGTGGAAGGTCTCCAAATGTGCCTCTTGATGGAGCAATTTAATATAGTCCCTGCCAAAATCTGACCACATTTATTTGGAGGCTCTCTCCTCCTTAGGAGGGATTCACCATGGTTAAAGCACAGACACAAACTGACTGGTTGTTTCTGAAAGAAGAAACAGAGCGGCAGTGAAATCGCGTAGCAGACATAATGACATTTTCAGAACTAAGGGTCTATCCACACATGCATATTATAAAATCATGCGGAGTTCTTGAGTGATACAATTTCACTTTGCAGGTAGGATCCTGCATAGTTGAATATTTGCCATGTAAACAAAAGGTAAGACTAATAATAATAATAATAATAATAATAATAATAATAATAATCTAACACCACTACTGCCTGCCCCACAGAAAACTAGGAAGTCAGGGAGAAGTTTGGGCTAGAAGCGCCTTCTCATAAATGCTAGCTTTCCATACCCAGGGAGTTTTTGACCCAGGAATGCATCCAAACATCCAAAGTCCCTATCTGCAATCTAAGATGGTACAGGCTCAAAAACTCTGCACAACTTGATTTATCTGCCTGTGCAGATCACACCTAAAATGTCCTATAGAGAAATGTGACAGTTAAAAAAAGATCATTTAGATCCATACATTTATGCAGTAACTTATTACCTTGGTCCATGTTAAATTACTAAACCAATTCCTGTCTTGTAGTGACATAAAAGATAAAATTCACTTGAGGTTAAAGAGTTAGTGCTTTAAAACAAACATTGCCAACCAGCAAGTACAAGATAACAATAGCTGGATTGCCCTCTTCCACCTTCTGGTAGACGATATGCAATCATTTTGAAGTTACATTACATGATACTATTGAGATAGCTTTCTGTTCTCTCCCCCCACCCCCACCCCAACATGGAGATGATACATATCACATGTCAAGTTTTGCAGAAGCACCATGGTATTTTATTTAGCATATGTGTTAATAAGTTATTCTTCTTCTCTCCATTCCTCAAACCTCTTATAAAACACCAGCTGTGTCTCGCTTAGGAAAGAAGTATATTGACACTATTAAAAGGGGAACTATTTTCAGCTGGAATATACAATAGGCGCTGGCATATACGATGAGGAGTTTCGCATGTTCATCATCACTTTTTTTTAAAAAAAACCTAAACACAAGGAGTGCATTCCTGCTTACACATGATTCCCCATTAGGGCCAGAACAAGATGTGATAGTAATTGCAGGGTTAAGCCCCCAAAATGTCACTCCTGTATTGAGTTCCCCCTTTTCATGCACTCTCCATCCCCACCCCAAGTAGTTGCCAATAATGTAAAATGGGGGTGAGGAAAAGTATGAGATGATGATGATGCCACATGTTTCCCAAACACAACAAGAGAGGGTTTGGTGTCACAGCTTATGCCAGCCTAAAAAGGAGTGCTGCATTCAGTGCCTAGTAGTGTAGACCACACAGTTTCGTCTCGTCATTGATTCTGGTTGAAACGGTCCACTTTTTGGTGTTATGGTTCCAATCCCCAGCTTTATTTATCCTGCCCTGAGAGATCCGAAAGTCTTGACAACGGCAGCAAGCCAAGGAAGGGATCTGTCAGAAGTCCTAAGCATGGCCAGAGGGCTTGCAGGAGCCTTTCACTTAGATATCTCCGCCCAATTAATGGGGGCAAAAAAGGGATGGGATTTGATGTCCTCAACTCCAGCGATTCCAGCGCCGAGACGCTCCAGAGAATTGAACTGCAAAAGCTTAAGACGAAATACAGTTAGTATGAAGTACAGTTTAGGGAACGAAGCAACACAGCAAACATGCCAGGCTGGACTGGGTATAGCATGTCAGCGCAGAGGATTGTACTCTCTGTAGCTACATCCCAGGGATGAATACCTAAATTTCAGTAGCATGTATTGCACTTACATTTCCCCCCAGCTGCTATGAGGACTGCAGCTAAGCTCAGAGAGAATAGGGAAGGCTGAGGTGGTGGCAGATGACATCAGCATCAAAATATCCTGGTCCTTTGATGCTGCAAGCCCTGGCTCTATTATACCGCTGGATATATAGACCTTCTGAAGAGTACCTATGGCTACATCAACAGCCATAGGAACATCCAGGAAGCTTACAGAGCTTCAAACTATTATGTGCCTTCACAACACAACAATTATGTGCTTAGAAAGTAGTTGCATATTTGTCAATGATTACAGCAGGGATTGAGAGCCTCAGGCCCAGGGACCCAATCCAGCCACCTGGGGTCCCAATCTGGCTCTCTGGAGTTCCCCAGGTAGCCACACACCCCTCATAAGAACATAAGATAAGCCATGATGGATCAAACCAAAGGTCCAGCATTCTAGTCCAGCATTGTGTTTACACAGTGGCCAACTTGCTGCCCACGGGAAACCCACAAGTAGGACATGAGTACCACAGCAATTGGTGTACATAGGCATACTGCCTCTGATTATGAAGGCAGCATATAGGACTAGTAGCCAATGACAACCTGACCCCCCATGCATATATCTAATCCCCTTTTAAAGTTATCCAAATTGGTGGCCATCACTACCCCTGGTGGTGGCAAATCCCATAGTTTAACTACGCACTGTGTGAAGAATGAGAAATAGAGAATCTGCATAGCTAAGAGTCACTAGTTCCATTTTGAGAATTTAATCTTTTGAATTGATTGTTGAGCTAAGGGCTATAATTATGGTTTCTATTTTTTCCCACTGATGAAGACCTGTCAGGTCAAAACACATTTGGGTTTGGATATTTTGCATCAGTCTAGTCTTTTTGAAAACCGGTACTGTCACTATGTTTGTATGCAAAATGGTGGACTGATAATTCGTTGCTCTTTTATAATTTTATATGATGTACCACTTATTTTTAAAATTCCTTTTAAACTTTGTATGTTATATTAGTCGTTGTATTAAAATTTGTTTCATCATGGTTACATTTTTTTGTTCTTAAAATCTTCCTTACTCCTATTTTGCTTCTCCCTTGCAGGAAGGTAAATGCACCTTCCTGTAGATGAAACCCATTGTCCCTCAATTTAATCTGTCCTCAGAACAGATTAAATTATTGTTCTATTTTTTACATATCTTTTCAAATATTTGAAAATTGCCAGAACATCCTATTTTCACTTTCGTTTGCTGCAGGTAATGCACATAAGTTTATTCTGCCCTCCCAATTCTTCTTTGAACCCTTTCCCAACTTGCCAGACCCTGGAGGGGCACTGTATTTATGTTAAGAGTAATGCGACATGGCTGTCACTTTACGAATCTTATGCCCTTAGAAAGTAATATACATGTGCTATTACATTCCGGCCAGGGTGGTTAGGATAGTAACAGATATGTGCTGGAAGTATAATGAATGGTAGCGGGACATTTGTCCACATATTGTGATACTGTAATCTGGCTGTGGGATATTGGAAGAAGGTAATAACTGCATCAAAAAAATTACAGACTATGAGTTTACAATTAATCCCAACAACTATACTTGTGGGTGATATTAAAGATCCAATCCCTAGAGGTTTAGTGGTGATGTTGAGTTATATGTTAATAGCTACAAGGAACCTCTTAGCAAAAGCTTGGTGAACAGCATATATACCATCTCTGGTACTGCAGAAAAAGAAGATTTGGACTGTGGTGGTGATGAATAAAATAACACTTTATACGTTGCTATGGGAGGGAAGAATGAACAAACCTGGATATCGTTTATCAGTCATTGGAATAGGGTTAGGCCAAGTGACGTGTAGTAGCTGTAGATATACTATATGTGTGTTAAGGTGAAGTGTTGAAATTGGTTTGAATGGCTCTTTGGGGAAACAAAATAAAAACAATGGACTAAAAAAAAGAATTCAGTATGGGAGAGCCATTGTAGTGTAGTGGCTAGAGTGTTAGACTGGGAGTCGGGAGATCCAGGTCCTAGCCCCCACTTGGCCATGGAAGCCCACTGGGTGACTTTGGGTCAGTCACAGACTCTCAGCCCAACCTACCTCACAGGGTTGTTGTTGTGAGGATTATGTACATAGCCTTGGATTCCTTGGAGGACAAAAGATGGGCTATAAATGTTAATTATTATTATTATAATAATAATTCCATGTTCCTGGCTGGCAAAACTAGACACTATTTCAGGAAAATCTCTAAAGTATATATTACCCACATGCCTGCCAGTGCAACTTGCACCCATTTAATCTCAGGCAGCCATTGGCAGATAGCCCCTCAGCTGTCAGTCAAGACCCTCCTGATTAGATGACATAAAAGAGCCTTCCCCAACGTGGTGCCCTCCAGATGTTTTAGATTTCAATTCCCATCCAGTCTGAGCCAATATGACTCACGGTCAGGAATTCTGGCAGTTGTAGTCCAAAACATCTGGGCAGGATCTACACTACTGCTTAAATATGGTTTATAACAGTAGTGACAACTGTTGGGGCCCAGGACACACTCAATATACAGTTTTCAAACCATTTTCAAAGTGTCATATCCTGCTTGGTGTAGATCTGGCCCTGGAGGGCACCAGGTTGGGGAAGGATGCATAAAACACGGACCTTTTGCCCCAATGCCTTTATTACCTGCTGAACATCTCTAGGGGCTCCAGGGAATGTCAAAGTAACCCTGACTTGTGTACTTGTGACGTTTGACTGCTTAGTATACATTTAAGTTGACGAGTAAGCAACTTAATTTTCTGTTTACTTGTGCACACCCACGGCTTTTCTCCTATTTCTTCTTTATAGTCTTCTTTAATAAATGTGATTCATTTGGAAATCTGGGCTGTACTATATCTCTATATCACAGAAGGGAATGAAGTCCCCCTGCCTGATCTACATTTGCCCACTGTTACCTCCCAAATCCTTAACTGGATTGCTACTTCCTAGCCAGTCATTCCTTATCTAATAGTTGTGCAGCCCTTCTCCTTTCTAGTGTGGGGCATCTGATCTTTGCCCTTCTCAAGCTTCACTTTGCCCAACCCTCTGGTTCATAAGGCCATTTCAAACACCCTGTGGCCACAGACCCAGGTCTGGCACCAGGTGAATACCCACAGCCCATCCTGATTGCTTGATGATGAATGTACCTGGTACGGCTCCAGTATTAGTCAACATGCGCTGGCTGCATGCATTTCAAACAACTCTGGTTTATTCCTAACTAACTAAATAAATAAATGTAATATGTGAAGAGGCCCAAGAAACCTTTAAAAACTTGGAACTCTCAAACAAAATGTAAAGAAAATGGAGCAACTGATTGCTCACATTATTAAAACTAAGCTGCATTGGAAAATTGACAATATATTCAGGGGAAAAAGGGGGCTATATATATGTAGAAAGTGAAGCAGACTCTTCATATCTGCAGATTCTGAGGGAGAATGATTGCTTGAAAGGGAGCAACCAGCAAAGAGGCATGAAAATATTTACCAAGGATAAAGGAGCAGAAGTTTACATTTTGCCAATCTTATGAGACTGTCGCACTCTAAATAAACAGATCAAAAGAATAATTTCATTTCTGTATTTCATCTAAAAGACTCCCTACATCCGATTGTCATTTAGGAGTACTCTGTATTCTCTGGGGCACGGGTCTTCAAATGCATACACCCAATAAATCAAAGTGAGAAATTTCCCCACCAAATGTATTCATTTGCACATCTTAAGTTGACTCCGCCACTTAAAATCTCTCTAAACCTCACCTGGTAAAGATAACTCGGATAGCAAAACAAGCCCTTCCTTTGTGAATATACATGAGCTGAGTAGATAAGGAGTCACAGACACTGTCACTCTGCCGTCCTCTGGAAAAAGGTAACGCATGGCAGCAGGTGGGAAAGTTAAGTGCAAAGAAATTTATGTTCTGAAGGCTTTTTCCCCTTTGCAAGAGAGGAACTTTAATCTCGGAAAGGCAACTGCAGAATAAATTGCAGCTGATCTACATGGATAGAAAACACGCTGGCTATCAGTGCTAGCTTGGGACAAGAACTGGAGAAGACTTTGTAGATAGAATGCTGATTAAGACAGCCTTAAAAACTTTGTCTAAATCTTGAGTCCATCACCAATAAATAAGAATGCTTCTGAGTTACAGAGTACCTACTTGGCTAGATGGGGGGGAAATCATTTGCAAAATAATAATAATAATAATAATAATAATAATAATAATAATAATAATGAGGTCATTTGGAAACAGTGTCACAGGACACATTTGGCAGGGCTCGGCATGCTGTTCCTCTCTTAGCCGTTCTGCGATGGGCTGACCCAAGCAACCTCGGTGAGGGGGTGGAAGAGGAAAATCACAATGACAAATGACCAGCTATGCCAAGAGCCCCTTTTTCCTTTTCCTGCCAAAGCTTCCTCCAAAAATGAATGGTAGTTTCCTTGGATAGACACACAGCAGAAGGTTGATTTACTAGCCAAACGGAGCAGACCCCTTCCACTGAAGAGTCAGCCACGTGCAGTCCAGGGCTGGAACACTTCCTTTCGGACATGGGCGGCTTTGAACTTAGGGAGGAGGGAAACGGCAAATGGCCTGGCTAAAAGGTCTCAGAGGAGTGGAGTGTCGCTACGTGTTGCTTTCATCGAGGTCTCAAAGATGCCAGTGTAAAATTCCACTTATTTTCAACCTCTTCTATGAGATGAAGTAATGGATGAAGTTTTCAATCCGGATAGCACATGATTGAATATAAACTATTACTCTCACTCTGGTATAATGGATAGGCCTTTAGACTTGGATCACCCATAGCAGAGGGCTCTCTTGAAGGCCAAGCTCAGCAAATCACTGGACTTCTGCTGTAAATTTGGACCCTGAATATATTCCCGTGACCACAGCTATAAAGATCTCTTATACTCTGTCTTTTGTAATTTTCCCACTTGTTTCCAGCATGAATCACCTTTAAAAAGATTAAGAAGCAATCTCGCATCCATCCACTTTTACCTGCTTATAAAATTGGACCATAAACGTTTGGCCCTTTGCAACTGCATGCATTTTTATGACTATCTGACTTTTGTAGATCACCCCAATTCTTTACTACCATCCAAACTTGGAAAGAATAGATGCAGTTCTATGTCATTCTCATAATGTGCTGAACGAAGATGGAGAACTTTTACAGTGGGAAGATGCGGCTACTAGGAACTCCACCTGGCCCACCCTCAGACCTCGGACTACATGTTCAGATTCAAAATCATGAAAAGCTCCCTGATATATTTCAAATACCTCTAAGGATTCCTGACAGAAGATGGGAAATAGCTCCCTCCTTAAGTATAGGGGCAAAACTAGATGTGATGTTATTCGTGTAATTTGTAATTGCATATGCATTTTTTAAAGTACATAGCAGTTGTGGAGGGGTAGGGGCCTGGGAGGCTCCCCCATGTTTGCTATTTCCATCGGGACAGAAGTTCCCATTGGCTTCTGAACTGGCTTATATGAAAATATGATTCTCAGAAAAATGGTGGTTGACCAGGGGTCTACACCAGGGGTGGGCAACTTGTGGTCCTCCAGATGTTATGGCCTACAACTTCAATCAGCCCTAGCTGGAGTTGCAGGCCAAAACATCTGCATGGCAACAGCTTGTCCACTCCTGGACTATACTCTTGAACCAGGATCTCCGACAGACTACCATGTATGTACACATGCCATGTATACACTCCCCAGGAACGTACCTGCTGAAGAAGTGACCTTGCCTCCTCTGAGATGTGATCTGGCATGTTCAGACAGGTGTGGGTATTTATTCCTGCTGGGTGGCACTCCATCAGGGTCTAGGGCAAACCAATAAGAAAGGTGATATACTGTTCAGGTATATAATGATGTAAAAGGAGGCTAACGTATGTTACTATCCTTGTTAGTCTAGAGCTGGGCTGCTGAACCTTTTTCAGCCCAGGGGCAAAACTCCATTTCAAAGAAGCCCGTGGGGGCCACATTCCAGTGGTGGGTGGGGCTGAAGGCAAAAGGGGTGGGGCCCACACACCCAAATACAAGCATACTTTAGCTTAAAGTTCTTACTGCCTGTAACTAAGCCTTAGGGGAAGTGTTCCAACCTTTCAGAATGGGGCTGCCAGAGGGGAGGGAGACCGCACAAACACTAGGAAAGAAGGTGAGGCCAGGGGGAGGGGGTAATCGCAGAGGGTCAGATTGGGACCTCAAGTGGCTGGATATGGTTCCCATGCCTAAGGTTTCGTATTCCTGGGTGAAAGTTTTGTTTTGAAGCTAGTGATTAGGATCAGAACACATGTGTATGTGCCTACAAAGCAACTGGCTGTGGAAGCCTGATCTGCTGAATGTGCATCATCCATGCTCGGCATCTCACTGAACAGCCCGAGACGGACAAGATCATGCCCCATTCATAAGAAAGTCTAACATTACAAACTATACAGATTTGTACGCTGAACCAGGAGGTCATTATGAAATTAAGAAAACAGCAAGAAACCAAAGCACCTTCCCCTGACCAAACACTGATGTCGTAGATACCAGTTTGCCCTACACACCAAACTAGAAAACCTTTGGCCGTTCATACAGGACAAGTGTCTCCTTCGCCTTTGAAGGATGTGCAAGGGAGGCAGGAAGAGGGGGCAGGGAAGTGGGACCCTCACATCCAACAAAGAGCAGCTGCCTGCCCACCTATCCAGGTGAGGTACCCACCCCCACCCTCTGGGGAGAGGCGGAAGACTGGTGGGGGGACAGGGAGGGGAAAGGAAGGAATCTGGCTCATTTTGCATGTTGTACGTTCCTGCATCTAGCCAAACAAGCACACAAAGTAGCTTTCAAAGCCAAATTCCTGATTATTGCCACTGTACATCTTGCCTTTATCTGTTCCAGGCCTTCCTGGAGTTCTACAAGCCCCCCCCCCCCCAGCAAAAGAGTTAATATAAAAATGTAACAGGCCTCCTACATCAGATCAAGTTTTTGAGTGCCATTTTGGGTAGAATTGCGGGATACAAACCAAATAAATAAACAAACATAAATAAGATCAGCATACTGTTTCATCAACAGTCAGGCCCACACACCAGTTAACCCCTAATTCCCCTCCATCCCCAGCAACTTGCATTCATTGTTACATATGCGTGGCTCTGTTGCATTTTCAAAGGCTTTGTCCTGGGAGAGACATCTTGCACTTTTAATCTTATCAAAAAGATCTATCTTGTATTGCTCTTTTGCCCTAAGTGTGCATGTGTTTGTATGTGTCTATACACGGATCCACACAGCAAGATGATGCAACAACATCATTTGCTCTGAATGCCTTCTCCTGCTGAAGAGTTCTGTACGATATGGAAGTTTGCTTCCTGTACTACTGTTACTCTAGAAGAAGCTATGGTGGATTTTCTCCAGGTTTCCAATACCCGCCATGTCTCTTTTGGCTAAATATGGTCAGCATCTTACCTTCCCGGTAAGGAGTTCAAAAAGAAGGGCACCCAGACTCCACCAGTCGCAGGCCTCCGTTTCTTCAAAGACAACGCCAACTTCTAAATAAAGGACATTCACAATTAAAATTCAAAGGTCAGGTACAACTTCAACCTTGTATTTACAGGGAAACTCTAAGGCTGATGGAGCGTATCTCAAGTTATTAAGCCCTTTAGCCACTCCTACTGCAGGCTGCTTTTCCCTCCCAGCATAGCCACACATCATTAAAGGCAAAATAATTTGCATTTCCATTTGGAAGATCAAAAGGCTTTAATATTTCTTCTCCCCGAACACACTCACAATGTCACCCCCGCCCCCAAATTAACTATGGGAACAAATCTCATTGAGTCAAATCTCCATGGCAAAGCAATTTGAACAGAAATGCATTCCCCCTGTCATAATTGGGACAGGGTATATGCCCCTAGAGCAGGGGTGGGCAACTCACAGCCCATGAGTAACAAGTGGTCCCCTCCACTCCTCAGTGCTTCCCCCATTGTCCCCAAAATGTCAGGCGGGGGAGAAAACAATTACCCTGTTCAGACAACATGCTAACCCATGGTGGTTAAGCATTTTGAGCTAAACATTACGTCTTAGCATGTCATGTGAACCATGACAGTGTGTGGCATGAACTATGGTGGCTACATAACCATAATTTAAACACACTTACTATTCTAACCAATAGGCCCAATGGGAGTTTGCCACTGAAATTCAGTTTGAAACAAGCTAAATTTGTCCTTAGTAAGGCTTTAGTAATATACTGATGGTTTTTTTTAATGATGTTGATGTGTTTTTGCCCATCCTGAGATTTTAGGATGGCACAGGCTACCCATCAAAGAAAACAATAAAATTAAATCTCATGGGTTTTTAGTGGGGTTGCCAGAGGATTCAGGTCAATTGTGGAATCTGGGAATGATTGTGAGTGGAATTGGAGCATATTTTCTGGGGGAACATACCAGGATCTCCAATGTTTACATAGTCTAGGCAATCAGTTGTAGTGCTTTACCAAAATAAAGGATTATGTCTGCACAGGGCTAATATGGGGGATGCTCTGGGCATGCAATGGGGAATACCTGCCCAAAGAGACGCCAACACAGAAGCAAATGGGGAAGTCCTTCTTCACTGAAGCTCCCCCATGCACGAGCTAGACAAGAGCTACTGTCTGCTGCAACTTCCAGCTGTTTTGTTCCAAGAAACCACAGGTCTAACTAGGTTAACGTCACCCTTGAATGCTTTCAGACTAGAAATGCCTAGGAGTTCTGCTTTACTCAGAAGCTTCCTTATATACATTTCTAAAAAACATCACCACCAGCAGGGACTGGTAATTCATGAAAAGGGAAGAGGTGTATGCAGATGCAAGTATCTGTATACAAATAGCTACTGAACAGAGTTTCTAAAGCCCCAAAGCCATTGCTAACCTTTTACAAAACAGTTAAGCTGACTAAGGATGCAATCCTCAGCACATCTACTTGGGAGCAAGTAGGGATGGCCTAGTGGTGCTCATTGGATTTCCCTAGAGCCCTCAGCTCACCTTGCATTTGTGAGCCGAGCCATGGACTTTTCCCTGAAATCCAGGAACTTAAATCGGGTTTTTCCTAAAATCACCATTTCCCCAACATGGCACCCACAGGTGCCATTTGCACAAACTGGATCCCCAACATGGTGCCCGCAGGAGCCATTTGCACAAATTTTTGCAGGAAATTTCTCAAATCTGCATAATGTGCTCAAATTATGTATGCAATTTGCTCAAAGAAACAAAATTTAAATTAAAGAAATTCCACCAGCTGGCACAACTCGTTGCGCACCGAGCCAGGCCAGATGACAGGAGATGGAATCGAATCCAGGAGCCAAGCAGATGAGCTCCATCCCACAACCGTGTTCCTCTGACATGCCTAGGAGCAAGTCCCGTTAAAGACAGACAGTGCTGACTCCAGGTTCTGGAGGGCCCTTGAGCAAGACACCATCAATGGGCCCCCTCCCCAGTGAATCTCCCTCCTCACCACCATGGTCACCAGCTGCTATTGCTCCTCATCCTTTTCCTCATCATTGCTCCCTCCTGCTTGCTTGACAGGCAGAGAGCCGGTGAACAATCAAGCAGTGGCACCCACTGCTCGTCCTTCTCACCACCACTGTTATCTGGGGCCCTTTCCACACCGGCCTTTTTCCCCGGGGTCATCCTTGGGTGCTCCCTGTGCATCCAAATGACGCGTAGGGACTCCCGGGGGCAGGAGGACGGGTGTGGTTTTTCCCATGGATAAAGAAACCCTGGGAAAACCCAAGTTCTGCAGCAGTCCCGGGGCCATCCCAAGACCGTGGGAGGTGTGAGCGCCCATCCCGCCTGGTGCCTGCTTGCTCACGAGCAGGCAGGGTACCAGAAATGGGCACGGAGCCACACCACACAGCTCCATGCCCATCAGGGGAGGGGGTGGCAGCAATTTCGCCACCCCTGTGATGGCAAGGAGGGGGTTTGGGGTCCGATTTTGGGGGGATTTTTTTAATTATGTTTTTCACTGGAGCGCAATTGCGCTCCCTGCTCCGGATTTTTTTTTTAAAAAAATGGCAGGCGCAATGTCCCTGTTTCCTTCCGGGATGTTGCGCTTCCTGTTTGCACTAAGGCACTTTCTACACCATGGGGCGTAGCGGGCCAGAGGGGTGGCAAATCCAGAAGTAGCCACTTCTGGGTTTGTCGTGATGAATTCACATCACCAGTGCAACAACCGTGGCTGCTCCCACAGAGAAGAGCACATGAGCGCTCCAGTGATCCATGCGCAATCTGGCCCCCCTCCCCCTGCCACCCTGGGGATGGCGATTTTGCTATCCCCCTCTCCTGATGGCCACGGAGCCGCGCAGTGCGGCTCTGTGGCCATCTGTGCTACTACTAGCACAGCAGCACCGGGGCAGCTGGCCACATTCTTCTGCAGTCCCGGGAACTTCCTTGTTCCCTCTACACCTCTAGGTGTAGAAAGGCCTCAAATCAGAGCAAAAGGTAGGTGAAGAAGCAACTTGCAATGGTGAAGATGAGGAAGAGTTCCAGGGTGAGTGGGGGTTTTTTTGTCAGAGGGCATCAGCTGGGGTGTGGGCCATTGGCAGGTGTCCAACCATGGCTACCCTTGACAGTGGACCTGAAGCCGGACATGGATAGGATTGCTCTATAAGAGGCTGCTCCTGTGCTTTTTTTACTTGGTAAAAGCCCCATGAATCTTTACTTCCAAGCAATTCTGCATAGAATTGTAGCCTTAAGAGATTTTAGATGCTTTCACCAAATGACTTTTTACTCTTCATCTCCCACCCACCACCCCATATCTCCATTCTTGCTGATTTGCCTTTCAGAGCCGTCCATTTCAGCTTTCAGAATTAAAGGAAGATATTTGAATTAAACTAGAACACTGCAGGTAAACATTTGCCATATATTCTCCCTTCTTTTCAAAGGATCACATAATTTCCCCTGCAACCTACTGATAGTAACAGGCTCAGTAGATCACATCAATAAGGCCACCATTACTCTCAGTGATGCCCCACAGGAGGGGAAAAAATAGAAAACTATAGATTGTGAAGTGCTTTTGAGTGATATACACAGTCCAACCAGCTAATGTAATTCTATACGGCGGAAAAGGTTCCCCCCACCAATAAAAAACTTGAATATTGCAGTAGATGAAAAAACCCAATACCAGTTCATAGTAATGAAGCTATTTCATTCACATCAGGGGAGTCATTTACACAATAAACAACAGCGACCTATAAGCCCAAGTGAAGAAGTTCCTTTGTTTTTTCTCCTATCGCTGTGATTCTTTCTAACGGGACTCCGCATTAGGTAGTGGGGGTGGCATATGCAGGGGTCATTCAGAGACGAACTTGGGAATATTTGGATTTGGATCAATTAGGAACATAGGAAGCTGCCATTTGTATGAAGTCAGACCATTGGTCCATCTAGCTCAGCATTGCTTGCACTGAGTGGGAGCAGGTCTCCAATGTCCAGCAAGATTCTTTCCTAGCCCTATCTGGAGAAGCCAGGGATTGAACCTGGGACCTCCTCCATGCAAAGCAGATGTTCTACCACTGAGCTACAGAGCTTCCTCAACCAATTTTAGCATCGTCCCTGTTACGAGCGTCCTATTTATTTTTATTTACTTGCTACCCACCTTTTCGTCTAAGGAGCCCAAGGCGATGTACATTATCCTCCTCCTCTCCATTTTATCCTCACAATGACCCTGTGAGGTAGATTAGGCTGAAAGTCAGAACCATCCCAAAGTCACCCTATGGGCTTCATGGTCAAGTGGGGACTTGAACCTGGGTCTCCCAAACCCCAGTCTAACACTCTAACCACAATGGATCTCACACTGGTATTTATATTGTGCATTATTTCAAGTAAGTTGATGTGGCATCCCCCAGGCACCACTAGTTGCTCATTTACCTTGTACAGCAGTGCTTCATTGACACACACACACATACATATATATATGTGTGTGTGTGTGTGTGTGTGTGTGAACACAGGCACACAAGCATGTGCACACACATACACACATACAGACAGAGTATGTACCAGACCAATCCTCTATCGAGAATTAGACTGTGGCCCTTTCCACACCAGGCTGTTTGCCTGGGATGGCCCCAGGCTGATCCCTGTGCGCCGATAGTGTGTATTATGTACTTCTGGGATCGCCCTCCCTCCCTCCCTCCCTAAACATCCCTGACTCTCCTAACTGACAGATAATTTCTGAGGTCTGTGCCTTTCCCGACCCTGTTCTCAGAACAAGCTGGGGATTGAACTCTGAATCTTCTGCACATGACAAAAATGTGGCACTCCAGCTCCCATCAGTCCTAGCCAGCATGACCAAAAGTCAGGGATGATGGGAGCTATAATCTGGAGGAACACCAATTCCCCAGCAGTTGTAGGCTTTTGTCAAACCATCAGTGACACAAACCCATTTGGCCCCCAAACTAGGACATCAGCAAAATTTTGCAAGTTGTTTTTCACGTAAGAACCAGATTGGATATAAAACCAAAGTGGGTATATTCTGATGAACAAGCCTTTACAGATCTTACTTCTGCACTCATTTCTTCTCTGCCTCCTGCCCTAATTTTGTTTTAGTTCATTCCAGATCCCTTGCTAGCTATCCTTGATCCATGAACTGCCAACCTGGAGCTCTTCCTCAGCCTTGATTCTGTATTGATTAGCACTTTACACCATCCTGACATCATGGTGAGCTGGGCCAGGAATTCTCCTGATCCCAAAACCTCTTTGGACTTTGTTTCCAATAAGCTGCACATCTTCAAGCTCCTCCCTGATCAGGCACACTGGACAAACACTTCTACAACTTTGTTTTAAGTCACAACATTAACCACTGAGAGGTTTACAGCAACACTTGGTTTGTACATCCGCAGTCCTTTTATTTTGAGTTTTAAAAAAGAAGCAGGGCACTTCTGACAACGTCAATGAAAGCCTGAAATATAGGAAGCATTACATTTGAAAGCATACCGGCATCCACGTTCTGCTTTGAAAAAGAAAAAGGAAATCTCATGTGCTCTAAGACAGAGATTAACAGCAGTAGAAGGGATCCTTCTTTTTCTTCCTGTTAGCTAATGCAAGATGGATTTTAAAACTTCCTCTAAAGCTATCTGGCAAATAAAAAGGACAAAGTTGTGTAGTACAGTGTTATCAAAGATGATAAACATTCACTCCCGGCCTGCCTTTCTGCCACTTCCAGTTATGTAGGAGAACAACACTCGTGTCTTGCAGCCTAATGCAAGTGACAATTTTGAGAATTATGGCTTCATTGGTAAATGCGGACTGGACTTTGTTCCTGATGCTTTGGTAAAGCAAGTGATTTGTTGGGTATGTCAGTCAACACTATTTTTAAAAATAAAGTGCTTACATTCATTTGCTCATCCAATGAGAGCACGGTGTGGGAACAGGTAGACTGAAGGTCAAAAAATCCAAACCAACATTTGTGAGGCTCCGATGCTCACCTCTCAGAGCTTCCCTCTTCATTTTTGTGGAGGGCCGACTCTGTACACACAGAGCGACTCCCTTCATTGAAGCTCTATGTGACCTTGGGTCTCTGGATTGAAGCTCAATATTTCTTCCGCCCTGCTAGCCACCCTCCCGCCTGTAACAGAACCCAATGTTTCTTGGAACAGACTATGCAAATAAAATTCCCCTTTTCTACTGTTCCTTTTTCTCTGAAATGTCAAAATATGCTAGCTGAAATCACTTGTGTTAACAACACAGGGCACAATGAAGGTTTGTTGCTCAGCAGCAACAAGCCCTAAAATAATTTATAGCAACAGCGTTCTTCAAGAGCTTTCAAAAGCACCACCAGTCAAGGACAAAAGAGATCTAAGCTGATCAGATGGGTTGATCCATAAACACATGGGTCGTCAATGCTCAACCTTCCCCTGGAATGCATGCCCTCTGTCCTGGGAGCCGTATCCCATCATTCTTCATCGATAGAGACAGTCAGTGGATATTTAGCAGTGAGAGAAAAGCATTTTTGCATACATTCAGGTGCACTTATCTCCAGCTAACTGGCAACTGCAGAAAAGAAGTCTCAGCTAAAGCTGGAGATATTGATGATTCATAGGACAGGGGTAGGTAATCCGGTGAAAACTATAACTAGTATCAGCCTTGGCCAGCGTAGACAATGGTCCAGGACTGTGGGTGCTGTAGTATAAAATATCTGGAGGGTCCCAGGTTGCCTACCTGATAGAAGAGATATGGAGAAGAATCATAGCTAAGCAGTAAAGCAGAAGTTTTGCATGCAGAGGGTCCCAGGTTTAACCAAGTTATCTCGAATTGAAGGGTCAGGTAGCAGACACTAGGAAAGTCCGTTGCCTGGAACCTTAAAGAGATGCTGCCAAACAGAGCAGACAGTACAGGGCTAGGTGGACCATAGCCATGACTCTGCATACAGCAACTTTATGGCCCTGTTCAGATGACACGCTAAGCCATGGTGGTTAAGCATTTTGAGCTAACCATTATGGCTTAATGTGTCGTGTAAACTATAACTTAGCAGGCCTGTTCTGACAACACATTAAGCCATGGTTAGGCTGCTAACCCTTTTGCAGCAAATGGTTAGTGAGCATGTTTAAACCATGGTTATGTAGCTACCATGGTTAGGAAAGGTTCACACGACACACTAAGCCATAAAATTTAGCTCAAAATACTTAACCACTGTGGCTTAATGTGTCATCTGAACAGGGTCAGCATGTCGTGTGAACCATTCCTAACCTTGGTTTAAACCACGGTTTAAACATGCTCACTACCCATTTGCTGCAAAAGGGTTAGCAGACTAACCATGGCTTAGCATATAGTCTGAACAAGCGCTATACATAAATATGATATATTAATAATACCAACAGCAGGATCCTATCTTGGAATGATTTAAATACACCTGATCAGCGCAGTTTCCAGATATTCTTCATCCACTTATCGTTCCTCCCAGTCACAAAGATAAGGAATGACTAGCCTTCCACCCTCCTCTTAAAATAGAAGTTTTAAAAAACTACTTATTGTTCATCTGCTAACAGCAGCGGCTTATGCCGTTTGCCTTGTTTCACTGGCAATGACTCTTCAGAATCCAAGATCATAAAGTTGGCAAGGAAAAAAAAAAGTATGTCAACAACAGAAGGTGATCATTTGCATTTCAAAATTTATCTTTCTTGCTTTCCCCTCAATTAGACCAAAACATGTTGATTTAAAAGGTTTGTGTGTTTTTGTTTCTTTTTTCAAACTTATTTATAGAGCAGAATAATGGCCCCCCTGCTAGCTTGGCATTTGCTCAAAATGTTCTGTCCCTGTAAATCGAATCTGTTACTGGAATTTTTCCCTCTGCTCTCCCTCCTCTCCCCCCCTCTGCACACCACCCTCCTCCCCCTTTCAAAATACCAAGGCACATTAACCGAGAGATAAAAAGATCGGTTGCTGATATTACAAAGCACAGGGCAGGTGGTTAATGTTTTTTTAGCACAAATATGTGATAAGGATTCCCAGGGGACACTGGGAGCAAAGGGATGTTTAAACAGAAGTGAAACGTTCGCATCAGGAGTTCAGGACAACTTTGCCCTTTTATCCAAACACCAGCAGCTTAGATACGCTTAAATTATTTCAAAAAAAGCGACAAAAATGTTGTGGTTTAAAATATTTAAATGTTTTTTAAAAATATATTTTTAAAAAGAAATGATTGCCAAGTGATTTGAACAACAAGGAGTCTTGTCGCACCTTAAAGACTAACCAATTTCCTATGGCATAAGCTTTCAGGGACTGCATCAGATGCATGAAGTGTTATCCTGAATTACAGGTACATATACACAAGGTTGAGGCAAGGGAGGGAAGGAGGAAAAGCCAATAGCCTAATAAACATGTTGGTCTTTAAGGCACTACGACTCTCTCCATCGTTTGTGTTGCAGCAGACTAAAACAACTACCGAGGGGCGATGTCGCGATGCCTTAAGGACACACGCTGCCCCCTACACCACTCTCTCCTCCTCCTTTAAAGCCTCACTCTGAGTGGTCCTTCCTCAGAGTGAGGCATCATGGGTGAGGTGGCCATGGAGACAGCCTGTGCCACCACAGGACAGCAGCTGGTACAGCTCTCTGAAGCACTCCCCTTACCTGCTGCCTCTCTCTGAGGAGTCCCCAGAGTGCGACACTGGCCTAGGTGGTGGAAGCAGGCAACGGTGATGGGCCCCTCCCAGTCGGAGGCAGGCAATCTGCTACCTCTCCCAATCTGAGGTGGGGGATTCACCCTGCTTTATAGGAGGGCAAGCTTGCAGCTACACTTCTGGAAAGGGAAGCAATTTGGAGCTACTGATGTGCTATAAATGCTCATATATCGGTTAGTAACTTGCCATTTTGGAAGCTGCCTTATACCAACTAACTCAGTTTTGTCTATACTGACGGGCAGCAGCTGTCCAGGTTTTCAGGCAGAGTGTCTTTCACAGCCGTACCTGAAGATGCCAGGCACCAAAACCAGGATCTTCTACATACAAAGGATGTGCTCTGAAATGCTACAATATTATTGTTATTCTTTTTAGTTAAGCACGAAGCCCACAGCTTTAGCTTCAGCGAGCTACACTTTCTATAGCTAACAAAGGTAATTGAGACTACTGTCTCACTTCTTCCTTTATTTTTCCTTCCCTTCTCTTTTCACCCTTTCTTTTGTGTATTTCATTACTTATGACAGAACCAGGCGCTGCTGCTGAAAACGGCAGCCCCGTGTTGAGTTTCACCCACCATGCTTCCCATTCCTCATCTTTAGCTTCTGCTGCAAGGGACAAGGAAACACTCGACCTAATGGCATTGGGCACTGAACGTGCTGCACAATTCAGAGGTGGAAATTCTAATGCAGGACTCCCATTTTTGGCAGCAGCATTTCTTATAACATGTAGTTCTCCTCTTAGCTAGTAAAGCTGAGAGCACAGTTTACTGTTTAGATTATTGTACGGTCCTTTTGCAGAAATTATTATTATTATTATTATTATTATTACCCGGAAGGATTTGGGAATTAATCATTTCTATTCTAGTCTTCTGGAATAAACAAATAAACAAATTCATTTTCGCGTGGGCAACAAGCATTTTGTTTTGGCTAGTGCTACATCCAGAGATCTTCTGCAAATACCAATGTAGTCATTGATTCCAGCTTAAACATTACTAAGTGACCTGTCCTAAGAACGATGGGAACAGTCCGATGTATGGTAATACTAGAATACTCAGCAACTTTCACTGCCGAAAGAGCAGATGAACACAATTAATTACAACAAAGCTCTTCTATATCTAGTGTGAACTCATGCAATATAGGGAAAACGCTCACCCCCAACCTGACCATAGAAATCAGTTAATGGTAGGCTGCCACCTACTGGCCAGCTTTGTGAAATAATTCCTTTGGCAAAAGCTATTTTAGGGCCAAGGTAGACGTTACAAGCCAATGCATGTGTATTTTTTGAGCCAGGCAGCTGCTTTGTTTATGGGAAAGCAACTTGGGGGGGGGGGGGAGTAACGCTTTCCCTGCCTGCTGTTTACCCAGTCCAGACTGGCCACAGCCGCTTCCCCCTCAAATCATTCCCAGAAAAGCAGCCCGAGGTGGCAGAAATGGCAGGTGTGGAAAGAATTAAACGATGCACATTTGAAGTTCAGTCCTTCTCAGAAAGATTTGGAGTTTCATACAGCTCTTTTTCTTATAGGAATGATTTGTCTTTTTTTCCCTACCTAACAACAGCTCTCTAAAGGTGTCCGTTCATTGTACTAATAAATAGCAGTCTGTTTATCTACATCACCTTCCCCAACCTGGTGCCGTGCAGATATGTAAGAACACAACTCCCATCACCCCCAGCCATGTAGATAAAGAGGCTTCCGTTAATTCGTCCAACTTGTTTCAAAAGAGCACAATGAACGGGCCACCTTTCAAATAGACAAGCACTCCACATTTTTATTCGGTGGTTTGGAACCTGCATTCCATTTTGACTCAGCTATTAAATTCACCAAGTAAAAATTGGCCACAAATGCACCCAAATTATCTTCTTTGGTGATCAAAGGATAGGATGAGGCATGGCAAATGACAGTTTCTGCTACCAAAAACGGCAACCCCATGTTGATAGCTGGATGATGGGAGTTGTGCTCCAAACCATCTGGAGGATATCAGGTTGGGCAAGACTGATGTTCATTTATCTACATCTGGGATGGGCAGGAAGTTGGTCTCCAGATGTTTTGGACCAACTCCCTGCATTCCTGACCACTGTCCATGTTGGCAGGGGCTTCTGGAAACTGAAATCCAAAACATCTGGAGATCTACCATCTGCCCACCCCTGATCTACATTGTCTCCCTTCTCTGGGATTAGAAGAGAACACTGTTTCTTAAGAAAATTATCCATTAAAGAAGAGCGAAATGAATTTCAGGGACATGATTTACAAAGAGCATCTAATCTGTGTAGTGCATATGTGCTGGGCCTTCACCACTGCAAAACCAAAGTGTTGTTTTAAAGTAGAATGATCATGTGAAAAGGAGGACAGGGATCCTATCTCTTTAACAGTTGTATAGAGAAAGGAATTTCAGCAGGTATCATTTGTATGCATGCAGCACCTGGTGAAATTCCATCATCATCACAACAATTAAAGTTGCAGGAGCCCTGACCTCTTTTGTATCTGGTCGCTCTAGTTTAGCTCCTGCAGCTTTAACTGTTGTGATGAAGAGGGAATTTCACCATGTGATGCATGCATACAAATAACACTGCTGAGGAGCCCTGTCCTCCTTTTCATATGGTCACCCTATAAAGGAAAATATGCTTTTGCCAGGGGTGACCACAGGTGAGAGGGCTTCTCTGTACTGGCCCCACACCTTTGAAAAAAGTTGCCATCGGAAGTCTGCCATGCTCCGTCATTGCAGGCTTTTAGGAAGACCTTGAAAACGTATTATATTACCATGGCCTTCTTTTGATATAACTGTGATTGTTGCTGTTTTTGCTGTTGTTGTTGCAGCTGGTTTTGTTGTTTTATAGCTATTTTACTGTGTTATATGTTTTATCACTTTTAATATTTTAACCTTTTCTATGTATTTTATTGCTGTAAGCCAGCTTGGATACAGCCAGCTTGGAAGGGCTTCTGCCCTGAAAGGCAGCCAAGAAATGTTTTAAATAAATAAAATACACTTTTCACTGCCTTTTAAGAAAGTAAGAATTGTTTTGCTGCATTCAGATCAAAGCTCATCTCATTCAACATTCTTTCTCCAACAGGGGCCAGCTAGATGCCTTTAAATGATCAATAATTTGTTATCAGCATTTGGTATCTAGAGATATACCGCATCTGTACAGGGAGGTTCTACTTTAACCATCATGTCTAACAACCACAAATCAAGCTATTCTCCATGAATGTTGTCTGGTCCTTTTTAAAGTCTTCAAATCCAGCTATGACCATAACATCCTGGGATCGTCCTTGGGATTTATTATGTATTATATGCTTCAGTGTAGGTAGGGTGACCATGTGGAAAGGAGGATAGGGCTCCTATATCTTTAACAGTTGTGTAGAAAAGGGAATTTCAGCAGGTGTCATTTGTATGCATGCAACACCTGGTGAAATTCCCTCTTCATCACATATAGTATAGCAGGAGTTATACTAGAATGACCATATACAAAAGAGGGCAGGGCTCCTGCAGCTTTAACTGTTGTGGTGAAGATGGAATTTCCCCAGGTGTTGCATGCATACAAAGGACACCTGCTGAAATTCCCTTTTCTACACAACTGTTAAAGATACAGGAGCCCTGTCCTCCTTTCCATATGGTCACCCTAAGTGCAGGTATGGGCGGGAAGCAGGGGCTATTGGGAATTGCAGAACTAGAAGCAGGAGCAGCTGCCATGAAGGGGTCATGCCATAAAATTGTGAGTAGTTTTTAATTAGACTGCCATATTGTATATCTATCTTGTACTTCCTGACAAACCTATCACTGCGTTCAACCCCAGATGCTATGTTATAGCCTTAGTGAGAGAGAGGGTAGATCTGGCCTCTTTTCCTACATCCCAAGCAATGCAACTTGGAAAAGTCATGTGCCTTCGCAAACATTCTGATTGAAAGTGCCTGGTTCTACATGAGAAGTTCCGGATTTCAGCCTTCCCCAACCTGCTGCCCTCCAGATGTTTTGGACAACACTAGGCTGACCATATGAAAAGGAGGACAGGGCTCATGTGACTTTAACAGTTGTAGAGAAAAGGGAATTTTAGCCGGTGTCATTTGTATGCAATTAGTTCCTGGTGAAATTCCCTCTTCATCACAACAGTTAAAGGTGCATGCACTATACTAGAGTGACCAGATACAAAAGAAGGCAGGGCCCCTGCAACTTTAACTGTTGTGATGAAGAGGGAATTTCACCAGGAACTAATTGCATACAAACGACATTGGCTGAAATCCCCTTTTCTCTACAACTGTTAAAGTTACATGAGCCCTGTCCTCCTTTTCATATGGTCAGCCTAGACAACACTCCCATCATTCCTGAGAATTGACTCTGCTGGCGGGGGCTGATGGGAGGTGAAATCAAAAGCATTTGGAAAATACCAGGTTGGGGAAGGCTAGCTTGCTTCTTATAGAGGATGTGGTCCTTTTAGAGTCTCTCAAATTTTGTGGAGGGGAGGGAAATGCACAGGGGCCGACTTCATCCCTCTTCCACTGACCTCACTGTCCTCATGTCAAGCCTAAGAGCAAACTCTTCTTGGTGAGGCTTAAAGCATCGTTTTCCGACTTGGAATCACCCTGGTTTGAAACTGAGAGCCTTTCAAGTAGACAAGCACTCCACATTTTTACTGGCTAATGACTGCACAGCTATTAAATCCACAAAGTACAAAATCACCCAAATGCCACAGGTTCTGCCACCAAAAATGGCAACCCCCTATTGACTCTCTCCCCAATCCATTGCTACACCTCTCAGAAACATGTGATGCGACATCAACACTCTGTGTGTTTTCCCACTCATTTCATTGACTGCTGCTGGGTAGAGGAGGAGAAATGCATGAGATGATGGACCATCACGTCACGCATTTTCATTACTGTGCTCCGTGGGGAGAAAAGAGGGCACATGATACATGCTTGCCATTTGGGGCAGTTGCCCCATGATTTTTATCACATCTAGTCAGGGAGGTTCCACATTGCAGGCATTGTGAAAAATTAAAATGGCTGCTCTCAGGCCCATCAGCCTGGTGCTGGTTGAAAAACTGATTATTATTGTTTAATCCCTACTCATCCCCCACCCATCCTAAGGCAGGGTAGATTTCACCAGGGAACCTCAGCTCTAGCAACTGCTGCGAGACCTAAGTCAAGCATCGCCCTCATGGTGACCTCTTATTGGCTCAGACTATCTGATGAAAAGCTATAGACTCCCAAAGCTGAGCCTGATAGAACAGTTATGAGACAAGAATGTTCTGCTTAACAAATCCTGAGTCCACATCATTGTTTGGTATGTCCAAGAATATGGGGTTTTTTCCCTGTAGATTATCTTCTGCAGCATTGGTTGAAGTATGGCCAAATCCCAGATTCAACACAGAATTCAAGTTTTAGAAATCCTGACGAAAAGTGGTTTATAAACATCCAAATAAAACAAATAAATAAAGATAAACTTGAGCAAGATTTTCCTTCCTCCAACCAACCCCCTTTGCATTTCCTATCCTCCTTTCCAAAACCAGGGGTGGGCAAATTGCGGCCCTCCATATGTTTTGGCACACTCTTCAGCCCTAGCCAGCATAGCCAATGGTGAGGGATGCTTGGAGTTGCGAATAGTTGGTCAAAATAGCTGGAGAGCCCCAACCTGCCCCAGCCCTGCTCTAAACAGTAAGCCTGTAGAAAGACTTTTGCCATAGCTAATCTTATGTTGTATGTCATATAGCACTTTACTTTTTAAGTGCTTAAGGAATTATAAATATATTATTTACTCAAGCAAGGTTTGCCCTTTCTACTCTACTTCACACACACAATGGCTGAGTTTGGACGACACTTTAGGCAAAGGAGGGGGAAATAGCGTAATGACCGTGTGTTATTTTGGCGCTGCTGCCGCTGCACCTGCCACACAACATGTTGCCCCTCCCCTGTCGCATGGCTAAAAGTCCCAGCGTCCTTCTGGGCTGTTGCGTCTCCTCCCTCCCACCTCCCTCAGTCTTCCGGCCGTGTCTCAGCATGCACCGCAAGTTCTGCCGGCTGTATCGAAGTAGCCGGGGGGGTTTCGGCTGCTCTGGCCGGCGAACTCTATGACCAAATGGAATAGTACAGGGAGAGAGGGGGGGTTCCCTCCACACAACACTTTAAACAACAGAATTCGGGATAAACAACATGCAAGCCCATTGTTTTTCTCCATTGTTTAAGTGCCCAAAATAGCATACTGTCAGTTGTGTGTGCGTTGTGTGTTGCCCTCCACACGACACAATAAGCAACACAATTGATTATTGTTTCCCCCCCTCCCCCTCCCCCATTGATTATCGTGTCATCTGAACCAGGCCAATGTCACAATAGGCAACTCCGTAGCCAGTAATCCGCGGAAGGCTTTTACGGTGCTGCATGTTGCACATAATGCTACCTGCAATACTTGGGAGCCAGCGGAGATGGGAAACAGGGTGTCTGTGTGCGTGCATGTCTGAGTGGGGCTGAAAGCAGCTGCACAATGTGACAAGGTAGCTTGAGATTTCGCACACCCCGCTCAAATTCAGTCACTCCTGGAAATGTCACTCAAAGCAACGGTACCATATACAACTTTTAAGCGCTGAAAGCTTGCAAATGTAAGCTGTGCTTTTAACAGTTGGAATAAAAGCTCCAGGAAAGTGGGATTCCTTGCAGCAACGCCTCCTTGACTTGTTTCATCTTAATACAGAAAAGATCAAATGAAGGGTATTTAATTCTATATATCAGGTTTGCAGGCCTGATGTACATGGGCCAGCTCCTTTGTTGTTCATGAAAAGATATTCTGAAGCTTAATTCCAGGAGCCCAGTGACTCTGGGCAAAAAAGAACTTGCTACTCCGGTGCCATAAAGCCAATCTGATAGAATCTGGGCTAAGTGACTGCAATTTACATGGGAGCTGGCTATGAAAAGTGTTTGGAAACTACAACTAGCTCAGAATACATTAACTGGGGAATTGCAGGTGCTCATCAGAAAGATTTCAATTGTTGAAACAACTGTACTGGATTCCAGTTCGTTTCTGGGAACAGTTTAAGGTGCTGTTTTTGACCTATAAACCCCTAAGGGGCCCGGAACCAAAGTATCTGAAGGACCACCTTTGGCTGTATAAACCTGCCTGTTTCTTAAGGTCATCTTCTGAAGCTGTTCTCCAAGTGCTTCCTCCTTCAGAGGTTAAGTGGGTCTTTTTCTGCAGGGGAGCCCTGTTTATGGAACACCCTCCCCATGGATGTTCACGAGGCACTTCCTTTGCTGTCGTTGAGGTGTTATGTAAAAATGGTCCTATTTACTAGGACCTTTATTGGTGGTTGTAGGAGTAATGGTGTGCTGGGGGGGGGCATAATTATGGAGAGTGCTTTACATTTTCTCTGCTCTAAAACAGCTGCTTCTTGGTCTTGGTTTGTGAATGTGTTTCCTTGGCATTTTATTGATTTAGGACAGTATCCAACTAGGGATGGTGGAGAAATCTGCTGTGGACTCAAATAAGGCTGGATTCTCAAGAATCCTCAGCATACTGTCTCCACTCACTTCCGAGTCTGCTAGATTTCTTGCTGGGCAGCTCCATTTTAAATGGCGCAGTAAGTTTATGGCTGCTACCATTAGCCAATCACAGGAAAATTGCAGCTGTACATTGCATAGTTATGGCATTTGCTGCTGTAAAGCACTTCCTTCTATGTAAATTGCAGCCGTTTACATAGAAGGAAATGCTTTACAGACGCAAATGCCAATGTTTTTTGTGTTTTTGTGTTGTTATTGTGCTTTGACGCAGAAGGATATTGTAATTTTAACTTGTCTTTATGCTTTATGCTTTTAAATTTTGTATATCGGTGTTTTAATTGTTCAATGTTTTTAATTTTTGTAAACCGCCCAGAGAGCTTCGGCTATGGGGCGGTATATAAATGGAATAAAATAAATAAATAACTATACAATTTATGGCCATAATTTTCCCATGATTGGCTAATGGTGATCGCCATTAGCTTATTGCACCATTCAGAATGGAGGAAAACCACCCCGCAAACTCCAACAGAGATGTTGTAGCTCCAGAGAAATCTGCAGGGGCTCAAGCGGCCCAGATTTCCCCCCTGCAGACCCAGCCTGGATCAGACGTTGTGGGGTCCTTACATCCCTTTTCCAATGCTGCCCACATGTTAACAGGAACTACTGCTAGTGCAATGGGTAGCTAGTACTTTGTAAGTCAACTAGAAAGAGCAGAATCACTTGTTTCCAGAAAAGGGAAGGTTATTGGAGCTCGCAGAAGAGAGCTACACTGACTTCTCCCGTTCCGGAAGCAAGGATTTCCCCTTGTTTCTGGGTTTGATTTCGGAAGTGCTAGTTCCTGTTGTGCTAGCGGTAGGTCCCATGCATACAACAGAACTGGCCAAGGCACAGCAGCAAGATGGGAGACTGCCCTTAGTACTGATTATATACATATAATTTTAAATAAGCCATCTTGCACATTTATGTAAATACGAAAGAGAGCATTTTTTTAAAAAAATGTTTTACCATTTATTTTTATGCTGCTTTAGCCTCAATACAAGAAAATCAAAATAAATAATAACAGCGTAATAACATTATAAACAAAATAGAAGGCAACATTCAAGGTTAAATATTAAAAATGAATAATTATGGAGTTGATCAAAATAGCAAATCACAGGACAGGGACAAATAATATAAATGGACAGATATGTCCATTCATAAGTCTGTTCAGTCCTGTTTCCGCATTAATCTGCAATTTAAAAAAAAAATCTGGAGAAAAAATGGTATTTAAATATGACTTTTTGAATGCATTTCTCACAAAATACACATTTTGAAACATATTTTAGAGAAATATGATTAGAGAAGTGATTGGTATGTAGTTAGTTTTCAGATTGTATTTTATACTGTATTTTTATGATTTTCATCTTTTGTAAACTAACTGGACAGCTTTAACTATTGGGCGGTATAGAAATAATGATGATGATGACGATGATGATGATGATGATGATGATAATGAATTTGCACATCTCCCACCTAAGGAGATGTATTTTGGATGAAACTTAGGCCTGTTCTTACCCTAGATGATAAACGTGTGTCTGGGATGTACCATACCAGACTGCAAATAGGACCTCACATGACTGAACACTAACTTTCTGGCCACAAAGAAAACTAGCATGTCAGAGATACCTGCACATTAACCTGCACAAAAGTGGGCTCTGAGCTCCAAAACACATTTCTTTTGAACCCAAATAAAGATAGCAACAGACAGCATTTCGCTTTTCAGTACGCCAGACTCCTAGTTACTTTAAAAAAAAATTAAAACAAAGATCTTAAGAAATACAATAAAAACCAGTAAGGGCAGAGAGCCTGATGTGCCCATGAGCATCATGTTGGAGGCCTCAGCATTAAATCTTCCCTCTCTTGGAAGGTTTAAACTGGATTCCTTCTCTGAGCAAGGGATTGCATTCAATGGCCTAAATATCTCCTTCCAGTTCCATGATTCTGTAAAGCCATCTGACCTGAAATACACATTTGTCTACACAGTTCTCATTATACTGGATTGGATCTGAACTAAGATAGTTGCACTTAGTTCCCATCAAAATCACTGAAATGTACTAAGAAGTCATAACTAACTTGTCCCACTGATTTCAATGGGAGCTACATTCAGCTATCTCAATCTGGATCCAGCATAGCATCTTTAGAACTTCAATGCTCATGAAAATATGTTATTGATAATAATAATAATAATAATAATAATAATAATATTTATTTATTTATTACCCGCCTCTCCCTCCGGATCGAGGCGGGGAACAACATCAAACATAAAATACACAAAACTGATTAAAAGCACATAAAACCAATACAATACTAAAATACCAATAAAACACCAATAAAACACTTAAAATTCATCTGGGCAGGCCTGCCGGAAGAGATCAGCCTTTATAGCTCTTTTAAATTCTTGAAGACTGGTGAGTTGGCGGATCTCTCCTGGCAGGTCATTCCACAATCTGGGAGCAGCAGAAGAGAAGGTCCTCTGGGTAACGGTTGTCAGCCTAGTTTTTGTTGACTGTAGTAAATTCTTCCCAGAGGACCTGATACACTGCTTACTAGGACTCCTGGCTTAGTTGTGTTTTGGATATGCTGTGGATCCACAGTATATGAAGTGTCACAGATAGACATAAACTTCTGGGAACTTCTCCTATATGCAACGTGGTGCAGCAGAGACACACAAGGGAAATTTGGACATGCCCCCAAAGTGTGATCTATTTTCAGCCCTCTTCATTTCCCCAGACTAGGCACAGGGGAATATTTCACCAATGCCGTGTGCTCTGAAAGAATACAACTTTCAGTAACCTTTTTGCAAAAGTGTTAAATCTACCTTTCATAGTGAGATGCTCCTCCTAATCAATAAGCACTTATAAGCATGTCAGATTCCAAAATAACATATTAAAAATAACACACACACACACACACACACACACACACACACACACATATATATATATATATATATATATATGCCAGCAGATATTGAACAGCTTGTATTCCCAAGGAACAGAGGGTGGGATGGGATGAAAGCTCCATGAGAAAATGAAAGCTGCTAATCTGTTTTCCAAGTGAAACATTTGAGGTGATTGCTCTAACCTGGGGCACAGTACATCCTCTCTATGGCATCGTTGTCACAGGAATCTTCAACCTCACTCCACCTGCTAAAATACGTTAGCTGAATGTGTCCTAAAAACAAAACGACAGGAGAAATCAAAACATTTTCCCTTCCATTTTCTGCAGAAGTGAACTGTAATTACTCCTTTTGTAGCTAAAAACAGTATCATTAAGAATAATGGCATCATTAAGTACTAGAAGCTATTACTGGGGGTGAATTTGCTGCACTGATAATGAAGCTCTAGACAGGAAATGAAGATACTAATTACAAGATAAAACGCCTACTCAGTTAATTGGAAGCAACAGCGAATAAAAAGAAATGCATTTGCAGAAGTTCCTGACCTCGATCATTCAATAAGATGTTGTTTGGGTTCAAATCGCGGCACACAATTCCTTCTCGATGCAAGGCATCAAGGGCTACAACCATTTCAGCTGCCCATCTTTGAATGCAGCCCTCGGGGAGGTAAAACCTGGAGGTTAGTGCTAATCTCTCATCGAGGTCCTGAAAAATTTGGTGTATTTCATTCTCTCCTCTGCTCTGCACCCCTGACTCTACACTTTCTGCTTTGTGAGGAGAGGCAAGGGCTGCTCCCTCTTTACCAGAGTCTTCGGCATGATCCAAAAAGAGCAGCATGGCTTCATTGTCCACATCCAAGCTACATTCTTTAGCACTTGCTTGTACGTTAGAAGTCAATAAACTGTCTTCCATGCCCAACACATCAAACGATGAAGATGCTGACGCTCCAAGCCCTCGAAAGAGAGTCCTGTCCCCAGAACCAGCTGAACCACTAACAACCGTATGCTGTGTCTTGGTCGGTTCCCGATTGTCCCTGCGCTTCCCTCTTGATTCTTCTCCCACCAAATGGTCCGCCTTTTGCTCAAAAGCTCTGCATTGCTCTGTGCTGTTATTCAGTTGCAAGACATCCGGGGTTTCCAAAAGCTTGCTCTCTAAACTGTCTCCATTCTGCACTGCCAGCTTTGCAGGCCCATCTACTGCCATTTCTTTTGTCTGTTCCGCTATGCCAGGCAAGTTGACCAAAAGGTCAGGCCTTCCTTCATCAATGCTGCCGACGTCATCGAAGGCAACATCTTTAAAAGAGATCACTGGCACAGAGTCATTTGAACCCCTGCTGATTGTATCCTGACACACGGGGGGTAATTTGTTTTCAATGGCATCAAGGCTCTTATCCCAATCTGCCACAGGGAAAAACTGCTTCAGAGATTCTGATTTTAAGCTGTGAAGTTTATCTCCAAAATCAATACCCAGAAGTTCACTTGAGCTATCTTTACTGTCGATTCTGAAGAATTCCATAGGGCTGTTCTTGGACTGACTTAGAGATTCCGATATCCTGGTAGGACTAGCTATTTCTGGATCAACGTCATCAGCAAAAATCTTTACTTCCTGAGATGTGAATGTGGAGCCCAAGTTCCCACTGGAAACCGTATTGGGTGCCTGGGAGCCTCCTTGCTCTTTGGTAATGAGAACACCGTTGTCCGCTTTCAGGATAGGCTCTTCATTTAATGAACACTGGTCGACCTTTTCTTGGCCATATTCATTGCATAACGTTAGGTAACTGGTGGTGCATTCTTCCTCTGAACTGGACGCAGAATCAATCCACTTGGGAGAACTTTCTGGGCCATCTTCCTGGTTACTACTGCCATCCTGAGAGCTTGGAGTGAGACTGGTCTTCAGTGGTAAAACCTTTAGCACGTTGCCACTGTCGCTTCCCCTGGAATCAATGCTACTGCCAGTGTCCGGAGGACTAGGAGTTGCCTGATGCAATAGTATTTTGGCAGAGCTGGATCGTCTGGATTTAGGGGCTTCGAAGCTTTCTTCAGGGCTCCTGTTCAAGAACTTACTGATATAAGACCAAAGTTTGCCTCCTGAAACAGAGAAAAGAAAGAAACCAGAATTAATGCTACTTCAGAAAGAAGGGGGTGAACTTGCATGTGAGAGGTGTTAACAGTAATGGAAGATACAATCCCACAGTCTGATTCTGATATCTTGGGTTACTTAATGACAAACTAGTATGTGCATCTGCAATTGACCTATGTTTCAACACTTCCCATCAATGAGCTTGCACAGAAAATTGATGATGATGAAAAATATACCTTATTATGAAACCATTCCTTTTCACACAGGCTTTCCCTAGACTGCGAATTATCTGATTTCACATCGCATTCCTAAACTTATGTTTTAAATTTATTGTATACTTATTGTATTTTATGGTTTAAGTTGTGCACTGCTCAGAGAGCCTTGGCTATTGGGCAGTATAAAATGTAATAAAATTATTATTATTATTATTATTATTATTATTATTATTATTATTATCATTTCTATACCATCCAATAGCCAAAGCTCCCTGGACAATTCACTAGAATTACAAGTCACAAATACAGATGAGAATAATAATAATAAAAAAACATAATATAAATTTAAGGACAATTTAAAACAGCTAAAAAAAAACCAGTTACAGTAACAGCAACTGACATCAATGCCCTATCATATGACATCAAAGGCCTGGGAGTAGAGGACAGTCTTAACCAGGTGCAGGAAAGATGACAATGTTGGCACCAGGCGGACCTCAGTGGGAAGAACATTCCAGAATCAGGAGGACACCACTGAAAAGACCCTCTTCCCTTGTTGCCACTCTGTTGAGCCTGCATTCAGAGGAAGGCCTCCAATGTTGAATGTAATGTCCAGGTGGGTTCATATCAGGTGAGGCGTTCATGAAGTTAAAACCAGCACCTTGAATTGGGCTTGGAAACATACAGGAGGCCAGTGCAAGGGGACCAGAGTGGTATTATATGGTCAGGCCTTCTGGTTCCTGCTATTAATCTGCCTGCTGCATTTTGCACAGTACAAAAACTAACTACGTGCAAAGTCATTAGCTAAAGCTTCTTTTAACCATATGTTTTGGCAATGTCCAACAGTTGCCTCTTTCTGAGAGATATTATTATACCGACAAACTTCGTATCAGAACACTCTTTAATATTTACTGATGAAAACAGCCTTTTAAATTATCTACCTGCTTCCTAGATGTTAACGCATGGTCAGCACAAATGGATGTTTTGCGCCCTTCGTCAGCGAAAAGGCTGATATTACAACACTGGAAGGATAAATACTCACCTCCTATAGCGCAATGGATTGAAAACCTTACAGTGCTTTCAACCTCTGAAAGAGTGGCATATAGATACCACCTGCGAATGGATACTTATTTGGATATTTAGTCTGTTTGTGTTGAAGTTTATGTATAATTCTGAGAAAGTGCTCTCTCTCTCTCTCTCTCTCTCTCTCTCTCTATCACAGGCATGCATTGAAACTGATTTATTCAAATGAATGTAGCTACATTTTTTGTCCTCTTTTTTGTTTTGTTTGTTTGGGTTTTTTGTCAAAATTTCACAGTAAAAAAAATTAATTAAAAAAGCAGCAGGTCTTCCATGAAGCTTCTGGAGTTCTTCAGTCCTTAGGAAACTATCTTATATCAGGTCAGACTGACCCTGTTCAGAGAACACACTAAGTCACAGTGCTTAAGAATTTTAGGCTAAGCATTATGGCTTAGCTTGTCGTGTGAACCATGACTAGGCTGACCATATGAAAAGGAGGACAGGACTCATATAACTTTAACAGTTGTAGAGAAAAGGGAATTTCAGCCAGCGTCATTTGTATGCAATTTGTACCTGATGAAATTCCCTCTTCATTACAACACTTAAAGCTGCAGGGGCCCTGCCTTCTTTTGTATCTGGTCACTCTAGTATAGTGCATGCAACTTTAACTGTTGTGATGAAGAGGGAATTTCACCAGGTACTAATTGCATACAAATGAAGCCAGCTGAAATTCCCTTTTCTCTGCAACTGTTAAAGTTACATGAACCCTGTCCTCCTTTTCATATGGTCAGTCTAACCATGACTTAGTGTGTCATGTGAACCATTCCTAACCATGATGGCTACATAAATAAATAATTTTTTATTACGGTCAACAAGACCAGCAAGATGATGGCTACATAACCACAGTTTAAACACGCTCACTAACCATTTGCTGCAGAAGGCTTAGCATGTTGTATGAACAGTTCCATGGTTTTTCTATCTAGCATAGTATGGTTGACTTTGACTTCGTAGTGGCCCTTCAGCATCTCAGACAGAGGCCTTGCCCATCATCTGCTACCTGATGGTTTTAATTGGAGATTCTGGGGATTGGACCTGGGACCTTTTGCATGTAACGCAGGTTTTCTACCCTTGATCTACAGTCCATCTCTACCACTGATCATTCTCAATGGAAACAAAGCTTCAGTAAGTGCAACTACATTTGCTTGCATCCAGCTGTTGTTTACCCTACCCTACCCCAATCTAAATTTAGATTTTAAATTCTTGGGGGTAAGGAACCTGTATTTTGTTCGATAACATGCCATGCCTATTGATTATGCTTTCTAAATAACCATGACCATTTGAAATACAAGCCTACGCTCTTATTTCTGTAACCTGTCATTACTCTATCAGAGCACTTCCCAAGTTTGAGTGGGGAAATACACTATACAACTGCTTTTAGAAGTTGATAATGGGGAAAATGACAGAGGGGAAAAAACATTTTCTATTTCGGTGCACACCTTCGCGCAACTAATGAAAATCATTTGTATTTACCCTCATCTATGTATAAAAATTCTGAGAATGGCATCAAAGTGGAAAGATGTAAACAAATGCTTTTTAATAGTTGTGCATGTTAGGGGGAGGGGAGAAGAATTGACAATTTAATTCTTCCTTTTTTATTTCAAAATGCCCAGTCTAGGTCATTGAGGAGCAATGTTTTCATCTGGGTATATAATTGCATCTTTATGAATGACATGCTAATAATCTTTCCCATCTTGCACTGCAATGGATAAGATCAACAAAATGCATTAGCCAAAGTTAATATGCTATTGGCCATCCATTATTATATAAAATTATGGTGAGGAGGGAAATCAATCCATGCAAAGGAGTTTCCACAAGTTTGAAGTCTTGGCCAAATGTTAAAGCCAGGATAGAATGCATAAGCATTGAACTAAGATAAAGACGGAATGTTTTGTAAGTTTCTAATCAATTCACCTAAATTTTAAGCAGCATTCATTCAAGAAATATGACTTTTCTGTATATTTAAGACCGAGCTCAGCATGTTTTAGGGATAGTCCATGCGTTGAGGAAGAAGGCAAGAGCAGGTTTTTGGTGACTGGAGAGAGAGTCTGCTGAGGTGCATAGCATCAGAGAAGGAATAAGCATGGAAACAAAAACATTACTGTTTTAAAATATTGTAGTTTTAAATTTTGAAAAAGTTACAGCTTAACAATATTTAAAGGAGTCTTTTCAAACAACCAAATTAAAAAGTGACATTTGGAATTGCTAATAAAAGGAAAGGTAGTGTTTAAAATCGGATGGTTCTTATAAGCATTTGCATTATATATCTCTTCAGTGTGATCCCATTTACTTTTCTGCATTGCAAATACTCAATATGATTAAGTCTGAACATTAAAAAGGGGATGTTTTACACTACATTTTAGCTTGTAAAGAATTTACATAGGATTGTATTGTGCATTTTATGCAGCTAGTAATATTGTTCTAATGGTTGCTTATTATGTACTCGTTATAATTTCATCACAACACATTGGGCTCAGAATGATTTTCATTCTTCAAGAATAAACCTTCTGATTGTGCACCAGCTTGAGGCATTACTCTTTTCTTGTGGTTTCCATTTTTTTTTTCCTTTACATTTTAGCTTCACGACCCTCCTCTGAGGTATTCCACTTAGATTCCTGTCTGGAAATGGGGAATGGAGGCTGACATACCTTGACAAGCCCACAGATCAAACATTCATTCGAACTCAGGATCTGAATCCAGTGATATCCCTGCCCCCGTGCAATGCAAGAGGCCTCTAGACACGCGAGGTGAAGGAACATCCCACAGCCAAGCCATGGCGCATCAGGGCAGTGATGTCATACTGAGGGTGTAATGTAAGGCCTAGCTGAGCCTAGAGGTGTGTTTTTTCCCCAAAGCCTTTTTTGTTCCACCCTCAAACTATGGGAAAAAAATTAAAAATGAAGAAAAAATGGATTATGGAATGTTTTATTTTAGCATGATGAATTAAGTTTAAGGTCAAGGTGTTCATATATTTACTTCTCCAAATGTTTTCTAAAAACTTTTTATGGGAATGGGTGCTTTATGTCTGCTTGACACTGTGGAGGACTAGCGAAGACATTAATAATTTTCTTTGTTACTAATATTGACGGTTTCTTCTGTTTTTGTTTTTAAATTTATTTATTTTTGCCTGCTCCTCATAAACTGGCAAAACTGAAAAGGTTCCTTTCAATTCAGGAGCTTGTACCTCCATTTGTTACAAAAAAAAAAGCAAAAAGTAAATTAAATTTGTGATAATTGTTTGAATACACTGTACTTTTAATATAACAAATGTGATAATTTTATGCCAAATCAACTTGTACAGAATTACATTTTATGTTCCTAAAGTAACAAAGTGACTTTCAATCTGTAAAAAAATGCTAATATTGAAAAAAAAATCAACTTCCCCCCAAAATTTTTGTTTCCCCTCCTCCAAAATGGGAAAAAAATCATTTTTTCCCCATGGTTTCAATTTTTTTTGGAAATTTTACATCTCTAGAGCCAAACCCATACTTCCAAGCCAGATTCAGGTTGAGGCCAAACTCCACCAATCCCTCCACCCGTTTTAGAGGAGTTTACATATTGACCAATTTATTCAACAAGCTAAAAAGAGTATTGTTAATGCTGGGTGGGGGGGGGGGGGTGGGAGGGGTAATGATTGTCTGCTTTCTGCTGCTGGAAGAAAATGTATGGTTGGCAGTGCATCCAACCCTTAAGACTCTAGACTGGAAAGAAATGTAGCTATTAAGGCATTGTCCTACTATAACACTGGAGGTTGCTAACAGGAAACATCTTCATTTTGAAGTTTCTTGAGCGCTTTCCAAATTGATATGAACTGCAGCTTGTTTGTGCTTAAAAAGATTTTACACTTTCCAACAGCCACTTAAACTTTGATATCTGTCAAAGGCCTCCCTCCAACCCAACCCAACCCCCCTCAAGACTCTTTTTGAGGCATCTGTTTCCACAATTTCTGGCACTGACACCACTAAGTAATAGTGAGGCCTCAGATTGGCTTTCCATCACATTATGACTTGCCAAGTGCTTTGTGACAAAGCTAACTGGTACTTTATGAATGTTCCTGCCTCTAACAAGCCATTTAATATATCGGGAACAAGCAACACAAGCAAAACTAAAGGAGGACTACTAGATTGATCTATGATGTTTGGATAGGAGTGAGAGAGAGCGGGGTGGGGTGGGGAGAATATTTCACTGGCTGATCCATATTCTCAACTAAACGGATGGTTGGAGTCCAATCTCCAGAATCCAATTTGAGCTTTCAAAACTTGATTGGATGGATACATTGTGCAATTAAAGTGCATAGGCACACAGGAAGCTGCCATGTACTGAGTCAGAGCATTGGTGCAACTAACCCAGTATTGTTAGACAGGAGTGGCAGATGCTCTCCAGGGTATCAGGCAGGGTTTTTTCCAGCCCTACCTGGATCTCTGACCATGTGCTCTACCACTGAGCTATAGCCCCTAAAGGGGACAGGTGGGGTGGGGGATGAAAATGAAAAGAATTAACATGCAGATTCAAGTTTTCCCATAATTTGTTGTGCCTCGGTTCCAAGCAGATACATATACATATACATATACGCAGCAGTATAATGTATAGTCTCCATTCTGTTCGAAACAAAAGGAGCAATTAAATGTAAGGAATATTTAAATCCATGTGTTATTGGGGTGGGGTGGGGAAATCAAATGCTAATTATTCTTTGCCACCTGATCCCTGAACAGACCAGCCATTTCGTAAAGACAATTCTGCAGCGCAGCTTTGAACTCCTATACAATGCCACTGGCTATTTTCTTAAAACACCCAGATCAGAACAACTGTGTAATTGTAGAAACTCAACAAAAGTTTTTGCATGGGGGAGGGGACGGGGGAGGGGACGGTGGGGGGGATTTAGAAGTACCTTGCAGATACTAGGTATGTTAACTACATAATGGAAACCAGCTTATTTGTCAAAGATTTGCCAACAAGGCTGCATTTCTCTTTCCTTAAAAACATACCTCTGAATTCAGATTTCAGCCTAACTCAGGAGTGGGCAACCTTTGGCCCTCCAGTTGTTCTTGGACCCCAACTCCTTTTAGCCCCAGCCAGCAAAATCATCAGGGATAATGAGAGTCCAATTCCCTGTCCTGTTTGGAAAGCAAAAATCTTTGCAGAGGCTACTGAATAAGAGTATTGGGGGTTTTATGGATTCCTGAATACAGGCCAACTGTTGTTCAAAATGAAGGTCAGTTTTTGAGTTAAATAAAGGGGCCTCCCAGGCTGAATCTTCAAGAAAAGAGAAGGAAAAGAGAGCCACATTCCATGTTCAGAGGTAGGGTGCCCCGACCATCAGATACTGGCTATTGTCTTCATTGGCTGCCTCTACACAAGAGGTTTAAAGCTCTTTCAAGTCTCATTAAAAATTTTACCTCTACATGGGCGGAGCGCAAATCAGGAGTTGAGGCGCGTTATCTATTCGATTATGCACATTATCGAATGTGCGTTAAATAGTGAGTTTTATTTTGCTGCGGCCGTTAAAGCGCATTTTGACTATGTGAACAAGCGATTCTCCGCATTAACTACTTCTAAAGCGCATTTCAAACAACCGGTAAGGCCACCAGTTGTGCGCTCAATTACCTCCCGCGTACAGTCATTTACCATAAAGCGCTTCCGAGAAGATGCGCATAATCGGAGAACCAGGCGTCAAACCGAATTCTTGTAGAGGGGGTCATTGCCTGGTTGAGGGATTTCTAGAGGTATCTGGATGGTAAACATTGGAAACAGGACACTGTTTGGTTTGATCCAGCAGGGTTCTTCTTAAATTAGGGTGACCAGATAAAATCCAGGTCAGGGCTCATGTAACTTTAACAGTTGTAGAGAAAAGGGAATTCCCTCTTCCTCACAACAGTTAAAGTTGCAGGGGCCCTGCCTTCTTTTGTATATGGTCACTCTAGTATAGTGCCTGCACCTTTAACTGTTGTGATGAAGAGGGAATTTCACCAGGAACTAATTGCATACAAATGACACTGGCTGAAATTCCCTTTTCTCTACAACTGTTAAAGTTACATGAGCCCTGACCTGGATTTTATCTGGTCACCCTATCTTAAATGCTTACTCAATATCTGGTTTTTGTATCTAGTGGAAAAAAGCACATTTCTCCTGGTCCCACTGCCATCGCCCATATGCTTAGATGGTTAGGGCTGCTCCCCTAACACTCCAAACCTACACAGTGGCTGCTCCCATGCTCTGGAACTCCCTGGTAAAGAAGACTTGGTTGGCATCCTTAGTGTCCTGGTTCGCACGTAATGACAAACCATGGTTTAATTAATCACAGTTTGTTGAATTCTGGGTTGTCATTACTATGGGTAAAGTACGGGTTGTTAACCATGAACAACCCACCAAGGGAACTCATGATTGACTGAACTATGGGCTGTTTAAATCATGAGATGTTGTTATGTGTGAGCCCAGAATCATGGATTGTTCATGGGTTGTTTTGTGACAGAGACAGCAAAAGCAGTAAAAAAAACCTCAGCCTCTTTACGTGCCAGTATTGCAGTGTCGCAAAAGCAGTTGGGATACAGGAAGTGGGCAAAGGAGGAGGGATACAAATGGCCCAGGAACTGAGAAAGCAAACCATGCTTTGTTTGATCATCTGCCGGATAAACCCTGTGTAAGTCAATGAACCATGATTTAAATAAACTATGGGTTAGCATTACATACAAACCAAGCCTCTATTATCCTTCCGCTGTTGGGCAAAGCCATTTCTGTTCAGGCAGGCCTTTGGCATGTAAGCTGCTGAAGGGGGTTTTCCTGTTATTGTTGTATTTTCAATTGATTTGGTTTTAACTAAGACTTGGTTTTTAATCTGTATTTTAGCTGCCTTGAGTGCCATTTAGAAAGGCAGAATATACATCCAATATTATTATTATTATTATTATTATTATTATTATTATTATTACTTATTTGTCTCAGGGAAGCAACTTGAATCCTCATTGTAAAATGTAATTCATGGCTGGTCTATGCACAGGTTACTTTTCTCTGCTCATAAAGGAGCCCAGAACTGTTTGCGTGACGAAAAGTCAGCAAGAACTGGGTAATAAGTAGATACAGCTGCTATTCCTGCTCCTGAGGTTGGGGGGGAAAGTGTTGCAGTCATCATGAAAATTGCTGCCAGCCATATCTGTGCTCAGCCCCATTCATGCCGGCTGTTCATCATGCAGAGGTGGGCACAGCCAGGAACTTGGAAAGCCCCAAACTGCTTGCCTGTAGGAAAACATGTGTGATCCAGCCCTACGGATTTGATCCAACTTCCTCACTCTGAGCCAAAGCATACATGACATTATTCCTAAAACAGACATGACATTATTATTCTTATTCTTTTAAGTAAACAGCACCTGCAGGGCCCCCTGATCCAGAATGGCACCATGGCATGAAGATGGGGAACGTTAACCCTCAGTTCCCCCGTAGATTCCTGGGTGACCCTCCACCACAGGTCCCCCTCCCCCACATCTACTACTTGTTCTAGGTATGGAGAGGGCTGGAGATTTCATTATTACCAAAAGCAGCTTCTTTCCCAATGCATATAGCAGCCAAGTCCCTGCCTTCTGATTTGGATCCAGACAGCAGTAGGAGCAAAGAGTTTTTAAAAACACAACAACCCAATCCAAGGGTACCATCTGGATCTAGGCTGCTATTTACATTTAAAAGGACGTCTCCATAATTACTAGCAGTGCAAATGGTGTCACACAATGATGTCATTAGGACATGAAAAAGTTTGCAGACAGAATAACCTGAGCGTACCCATCAGATACTGCATGAAATGTGTGCTCGGGTTATTTTGTCTTTGTTGCCTTACTGAAACAACCACCTTAAGGAAGAGAGCTCTGCCTGTGTGGCGCCAAGGCTTTATGTAGAGAGGTCAAAATACGAAGGAAAATGCCTTCATAGGCTCAGCCTTTCAGTGGGTGGGGCTAGAAAGACTTTGACAGAGCGCAACTCCACATAGCAAAGAGCACTTAAGTGAAAGTGATTCCAAAGAGGAGCAGGCATTTATGTGCTCTGCAACAATGTCCTAAACAGCTCCAAAAACTCTGGCTCAGGAGACAGTGCTGCAGCACAGCCTTCCTCCACCCAGGGCTGTCCAGACGGGGGAAGGTTACAATCTGCCTCCATCTGGAGAGCGCCGGAATGGGGAAAGCCTGCTCTAATGCTGAGATGTCACTGACTGAAAACCTGACATTCTCCTCCCGGCCACCCCGTTCCTGCCACGTATCAGAGTCCGGAGACCGACCTTCCGCGTGGTGCAACACAAGGAATACCGATTCCTCCGAGATGATGTACTTGTGCAGAGCCACCATGTTGGGCACGCAGCGGGGGATGATGGTCTTTCTTTTCCTGCTGTACTCGCTACTTTTCCTGAGACCCTGACAGAGAACAAAAAGGTCAGTTGTACCCTCAGTTGCCTTTGGAGCATGCTGTGCTCTGTGCTTATCAACCAAACTAATCTATCCGAGTTACTCCAGGCTTCAGAGAAACCACTCATCTGCTGCTCTATGCCCCTCAGTCCCCTGAGGCCCTGCTGATGGCATCTGGCGCCTATCCAGAGAACAGAAGATGGCACAAAGCTGCCATTAAAATCAATTACATGGGTCAATGTTTTCATTAGAATCTCTCACAAACCAAGTCATCAGGATGACACCCGGTTATTTCACTGTGACCTTTTTTATGTTTAAAGAAATCTCTTTTTTCGGGGTGCTGTGCTCTAAGTTTTAAAGTACGTTGCAGATTGATAAATTCATCCACATCTGGAGGGGAACTCCACACACCACCCGCCTGATTTCTATGGATTGGGATAAGAATATATTTCCATTCGACTGAGGGGAAGATAAGAGCAGTGACACAGGTTGTTTCCTGAAGGAGTTATGATTTCTAAAGACGGGGCACGCACACTCGCGCACGCTCTCACACGCAGACAGAGAGTTATGAGGGAAGCACTGCTGCTGGTAAATATGCAAATAACATGTGTTTCAATTCACTAAGGTCATAACTAGATCTTACGAAAGACACAGGGCTGCTGGTCCTTCTCCTCCTCCCTTCTGACCATGTCTAATAATCAAAAATGCCCAACGTGACATTACCATGCTGCAAGTTTTCCCAGTCACATTCTGCTTCATTTGGTGACCTCACATTGTGTATTTTGCTTTACTAAACTTCATCAGGAGAGAAGGACGGGGTGGGGGTGGGGAGAGAAGGAGACACAAGGTTGCCATTCTTGGCGGCAGCCACGTATCTCGTAGAACATTTTGTTCTGGCCTATTGCCGCCTTAGGCACAGTAAGAAAATACATCACACTCATCCCACCCCCAGGATGGTAAACTAACACGTAAGTCTGTTAAAGGGGAAATAGATGGTTGGTGGATGAGGTTCAACGGAGGCTGATAATGTTGGGATGCAGCATGGCATAAATAGAAACTGGCAATATGAGTCCCCTCTAATAAGGTACAGTGTCCAGCCAAAGGGCCAGATGGGGCCGAGCCCCCTTACCTTTTGTGATGCCCTCCCTTAGCAACTGTTTTTAGACGGGTACAGGGGAGGCATGATTATGAAAAGTCAGGGATTGGTGATTATTGATTTCATGACGGCCCTCCACTGCCACCTTTGCCCATGTAATTCAAGCATTGGAGTATCAAGTCTTTTTTGGTCCAACCTCATAAGCCCTATGCAAATGATACAAAATCGAAAGCATTGGAGGGCATGGGGATGTGCACGCCGCCCCTGACCCCCTCCATCCCCAATCTTCTCCCCATCTTGACCAGAAAACTCTGAAGAGAGATTATAAAGATGTTTCACTGACCACAATTACAGTCCGCCACATGATTGGGAGCCATGTGCAGTCAAAGTTCCTGATAGAGCAGGAGACTGTAACTGCGTTCAGCCGAACATGACTACAGTTCCTCTTCAGACCTTTCTAGCCAACGTAGGGAGGTCGAGGGAGTAAAGGTGGTGCGCACATCCCCACATCCCCTCCATGCTTTCGATTTCATAAGGCCTCCATAGAGCTACACTATGAGCCGGTTCTCATGTTAATGTATAGCAGGTGTTCAAATTCCCCATGGCTCCATCCTATGCCATTCTAGTAATATCTACATTCAGGAAATCACCCATCATGGTTATTAGGGAATGGTTCACGGGCAGTGTCTGAAGTGAGCCAGGAGCCGGCAATCAGGAGCCATGGGACAAAGCCAGTAGGCAGGACCAAAGAGCAAGTCCAAACTGAAAGACATAGGAGGAGGTAGGCTCAGGAAGCAAGCCAAAAGAACCAAAGAACAACCAAGGATGTAGGACCGCACCACAGCTTAGGAAGACCTTTTTGCTCAAACAAGTCCCTCAATTTGTACAGGAAGTCTTCTTATTTTCCTTCCTGTCCAAGAAGATCCCACGGTCAGCATGGATGTGTGTAGTCAGCCCAGGGCTTGAAGTTACTTCACCGAGAAGCTACTACCTGCAGTTCAGTGGCTCAATGATGGGGCAGTTGTCTACAGATCCTAGCACCTTCTGACAATGGGCCAATTATATGGTTACTTCACATGCCAGTGCCACATGCCCCTAAAGAACCACACACAGCTGCTTTTCCCTGTGGGGGTAGGAATTAATAATGGAGAATAACCATGGAATTGGCTTGTATTGTGTTTTCCTTTACACACCAATTACCAGAATAGCATGGGATAGAGCCACAGGGAAACAACAACAGTGCTCCTCCAGAAATGTAAGAAAGGTTTCTAGGTCTTGCTCTACTTCTTCGCAAACACTGTAACATGAGCAGCAACAGCAACAAGTTCCAGGAGCCAATTCCGGGAGCCAGTTAAGAATCCCTTCAATTTTCCTGACTGGGATATTTCAATGAAGAAGATTTCAAGTATGCCATGAAATATCAACAGTGGTGCCTGCTTTTCCTTTGATCTACTGATGGGAAGAGTAGGAATTACTGCTGCCAACAGAAGAAACTATTGACCAATTGTGCAGGACAACATTGAAGGTTAGCACTGCGACCACTTAAACTTTCCACAAATTCTACTGGTGACACTTTATATAGTCTGTGGACTGCATTGAGTGGACTGTGGATGGGTGGGTGGTGGTGGTGGAGAATATCCCATTGGACATTGAGTGATGTAGGAAAAATAATGACTTACCTTCAATATAAATGTCTGCTGCGTTCTAGTATCCATTACAAGTAAAACCTAAACAAAATAATCAAAAAATAAGCATTCAGTCTGCGTGAACGTTTGCCTGATCAGCCACTATGACTTCTTCCCTACAGACCAGTCAGTGCAAATCCTTGGTAAAAGAAATCCTACAACAACAATATAGGCAACAACTGATTGCCTTTTCATAAAGATATTTGGGCTGCAATGTTTAGTCAGTCAATCAGTTACATTGATCAATTCAAAAGGTGTCCCCATTAATAGACAAGCATTTTTTTTAAAAAAAGCAGTTCAGATGAAACATTCCCTTCAGATGAAGCACTTCCTGCTGTGTTTCCACACGAAAGGGCATGCCTCTTCTGAGGTGATGCCTTTCCTTTTTAGATCATGGAACATGTGTGTCACCTAAAAACAAGACTTTTTTTCCTTCAGAACAGTTTAATTCCTATGCAAATTTATGTAGATTTAATAGATTAACGCATTTGTAAACCTCACAGGATTATTCAGCTAAGGGTTTTTTATTTGCACACAGTCCTGACAACCATTATTCAGGGCAGTGGCCATCCCCCCCCCCCCCGCGCGCCCAGGCCCTGTGTAAGCGCACCTGTCAGTGACAGCTACACCCGCAAGCCTTGGGGTGGGGGAGGCTGGGTTGTACGTGGGGAGGGGGTTAGTAAGACCCCCCCTCTCACTTTGGGCCCTCAGCTGTCATATGGAAGCCTGTTGGGGTGGCATCTCTTCCTGCCCCTCTCCGTTATCCTCCTCCATGACGATTATAATGATAATATAATAAAACCTTATGGGAGGTTGATAGCAATGCGAATTTACATATATGTTTACCTTTGACATCATCCATACGGGGTAGGGGGCTGCGGGTGGGAGTCTATAAAAACCTTGGTGGTGGGAAATGAACTGATTTCATGGTTTTAATTTTTGTGAACCGCCCAGAGAGCTTCGGCTATAGGGCGGTATAAAAAATGCAATAAATAAATAAAAAATAAATAATAAAATAAAAATATCCTTTCAGAACCACAACATACATATACCCGTAGGGTCCAGTTTATGAACAGCTCTGGCAGGTTGTATATGCAGCACAATGTAGCAGCAAGCAGTGGCTTCTGGTGACCTTCCCCATCACACGGATAACTCCTGAATGTGTATCGTGAGAATACAATGTAGTGAAGGCTGCCAGCTTGGACAGTTTGTGTGTGTGTGTGTGTGTGTGTGTGTGTGTGTTACACAAATTCATGGAGGATAAGGCTATCCATGACTACTAGTCATAATGGCTGTATGTTACCTCCAGTTCTACATGGCAGGAGAACAATGCAATCTACACACACCTAAGCAATCATAACAGAAGACTTATGTGTTGTGTGAACTGAAAGCTTTCTGAATCTGATTCCAGTAGCTCAAGACCAATTCAAAATCAAGTAACATTGGAAACACCAGCCTCCACTGGTCTAAAGGAGAAAGCCTGCTCTAGTCTTCCTGATGTTTTATATCCCTGTGGAATTAGGGTTCTAAATTGTCCAGAGAGTCTACACAGATAAAGGAGGCTTCCCATTCCAAACTTTCTCCTCTGCTGCATGGAAGGCGGTGGAATCGAGTGATGGGAATGGGGTGGGCCCTGCACTTTCTCTCACACAACTGTGCCACAATGCCTGAATAGGGCTATAAAAACAGCTCAAACTGGTCCCAGTGTGGCTCAGCAGAAGCTTAACCCACTTCTAATATCTTGGTTTATCTCAGGCCCCCTCTACAAGAATTCAGCTTGACGCCCGGTTGCCCGATTATGCGCGTCTTCTCACCATCGCTTTTATGCCTAGTTCCTATAAACGACAGCCGGTGAAGCGCATAACCGACGGTATGAAACACGCTTTAAAGTGGTTGAAACGTGGAGAATCGCTTGTTTACATGGACATAAGGTGCTTTAACTCCCGCGGAAAATTAAAACTCACTATTTAACGCGCATTCGATAATGCGCATAATCGGACAGAAAAAGCGCCTCGACCCCCGATTTGCGCTCCGCTCTTGTAGAGGTAAAAAATTTAATGCGCCTTGAAAGCGCTTTAAATCGCTCTTGTAGAGGCACCCTCACAGTGGGACAGTGATGAGTAGCTGAGTGTGACAGGGCAGCCAAACCTAATCTTGGCTTGCATTTACTGAATATCCACAATGTACTCAGGAAACCCCTAGAACATCTGAGTTACTCCTAGCATAAAAATGTGGAAGCAGTTGGAACTTTCAGAATCTCATTTGATCTTCATACAAAGATTTTCTTCAAAGTTATTTCACTTATGATGTAGAACTCATTCAGACCATGACCTATAGAAATGTATGGACATTTAGAGATCTTTGAATAGTTATACTGTTTATAGACACACACATTAGCTGCAGGGCCAGGGGGGGAAATCTAAGCATGTTTTCAGAAGTGTTGGTTTTATGTCGCTAGGTTTTATGTCACTGGGTTGGTGAGTTTTTCATCAAGATTTTACAAGACTGCAAATCAGGGCTATTTAAATACAGACTAGAAACTGATGGGATGAATCATAGCAGGAAAATTGAGTTGTGGTCTCCCTGTTTAGTCACAAGGCATGGGGGAGGTGCGGGGAGAGACACGCCAAATTAAAATAGATAAAAACAGTTAAAAAGTGATGCATCAGTTTTCCCAGGGACTTTATCTTCTTGACCAAGTTTGTTTGCAGCTAGCTAACATTCACATTGAGGCAGTAAATACAAGAACATATGTGATTTTTTTTTAAATGTGCCCTTTGACTGTCAATTTCTCCCAAACAGGTGTTGGTTAAATGATTATAAATTGGCCCCTGGATACACCTCTTCAACTGAGCCGTACAGGACTGGAGATAATATAATTAGAGTAAAAACATCAGGCTGGTGAATGCTTTCCATCTGCTTGGCAATAATGTTTAGTTAACAATAGTCTTTAAAAAGAAGCACCTTCAACTTCCCTTCTTAAAGTTATTTATAGGGCCATTCTTAACACCCCAGCACTCTTGCTAACAAGAGCTTTAGCCACTTGGAAATTATTAGCCATACGGCTAATTCCAAAAAAGAAATGTCTGCACACAACATCTGCATCTCTCTAAATTTACATGAAGCAACCTCATTTTAGAGTCATTTCTTAATGAATGGGCCTACAACTCTGGATTAATATTATCATTGCATACACAAAGATCATAAGGAGCCAAGCATTTAAAAAAAAAATACCAACACCAGGCTAATCGGTAGTGAAGCTGTCAGCATAAAGGACAGAATAATAGCTTCTTTAACCCTCAAGAGTGCCGGATCATTTGTAGGCTAGAACACACCAATTTAATAACACTGCTCATGGCTTTGCTCACCTTTCTAAAGACAAAAATCTAATTTGGACTAATTTGATATGATCGTCTTCCCAATCAAAAGTACCCAACACAGACTTTCATTCCAGGATAAAACAACTGCTGTAACCAAGCCATCATGAAATAATTACCTTTGATAGCATATCATTATTGGGACGAATACAATTAAACGAATGCTCCCTTTAATTCCTTGTATGTGCTTATCTACATCTAGCTAGAATATGGCTAATGCTTATTCTACTTATTGTCTAAGTAAAAGTAGGTCGGAAGTTGACCACAAGACATGTACAACCATCAGACCCATTTTCCACAGCTCCCCCTCAATCACTATGAATGACCTTGAATGCAAAGCATTCATCCCATACTTGTCAACTGGGGAGGTACCGTTCTTTGCTAGGCTTTGCCAAATTAGGCTGGAAACAATTTCTGTGTAGCAGTCTGATGTCATCATATCATGACAAACAAGAGATCCTTGCCTAAGGATAGGTGAGAATTTAGTATCAGTTTGGGGGTTTTTTTCATAAGAAGTTACCAAAATTTGCAGAGTTCTTCAAATTCGGCATGGAAAGAACTTGACATTAAAAAAAAATCCACTGTGGGAGAAACTGAAAACTGACAAGTTTGTCCATCCAAGCCCAGGATTAGCTTTCCTCTTGCCGCACTCATTCACTCCCAACTCTCACAGGGCTACTAGCCCTGGTGGCTATGTGCTATCTCCAGTATCCGAGGCAGTAAGTCTATATGCACTAGTTGCTGAGGAACATGTGTGGGAGAGGTCTGTTGCACTGTGTCTTGCTTTGTTGGTCCCTAGCCAACAGCTGGTTGGCTACTGTGTGAACAGAGTGCTGGACTAGATGGACCTTCGGTCTGATCCAGCATGGCACTTCTTATATTCTTAACCTTCTTTTAAAAACAAGCTACCCATCCAGCTTTTCTTGAGTTGGGAACCTCCATCAGTGTGATGATGAAGCTGCCATGGATGTACCATGGCAGTTTGCAATAGTGCAAACTAAGCATGGCATCCAAAGACAAGTCCCGACAGGACATTCAGCTTCCTGAATCCTACAACAGCACAAAACCTTCATGCCCTGGTCAGCTACTAGCCTTCCTTGAAATGAGTGAGAGTGTGGGGATGAGCCAGCACCTCAAAAAAAAAACCCATCCCATGAAGGAGCCTGCTAACACGTTCTGCTCCCACAGAGTTCAGCACCTTCTCGACTCAGATGTCTCTAAGTTGGCAAATAAGGGACAGGGCTGAACTTCTGAAATGGTTGCATTTGGCCCAGGTGCCTCCAATCACCCCTAGTTTCATTTCAAATGGTTCTGCAAGCAGGAACCGGCACCACCCATCAACTTCCTTTCTTTCTTTCTTTCTTTCTTTTTCTTTCTTTCTTTTTCAAGCAAATGACTGCAAACCCATTAGAACTGCTTTAAAGAGAAATGTGCAGATCGTGTTGAAAAAGTACAACTCAAAAAAACCAAGTCAGGGCCTTCAAAGGAGTCTTTGTGCTTTGACAGTTTCGGTCTCCAAGTCAGCAGTATAAACGCTCCAAAGACGCATGTAAATTAGGACAAATTATTGTAAATGGAACAGCAAGGGAACATTAAGGGTATCTAAGATAGTAAGGAGTAACATGGTAATTTGGGAGGAGGGCAGGGCCATAAAAATTTAATAAACCCTATTTTTGAATCTCCAATATTCAAAAAATTGACACAAACACAGTTATTCTAATGTTATTACACAAAGGTAAATGCCTGATAGCAATCATACACATACAACTCATATAGATGTTTAGTCAGAAGTCGTTCTCACACAGAATTCAATGAGGCTTACACCCAGGTAAGTGTTGCACAGGATAGTGGCCTTGGTTCACATAAAAGGGTTTGGGTCATGGATCATGGTGGATGTCAAAATTACTTCTGTCTCACCTCACCCACCCCCACCCCCCAAAAAGCATTATTTTGAATGAGATCCAGCAGTTTAGTTTACCAAAAAGAAAAGATTAGGCTTGTAAATATAAATAAGTGTGTGTGTATATATATATATATATATATATATGGAGAAAGATAAGAAGGGGGTTGGTAAATAACCATTATTTAGCCTAAAGAAGAGAGTTGATTTTAGAAACCTTTAAACACAGAGAAATTAGCAACTGTTTCAGTATGCTAATTTTTTTAATTAAACGATACTTCTGCAGCAAGAGCTCTTTCATATGCACTGCTGACTCTTCATCAAAAGCAAAGTTTCCAACTTAACACCAGCATAGCTGGTGGCAGCCTGAAGGGTTACCATCTGCTGCCACCCCAAGTCACGGTGGCCACCTTCAGAACATATGCATCAAAGACCCAAGATGAGAGACGGAAGGAATACGCAGAAGTCAGCAGAAGGGGAGTCAGAAGCCCAGAGGCGGGCAACAGGCGAGCCACCAGAAACAGGGAATATGGCGAGGCATTAGTCACCTTTTTCAACTCCCTGCCAAGGTCACAAGAGACACAACCGGGGAAACTAAGAGCCAGGAATAAAATGCACCCATCTCTGGTGGCAGTTAAAGTAAGCAGGGTTATCCTACCAACTTGGACAACTGCTTCAGCGACCCCCATCCCACCGTGTATTCTCAGAATGCAAGTTTTAATTCTGATCTACTCTCTCTCAAAATGAGAAATGGTTTTAGAGAAACAATTCCTCATTTCTTCTAGCAGTGGCAGACGTCTCCTGGCTAAGCAAGGGAGGCTGCTGCTGAAGCAAACAAGGAACCACTATTGAGAGAGAGAGACAGAGACAGAGACAGACACACACACACACACACACACACACACAGAGGGAGAGGGAGAGAGAGAGAGAGAGAGAGAGCTTGCTACAGGTGCTTAGAAGGGCTTGAGTGTGAGACAGCAACAACTCCTGCTCCTTCATTTATTCTCATATTATGCTGCTCCTCAGCAAAAAAGGCTTATGGATAATCAGTAAAACCCTGTCCACAGGCTTACAGTCTAAGAAAAGGCACAGAAATCAAAGACAAAGGGATGGGGAGGGAAGAAGGGCAGATTAAGTCTTTCAGCAGGGCTATAGAGCAGCCCTGCTCTCCCTCTCATCTCCCTCAGCTCAACCTGCAGGAATGGCAGTTGGTGGTGACAGTTGAGGGATGAGGAACCTTCATGAGGGAGGCTTTTCAGCAGGGCTGGCGGAATGGCTCTGATCTCCCTCAGCTCAGCCTGCAAGAATGGCTGGTAGTTGAGGGAGGAGGAACCTTTCCAGCAGTGGGGGCATCTTTTCCCCACACCGAGAGTGTAGGGTGAGAAAACTAGTGAAGGCCACGTCACATACTTCCAAATGGTTAAGTTCCACTCCACAGAGGTTCCTTTTCTCAGCTTAGGAAGCCTCCATCCTGCAGCTGAAATTCATGCTGACATACCCCAAATTCACATAGGAAGCTGCCTTATACTAGGTCAGCCCATTTGTCCACATGGCCCAGTATCCTCAATTTGGGACTAGCAGTGGTTCTTCTCTAGGCTTTCAGTCCCATCTCCTGCTAACCTGAGCCTTTTAACTACAGCAGCCAAGGGACTAAGCCTGGAACCTTCTCCGTGCAAAGCAGTTGCTCTGCCACTGAGCTATGGTCATGTTCACCTCAGGCAACAGCAAGCATAGATATCATGAACAACTAAGAGTCTTGTGGCACCTTAAAGACTAAGAGATTTTTTCTGGCATAAGTTTTTGTCAACTATAGCCCATTTCATGGGGTATTATTGAGAGAACTATAAACAATGAAGGGCACTGAATGCAGAAAATACAGGCAGTGACAACCACACTATTAACTGTGGTCATTCACAGTGTCATCTAGTGGCAGGAGGTTTGTGTTATCAGCAACAACTGCACTGTGAATGACCACTGTGGCCCACTAGCCATACTTAAAGCAGCCTGCTAATTTGACTGGGAGTGCTGGGAAGGGATATTTAAAGCCCCAGGGGGATTAGACGCTTACGGTAGGTGAAGAATAAAACCAGTGTATAAGAAATTGCTCACCCCACAGAACCCCAAGAGCTATCAATATCTAAGGAGAGTTAGGGATCTTTAACAGAGAACTGTCAGTATCTTTACCCAATTATAGTTCCCAGGATTCTCTGGGCAAAGCAAGGGCAGATATTAGTTTGTAGTTTACACATGCCCTAAAAGAGCCTTTTCCAATCCCCCCATGTACTCCAATAATTCCCAGACAACCTGTCTACATCAGGAATGGCCAACTTATCTTTTGGGACCTGTTCTTTCCCCATTCACTAGACGGGGAGGCCAGAAGTGCATTTTTGCCACACAAACTGACTTCCTTGTGGACACGACTGCCAGAATATTGTATCGTAAATCCAAAAGTAGATTTAATATAAAATAGATGCTGATTATCTTTCTCACTTACAATTTGTTAACTGCTTCCTCCGTTTAACTACTCATAGATTTCTAACTTAGACCACCTGTCTGACTACGGCAAAAATTCCCATTAGCTGGCTCTACTTTCTTCCACTCTCTTTCTCACTCTCTCTCTCTCTCCTTGCCAGCAAATGAGAATAAAAGAGAGAAATGCCTGGCAAGCCCTTCTGTATTTGCTGATCTTGGGTTCTTTTTCTTTATTTGCAAGGCTGGCCTAGAAGGCAATGACTGTTGCCTTCAACTTGCTGGCTGCCAGCAACTCATCGTCAGACCAGCTGAAGTGGTCTAGCTCCATCCTGCTACTTCATAAATATTTCTGGATTGCATTCCAGCAATGGATGAATCCCATACATGGCCACACCCCAAGGTTTACAGCTATCTGCACCATCCTTCCTAGTGAAGGATTAGGGGGTTAAGTAGTTCCTGGACTGGCCTGTCGTCTTACAGATTTACACAGTACACACAGCTGAGAGCTATCATCAGCTGGTCAAATTGCTCTTGCAGCCAAGGCTATTTAATAAATATGCAAAGAAAGAAACACCAGACCAGACCCTTATAAGTAGATGTAAGCAGATGAAAGGAAAAGGCATGGACTTACAAGCCTGACCTAGTGCCACTGAAGGAAATGGAACTAAATTGACTCAAATCTAAGCACTCTGAAGTTCATAATTCAGGCAGCAAGACATTACTGAAAGGTCTCCTATGCATCACAATCCCAGTAGAAAAGAAATATTCCTGTTTACTCTTGAAGCTACATATTCATTGCATGGCAGCAATTAGCTGTTATTTTTTTATTTATATTGTATTAGATTGTTTTTAGACTATGTTTTTATTGGTATCATTGTGCTGATTATGATTTATATTGTGTTTTGGGGGTTCTGTTCTATTAATGACGGATTTCTGTGTTTGTGTGTGCATGTCACTTCTAGATTATTATTATTTTTTGAGGTACAAAGCGACCTATAAATATTATTGTTGTTGTTTCTGTTGTTATTATTATTATAAAACTTATATCCTACCTTTTTCAAAAGAACTTAAGGCATATCTCAGTCAAGAGCCCCAGACATGCCCCTATGCTAGTGAAGGAACTCTGTGTATGCACCAGCTGATAAACAGCGGGCTGCCCACTCTTTCCCACTGCATTTCCAAAGTTCTGCTCTGATAGGGGATCATAATTCCAAACCTCCAAAAAGATATTGGGGACCTTGGTCCCATCCCTTTCAGCCTAACATAACCAGCCAACCCCATTTCCAGCAAATGAAAGCCAGTCTGACCTTCTGGGGGAATTTCAGTATCTGAAACTTTAGGAACTTGGCACTTTTCAGTATTTGCAAAACAGAAGGGAGGGGGGGGGGGGGTGTTAGCACCACCTAAAGTATGTGTATGTGCACGCAAATCTGTGAAACCCTATATGCTCCCGTTGCTGAGGAACATGGGTGGGAAGGTGGTGTTGCACCGTGTCCTGCTTTGTTGGTCCCTGGCCAACAGCTGGTTGGACACTGTGTTAACAGAGAACTGGACTAGATGGACTTAGGTTCTTATTTGTTTTGAATGAGAAGCAGTATATAAATATTGTGTGTGTTTGTATGTATGTGTATATTCCGCAAGTATTTTTTTAATTCTCTCAAATAGTCCTGAGCTTTTAATTTGGGGGGGGGATGGAGAAAATTAGAGAGGAAACACGTATTCCAAGTTTACTTTTATTCTCCCCTTTTGCCCTCACCTCCAGTTCATTCTACACCAACACCAGGTAAAATTTTCCTCCCCACATTATGTTGCGTTCCCACCAACGGTTGAAAGGCCACCACAGGCTTTCCTCAAGCTCACCATTAGCTTGACTGCACTTGTGAGAAGTATATTTGCTTCCTGCCACTGGAAACCTGCCAGTATTTATTTATTTATCAGGAAAACGTATCCCCCTTCTTTCTGCTTCTAGAGAGAAACAGACAAGGCGACTCACAGCATAAAATGAGGAAGGAAAAAAAACAACCCCAGAAGCAGTAAGCAAACGAAAAAAAGAAAAGGCATCTGGCAATATCTGAGGAGCCTGGGTTTGTTTTTGTTTTTGTAGCTTTTTTGGGCTGTTGTAGCAGTTTTAAATGTATGTGTGTATTGCGTCTGTGTTGTATGTTTTTGCTGTTTTAATTTTTGTATATTGTTTTTAATTGTTTTAATCCTATGTAAACCGCCCAGAGAGCTTCGGCTATGGGGCGGTATACAAATGTAATAAATAAATAAATAAATAAATAAATAGAAACTACTTAAAACATTAAAAAAAAGAGACACAGGGACAGCAGTTAAGACTTCACAGTGGTATAAGGGAGCGTAAAAATATCCACTCCTCGACAGGCCTAAAGCTGACAAAATAAGCTCTTCACAAGGCAGTAAAAAACATCAAGGAGAGGACAAGTTGGGCCTCCCTAGGTAGGGAGTTCCATAACCTAGGAACGGCCACTGAGAAAACTCTCTCCTTGTCCCAACCAGCCAGACTCAGGATATTAAAAGGTTCGTACTTGCAATCTTGGACCCAGCGATAAGCATGGCAAAGGTTGTAGCAGAAGCTGAGTCCCAAGGGTCAGGAAACCCTATTGAATAAGGCTAGGCTGTGGCATGGGCTGATGGAGAAAGGGAGAATCCTCCAAAATCAGGCAGAGGCCCCTTCAGCTAGAAAGTCAGCATCTTCCAGTCTCCCTTTGGCACACTTATCTCTGGATCCATCCCACCATCTCACACGGGACCTCCTTTGACCAACACACTTCACAGGAGTGCTTTTGGAATGATTCCCACAACAGCTCTCAGCTGAAAAACGTTACAACAGAATTGGACATCAGTGGGAATTTAGAGATCATCCCACCAGTAAGAATTTATAGGACAATCCCAAAAGAGCCACATGACCAAAGAAATGCCAACCTCACGTTTTGCCATGTGTATGCCACCCACATAAAGCGTTTCTGTGGAAGCAAATTTTACATCAGAAGACCAGCTTCTGAGCCTTTTGCCAGGTGATCACCTCCACTCTTGTTTTGGCCATCAAAAGGAGTTCAATCCACTGAGCTGGGGGACAGTTCAACCTGGCTACTTTGTCCTGTTTTAGCCCTAAAAATTGGAACACCTTAAGCCCATCAATCCAGTTTGGGTAGCATAGCTACCCTAGGAGTCTTCCGGTAAAACAATACAAAATGTTTGTCCAGTTTTAATATAACTCTTTTGGGAAAAAATAAGATTGGGGGTGGGGAAAAGCACAAACAAAATATTTTTTATGGTTTTAAGTTCTGGGTTCTCCCTCAAGTTGCAGGCAAACCCAACCTAAGGCCCAGTGAAAATACAATATGCATACCGAAGAACCTGTTTCAGTATTTGCCCTGACTTCAAATAAGGGAGGGGTGCATGTCACCATTTCTGTGGGACAGTCTCCACAGTTTTCCATCGCACGTTCTTTCAAAGTTATCATTTGCATGAGCAGTCTGGCACCTTACTGGAACTTTTTTTTTGTTAGTACACAGTAAGCAGGGCATTGATTAAAAAAAACCCAGGGCCTTTCTCACAGAATGGCACCAAACATGTGCCTTATTCTTTAGCTCAAATATATTTTGCATGACCTTACATGAATTGCTTAGATAAAAGCCTTTTCGCCCTCCTACTTTTGTTATTTTAAAGTGCAGATGCATTTGAGTCATTTTCCCCCTTTGTTTCATATCCTTAAGATCCGCGGCTTCAAAGTCAGAATGTCAGCATGCAGTCGATTTATGACTGAACTCTTGAAGAGACACTGAAGAATTACCTTGTCAATCACCCCAAGGACTCTAAAGGCCTTCAGTTCCTCGGCAGGGCTCCTTAGGTTCCAAGAGGGCCTTGAACTTAGTGATCCTGGAGGCTAATGGAAGATATCAAAGATTACAACATCAATCAGGGTGGTACTTGAAGGAAGACTGCCTGCTGGAGCAAATGCCAGGCTGAAGGAAACTAAATTTATCATAAATCAGAGAGAGGGGAGATGAAAGAAGTTTGCTGTTTGTCCTTAATGCAAAAAAAAAAAAAGGAGAAGAAGAAGAAGAAGGGGGAAAGGAAAAGAAAAAGAAGCTGAGAGTAAATAAATTGCAGGGACACTGAAAATGGAAATATAGCAAAAAAGAGTATTAATATTTTAAAAATATTTAGACAGTTTCCCTAGTCTTTGTGCATGCAAGGAACACTCAGGAACATGTCTGAAAAAACCATCCAGACCTTTCCTCGGGTCTGGAAGGGAGAGAAATAAAAGCAGAATTACGGACTATAGGGCAGCCTTCCTCAATTTGATGCCCTTCAGATGTGTTGGAGTACAACTCCCACCTCCAACACACATCTGGAGGGCACCAGGTTGGGGGAGGCTTCTATATATCTTTATTTTTAAAAAAAAGGAAAGGAAAAAAGAACCCAGGAAAGTGACTCCCCAAATAGCAAGAAGTGCTGATGCTTAGGTTTTGCATGCAATCGGAACAGGTGTCTGGGGGGCAGGGCCTGGCAGCATGTCTGGTACCAGTGGCAGGGGCAACAGCCCAGATGTGCTCTTGGTAATCATGCAGATGTTCCCTTCACACAATCAACATGTGGAGAGGGCCTATGAATGTGTGCCAAGTGAAGGGAAAGGCAAAGAATATTGCGAAAGAGGAAGGAGAGACAAAGTTGAGGTGAGTGAATATCCCTCCTTTGACTTCCATGTGAAGTTTTCTTTTGCACTGACTGGGCAGGTAAAATAATTTCAGAAGTCCAAAGATTTAAAATCTGCTTCAGTTTTGGAAAGATGTAAATTAGTTTAGAAGCGGTAAATAATCGTAAAAATAATGTCAAAGCAAAAGAATCTTTTTCACTAAGGGAATCAAATTCAATAATTAAAAGCAGCCTCCAGTACAGCTGATCCAACATTTCAAACATTACCTTACATTAATAATACAGGATGCAATTAATACATTTTCCACATTTTATGGGGGAAACTGGCATAGAAATTAAAGTTGTTGCTATTATTATTTATTACATTACTATTTCTGTTGTGCCTGTCCTTTCGCACACATTCCACCCACCATAAGAATGGGTATTTTGTTCATTTTTAATAATAATTTTCACACGTTATTTGATTTTATTGTTTAAATAAAAGTGCCACCAACCAAAAGGAACATGCATAACGATACCAAAGGAATAAAGAAACTCACTGATTACAATCTTTAATATATCATGATTATTATTTTTTTAGCATGCCCCCGACCCAGGAAACAAAAGTCTGTGTTTAAACATGCTGGCAAGAACTAACAGGGCATAGGAAGAAACGGAACACCCCAGTCTTGGAGCACCCTGGCAAGAGCATAGATTTGCTCTCTTAATTGTTTTACTGACATGTTTTTGCAAGCCACCCATTTTATGAGGAGGTGGGTTATAAAGTGAATGAATAAAATAAATAGGAATTAGGCAGGATAATGTTCATCCTTCAAACCCATCCGTTTGGAAGTAAAATGGGAACATCCACCCAGAGGCAAAAAAATCTACATGCTCAGGGGACTCTCCAGGTATATAGAAATATATTAGTTTGTAAATTAAAAGAAAAGGGGTGGGGGACACAGCTGAATAGGAACTAATAATACTCAGTGGCCTCGAAGAAGTGGGGGGGGCACGAAAAGAACAAGGAAAACATTGACGGGGGAGTTGAGCCCCTTCAGCCCCTATAGCTCCTTTCTCCCCAGGAAAGAAGATTATTCTATACATTGGGGTTTCAAGAGGGAGGAAAGAAAAAAGGACTGTTTTTCTCCTTTCCCACTCTCCAGTACCTTTTCTCTGTCCCCACTACAGGTCAATAAAGCTGAGATTTTAGAGAAGGCTTCAGGGCAGTGAGAAGCAAAACCTAGGGTGCCCAGATCACCCGAGGTTTCCCGGTCCTTACAGGAAAAACTGGGGCGATCTGGGCCGACAGGGGGGCGGCGGGAGCAAACCGGGCCTTGAGGAGCCTGGATCCGCCACCAGGCTCGTTAGGCCAGAGGTAGGGTGTCCAGATCGCCCGGGGTTTCCCGGTCCTAACCGGGAAACCTAGGCCAATCCGGGCCAACCGGGGGGGGCGGCGGGGAAAAACTGGGGTGGCGGGGGGCCACGCGGCGGTGGCAGCGAGTGGCGACGAGCGGTGGTAGACCCGGCGGCGGTGGCAGCGGAGGAGCCCGGGAAGCGGCCACCCCAGCAGGTAAGTGCCCCCCTCACGCCTCGCGCTCCTTACCTGCAGGGGTGTCCGCTTCCCTCCGGAGCACAAGGCGCGAGGGGGGGCACTTACCTGCTGGGGCGGCCGCTTCCCGGGTTCCTCCACCACCACTGCCGCCGAGTCCGCCACCGCCGGGTCCTCCGCCACCGCCAGGTCCTTCGCCGCCGCTGCCGGGCTCGTGAGGCCAGAGGCCGCGCGGAAGAGACGAGAGAGGGCTGGATCCGGAAATGATGTAATTGGCCCTCTCCCGCCTCTTCCGCGTGGCCTCTGGCCTTATGAGCCCGGCAGCGGCGGCGAAGGACCTGGCGGTGGTGGACGAAGACCCAGCGGCGGCGGGGGACCTTGGGGCAGTGGCTGACCCGGCGGGGGCGGCAGCAGAGGACCCGGCACTGGCGGCGGAGGAAGAGAACCCGGTAGGTCCAGGCTGGTGTTTTTTTTGGGGGGGTGGCTTGGTGGGGGGGGGGGTGTTTTGGGGGGGTGGCGGGGGGGGTACCGGGATTTTAGTTTCCAAAATCTGGTCACCCTAGCCAGAGGCCATGCGGAAGAGGGCCAAATCCAGAAGTGATGTAATCAGCCCTCTCCCATCCGGACTCCTCGGGGCTCATCGCCATCGCAACAAACCCCGAGAGGCCAGAGGCCACACAGAAGAGGCGGGAGAGGGCCGATTACATCACTTCCGGATTCGGCCCTCTCCCCATCTTTCGTGCGGCCTCTGGCCTCATGAGCCCGGCGGTGGAGAAGGAGGACCCAGCGGTAGCAGCGGTGGCGGAGGACCCAGTAGGTCCGGGCTGGTGTTTTTTGGGAGTGGATGGCTTCGTGGTGGGGTTTGTTTCGGGTAGGGGGGTGGCGTCTGCTTGTTGGCCGCATGGCGGGCGGCCTTTTTAATTTTTTTTATTTTATGTTGGGGGGGTCTGCTTTGGTGGACACACCCCATTTGGACGGCCATTTTGAACCGGGATTTTGTTTTGCAAAACCTGGTCACCCTAGCAAAAACAATGTCATTTCTTCTTTTCCATTTCCTAAAAACTCCTTCCTCATGACAAAACATTACAAGGGTCCTGTTCCTGGCCAGTCGGATCCCCAAACAGGAGCATGCCAGTATGGGGTTGGGGATACGGCACAACGCTTTGCTGCGGGTCCCCTTCTATAGTATTTTAAACCTATTGCCTCGCAACTGTGTCCCAAGTTGGAGCCCATTTTAAGTTTGTGTCACAGAACTTAAGGAGAGCCAGTGGGGAATCGGGCAAACAATTCACAGGTTTTTCTAAATAGGAGACGGAGGTTAACATAGGCCCAATCTACACCAAGCAGGATATAGCACTATGAAAGCAGTATGTAAGTGGTATATAAAAGGCAGGAGCCACACTACTGCTTTAGAGCGGTATTGAAGTGCACTGACAACTGTTGGGGACCATTGACACATATACCGCTTTCATACTGCTTTCATAGTGCTATATCCTGCTTGGTGTGGCTCCTGCCTTTTATATCCTGTTTTCATACTACTTTCATAGTGCTATATCCTGCTTGGTGGCCATCTGGCCAGAGCTGAAGTGTTCCCCCCCCCAAGAATATCCACTTTATTGCTGAGCAGACACTTGGCCCTAGGCCTCTTAGAGTTAACCAGAGAAGGCTGCTGGTTCTGATTTCAGCAGGGCTGTGATTCCATTGTTTGTTTGTTTTGTCAGAACCAGCCAGAATTCTAAAGGATTTTGAGTTTAGCATCTTGGATAGCTCTTTTAGGGCTCTCGCTGGTTCTGACTGAAACCCAGAATGAAATCACAGTCCCACTGAAATTGGAGCCGCCAGCCTCCACAGGCTCTAATCTTTGATATGCTGGATTGCACTGCTACCCTATTCCGAGTAGCTAGAGTGGCTGTGTCTCTCTCACAAGACAGATGACAAAATAGCTGAATTACATGAGGTAATTATGCAAATTCCTCAACACAGAAGTTACTGCGACGTAGGAAATCTTAATCTTTCATTTAGGAACTACATTGTAAGAATGGAAAGAACTCAAAGGGAATTTAAACTCAATCCTCTTTGCTAAAGAAGGTGTCCGGGAAACCTGGGGCAATCTGGGCCAACCGGGGGGCAGCGGGGGCAAACCGGGGCTGCGGGGGTCATGCGGCGGCGAGCAGCGGTAGACCCAGTAAGTCCGGGCTGAGTTTTGGTGGGGATGGGTGGCTTGGTGGTGGGGTTTTGGGTGGGGGGACCCCCCACCACCACCACCTGCCGAGGCGTCCGCTTCCCTCCGGTGCTCGAATCTACTGAGAAACAGGCTTCGCGGCCTGTCCCTCAGTAGCGCGCCGGGTGATGACATCATCACCCGGCGTTCTACTGAGGGACAGGCCGCGAAGCCTGTTTCTCAGTAGATTCGAGCACCGGAGGGAACCGGCTGCCTCTGCAGGTAAGGAGCGGGAGGCGGGAGGCGGGAGGGGCCCCCCACTTACCTGCTGGGGCTGCCGCTTCCCTCCGGTGCTCAAATCTACTGAGAAACAGGCTTCGCGGCCTGCTCCCCATTTACCGGCCTTGGTAGGAAACAAGTGCTCAGTGTTAGGGAGCATCAACAAATTCCTTGTCGGGTGGCTAAAGCAGCTTTAGTAAAGCTGCTTTTGCCACCAGACAAGGAATTTGTTGACGCTCCCTAACACTGAGCACTTGTTTCCTGCCGAGGCCAGGGAGCAGCGTGGGCATTTTAAAGCAGGCTCTTCTTCTTTCTCCTGCTGGGAGCCCAGGAGCAGGGCAAGAAGGGTGAGGGGGCTGCAGGGAGTCATGTGGCGGTGGCAGAGATCGGCGGTGGCAGTGGAGGACTCGGTAGGTCCGGGCTGGGTTTTTGGGGGGGGGGGTGGCTTGGTGGTGGTGGGGTGTTTCGGGTGGGGGGGTGACGGGGGTGTCTGCTTGTTGGCCGCATGGCGGGCGGCCTTTTTATTTTTTTTATTTTATGTTGGGGGGGGGGGGTCTGCTTTGGTGGGGTGGCCATTTTGGATCGGGATTTTGCTTTCCAAAATCTGGTCACCCTAAACCAGCCCCACAGGAAGAAAAACAAATCTCACGAATCCTCCAAGGCTTATGTGAGGACTTCTATTGAAGAAGATATTTCTTTTTCCATTTGGTTTTTTGTTTTGTTTTTCTCTCCATTAAAAAAAAAAAAACAGGTTCAAAACAACAACAAAGGTAACTGCCATTCCGTTAGGCAGATTAATTTTTCCTCTTTCCCTATTCACAGCAACTAGCTGCCTTCAACTATTCTTAGGGTTGTTCAAAGTAAGATGAAAGACTTGTTTGCCCTTTTTTGTCCTTCTGTGATACAAATGTAGACAGACAGGAAGTTTGGAACTTTTAACGTTTGCTACATGAGCGCAGTCATCGACAATCACAGTTTTGTGAGACTGCAGCAAAAGACATCTAAGCTAAGAACAGAAAGGCCCTCGGGGATTATTTAAAAAACAACAACAACAACAACTTGTGGTTGAGGAAGGACAGAGTCAAGATTTATTTAAGAGTGAATCGGGACTGAATTCCAAGTACAAGTGCAACGATTTTGGTTCTGCAAATGTTTAACTATTGCTGCCTGCTGAAAGAAACTCTATATAAAAGATCACACCAAAGATGGCATTAAGACGCTCCATAATGTTCAATGAGGATCGCCAAGGTGCCTTTTACCATACCCTTATGGAATATCTTTTCTTCTACATTCCTGCTTGCCTGCCTTCCCTCCAAACCTAGTTTCCTCCATCTCAGGGCAAAACTTCACGCTATATTTTTTTGACATTGTTTTGGTCTTGTATGCAGGCGTTTTTTTAAGGATTGCCAGCACAGGGAGCCAGATTTGGATTGGCCTTAGTGTGATTGGAACCTATACTCCCCAACAGAGTCTTCATCTGGTTCGGGGTTGCAGTTTGCATGGCCACAAAAAATCCATTTGTTTCAGTGGATCTTTTTTTAGCAATGCAAATGGCAGGAGCACGGGGCACCCCCAACCAAGCTAGTGGGCCAATCTAGATGGGGGGGGGGTGCACTGGCAATTCATGGGGGGGGGGAACCACTGTCACCAACCTACCCCCAAGGCCAGGACTATACAAAAAAGGCCACAAATGGTTTGGCCCTCAGAAATATGATTGGTTGAGATGTGGGGTGGGGCTTTTTCTGTTGGTGCATCCGCCCTTTAGAAGTTCAGGCCCAAGGAAATCTACCTCACAACTTCCTTGCTTCTTCCCAATAAGAAAGGTTTTCTTCAGCTAAAAATAGCAATGATACTTCTGGAATACTGATCTTAGCTGATGAGTCTATTTTAATTGTTCTGTTTTGCCCTTATGCTTGTTTAGTGATTTTTTTTAACATGATATTCTTCTTTCCTAATCTTAAAACCTGCAAAGAAATAAAATTATTCCCAGTGAGCCAAAAAGGAGAAGAAAGCTGCCTTTCCTTCCTGCATGTGGCACATTTTGTCCCATACTTGCATATATTTGTTAATCTGGCATGTTCCATTAATCATAAGGAGATACAAACGCAGCAGTGAAGGGCGCGCACACATGCGCACATGCATGCACATCTACCCAACCCAAGAAAAGCTAGAAATAAAATAAACAGAACTTACTCCAGCGGTGGAACTATCTTCTGATGTGGGTTTACAATAGAGGCTGGAAATTTTTTCAGCTCTCATCAGGTATTCTGAAGTCTTCCTCTTCACTGCTTCACGGCGGGTTGGACTCGACTCCCCTGTGTGCCATAAGAGAATATTGTTACAATCCCGGCACCCTTCGACATTTGGCTTTTGAGGGGAGGGGGTCTTTCCTGTAGCTTTAGCTCAAGTCAGTGGTTTTTCAACTGCATTCTGGGAGACACTGTAATTCAATGGAACAGAAGGGTGAGCAAAGGCAAACTTTCCTGAAGCTTGCCCATGCCTTACCTATCAATGTGCAGTTGCGGGCAAGTACAACATGTGTTTTAAGAGACACCCTTGGGTCATGTGGGGCAATGGCAAGGCCTGGCCAGTGTCCCCAAATGAACTGAGCATCACCCTAGAATAGCCTTCCCCAACCTGGTGTCCTCCAGATGTTTTGGACTACAATTCCCAGAATTCCTGAGCACTGGCCATGTTGCCTAGGGTGGATGGAGCCGAAGTCCACCATATCTGGAGGGCACCAGGTCAGGGAAGGCTGCCTTACAATATGCCCCACAATCCCTGCAACATAAAATGGTCCCATGGTAGACACTTAAGCAGCTCATCAGCAACCAAGACACTGTAGAAAATCCTACCTGAAAGTTTGAAAACTGCCAACTTAAAACATGGATTCTGATTACCCATAAAACCATGGCAATACACCCTTTTCTCAGTGCTAATAAGCATTCCACACCAACGTAAAATTTCTGAATCCTTAAGACATTACCAGTGATAATCAAACATCAAAACTTCAAAACACACTTGCTTAGAATTACAAGTCAGAACATTCTCCCAGTAGCTAAGACAAAATCCTCTCAGTTTCATACAGTTGCAGTCTTAATTTTAAAAAATAAAACGTGAGGTAACAAAACAAATGCTCAATAATAAGAACACACATATCTTATGTGTGCAGGCACATGCACAAACGCACACACACACACACACACGTATATACTACTGTGTTGCCAAAAATGTCCTTCACATTTTTTTTCAACCATTCTTCCAGTTTGATAGAAAAGAAAATGCTTATGGAAAGAAGTTCAAAGGAGATTTTGTTTTGTTTTGAGAAGTTCTCATTTGTCAGGGTTCCTGCACTTCCCTTACTTTTGAGGTGGCTAAGGAGTACACTCAACTGTCCTGTCTTTCATTGTACAAGCATGTCTTTGGCAGCCTGGAGACTCCTAGGCTTCCTGCACTTCAATTAAAGCCCAGGGGAAAGACATCATGAGGTAATTCCTCCCATAGGGCTTTTTCATATCAGGAAGTGAAGGCAGTCTAGGTGGTTGCAGAGCAATCAAGAAATGGGAAATGGAAAGGAAAAACACACACAGCACCTTCAACTACTTGGCAGTGATTAGGTAAGCTCAAAAAAGGCACGGATATAAATTATAAAACTGTCTGAGAATGAGGCGGAAAAAATCATTTCCCTTTTATGGGGGAAGAAAACTTTCAGAAAATTGGAAGATACATTTTGGCACAGGATTAGCTCCATGTCTGCCCTGGTGTTAGACACAACACTGCCACCCTCAACCTACTTTTTGGAGGATGCAAAAATGGGGACCAGGCTGCCAGCAGAGGTGATGCTATTGCCACTTGCAGTGGAAGTACAAAAAACCAAAAAACCTTATGAAAAATGAAAGAAACATACCTATGAGAACTGTTGAGGAGTTTCTTCTCCCCTTGTAGAAATTTGGTGAAACTGCCCTCCCCTTCTCTGTTCACAAATGTGGTAGGTAATTTCAAGATGCCATTTTCACATAGGTCTGGTATGCACATTACAGTGAACATCCGAAGTCTGGTGAATGCCAATATTTGCATGTGATGGGAATCCCAAATTAACTTTATGAATTATTATTTCCCACTATTCCCTAGGGTTGTTTGCATTCGCAAGATTCACCAAATTTTGGGCTTTCATTTTAATGTATGTAATATACACATACACAATTTAGTACCTGATTTAATATTGACATTTTTAACATCTTGTTTTTCAGCTATTAATTAAAAAGCCAAAGGGGAAAATATCTTGTCTCTACTTAATTGAAAGAGACTACAGATAACTAGTGTTTATAATGCATTTTTGAGTTTATAAGAGTTAAACATGCCCCCCAAAAGCATCTGATTTTATCACTACATAAAGAAAGAGTGGACAAAGAAATAACTAATTATTCTGAACTTTAATAATTCATATTCCCAATACATATCTTGAGATCTTCAATGGGGCACATGCAGCTCTGCATTACGTCTAAATATACCTTGAGATTTTTAAGCATTGAAGGTTCTTCTAGGAACCACACACGTACACGGAAACTGCATTAAAGTTTTTAATTATTCTTTACAGCACGATGATGCAAGGTCATTCCACTTCAAACAAAATATTCGTTTTGTATTTTTTGATGTTTTCCTAGATACCAGCAGATATTTGTGTTTCATTTGAAAAAGATTAAAGTTTTCCACCTAAATCAGTCAGATTTTTTAAAATCAGCAATACCGTTTTTAAATGTTTTTTTTAAAAAAACAAACACGCAACTACCCTCCTCTGAAGAAAGATATAAAAAGTGTGGTAATGCTGATGACAGGAGCCTTCAAATAAAAAAAACCCTTCGAGATTCCACAGACACCCCCCTCCCTCTATTTGCTATACAGCAGCTGTGCCTCGCACAAATTCACATGAATGAAAATATTTAGGGCGAGAAACCACCCCCTTAGCTTGTTTTCCATATGACTTTCCTGTAATTATTTTGTAAACTGTTCGCACAACAATATATAAAAACATCTGCAAAAACAGGTAATTAATGTGTCAAGCTAAACTAATGCATTTTTATGGTGGCCATGCTTCGTCAACTGTAATTATAACTCTTTTTAAGCAAATGATGATGTGTTTGTTGCAATGTGAAAGTGGTTATTTTAGATGCTCTGTTCACCATTACTGCAAACAGAATATTAAAAAAGAAAAAGGAGGAGGGGGAGCTATACAGCTACTACGCAACACATGCAGGCTTCTGGCCATTTCTAGCCATTTGTTTCCTCCACAGCAAACAATCTCGTATGTGAAAGAATGAATGTTTCTTCTATTTGTATCTGTATCCAAGCTGGTCAGGTTAAAATGTGCACTCCTTGGCCACTGAAGAGTAAAAATAGTAAGCAGAAAAATGTATGCCTCATTTTCCCTGCATCTCGAAGGGATGCCTCACAACATTACACAGCAATTGTGCCCAATGCAGCCACACTAGCTGCGTTTTCCACAATCTATAATGATAAAAGAGGATGTGTGTCTGCCTGCCCGTCCATCCGTCTGTCCGTGCCTTAGCGTCAACACTGTGAAATTAAGGCCTAATCTACACCAAACAGGATATTGCACTATGAAAGCGGTATATAAAAAGCAAGAGCCACACTACTGCTTTATAGTGGTATTGATGTGCATTGACAACTGTTGAGGCCCATTAACACATACCATATACCACTTCCATACCGCTATATCCTGCTTGGTGTGGCTCCTGCCTTTTATATACTGCTTTCATAGTGCAAGATCCTGCTTGGTGAAGAATAGGCCCTAGACTCCTGAAACCTGGCATGCATCCTAAGGGGATTTGATTTTTAAAACGTGTTATTTAATTCGAATTCAGCATGGTTAAAGCCTGCAGTAATACCGGCAGCCACTAGGGGCAGACTTCCCTAACCAGCACACAGCTTTACTGCCCATACAGTTGCAAGCCAGCAGAGATCAACACTGAGGGGGCATTATATGCCTGCCCCCTGCTGTAAGGCAGAGCCCCTCCGAGGAATGGGGTGGATGGAGCCTTCCCTTAAGGGCCAACAGAGATGCACCATGGTAGGGGGCATGCCTAGGGGTTCCAATGAGCATAGCTCATTGGAATGGGCAAAATGTGTCCATATCTGGCATCTTGGAAGGCGTGGCTGTATCCAACCCGCACAAAACTGGGGCTGTTTGAAAGGTATATTACATAAAGTATGAAGGGTAAATGCACGCTTCTAAACTTGCAGCTGTGACAGCTCCAAGTGGGAAGTGGTCCTGGGTATTGGATGGACATACCTTGTGGCAGTAACAGCAGTCCATTTTTATTTTCCACAGTACCCCAGAGTGATGCAGCATCGGGGGTGTCACAGACTCAGCCTTCCAGCACTGCATGGAGCACCAAGCCAGGAAAGGAAAGTGTATAAAGGGGGCTCCAGATTCAGTCTCAGGAATAGGCCCTGCCAATGTGCTGGAGCCCCGGTAACTGCCAGAAAACGCCATGTGCTGATGCTGACCTTAACTTACAGTGGACATGCGCAAAGCAGGTGTTGGCAATCAGTTCTCCATGCCATATGTTGACTCAGTGTTTAAGGGATGGGCATATACTATGTCTTTACTGGAAGAAATGGGATTATTTATTTCATTTATATTAGTGGAGGCTGGTGGCTCTGATGTCAGTGGATGTCTGCTCAGTCAGAACCCTAAAGGAGCTATTGAAGGTGCTGGACATATTTTGAGGATGTGGTTCAGCACCTTGGATAGCTCCTTTGGAGTTCTGACTGACCCCCAGAGTGGATTCACAGCCTCCACTGACATCGGAGCCCCCAGCCTCCACTGCTTGGGGCTATGCCCTGGTGCAACAACAGCAAACGTCATTGCTACATAAATTGTGAAGCCATTTTATTGTCAAATGTATAAATCCCTCATATTCCCTCTAATAATCTCAACGACCTGATCAAGACTACAAAGAAGAAGACCACAAAGACCTGATGAAAGGAACAATGTATCAAATCTCCTTATATAAATTATCTGCTCAGAAAAGGGAGGGGGAATATGTGTGGCCAATGACAAATCAGAGCAGAGGGCTGCAATTCTATTCACACCCACCTGACAGTACACCCCATTGAATTCAAAGACTTACTTCTGAGTAGACATGCATGGGATTGCACTCTTAGTTACTCACTCGTATGAATCCATTCATAACCGATGGTAGGATTATAGCCAAGTTATTTAAGTTAACCAAGACGTAAGCCTGACAAAGCATTAAAACATTGGACTTAACTGAGTCACAGCCTAACCTAAGGTGGGTCACAATAGCAGCACTACCACCAAATATATGGGGTAGTGTCTAATTAGCTCCTCCTCCTGATGGAACACAGCCCCCCACCCACCCTCCAAATCTGCTCCAGACATTTGGGGAAAATAAGCCAGCTTCATAACCTATGGTTTGAAGTTGTCTTGTTTCAACTAACCATAGTTAAGTCTAACCACCTTTTGTCCAGGTTCAGACAACATAACAAGTTGTAGTTAAGCTTAAATGGAAGATTAATGCACTGGAGGAGGAAGAGGACATGCAAGCCTGAGGATTGCCAAGGCTTGTCTTGTAACGCTAAGCTATGGTTTAGCTCTGTGTCGAACCCAGCCCAATAGATATTAAATAATGATGATGGTACAATGATAGAGGTCATAAGAACATATACTCAAAAACGTCCATAAAATAATAGGATAAAAAAGGGGGTTGGGGGAAGAAAATCAAAACAATAAGAACATAAGAAGAGCCACGCTGGCCTATCTAGTCCACCATTTTGTTTGCATAGTGGCCAACCAGAAGCTTATGGCAGGCCTACAAACAGGACGTGAGTTCAACAGCACCCTCCAACTCATGTTCCCAGCAATTGATCTTGAGAGGCATATTTTCTCCAATACTGGAAGTAATATACAGCTATTATGACTAGTAGCCATTGACAGCCTTATCTTCTACAATACATAGCATTATGTACTAAGTCTGCCTCCTATTTATTATATTGATATGTGGCCTTTCAACCAAATTGGGTCCTGGCTTAATCATTACTAAAAGCCAATTTGGATATAAAACAGAATTCTTACTTTGAAGGCACTTTTCCATATGAGAATGAATAGGAAAACCTATGCATAGACTGTCACACGTGAGGTTCACATAGGTTATCACATACTTACACAATGGGAAACCTGGGGCCCTCCAGATGTTGTCAGATTACAACTCTTATCAACCCTAACCATTGGCAACGCTGGCTGCGGCTGATGGGAACTGGAGTCCAACAACATCTGGAGGGCCACAGGTTCCCCATCCCTGATTTACACCCAGATCTTATTCCTGCATGGAATAAGTGCTTTCACTGGAAGAATCTCATTTCATTTCATTCATTTCATTTATTACATTTCTATACTGCCCAACAGCCAAAGATCTCTGGGCAGTTTACAGTGATTAAAAACCTTAAAAATACAGTATTATGCATAATATAAAAACAGTTTCGCTACAAACTTATAAACAGAGTTGCCACACACATCTAAACAATATTCCATGACCCAACTAAAAACCTATCATATGCTGCCAAATGCTTGGGAGTAGAGGAAGGTCTTAACCTGGCAATAACCATGTTGGCACGACGTGGGCCTTGCTGGGGGAGTTCATTCCATAATTGGGGGGATGCCACCAAAAAGGTTCCCTCCCTTGTTGCCACCTTCTGAGCCTCCCTCAGAGGAGGCATCCAGAGGAAGGCCTTAGACACTGGGCTTGTTCAGACAACACGCTAAGCCACGGTTAGGCCACTAACTCTTTTGCAGCAAACAGTTAGTGAGTGTGTTTAAACCATGGTTATGTAGCCACCATGGTTAGGAATGGATCACATGACACGCTAAGCCATGGTTCACACGACATGGCAGGCCACAATGTTTAGCTCAAAATGCTTAATCACCGTGGTTTAGCATGTCCTCTGAACAGGGTTGATGAGTGTAGTGTACAACTAAGGTTCATGCCAGGAGAGGCGCTCCGTCAGGAGTGGTTCCTCATGCTTGGAGTAGTTCTATGTTATAAAGAAGTTAAACGAGCCCTCATTGAGATCCTATCTTGTAATATAATTTTCAGTTGTCACAAACAGCATGCCAATGATACACTCCTACTATGTTTATATATTTGATCCAGAACACTTCATTTATGGAATAACTCCAAAAATTAAAGCAATGTGTAAATATTGCCTGGATTTGAAAAGTTCAGTTATTTTGGGTTTTGAAAAGACAAATGTATTTTGCTTTCCTTCAGCAAGTACTGAAAAAAATCAGTGCTTTGCATCTGCATTAAGAGATATTAATTTTTAAAACTACTGTACTGCTAGCTGGAAAGCAGATAAAGGACAATAACTGAAACCAAGATGAACATTTTTATTTGGGGGGAGGGAGTTGTCAACTACTTTCCTTAGTAGGCTTCAAAAGCAAGAGAAATAATCAATTTTTTTATCAATAAAGAACTCTGCTTGTTAATTTCACAATGAAAGCTTCGGGGCTCGAAAGTGGCAAGCATGGGACCAGGCGCCCTCAGGAGAGGCCATTTGAGGAAAGTAGAGTTCAATCATCAATAAATGCCAATCACAGAATGAAGGTTAGGAGCATCTAACTACCCAACCTGTTGCCCTCCAAATGTGCGGGCCTACAATTCCCATCTTCCCCAGTCGACGCCCATGCTGGCTGCCGTTGATGGCATTTGCATCTCCATCCTACACTTCTGGGGGGCACCAGGTTGAGGAAGGCCATTCTTTGTACAACTAGGTTACCAGATCAAAAAAGAAAGAATTGTGCTGGTCAAATGATATAAAACATGGCTCAGATAAATCTTCCCGCTGGTGCTGGGCGCTATTCTTCACCCTCCCTTGTTTCTCAAAGTAAACATGTTTAAAAATGTATTGTCAATTTGGGCATGACACATGTACCACCTCCATATGACTTAGGATGCTTTCCAGTAGTAATAAATAACTAATTAAACCAACAGTTAAGATCTTCAGAGGAGATCTCTTTGGCCATTCTGCAACCAATAGAATGTTGTGATGTCACATCTCAAAAGTGGAGCCTTCTCAGTAGTGGTGCCAACCCTCTGAAACACCCTCCCCCATATGGTTCAAGAGGGAGAAAATGTGGAGGATTATAATTGATCACCACAACACCGCTCCGTTTTACTGTCTTTTTTTAATTGTTCATTTTTATCTTATCTTTGTTCTTGAAAGTTGGTGTTCTTTGTGCAATATTGTATTTTATGTATTTTTAACTGTGATTTTTAATGCTTTTGTGGGTAAAAAGTTCAGAGATTTTATTATATTAAGCGGTATACAAATAATAAATTACATAAGATGCAGCGTGAAGGTTATGGAATGCAGTCAGGGGACAAGCGTTAGATATAATGTCCCCATATTTAAATGTTTGTAGCAAACGGATTTTGAAAATAAACCTTGAGACTACAGGTGGAATGTTGTCTGAAAGGAGAGCCTATTCAGTGCTGGCACTCCAGTTGTGGAATGACATTCCCATAGAGACTTGCCTTCACTGTGTTCTTATTGGTGCCGGGTGAAGCCCTTGCCTTCCCATGCTTTTTTAGCCCTTCAATTTAGCCCTGGTGCGTTTTTAGATTGTTACACTGCTGTTGGATTTTATCTTGGTTACTACTTTAGTTTTATTCTGTTTTAAACTTATGGATTTACATTTTGTTTTCCTACATTCTTGTCTTTTCTGGTTTTCAGCTTTATCTTGTAAACTGCCCAGAGAGCTTCGGTTAATGGGCAGTATAGAAATGTAATAAATGAATATATGAATGAACGAACAAATAAATAAATAAATAAATAAATGTTAGCCGCGGACATCAAAGCAGAGCAGAACACAATACAATTTTGAAAACCAGAAAACGCTCTGCTGTACTTTTAAAATCATATTCCTATTTGCTTCTCCAATTAATCTTTACTAGAAACAATTTTAAAGCATATTTTGAAAGGGTTCCACCCTTAAAGGCAACCTAAAAAAATAATTTTAAATAAATAAATACATGATAAAAAAAAATAATTGCGGATGACACACTCACCATCTCCTTTAAGACAATGATCCTGTTCAGACGACTCGCTAAGCCATGGTGAGTTAAACATTATGGCTTAGCATGTCATGTGAATCATGCCTAACTCTGTGGCTACATAACCACGGTTTAAACATGCTCACTAATAGAGTGACCAGATAAAATCCACGTCAGGGCTCATGTAACTTTAACAGTTGTAGAGAAAAGGGAATTTCAGCCAGTGTCATTTGTATGCAATTAGTTCCTCATGAAATTCCTTCTTCATCACAACAGTTAAAGGTACATGCACTATACTAGAGTGACCATATACAAAAGAAGGTAGGGCCCCTGCAACTTTAACTGTTGTGACGAAGAGGGAATTTCACCAGGAACTAATTGCATACAAATGACACTGGCTGAAATTCCCTTTTCTCTACAACTGTTAAAGTTACATGAGCCCTGACCTGGATTTTATCTGGTCACCCTACTCACTAACCATTTGCTGCAAAGGGGTTAGCAGCCCAACCATGGCTTAGTGTGTTGTATGAACAGGCCCATGGTTTGCTGGCAATGTTCTGGCTGGCAAAGGCGGAAGGAATATCTATTGCTGCGATGCCATCTGTATCTCAGCCACAAGAGGGGTCAAAGATGGCTGGTGACACAATTTTGCTTATCTATCAATGCCCATCTAGTTGCAGGTATGGGTAATGTCTCTCCTGCCCTTGAGGAAGGGAGCCAACTTGTCATTAAAAGGCATGGTTTTTCTCTGCCTACCTGATGAGCTATTACGCATGGTCGCCACCTTATTTTTTTTCTTGAGGTGGTTCACTTTCTCCCAACACTGGACAGCGGTTCAGATATATTTATTAATTTAAAGCATTTTTATCTCACTTTTCACCCAAAAAGTCTCCCAGAGCAGCCTGCAGAAGATCAATTTAAAAAACCAAGACCGTCCCAGCTCATAGGCGTACAATTTAAAAGTCACTACACAAAAGGAAAAGGGGATGAGGATGGAAGATAAAACGAAGCAGCTTTGGGCACCAATTCCTAAGCTTACAATATCGTTGTTACAATGACTAGTGGAACAGTTTAGGAAGACCCGGACACAAACAGACCTGATCTCTCAGCAGAGCCAATGGAATGGCTTTGCTTCCCAGCTCTCCCTCTGTTGCAGCTTGATGGAATGGTTGCTGGTAGAGCTCCTCTTGGCCACAACTCAGAGAACCAGTCTCTTTTCTGAACGGTAACTTGAGACCCTCTCTTCTTAGAGGCTCATCCACGGGCTGATAAAGCTTCCCCGCCCCCCACGCACACAATTTTCATGTCCAACTACAGCTTGGATTTCTTGACCTTGGCTGGTTGGGATACCAGGATGGAAGCAACAGAGGTGGCAGATGCCTGGATTGCTTCTGCCGTTGTGGAAAGGATTCATCTCAGCAGCACACCAGAACAATCGGGTAAAGTTGCTGAGTGCTAGACTGTAGACACAAATGGGATGGACACGATCCAAGAATGCCACCAGGACAGCCTTCCCCAACTTGGTGCACTCCTGGTGTTTTGAACTTCCATCAGCCCCAGTAGGCATGGGCAATAGTCAGGAATGCAGGGAGTTGTAGTAATCCTTGCTCAGGCACACACACTCCACAGCAGTATTGGAATCACCCCACAGTTCCCACATCACTGGGTAGGAGTGTGAATAGGGTTACTGTGTTGCAGGGAGAAGGAACTTCCTCTTTTTATTTGGATACATGCCAAAACCCCAACCAGATTATTTTCCAGAATCGTCAAAGCCGTCTTCTTTGGGCTGGCATTGAATGAGCCCAGTTAAACTGGCACGTGGTAAATGCAGGTTGCTTACCTGTAACCGTAGTTCTTCGAGTGGTCATTTGTGCAGTCACACACTATGGGCTTGCGCCGGCGCCGAGCCTCATTCGGGAAACTTCCAAAGCCTAGGCTTTTGGCGGGAACCCCTCCCCCCACCGTCCTATCGCGCATGCTCAGGTTCCCGCCTACCTCAGTTCTATGAGACCGGACAGCCTCGCGAACAAAGTAAAACAACTTTAAGGGAAATAGCATTAAATAACTATGTGCATGCACAATAGAGATTCCTCTGACCAGGCAGTTCACAGCGAGGCCAAGAGGGGACGGTGGGAGGGTTGTGTGACTGCACAGATGACCACTCGAAGAACTACGGTTACAGGTAAGCAACTTGCATTTCTTCTTCGTGGTCTCTGTGCATCACACATTATGGGCGAATGACCAGCAAAAACCTTATCGGAGGAGGGTAGGCTCGCTGAGATGTCATTGTAGGATCGAAGAAAGAACAGCATGGCCAAACGTAGAGTCTTTCCTGGCTCTGACATCCAGCTTATGGTGGGAGATAAATGTCGAGACATTAGACCATGTAGCAGCTTTGCACAAGTCTGGAATTGAAACCCCACGATCCAACGCTGTGGAGGTGGATAGCGCCCTAGTGGAATGTGCCTTCAATAACTCTGGAGTCTCCTTCCCTGCAATCTGATAAGACGATGAAATAGTCTGTACAATCCAACCAGCAAATTTCTGAGTGGAGACTGGTTGTCCCTTTTTGTTCCCCCCCCATAACATACAAACAACTGGTCCGACTTGCGAAAAGCAGCAGATTGAGACTTATAAAAGGCGAGCGCCCGCCTCACATCTAAGGAATGGAGTTAGAACTCAGCGGGTCTGAGGACGCCTGAAAAAAGGTAGGCAGCACAATGTCCTGATTAACATGAAAACTGGATATAACTTTAGGGAGAAATGTGGGACCAGGTCTTAGAACTACCTTATCCCTAAAAAATTGTGTGTGAGGGGGAGTGATAAGAAGGGCACAAAGTTCAGAAGCACTTCTTGCAAAAGTGATGGCGACCAAGAACGCCACTTTAAAGGTCAATAACCTAATGTCGATAGTAGCCAAGGTTCAAAAGGCTTTGCCGTTAAGGCTGTTAGGACAACAGAGAGACTCCACTGAGGAATACCGGGACAAAATGGTGGATGAATATTAAGTAGTCCTTTGAGAAAGCATTTCGACAAGGGGTGTGTAAAAATGGAAAACTTGTTGACCAGATTATGGTGAACTGAAATAGCTGCTAGGTAAACCTTAATCGATGAGGCTTGCAGCCCAGCTTCATGGAGAGAGTGCAAAAAGATGAGAACATCCTGAATAGGGCAGGAATGAGGGTCGCAGCCTTTCCCAGATATAAATTTAACGAACTTGTTCCATTTTCTTTCGTATGATGCCCTCGTAGAAGGTTTTTTCGCCTCCCGTAGAACAGCCTGTACTTCAAGCTGTAGATTCAGGTCTTGCCATCTGGCCGGATTCGCCATGCCGTCAACCTCAGTTGTCGGAGGTCGGGATGAAGACACAAACCCTGGTTCTTGGAAATCAGGTCTGGATGAAGTGGGAGATGCCATATCTGTCCTCTGGCCAGATGGAGAAGCGAGGTGAACCAAGCCTGATGAGGCCACGATCAGTATCACGTTCGACCTGTGGCGAGATATGCACGTTATCACTTTGGCGATTAGCGGAAAAGGTGGGAAGGCATACAGTAGGCCCTGTCTCCAAGTTATCGAGAACGCATCTCCTCGAGATGATCGACCTATTCTGGCCCTTGAGCAGAACACATCGCAGACAGCATTCTCTGGTGTGGCAAAGAGGTCGATGAGTGGGACACCCCAGTGAGTGAACAGGAAGTGTAATATCTGTGGAGACATTTCCCACTCATGGGTGTCTTGAAATTGGCGGCTGAGAGCATCGGCCTGAATGTTGTCCGATCCTGCAATGTGGATTTCCGAGAGGCGTATTCCATGTTTGATTGTCCAGTAAAAGATGTCCATGGTCAGTTGGAGAGGGGGGGTGATCGTGTTCCGCCCTCCTTGTTGATATACCACACAACGGTGGTATTGTCTGACACAATCCAGACATGTCTTCCTTTGAGGTAGAGTTTGAAGGCACACAGGGCCCTCCACACTGCCAGGAGCTCCAGTTTGTTGATATGAAGTGCCTTTTAGATGGGCCTCCATTTCCCTTGTATCGCTAAGTGGTCGCAGTGTGCCCCCCCATCCCAGCAGGGACGCGTCCGTGGTTAGTGTGCGCGTCGGTCCCAGGTCCACAAAGGGTAGGCCGTCTAACAGGTTGTGTGGGGTCGCCCACCACCAGAGGGTCATGCGTAGAGTCGTAGGCACGACCAGGATGACCTTGCGTGGATTCAAGGACTGGTCGTATTTTGACAGGAGAAATTGTTGTAGGGGTCTCATGCGGAGCCTTGCCCAGCGGACCACGTATACTGATGAGGCCATGAGTCCCAGTAGTCTCTGTAGAGAGAAGGCACTGATGTGCCTTGATTCCAGGACGCGAAGAGTAAGCTGCTGGATACTGTCCGCCCGCTTCCGCGGAAGGAAGGCTTTTCCTTGAGGGGAGTCCAAATGGACACCGATGAATTCTATGGTCTGAGTGGGTGTGAGTACTGATTTCTCTGTGTTTATTTGTAAGCCCAGCGCTAGCAGCAGGTCCATTGACAGCACCACGTCCCGTTTCGCTTGACGTTGGGCTGGTGATACTATCAACCAATCATCTAAGTAGGGATAGAGTTCTATCCTTTTGGTCCTTAGAAAAGCGCACACCGCTCCCATACATTTGGTAAACACTCTGGGAGCTGTTTTGAGCCCGAAGGGGAGGACTGAAAACTGATAGGCATCTGAGCCCACTACGAATCTGAGAAACATCCGATGTGACGAGTGGATTGCGATATGAAAGTATGCGTCTTTTAAATCTATGAGAGTGAACCAACGGTTTCTCCTCAACTGAGGGAGGACAGCTCCCAACATGTTGAGGGCCCTCAGGTCCATAATGAGGCGAAGACCACCATCGCGTTTGGGTACTGTAAAGTATCGGGAGTAGAAACCTTTTGCAAGGTCTGAGTTGTGAACCGGGGTGATTGTTCCCTTCTTGAGTAAAGTTTGGACCTATGCCATAACCATTTTTTATAATACTGAGAATCCACTTGTCTGTTGTAATCTGCATCCAAGAGTCGTGAAACATCTGAAGCCGGTTGTTGGTTGGGGCTTGTCGGAAGAGCGGCAGGTAGAGAATCAAAGACGCTGTTTCTGCGAAGTGTCAGACTTACTGCGCTGTTGGCGGAAACGTCCTTGCTGGTACTGCTTCTTAGGTGGGTAAGATTGTTGGGCTGCTGAGGCCTGGTATCGCTGGTGATGGTCATGAAATTGCCTAGGTGGATAAGGCTGTTGTCGGAACCATCAACGTGGACGATAGCCTTGCGAAGTGGTTGAGGTTGCCGAATAGAAGCCCATCTTTTTGGCAGTAGTCTTCGCTTTTTGAATAGTGTCCATGGTCGTGTCCGTCGATGAATGGAATAAGCCTTCTCCATCAAAAGGGAGATCCTCTATCCTGGCCTTTGCTTCCTGTGACAAGTGTCTCTTAAGGGCCACTGCTCCGATCATAGCCTTAGAGAGGCAATCCATTTGGTGTCTCACAGTTGTTAGTTCTTGCTTGGCCAGTCGAGTAGCTTCTGCTTGGAAGACTTGAGCCAACTCCCTCTGCTCCTCAGGTAGATGTGTAGCCAGAGAAGACATCTTATCCCACAGGAACAACTGGTATCTGGCCATCATTGCTTGGTAATTAGTTACCTTGATCGAAAGTGCTGTCGAAGAGTAAATTCTTCTCCCAAACATATCGAGCTTCCTGCCCTCTTTATCTGTGGGGGCGGAGTGAGATTTATTAGATTTTCCCTGAGCTGACTCCACAATAACGGAATTTGGTTTAGGGTGGATAAACAAAAAAGCTGCATCTTTTTCCTGAACTTTGTAGAGTGAATCGAGGCGTTTGGATACCGGACACATAGTAGAAGGGTTCTTCCAGGATTCCTGAACAGTTTGCAGCAATGTTGGAATGAGAGGCAGAGCGAGGAGAGCCGAAGAGTCTGTATACATCACATCATAAATGGAATCGATGCACTTCTCCACTGGTTGGTGGTGTTCAACCCCCAGGGACTGTGCCATGCGAAGCATTTGTTCTGTGAAACTGCCTTGCTCTACGGAGGGAGAGGCACACTTATCCGTCCCCACCGCATCCTCGGGTGAAGGCTGCAAAGGTGGCGCAGAGGCTACTGAAGAAGAATCAGAGGCGTAGTCCTCAACAGATTGTGGAGACGACGGCATAGAGACTTCAACTATCCTTGTCGGTACCGACGGATGTATCAGTACCGACAAGTCTTGCGGTGGGGCCGACACCGTCGCCAACGTGGTAATTCGAGGAGATCAACTTCTTCCCAGAGACGCCGGCCAGTATAGGGGTCGAAAACATACTGGGTCCGACAGGAGATGTCGTCTTGGTCTCGATACCGATGTAGGGCATCACCTTGCAGGTTAACCCGCGATGCCGAGGAACGAACCGAGCAGTCCGAGTATCGCTCCCAGTCATGCAAAGGGGTTGGAGAGCGTGATCGATACCGAGGAGCCTCGAAGTAACATCCCGATGCCGGCGCGGGAGATGGTATCGAGTGACGCGGTGAAAAGACCGACACCAATTGTAACGGCTCCATGTCAATTGTTTCTCTCTCCGGTACCGGCGTCGGAGGAGGGTCCAACACGCCCAGAGGATAAAGGACCTCTGCTCGCGGAGCAGAGCGAGTTGCCGATGTCAGCTCGGTACCAAGACCGACGCCGATGGCGACGGTATCGACTGCTCCAACAGTACCGGCGATCTTGTAGGTACCGAGGATGCGCCCGGTAGCAACGGTGCCAAAGATCCCGGCAACAGCTGTGGTCAGCTTTTCGATGGTTTTGTAGGTTTTTTGGCATGTTTAGACTTCGGCTTTTTCTTGCGCCTAGCCTCATCTTGAGCGAGGGTATCCTTTTTTGGCTTTTTAGCCTTAACCCCTTCCACAGTTGGAGGCAGCGGTCTAGTCGAAGTCGAGCAGCTCACGGCCTGCTCCGTATGTTCCCCCGTGTCTGAGGGCGCCAAAGGCATCGCAGCGGGGGGGACACGAACCGGTGTGTCAACAGCCTCTAAAGCTTTTGTTCAGAGCAAGCTCCTCAGCCTGTCCGCCCTGTTCTGGTGGGTTTGGAGAGAGAATCCCATACAATGGGCACAAGCCTCCACAACATGTGCCTCTCCCAAGCAAAGGAAGCACAGAGAATGTCCGTCAGACAAGGTTAGCTTGGCCCTACACCGGTTGCAGGTCTTGAACAAGCCCGTCTAAGCCATCGTCGTAGTGCGACGAAAAACAGCAATTAAAGAACTATATATCTATAACTATGTTTATCTAAAAATATAATAATTTTAATTTTTTGTTGTTGTTGTTTTTAACAGAGTCCTATACTATATCTACTATATATACTATATCTAACAAGTCTAAGCTAAGAAAAAGGTCGAAGAATAAGAAGTAATACGAACTTCAGTAGAAGACAAGTCTCCCGCGAGGCAACTAGCACAGAGGTCAAAAAAGAACTGAGGTAGGCGGGAAGCCGAGCATGCGCGATAGGACGGTGGGGGGAGGGGTTCCCGCCAAAAGTCTAGGCTTTGGAAGTTTCCCGAACGAGGCTCGGCGCCAGCGCAAGCCCATAATGTGTGATGCACAGAGACCACGAAGAAGAATTTTGACTTTTTAATGGTTGCCTGATTGTGCTTCTTGAATTTTTAAAACCTGGGATTTTGATCAATGCAAAATAAAACCAAAGGAGAAGCAACAGCTACCTAGTTCCAGAAGCAAACCAAAATGGTGCCAGAAGCACTCCATCTTCCAGAATCAGTGCCACAGACACAGGGGGAGGCTGTTTTTGTAGTCACGTGCTGAGGCTGTTCAGACACAACCTCAGCACAGTGGGAGAGAAGAATGTGAAGGATTCCACTCCCCGCTTTGCATTCTGTTCTGGAAGAACTTTCAACTCCGCTCGGAGAGAAAGAGAGAGAGATGGCCAAGAATCAGGGTAGCACAAGAGGAACTTGTTAGACAACAAAGAGGAACCTAGCAGACGCCTGATCCTGGGAAACCAGCTACAGCAGCTTGAAGAGCTAACACAACTTAGATACAGGGGCTGCAGGAAAAATATTTCGATTACACTTTTCCTGGAAGATACTGAAGTGCCTGATCTTTGGGGTTGGGTTTTGTTTTGTTTTACATTTTTGCAAACTGCTTTTTCATGATAAAAACAAATAACAAAACTGTAAGCTAAGGATTAAGAGCATGTTGCATTTCTGGCTTTTAACTTATGGCCACTTCACATGCAGGTCATATTAATCTACACACAAGGTGTTTCCATAAAATACAATCCACTGCAGGAAAACAATGGGTATACTAGACAATGTTGCTCAATAGGCCCAAACAGTGCTCTGAAAGGACAGAGTATCTACCCTAGAACAAGAGTGGGCAGAAAGTAGTTCTCCAGATGTATTGAACTTTAACTCCCAGCATTCCTGACCTCTGGCTGAAGATCTACCTTTTGCACACCTCTGCCCCAGAACATTTCCCAGCATGCTCTGCAAGAAGCAGGGATTCCACCAAAGCTATCTTAACTTAAAACATTTCTCTCTCACCTTTCCATTCCAACACTCAATGCAGATTACAAAAAAAAAAAAAAAAGTAAATGTGAAAAGGTTTCCCTTTTTTTTAAAAAAAAAAAAAGGGGGGGGTAGAAAGGGAAAGCCCACAATTTAGCTAGAAAGGATACTTCTAAGGTTTCTCTGTCTCTCGTCTCACTTTCAACTTAATAATCAAAACAGGGAGGGTAACGTATTTCCGCAGCACTCGGTTCATTCCAGTGCTTCCCATCAAGGGTCAATGAAGAAGGAGGTTGCTCACTAAATCAGAGGGCAATCAATGGGCCTCGAGGGGTATGCCGCCCTCAGACTGCTCTGCACGCTGATCAAAGACAGGAGAGGGGGCAGAAGGCCCAGATCACGTCCTTCTCTACAGTCGGAGTGGGGAAATACAGGCGGAGAGAGAGTGGTTCCCTGGCATCATGTGGAAAGAAGCATGCAATGAGCCAGAAAGCAAGAGGATGAACTAGATTTCGGTGCAGAAAAATGTCTCCTCCCACATGTACCTGCTCAGATCCTTAGGTCACCTTCAGGGGCTCTATTCCAGGTGCCCCTGCCAAAGGAAGCTAGAAGTGTGGCAAAAAGAGAGACGGTCTTCTCAGTGTTGGCACCCTGTTTATGAAATAAACTCCCCAAGGAGGTTTGCCTGGCACCTACATTATTATCATTTTGGTGCAAGGCAAAGACCTTCTCTCCCCCCTCCCCCCGCCCTCCCTGACATTCCAGAGACCTAGTTCAAGGTTATTTGGCTGTTTTATCAGGTTCTTTTATTCTTTTATTCTTTAAAATATTTGTATTGCATTTTATATTTTTAACCGTGTTTTAAAATGGCATTTTACATTTTTAATTGGTTGCAATCTGCCCAGAGAACAATAGCGACTGGGCAGATTAGAAATATAATCAACAAATTATAGGGACTTGAGCTGTCATGTTTTAAGACTAAGAGTTCATCTAGTCCAGCATTCTGTTCACACAGTGGCCAACTAGCTGTCGACCAGGGACCCACAAGCAGGACATGGTGCAACAGCACCCTCCCCCCCATGTTCCCCAGCAACTGGTGTACATAGGCTTACTGCCTCTGATAGTGGAGGTTGCACATAGTCACCAGGACTTAGTAGCCATTGACAGTCGTCTCCTCCAGGATAGCCACTCCTCCAGTTTTAGATTTATTTGTTTTTTCCAAAGCAAATTAAGGCCATCACCCAGCCTTCCCAACCTGAAGCCCTGGCTGGGGATGGTGGGAGTTGTAGTCCTGCCCATCTGGAGGGCACCAGGTTGGGGGAGGCTGCCATCACTTATCCTGAGCTGTAGGATTTTGGCACATTTTAAATATTAAAAAGAGCAGGCTTGGATTACTTCCAAGCTACAGAAGAGAGAAGAATTTCATCTAACTATTCCTGCTCCCTTTGCTTATTTCACTGGTCATAGCTCTTTTCCTTGGAGCATCCCCAAGGAAAAGAATCTGGGCCAAGAGGTTTCTCATGCCCTCACTCTGGACAGTCATCAGACAGCAGCTTCCCAGCCTCCAACCTGAGGTTGGCATGTGACCACTTTCGCCCCGAAGCGACAGGCGGATCAGTTTCCTTGGAAAGACTTGGAAGTGGGAAAGCAACAAGGGACAGCAAACAAAAACAACACCACACAACCAAGGACTTCAACATTCTCAGATAACCGAGGTGACGTCCTTGGCCGTGAGAGACAGCTCTAGGCCTTAGCAGATCTGGCAACCTTCAGCCGCTTGGCTTCGCGAGCAATATTGCTTGATAGAACTCCGCTCAGGACGAAAGGCTAAAGCCAAAGAGGCAGGCAGAGCTCCTTGAGTTGCAGTTTCTCTCGGCTGACAAAAACTGCAAGGACAGAACTGGCCCACGCCGACCGACGTCATCACCCCATCCCCACCCATTTCGCCTTTCTCCACGCCATGAGAGACACAGAGTTCTACTGTGGGGGGGAGGAGTGGCCACTCTTCCTGGCACCGGCCAAGTCCTTGGCATTGGGCGGTGCCCAAATTATTATTAGTATTAGTATTAGTATTATTTATTGCATTTATATACCACCCCATAGTCAAAGTTCTCTGGGCGGTTTACAAAAATTAATAACATTAAACATTACAAAAATATATATACAAAATATAAAAACCATAAAAAGCATAAAAACAGATTATAAATACAATATCCATTTAAAACAACTATTCTGGGTCAAACAACAACAACAAAACCCTCAACTTACGCTGATAAATGCCTGGAAGAAGATGGACTCAGTCAATATTAGGGATGTCAGAGGAATCCATTTTGGGGGTGAAGTTTGGCTCGGGGGCCCCCGCAAACGTCAGCTCACGGATACCTGAGGTGGCTCGACTCAGCGCATGCTGAGTCGGGCAAGCTGGCGGCTTCCCACCTTTTTTTATTTGTGCAAATCAGGATTTGTACAATATCAAATCCATAAATAGTGCACTTTGTACAAAACTGCAATCATAAATGGTCCTTTACGCCTGCAATTGTACGCAGATAGTTCTATTTATGGCCACAGTTTTGCACAAATCCTGATTTCCGTAAATATTCCCAGCCACGACGTTGCGCAAATCGTGGCTCGTGGACAAAAAATTAAAGATGCCAGCTCTCGGTGGGTGCCCCACAGATTGTCTAGCGGCTGGCCCCACACGCACACTGGGGTCGGGAATCCGGCAAGCAGAGCGCAAACATGACATGGGGATGTTCACCCATCCCTTGACAGCCTTGGGGGGAGCAGCAGTTCTCCTTAGTTCTCCTCATGAACCTGGCTTGGGGGCCACTTAGCTGGAGCTCAGAAGAGCACTATGGCTTAACTGATGGGGGGAAAGCAAACTCCAGGCAAGCTAAGAATAGTCCTTTTAGCAACTGCATATGCTGAAGTATAAATGCCCATTGAGATACTGGGCCTGTTCAGACGACACTTCAGGCTCTGTGGTTAGCGAAACTGTGGTTCTCTGGGGTTAGCACTAACCACAGGCCATGCTGTTGCACACAACACTTTAAGCCACGGTTAGAGCCCTGCTGCAGATGGTCCGACTAGGGTTAGTGAGTGAGTGAGCAGGGTTTAGCAAAACACATCGCACAAGACACCTTAAACCCTGCTGCTTAACCAAGACCCTTAATCAGCAAGGTTTAAGGTGTCTTCTGAACAGGCCCATTAAGAAAGGACCAGACACTGGTCTAAGAAACTGTCAAACTAAAATTGCACACCTGCAGTACAGCAATCAGTTAATATTGAAATAACAACGGATCGAATGCAAGCTCCACAGAAGTACAGATCAGGCAGGCAGGAGTCCCAACAGTAAAACTGCCAGCGAAAGGGTCCCCTAACATCATGCGTTCCCTTCGACTCTTTTCAAATATGTAACATCGTCGTGCCCATTCTTGCAGAGGAACATGAAAATTGGCCCTCTTTGACTATATACATACTTATGGGATTTTTTTCCTTTAGGACTCAACCGCGTAATCAGTTAGCAATTAAGAGGTGACTGCACATTAAATAGGAGTGTGGCATTAATGGAGTGAAGGGAAAGGAGGGAGTTCTGCAAGGTGAACCTGGAAGTAAAAGTGCTCCAAATTGACAGATATCACAAATCATTAAGAGCAAAGATTTTTTTAAAAAAAAAATCAAGGACTGTCTGCCTTGTATCTTGTTCTCTAGATGGGAACTGAAGTTTTCGAGCTTCAAATTCTATTTGCATGGCGCCACCAAGTGGCAGTGACCTGTATCGGTTCTATTATCTTGGGTGGTAAATGGAAATCCAATTTTAAAAGCAAAACAAAACACCACCACACCACACCACACCAAAGGTTGTATGACACCGCTATTCCTGAGGTCAAGTCAAAACAGTAAAATAGCAGCTGAGGGTGGTGGGGGAGAAGTAGCCTTTTATACACCTTTGGAGATGGGGGGAGGGGTAGGAGACAGACAGAAGGAAGCAAGGATATAGAGGTGTTGAGGAAGATTGTTTTCTTCCAGCACAAGGCCAGTGGAGGGATAAACCCATTTGAAGGCTCATACGATATGTCTGCAAAACTGAAGGTTTCCTAATAATTATTAATGCAACATTATTAATTACGATTTTATATTAATACAAGTTGGACTGTGATATTTCTCCAGCACCAACATTACATTCAGTATGCCCTGACTGAATTGTAAGCATGTTTCAACAAATGTTCAGAGGAAGGGGATTCTCCTAACTCTGCAGGGAAAATCGGAGAATTTGTCTTTAAGCGCCCTCAAGTGGACTTAGAACATCAAAACATCACTCTTCACAGATACTATGTCAGGTTTAACCATGGTCTACCATGACAAGAGCATTCCCAGCTTCCCCCTGGCTCACATCTTCCCCCCTCCCTCCTTTAGCGCAGCCACGAGGAATTCTGAAGCTTTCGCTTCCCATTTTTTAATTAACTATAGCTTGTCATGTCTTCCAAACTAGATAAACTGTGCTGAATCTTAACTGGGGTTTGCTTGAAACAAACCAACTTCAAACCATAGTTTATGAAGCTGACTTGTTTTAAAAAAACTAGTTAAAATTAACCACATTTTAGGGTACGGATGAAATGCTAAACAGTAAATAAATGAATTGGGAAGTGAAAACCATCTCTTCATCAGGATATCTGAAATCACCCATTGGGAAGAAAGCTCTCTCTTAAGCATATAGGCGCATGTCCATTAGGGCAGGGCAGAGGAACTTGTGAACCACCAGATGCTCTTCAGCTCCATTTCCCAGAATCCCTGAACATTGGCCATGTTAGCTGGGATTGATGGGAGTTGGGAGTCCAACAACATCTGGAGAGCCACAGATCCCACAGACCTGCATTAGGGTACATCCAGACATACATCGTTTTAGTAACGTGCCTGCTGCAGAAGTGCACTCATTCACTGTGGTTGGGTCAGATGTTTCTGGATAAAAACTATCCTTATTCCTTGGTTAAAAAGGATTGAACACACCCCTACATTTGCTGACAGGAGCTTGATAAAGGCTCAAGTTGACTAAAAAGAAGTATTAGATGAAGCAATCAATAAATAAGCACGATCATACCTTGAACCCCTTCCAGGAGCAGATCAACTCCTTTCCTGTAAAAGCCAAACGCAGCCTCATAATCTTCCTCCTCCTCCTTCTTCAAGGCCAGCTTGATCAGCTCCCCTGCTTTGTCCAGGTAGTCCCGCCGGCCCAGCTTAGCCTTCAAGCTCCCAGTAAACAGACCGCGGCTCTCCCTCTCACCGTCAGGCTTGCTCCACTCATGGTCTGAAATGGCAGAGGCCTGCGCCGGAAGCTCGGTGGTAGAGCTGAGGCCGAGGGACCGGCTGGGGGAATTCTGGTTAGATGCCATTCCATCATCTAACTCCGCCAGAGAGTCCACATCAACAGTCAAAGAAATCAGGTCACTGTCGCTGGAGAAACCTAAAGTGCAACAGAAGAATGGCGTTGGGAAGAATCCTCTTGCAAGGAACCTAAGGCAGAGTATGTGACCCTCCTCCTCCACTCCATTTTATCCTCGTACCAACGCTGTGAGGTAGGTTAGGCTGAGAGTCAGTGACTGGTCTAGAGTCACCCAGTGAGCTTTATGGTTCTAGTAGTTCATCTTCTCCAACATTATCATCTACCTATTTTATACCCAAGGAACCCCTAGTAGCTGCCTTTTCAGGTTTGGTGTAGCACAGTGGTTAAGAGCATGCAAAGTGAAATTCTTGGTAGACATTTTATATTCATCAGAATGCCTTCAGGAAGCTATTATTTCTGAGCCTCAGCCCATCATCTCTAAGATGGAGAAAATAGTGGCCTTTCTTTGCAGGATTGTGGTAAAGATTATTAGGATAATTCACATGACATTCTTTGAGCACTCAGTAAAAGATTTATATCTCACACACACACACACACACACACACATTAATAATAATATCAAAGCCCCAATGAAGGAGATTACACAAACTCCCCTAGCACCTTATTCCATGCTGCTGCTAAGAATGCAAGTAGAGCCATGCAAGATAGGACCACATTCTCTTCCTACAGTGGCCAACCAGATGACCGCATGGGAAGCCCACAATCAAGACATGAATGCAAGAGCTCCCCACCGACCTGCTCATATTCCTCAGCAACTGGTATACAGAGGCATACTGCCTTTGTTGCTGGTGGTAGGCACAAAAGGAAGTTACAAACATGATAAAAGACAGCCCTTATCAAAAGAAAGGTCCGTTGCTTTAGATTTATTTTATTTTTTAGGTATCTGTTTATTCATTGCCTTAGCTTAGACTTACCTCATCACCAAAGTTTCTTAAAGTTCCCCTTCTAGAACTGCCCCCCAGTGGTGGACAACTGTCCCAAGTGTTAAGATTTCAGGGGCAACTAAATACCAACTGGATTCGCACATAACAGAAGCAAATATTAGGCTAATTAATTAACTCACCATTTGCTGGTGTTGTGTGTCACCTAAGAACTAATCATAGGTTATCTGTGGGTTGTTTAATCCATGATTAACCCATAGTGTCCAGGTTCACATATCCTGGAATAACCTCTGATCAGGCTGATCAGAGGTTGCATATTCAAAATGGCAGTAGCACATGCTGGGACAAATCATGGGTTAATTAACTCATGATTTGCCATGATTATGTACAAATAAAGCCACCATTTCCATTCAGGCTTTGGTCAGTTAGAAAACCAGTTCCATTTATGTGCTGACAGTTAAAAAAAACTGCTATATTTAATGCAATTCAGGATGTCAGCTCATCTCTGAAGCAAACAAGAAATGCAGCAACTGCCGTGTTTGCAATGAAAACCCAGGAGAAAGAAATATCCAAGCACTTCCCAATTCACTCCATGATTCACCATTACCTCCATATTCTGATTGGCTAAGGGTCACATCATCAAAGACACCGCCATCCTTCCGAGCTTAAAAAAAGAGAGAAAGAAAGGGAAAGTGGAATGTGTAGAAGGAAAGTTGGTGACTTTTTAGAGAGCGGAACAACTGTTGAGATGACACCAATTACAGGTAGGCATATGTTTTTAAGTAGGACTGGGATGCAGTCTAACAATTCTATAGAAATTAAAGGGAGGGGCACATAATTGGATCAATACATATTGTAAAGAGGAACCCACATTCCATTGAAGACATCCATGCTATCTTTCTTCCAAGGCTCAGGCCAAATGAAAAGCCTAAAGCCTCTATACTGATTTGTTTTTATCATATCAGAAAAGATCAGTAAGAAGGCAATGCATTTGCAAGCAACCTGACCAAAAATAGATAGCAAAACCTCTGAAGCCCTTCTCTGAGGTCTTTCTATTGATTTGATCTACAGGCAACTTCTAGAGCCCAACTCTTGAGCCCATTCCGGCTCTTCACATGGAATTCCTGAGCCAGCAAGTTTTTCCTGATTCACTACAGGGGGCACACAGAGAGAAGCCTCCTAGGTTAAGAATGGATCGGGAAGCTGTTGTAAGCGGGGAGCTCCACGTGTGCAATGGAAGATCAGGGATTACTAGATCAAAGCCTGAGAGCTCAAACATATCATCCAACCTCAGGTGAAGACCTTTTCAGCCTTTCATTTTTAAACATGAGATGGTACTAGTTAGATCCTTGCATTGCTGTTGTCCCCTGCTGTTGGTGTTTCTTCTGTGGCTCTTTTAGATCATACATTATATATTATTATAGGTGTGTATTTCAGCCTTCCCCAAAGGTGACCATATGGAAAGGAGGACAGGGCTCCTGTATCAATAATAGTTGTATAGAAAAGGGAATTTCAGCAGGTGTCATTTGTATGCATGCTGCATCTGGGGAAATTCCCTCTTCATCATAACAGTTAAAGCTGCAGGAGCCCTGCCCTTTTGCAGAGTGACCAGATACAAAAGAGGGCAAGGCTCCTGTAACTTTAACTGTTGTGATGAAGAGGGAATTTCACCAGGTCCTGTATGTATACAAAGGACACCTGCTGAAATTCCCCTTTCAGTACAACTGTTAAAGATACAGGAGCCCTGTCTTCCTTTTCATATGGTCGCCCTATTTCAGATTACAACTCCCAGCATTCCTGACCATTGGCCATCATGGCAGGAACTGATGGAAGCTGAAGTCCAAAGCATCTGGAGGGCAGCAGGTAAGGGAAGGCTGGTGCACTTAATGCTTTTAACCTCTGTTTTGTGAACCGCCCAGGAGCGGTAAGTAAGTATGTAAACAAATAAATGTGTGGATTTCAGCATGAAAAGTCTCTGTTAGAGATGAGGGTTTCGAAAAAATAATCTGAATAAGTATAGTTGTAACAGGATTTATCCCACATGAGTGAAGAACAGCAGGATTTGGGACTCTTTGCATGTAATACCAACTCCAATCCTGGGAAAGCTTACATGCTTGCATGGACCAGAAAATTATAGTTGAAATGCTAATGCTGCCATCTAGAGGAGATGAGGATTAAAATATACATTCTGAATTTCTTGAGTATCCAGTAACTTGGACTAGAAAAAGATTACAACAGGGCAGAAGCAAACCTTCAGAACTGCAGGTAGAAAGGCTGTCTGTCAGGGAATCCAACAGAGGTTCCACAGGGCCAATCAATTCAGACCCATCATGCACCTCTCCATCCTTGAGAGAAACAGACAGAGAGAGAGAAGTTAGCACATTTTTGGCAATTATTGATGGTGAATTAATACAATATATTGAGGAAATATAAAAAAAAAGTGGCCAAGCCATAGAGGTCCAGACCGCTTAAAGCTAAACATGGCAAATCAAATATGATACTCCTTTTATTCTAGCTACACTGCTGAGGATCTATTTTGTCCAGCAGAAGATGGGAAGAGTCTAGCCAACAGCACTCAATGGCAAACAGACACCACATTTGTCTATCAGTCTAAGCAGCTGGCTAAAATAAGAAAACACATTCAATGGGGCGTATGCTGCATTCCTATATGAGCCATGTCCTAGATTGTAGTCCACATTTTCCAGAACTTTTACTTTAAAATAGTCTTACTTGCCATTAGCCTTATTTCTAGGAACTCCAATGTGGTGCCACTGTGTGCTGATTAATTTGGGCAAGTGTGGAGTTACAGAGCAGTCTGTGAGGGCCTTGGGTCAAAAAGGGATAAACAAGCATGCTCAAGGAGGGATATGCTAACTCAGCTTCATGAGTTGAGAGGTCTTGGATTTCACCTCTTCAAAGGGATCACACCCAGAGCAGAGAGTGCTTCTGAGTAAGTGGAATGGATGAGCCATAAGCTCAATTCAGATATCATACTAACCAGAGTTTAGTACCCAAGCTATGATTTGAGCTTCCAAACCGACAGGCAAACCACGGTTCAGAGCCGCATGTCTGCTTTTGTTTTCCATGTATTAAGTAGTACAGTTCCTATTATGCGGAGGCCTCTGAAAATTAAGCAAAGGCCCTACCTATGATTTGCCAATGCAGCCATTACAATGAGCCACTGTTAGCTCAACCCATGGTTGTAAACTTCTGGCAAACCACGATTTCCAATTGTGGTTTGCCAATCAATCACAAGCCATGATTTGTCAATTCAGCTGAACTTAAGCAAGTCTGGATCGAGACAATGCCTGGATGAAAAACTGGGCAGATACGCCAAGCATGCCACCCTGAACTCCATGGAAGGATAGCTGGATATCCACAAGCAGGCAAGCTTCCTTAACCATGGTTTGGTGTGATGTCCGAACTGAGCCATAGCTGAAGCCCTGGAGATCCAGATGGAAATGCACTCTAAGATGGAATCTCTGAGATTTGTGGTGGCGTGTCTGGTGGCTAGACTAGCAGCTACCCCCACCCCATGCATGCCAACAAGATGTCCATGGCAAGAAACACTGCTGTAGCACCAGAGTATACACAGCAATAGTATTTTGCCATGTGTGAAGCTGCCCGAAGGCTTTCAGCAGATTGATGCTGCCACGGACACCCAGCCAAACATTTATGGTCTGTGTGGTCGAGTGTTCTCCTCGTCTAAATCCTTGCATTGACTCATGTCCCAGGGCGAAGGGGCTGCAGCATTAACAGCAAGTGTTGACTCATTTATATTACACTACACCAGCCTTCCTCAACCTGGCTCCCTTCAGATGTGTTGGACTACAAACCCCATCATCTCCAATCACGTGGCCCATGGGCTGCACTAACCAGAGCTACATTTCCTGAGTGGCGGCCTGTGAGGAATGGAAATGCACAATTCCAGTGCATTTCCTAATTCCGCCTGAGAACAACGCCTGGGAGGCTAATCATCAGCCATCCCATTTTGTAGAAGGGGAAACTGAGGCTAAAGGATAAGTGGCCTTGGGCAAGTCCTAACAATTGAGTAGTTTAACAGGGAGCTGACATACATTTTTTTCCTGAGATTTGTGCCTAGCACTGTTCATACCGACTCTCAAAGAGAGAATTAAGAAATGAAGCCTTCGCTCAATGCTGCCAAATGGGATCATTTAAAACTCAGAAGTATTAACCTTAAAGAAATCTTCAAGCTGTTTGCTGTTGTAGAGCGCTGGGATGTTGGCAGAAAACTGAAGCAAGTCTTCTGCACACTGTCTCCTCTCTTCAATCACGCCTTCTTCAAATCGCCCTGAAACATGAAAAGATCAACATTCTGAGACATAATTAAGCCTATTTCCCCCCTTGCAAAACCTTCCTACGAGAAGGGAGCCCTGCATCTAGGAAGTCGCACAGTCGCTGCAGGAGACAGCTATAAGATCCGCCACTTCTCACTCTCAACTGTCCCCAGATCCTTGTGTTCTGTAACTGACTCAAATAACGCAAACTGGCAGCCACCATCATTCTTAAGGTCAGGCAAAGCAATGCTTTCGATGAGCCAAGAGATGCCGACATGTGTCCATCAACATCCAGAAGTTAAGCGATGTTGACCTCGCAGCATCGTGAGTGTCCATGCTGTACCCAGCTACAGACCTAACCCTGTACAGACCTGAACACTGGCTACTTAGACAACTCCGAACGCAGAGGGGTGGATCCTGAGCTTCCATGAGCAGAATGCCGCTCATAGGATGCTCCCATTGGCAGAAAAGGGGAATGCAAATTTCGCCAATTCTCTCCAAGGCCCCCTCCACAAGGATGCGCTTTTGCGCCCGGTTCGGGGATTATGCGCATTTTCGCGGAGGCGCATTTACGCCTAATCCCTCTGCACGGGAGGCGGCGAGAAGCGGCGAAGCGCATTAAAAGATGCCCAAAAAGCACTTTACAGGTAGTTAATGCGCATAATCGCTTGTTCACACAGCGAAAATGCGCTTTAACGGCCGGAGCAAAATAAAAGTCGCTATTTAACGCGCGTTCGAAAATGCGCATTATCGGGGAGATAACGCGCCTGTACGCCCGTTTTGCGCTCCGCTCGTGTGTAGGTAAAATTTATAATGAGCCTTCAAGGCTCATTAAACGCCCCGTGTGGAGGAGGCCTATTACCATAATCTCATCACCGCCCCAGTGCCTTAGGAAAATCTGTTTCTGAGGCTTGGGAGATGCTGGGGAACAGTGGTGATGGAGTGGCTGAAGGGCAAAGGTCACCTTCCCATGCTCCCATAATAGGAGCCTCCGCTAGATCGGAAACCCTTCCATAAATAAAAGGTGTGCTTCCATTCAGACAAGGGACCTTTTAAGATCCAAGCCAAATTCTTGTGGTCGTTAGCAACGTAGTCAAGTAACTCCTTACTAGAGATGTACAGGAATTTCTATGCAGTCTGCAAATCAACCAAAAAATATATTTATTATGTTTCTATCCCACCCAAAAGCCAAACCTCTCTGCCCCGTTCACAACACCAAATGCAAACAGGGGCACATGTTCTCTGCAAATGTTCGTAAATTCCTGAACTTGTGTTGGCGGTCCAGAAAAGTGACTTTAAAAATGCACACCTTAAAACATTTGTATTTTTAGGCGGGGAGGAAGTGTGCATTTTAGGAAAATGTGCACTTTTCCCGTTTGAACAAACCAAAAAAAACAGGTTGCAAACAAGAAGACAAGTGAGCCAAACTGAAGTTTCAAGTGAAGTTCAGAGAATTTCAGCAAGGTCAAGCATTCCTGGTTCTTCCACCCATTCTCCTTGCCCATCCATTTTTGTTGCTGTTGTTAAGAAAGTGGCTCCTGGATGCACTATCATCCCCACACAAATTGAAACAGAAGTCTGAATGCCATGATGTACATGATCAGCAGAATCTTGTGGTGCAGCTGGAGCTGGAATGTACCACTCCCAACTGCAGGTGGGTGATGACATCTCTGTAAATGCCATAACCCAACAACAGGACAACGCTCCGCACACAGAAGAAATCATAGGATGCACTAACCTTCTGTGTACAAGTTGTTGGGGGGAGCATTCAGATGAGCAACCCCCTTCACCCTGAAGTAATGAAGTCCAGTAATAGTGGCAGCATGTGATTCAACTGCATGTGTAGATAGCACTGACAGGCAGAATTACCTGCAATAGTCACAATGCTTTATCCTGGTGTCTTTCTAAAGTTCTAGCAATAAACTGAACTTATGAGAATCCTTCTCCCTCCTGTGGAAAGGGGTAACTATCCGAACCTTATATTTAAATACTAACCTGGTCGCCTTAGAAGACCAGGGATTGTGTGCAGGTGAGTCACGAAATTCTACGCAGGTGATCGAGTGAGCTGGTGGAAGAAAGATGGGCTGCTCCATCCCCCCTCTGCACCCAGCATTTGTACTTATTGATGTGTCCACTTCCTTCTGCAAGTCTTTTCAAATACCGTTTTTTCCTCCAAGCCAGGGGTGGGCAACCATGCTAGGTCCAAGGGTCAGTTTTGCCCCCCAGACCCTCCTCCCCACCCACAGACTGCACTGGGAGGGGAGAAACGAGAAATCGTACAAAGTTAGCTTGTTTGCAAGCTAAATTGGTCCATTTTAACATTCCGTAGTGGCTGCAGAGCTCCATTTTGTTCTCTTGTTTTATTAATCATTTCTGGGTGCCTCAGGAAAAGCAGGGGCCACATGTGGCCCACAAGCCGCGTGCAAACCACCCCTGCTCTTAGCACGTGTAATTCCATTCGTCCACAGTCAAATCTCTCTATGTTTGTCCCTCTCTCCCTCCTTCTTTCTCCTTTTCTCTGTTTTAGATTACAAGTTTCTTGGGAGGCTTACCACAGCAGCTTCTTCTTCCTTTACACAGTTTAAAAGGCAACAGCTCTGCCAGCGTCATTCCCAGGACACCCTGGGGAGGAATGGCGGCAGCCTGAGCCCTGGTCCTGCTGCTGCTGCTACCGCAACCACCATCAGCAAAGTCAGCAGCTTTTTACGTTGCTTAAGAAGAAGTGGGGGAAATAGAGGAAGCTGCCACTCCCACGGTAGTAAGCACCCCACGAAACTATTTAGCGGGGCAAAATCGCAGCCTGAGAAAGGCCACCAAACCAGCCCTCCCAAATGCACCACCTGCAAATGGGCAGTGCAATTGAGAGAGCCATTTCGCTTCAACCCTCATCTCCAACATGATCTATTTTAAGTGGAGATTCTGATCTCAAATCTCTATGCCCAGACCTTATCTCAGAGGCCAAATATAGCAGAGAGGAATTGGAAAATGGTTTCATCTGGGAGAGAGAGAGCTTCTCACAAAGTACCAAGCAATAGTGGCAGAAAATTCTAGCAGTCACCAGAGGAAACTCAAGCTGTACTGTCTTAGCCTAGACTTGCAGCTAGTCTAGTCACTCACCTAAGGCGAACAATGACTCCTTCCTGGCAACCAGCTTTTCAAACCTATCACGGGCAGAATGCAAGTGTTACCGCACAGGCTCTATTTCAACACAATGTTTTTGTGCTCACAGGGCCACCATGTGAAGCATTTCTATGAACATACAAGGAACGAATGAACAAACATAACCAAAGTATTAATAGGGACTAGCCAGGGAGACCACAGTATACCAGTCTTGAAACAAATTCTGTTGGTGACCTGGCAAAATTCAATGTGCTCAGGTTAACTTTAATGCCCTGAATGGCCTGGTGGGGAAACTATGGCCCTGTATTGGATTCAAACTCCCATCATTCCTGACCCCTTGCCATGCTAGCTGGAGCTGATGGGAATCCATAACATCTGGAGGACTACAGTTTCCCCACCCCAATCTAAAGGAATGCCTTCTCCCATATATGATCCCCCACGTCCTTGGATATTCAGGGGAGACTCTGCAGAGGGAGCCACCACCATCTTAGGTTCAGCGGTTGGCGACCACAGCTCCAGGAAAGAGCGCGTGCTTGGCTCACCAAAGGCCCTGGAATCAATCCCTAGCAACTGTGGCTAAAAATGGATCAGATGCCAGTAAAGTACAGCTCTGCTGTCAAATGCCAATGCGGGTCACAATAAGCACATCTTACTGGTGTAGACAATACACCGGTAAAGATACAGTAGGCCAGGAGTAAGCAACCTGGGGCCCTCCAGACATTTTAGCCTACAACTCCCATTAGCCCCAGCCAGCATGGCCAATGGTCAGAAATTATGGGAGTTGGGAGTCCGACAACATTTGAAGGGCATCAGGTTGCCTATCCCTGCAGAAATTAATGCCAGCTAGTTTTTTAAACTGCAATGTTTCTCCCTCTGTGATGTAAAATCAGAAATATTTTACTAAGTAACTAAATGGCCCAGTATTCTGGCAGTATAAAGCAGCCTCCTGCAACTTGGTACCCTCCAGGTCATGCTGGCCGGAAATAATGGGAGTTGTAGTCCGATACATCTGGAGGACATTAGGTTGGGGAAGGCTGGTATAAGACAACGATGTACGTAAATATGGCCATTCCAGGACCTTCACTATAAAGGCACCTTCCTTCTGGCATTCAATCCCAAGGGAATTTCATTGGGCCAGTCCATGTGCATCGTTTAGAAAAGAGGTACAGAATTGAGATTCATAAAAGGGCTTTCGTCTCTGGATGGGAAAGTTGGGTTGTTCTGTGCTGCAATAACTAGGATCTATGGCTGCTATTTTGTGCTTGAGTTCTTCTCAAGGGTTGGTTTTTGAATGAGCCTTAAGGTCTAGAGAGGATCTTTCATTTTAAGCTGCTTTGAGAGGTTTTCCCTAGGAAGAGGGATAGACATTTAAAATATGAATTAAGGCTGCAGCCCTATACACAATTGGGCCTGTTCAGAAGACACCTCAAATCCTGCTGGTTAAGAATTTTGGTTAAGCAGCAGGGTTTTAGGTGCCTTGTGTGATGCGCGTTGCTAAACCCTGCTCACTCACTAACCACAGTCAGACCACCTGCAACAGGGTTAGCGGCTCTAACCATAGCTTAAAGTGTTGTGTGTGACAGCATGGCCTGTGGTTAGTGCTAACCCCATAGAACCACATTTTTGCTAACCACAGAGCCTGAAGTGTCGTCTGAACAGGCCTCTTACTCTTGAGTAGGTTCCACTGAACTCAGTGAAATGTACCACTGGGTAGACATGGATAGAACTGTGCAACAAGGAACTTTTCTGGAGCCAGAGCTGCGATCAGGAGCCAGATCAAAAAGAAAACTGAACTGGCTCCATTGTCATGAACTTTCAATTCCCATGCTCTGTGCCAATGTTCTCTTTCCAGTGGGGAAAATGGAAAAGTCCAAGTTAAAGTCAGGAAAGCAGCATGAACTCTTCCCGTCAAAGGGTCTCACCCTGTAGCACCAGGGTCTCTATTGTAACAGCACTGAAAGAAAAATACAGTGGTTTCTCCTATGTGAAACACTGTTGGAACAGGAGGCTTCTCAACTCTCTAGCCATTTTGTGATGGGGGAAGACAGCATGTAGCAGCAGCTCTTCCAGGCTACAGCAGTATATTTATTAATACCAATTTATTCAGTTGCCGTGTGCTTGTGCAGGAAAGTCACTCCGCCCTCCATAAGCTGCCAGAGCATAGTGGATCCTAGTGGATTTAACTGCTTGTTAACAACTCCAAAGTGGTCCAGAAACTTCAGCTGGTACAAAACAGGGCAGCAAGATCGTTAACAGGAACTGGTCAATGAGACCACATTACACCAGTACTTATCCAGCTTCACTGGCTGCCAGTCCAGGTCCAGGCCCGATTCAAAGTGCTGCTATTCAAAGCCCTAAACGGCTTGGGACCAGGTTATCTGAAGGAACGCTTCTTCCCATATGTACCTGCCCAGACCCTAAGATCATCTTTAGGGGTCCTTCTCCGTGAGCCCCTGCCAAAGGAAGTGAGAGAGGTGGCTATCAGGAGGAAGGCTTTCTCTGCTGTGGCACCCTGGCTGTGGAACCAGGCATTATTTTCCCAGCATTTTAACAGTTTACCGTTCTAGTCTTTTAACTTTGCTGTTTTAAATCTGTATTTTAAATCTGTATAAATCTCTACATTGCCACTCAGTTTTATCCTGGTTGTGCTTTTATATTGTCTTTTTATATTGTGGTTTGTTTTATACCTTGAATTGTACTTGATAGTTTTAATTTTTGTGAACAGCCCAGAGCGCTTCGGCTATTGGGCAGTGTAGAAATGCAATTAATCAATCAATCGGCGCTTCTCATTTGGCCGTTCTGCTTGTCTTGTGGGTCTAGTCTTTATATCAGCCTTTCCCCAGCTTGGTGCTTTCCAGATGTGTTGGACTACAACCTCCATTATTGCCAGCCAGCATAGAGTGCTGTTTTCAGGGTTCTAACCAGCCAGCCATGCCCTTTGACAAGATACTCTATTCCCCTCCCTCCAGTTTTCCATTTTGTTCCAACAGAGGCTCAGCATTCTGTGGCCACTGAGCATGTTCAATCCTCATTAGACTGTTTTGGGTTACCCCATCCTTTAGGGCATAGGTAGGCAACCCACGCTTCATGGGACTACATGCGCGCGCACCCCTGCTGCCCTGAAAGTTGTGGTAGTAGCAGCAAACAAAATTGGCTGTTTGCTGCCAAATTTCAGTGGCAAATCCCTCTGAAAGGCTAAAACAGACAAATTTCACTTGAAAACAAGTTCAGTTTGTCAATTTTACCCCTCCATAATGGTTTGCCATCAAAATTCAGCAGCAAACCACCAATTATTTGGTCACTGCTACTGCATTTAACAGAAGTGTGCCCCCCACAAGTGGTAGCAGCAGAAGGGCAGCCCCCCAAGGGAGGGTCCAGGTATTCAAAAGTGGGTTTGGAAATCCCTGAATTTGCCCAACAATGCCAGGGGGGGGGGGGGGAGTCTGAAGTTTTTTCTGACTGCTTTTATACTTCTGCAAATTTTGGGTTTTCCCTAAGCCTGCTGATACCTCCCCTTTTGTATATCACGAGGGGTTTGGCTACATAACGAAAGACATTCCTGAGCTAATAGGTTTGCGATTCGTATGTAGGATCATGAACAGGGCCATGGAACTCTGGTCTAAGGGTAATTAACAATACCTTCCATGCTACAACCTAGTCTTTTGACACAGGGTAATTTGGTTCCCTGCTCTGTGAATTCACTAAGGCCATTTCTTAGTGGCCAGACTGTTTGCCTGGGATGGCCCCCGGCTGGTCCCTGGGCACCGATGGTGTGTATTAGGTACTTCTGGGATAGCCCCTCCACCCCACCCTCTACATCCCTAAGGTGTAGAAAGGGCCTAAGATGCCAAGATACATTCCTAAATAATCCATTATACATCTGAATTCAGAAGTTAAAAGCTGGAGCTCAAAGAGATATTTTAAGAATTACAAAAAATTCTAATGGTAGCAAATATAGAGTACATTTCCTCTTAACAGAAGATTTGAAATAGCCATTCCATGTAAACATTCTAAGAGAATGAGGCCGCAATTGTTATCATATACACACTAACTTGGAAATAAGCCACATTTATCTCAATGGGACTTACTTCTGAGTAAACATGCGTGGGATTGCACTGTTCGACACTTATATCATGTAGAAAGGTCTGTAGTATATAGAAGCATTTCACGAGTCAATTTCTTCAGTATTCTTGTTAAAAACTAATCTCTAGAAAGCAGGGGAAATTGGTTTATTTTGTTTTTAAAATGAGAGAACAGATGAGCCATGTCTCCTTGATTTTACTGTTTTAAACGCATAAAAAACTCCAGTCTCACCATCTTCCTTCCAATTATTCATCCCCCCTTTTATTGTGCTATTACATTTAACATGTATTGTTCCTGATGCAGATTGTTGAAAAAGAAAAAAAAATAATGGCATTGAATATTTTACAGACCAAGGAGAGGAGTTAAATAATGCCACCGTCCAACTGCATTCTGTCCTCACACCTGCCCTGGGATTCTTGCTTATGCAGCTTAATAAAATTGTCTAGTTAGTGGGTGAGTGGGTGGGTGGGAAATGATGGTTTGATTTCTTTCTTCTTCTTAAAGCCTGCTCTTTCTGTCATGGCTTCCCTTATGAAATTACTCTGAATTGCAGCATTATGATAGTGCTGAAAATTCTACTAGGCAAGCAGAGCAAAATGTTGCAGCATGGAGTGTTCCTGTTCAAGGTTCCAGCCAGCCATATCCACTTCCAGGATACTCCACTCCATTGCCCCCACCCAGTTTTCTGTCAGCCAAAATGGTCACTTAACATTCCATGCCCACTGAGCATGCTCAGTCCTCAATGGGTGAGGTCCCCTCCATTGGTCTGGTTTGCTGGGACCAATTGTCATTTTGCTGCTCTTCTCCTAGGACTGCCTCCATCCATAATCATTCCACCAAGCTGCAGCAGAGGACAAGATGAGACAGCAAGGCCCCTTCCATAGGCCTGGCTGGAAAAAAAACTGCCATTTGACTTGTTGCCCTCCCAGAATGGTCTGTAGTATGTCTTTTGGATTGTAAGCCACTGTTCTAAACTATACACCACTTTGAGTGGTTTGACAAAAAAGAAGAAAATAAGGAAGCAAATAAAATGTTTTGTATTTTTCTACTCCTGCCAGTGGCAGCCAATAATGTGAAGCAAGTTGTGTGACGAATGTCAAATTGTAACATGTATGTTACTACATATGTCAAATTGTAACATGTATGTTACTACATATTACAGACAGGAATAGGAAGATCTTGACATGGGAATGTACTTTATAATATTGACTTTCGCTCTCCCCAACCAACTGTACTTAATTGGATTGAATAGTACGGGCTAACTTGTTAATTTTAATACTGCTATCTTCCATGCTCAGCACATGGTTCTCATAGTGGCATATGTAAAAAAAAAAAAAAAAAAAGGGGGAGGGAGGCGAACAAACGTGAAACAGTTGAACACCGTATTTCATTTACAAAATAACTAAGAGCAACCAAGTTTAAAACAGTATGACCACCACAATCTAACCAACTGGAGAGCTTTCGTAAGAAGAAATGTCTCTGCTGCCCTCCAAAACTCATAAGGAAGTTAACCAGATGCACCAATCCAGGGTAGAAATTCCAAACAGAGTGCCACCAGCATGGACGGGAGGCTGAGGACCTGGCCACTCTCATTCACACATCAATGAACAAGGGGACCTTGAACTTGCCCCTCTCTGGCCGATCATAATAATATTATTATTATTTATTACATTTCTATAATGCCCTATAGCCGAAGCTCTCTGGGCACACCAGAGAACATAACGGAAGAGGATGCTCCTTCAGATAACCTGGGCCCTGGTCATTTAAGTGGGGTCAGGCCTCTTGATCTCATAGCTAGCCATCTGAAAATATTAGCAGTCCCATAGAAAGACGTGACAAAAATTATACAACTGTATGGTGTCTGTATGTGAAGTTGCACTTCCTAAGCAAAAGCTAGAAATCTTTCAATGACTGACAGAGGGCTGATACACTTGTGTACCCAAAAGTATAAGGCAAAATACAAACTCCAAAGTGAATGTTGTCAAAACTGAATTCCACAAATACATTCTGATGGGCAGCATCTCTATTTGTATATATTGGGGTGGGGGACCATTTCACCTGAGGACCTAATTGACCTTAGGCTGGGATGTCAGCACCGGGTGGAGCCAGTGCCCAAAGTGCCCAAAGTGGGTGGAGTCACTGCCGGCATCCTCCCATTTTTATATACATACCATTCACACATCCATACACTATTTCTCTCTCTCTTTCACACACACACACACACTTCCCAGCACTACCTCATCAGCTGATCCATGCAAGTCAGCAGGGTGGGCAGGACTTTCCCTGCGCCAGTGCTGAGAGAGGAGCCCCTCTCAGTGCTGGGGACAGGGAAAAGAGCTTCTCTCCAATCAGCAGAGAGGAAAGGGGAGGTGCCTGGGAAGGAAGCTTGGCAGCTGGATATGGAACCCTCCATGGGCCATATTCAGCCTGCATACCCGGTATATATGACACACTTCTGAGACTGTATTTGACTTACTACCTTTAACTCTGCAATGGCTGCCGGGTTTCATTTATAGGAGAGAATTCCTACCATTAGGAAGTTTTGATAAGTCATTGTTCACTGATTATTCTTTTTCAAAAAAAGATCGGGAGACCAAAATCATGATAACGGTTTGAAAAGATAGCCAGAAGTAAATGGGCTCCACAGCTACTTTTGCAGCAAAGCAATGGATCCCAGCCCCACTTCTGATCACAGCCCCCTCTCCCCACTCGGAAACTCATAGGAAACAGCCTTAGATCAGGTCAGGCTCCTTGTCTCATACTGTCCAATCTGGCTTGAATGGACTCTCCAGCAGAGGCTCACATCAGCGGCTACCACTTTCAGCCCAAGGGCCAAATCCCATTTCAGAGAAGCTCTCAGGAACTGCATTCCAGTGGTGGGTAGGGTCAAAGCCAAAGGGGCAGGGCAAAAATACAATTAATACCAGTGTATTCTAGTGTAAAGCTCTTACTGTCAGTAACCAAGTCTCAGGAAAGGCATTTCAACCTTTTATAGTGGGGTAAAAACTGCACAAAAAGCTGGGAAACCTGCACAAAACAATTTGTTTATTTATTTATTTATTTGTTTGTTTGTTTATTTATGCATTCCTATACTGCCCAATAGCTGAAGCTCTCTTGATGGTTGGGGGAAAGGGGAAATGGCTGCCTGGGGATTCCCAGAGAGACTGAGTAGGATCTCAGGCAAGCTGGATTTGGCCCCTGGGCCCAAGACTAGCAACTGCATGAGGGCTGTGAACACACCGCTCAATCTGGGGCAGGGTGTTCTTCTGCAATGGAGGTTCCAGAAGAAATTGTACTGAGCTTGGGAAGAAAGCATTTCACACATTCATAAAAGTTCATTCCTGACTCTTGAAGAAGCTGTAGGGCCAGGATTGTGCTCCATGGTATTGTGGACGTTTTCTTATCCAACATAGCAACTATTCTTATTTTTAAGAAAATAATTACACTTGCGATACACAGACTCTACACTGTCAGTGCAACTGGGCGGAGAGAGTTTTTAAAAGGTGTAGCTATTTCTTCTTTTAAACCTAAAAATGCAGGCCTGGGACAGACAGGATGCTGTCAGAGCTCCTCACCACAAGGAGGAGACCATAAGAACATCAGAAGAGCCCTGCTGGATCAGATCAAGGGCCCATCTAGTCCAGCATTGCGTACACTCAGTGGCCAACCAGCTGTCAACCAGAGACCCACAAGCAGAATACAAGTGCACTAGTATCCTCCCACCCATATTCCCCAGCAACTGGTGTACATCAGCTTACCACCTCTGCTATTGGAGATAGCACATAGCTATCAGGACCAGTAGCCATTGATAGCCTTCTCCTCTAGGAATTTATCTAAGCCCCTTTTAAAACCATCCAAATTCGTGGCCATCACAACATCTTGTGGTAGTGAATTCCATAGTTTAACTATGCATTGTGTGAAGAAGTACTACTTTTTATCTATCCTGAATCGCCCACTAACCAGCTTCATGAACACAGGAGCAAACTGTTTGTTCTTACCCCTCCCTCCTCCCATCACATGTGCAAATTGCCCTCCCCCACTTATTTTTAGAGCTAAGCATAGCTAGCATTCCATCTGTACTGGCAACCATGGTCAATTTCAACAACTGAGCAGGGCTAGTATTACATTTTCAGTAACCACGGTCATTTTCAACCCACAATATAACCATAGCTGCAAACTGTGATTGGGAGCTAATTGTGGTTAGCCAAAATACCCATGGTTAGCTCCAAAAATGAAATGGTAGGTAGAAACAACATAAATAAGGATAGCAACAAGCAAGACTGAGCCATTCCTAATAGCTTAACCATGGTTAGGAGATGGAAAAGATAAGATAGAGTTATATCTAGACTGAACCTACAAAAGTGTTAGTACAGATCTGCAAACTTTGAAGGGGAATGTGTTCGTAAGGAACTACAGTAATCACTAAATATTAGTACATATTATAGACAAGGGGGAAAGTAAATTGTTTCCCCCCATCCCATACCAGGTATTCAATTTTAAGACCAAACACACACACACACACAAACTTGAGTTACTAAGACGCTTTTGTCAAACTTCTGTTAACACAACACAGAACTCTGAATATTCACAGATCTGTTCATCAATCAGCTATTCCCACATGATTTCAGCAATTAAAAAAATATATGCTTACCAAATACTATTGCTTTAGCAAAAGGAGGAAACAATTCAGTATGCCTGAATAAGTGTTTATGAATCTGCCAGAGTTCTTTGTGCAATTTCTTAAAGTCACTGTATCTCTTCCAAACGACTATCTGAAGCGAAAACAGAAAACAAACACACCCATGAGGCAGTTATTCCTGCTAATTGTGCATTTTACTAAGTATGGCAGAAACCAACGCAGTAGCTTATTAAAGGTACCCTCTGAGACATTGTTAAAAGTGACTAATATCTAAAGCTAGTAATACAATTTAGTCGTTGTGGTCGACAGTTTCCCCACCACCACCACCACCTTTTCTCCCTGAACGATAAATTCACCAATGAATTAAGGAACAGTCATGATCAAATACAGTCCACAAACTACTTAAACTACGATTTTTGCTTATAAACCAATGGGGTAAACACTGCTGAGATTCAAGCACACCAATGAACTTCAAGGTTCTTTGTGGATCACAAAGGAGGACTTCTGTAATAGGTATAAACAAGACAGCCTTCCCCAACTTGGGACCTCCCAGATGTATTAGACTACAACTCCAATCATCCTCAGCCAGCATGGCCAACACATCTGGAAACTACCAGGATGGAGAAGGCTGAAACAAGGGATGTAAAAACAGAGGTGTGCAGAAGGTGAATAAGGATCTACTGGGTGGATCTCTCCCTGAATTGCACTAAATCTCCAAGGATAGAATCCAACCAAAGTCCTGCTAAGAGTAGACCCATTGAAATGAATGGGATTTAAGTTAGTTGTAACTTAAGTCCCATTTTTTTTTCAATGGGGCTTCTCTATGTAGGGCTTTAGTTGGATTCAACCTCAGGGGGTTTTCTCTAGTTTGAACAGGAGCTATGAAAATTGCAAGAAAAGAATTCTCTTCCACAGCTGTCTTTGTGCTAATTGCTTCTCTCTCAGCCTCATTATATTCCTGATCTACAAAATAGCAGTACTAAGTGGTTGCTTTGGACCAAGTCTTTGTTCAGGTCTGCTGGTCAGTTTTAGAGGGTTGCATTGGAATCCCTGAGCTCTGGTAGCTCCTGCATAGATTTGTATATATCCCAATATATGATTTATGGGGTGCATGAAGTGGATAATTGACTTGGCACTCTGAACCCCCAATCTGTGACTGGCTTCAGTTGGTAGACCGGCATTCTATTGAAAAACAAAATAGGTCCTGCAACCTTGATGTCTGTCTAGCCCTGCCGTCTATCACTAGGAAAACAGTGGCCTCAGTAAAGCCGAAAATCAATTGACATTGCCCAAGTCCCAGCTCTATAAATTCCCATTTGGTTTGCTACATGCGCCCCACTTTTTTGAGAAGTTCCAGGAGCACTGCTTATAGAACTCCCACCATCACATGCTGGCTGAGGATGATGGGAGTTGCAGTCCAAAACATCCGAGAGCCCCAGGGTGGGAAAGATGGCCATACAATGCTTGCAGCACCAATCCAGCATAAGATAGAATGATACAAGAACAAGTAGCGCGGCAAAGGCTTTCTGCCTAGCATATGTCTCTAACAGCAAGCAAAAGGGAGGGGAGGGGAGAACAGGGTCAACCAACAAGAAGACTGCTGAAAATGCACCACTAAAATAATTATATGCTAGGGAGAAAAGGAGGGCACATATTCCACTTATCTACTAGATTTGGGTTAAAGTGACAAATATGATACTCCTCAGAAGTCAGAAACTGGAGTAACTGCAGCATTCACGTTCAAAAGAAAACAAATGTAGTTCCCCACTTATGGTCAAGAAAATGTGGGGGGAAATGTGGGCATCATTGGCTGCAAGCCCTGGATTGCTCCACAAAACTCTGGGAAGGCAATGTACCAAGACAATATATTGACCTGGTTCGCACATATAGAACAACCCATGGTTTGCTAACCATGGATTGTTCAGGAGTGTGCAGGAGTGAACGAGGTGGTTCCTGCCTGCTCGCTTCCACTTTGTTAAACAACCCAGGGATGCCCCATCCTTGGGTTGCTGTCTGTGATGTGTGAACCTGGAACTCTGGGTTCTTGAAGGAGAAACAACCCAGAACAAACCTTGGTTCAAATTCTAGGTTGTTTCGCCCTCAAGAACCCAGAGTTCCAAGTTCACACATTACGGAGAACAACCCAAGAACAGGGCATCTCCAGATTGTTTAGCACAGCAGAAACAGCTGAGTAGGAAGCCAGCACGCTCATTCGTTCCCAAACAAACCATGGGTTGTTCGTTGCATGCGAACATTATTATTCTCTCTCTCACACACACACACACATACCACCCCATATAAAAAAAGTGAAACTGAACATAGGTGCATACATCTCTATGTGCATACTTTCAATACAAGCAATCCTTCCATACCTTTTAAAATTGAATCGATCGGGCATACTTGCTTATGGAGGTATTCACCTATACCATCACATTTAGTTCTTACATACACATTGGCATGCACAATCTCACATGTACAAGATTTCTGTTGTGGTGCTTGTTGAGCCAGTGCTGGGGCAGTATCCAGACCAGGCCTTTTTGCCACATTTCAGTTCTTTTATTCAATGCCCTGCAAAGAATTATCTTTAAGCATTAGCTATTCATACACACTTCTTCCTCCCAGAACTGCAGGCTTTAGTCAGGTCCTTTCCGTAAAATAGCACCACATTTGTGCCACCATACTGTGGGCTGGATCCAATATCATCCTTCTGCCAGTGGAACAGATGCTGCTGTGAGAAGGGGACTTTCCTGTCCGATCCCTCCCCGTGTAGCACCCCCCCCCCAGCACGGGGGAGGGCTTAGAGGGTTAGAGCCAATTTGGAGGCTATGCAGGGGGCTGCAGGAGGAAAGAGAGGATAGGGAAGTCCTGCTCTGCTGGAGGACGAACAACACTGAATCTAACCCTACATTTTGTCAAAGCACACTGACAAAAGCAAAATGTGGCTCAGCTGGGCTATCAAAGTAACTGGGTTCCAGCAGGATGAGGAAGTTGCTGGCTTTAGCCTCTGCTTTAAAAGGAATTCATAGATACAAGTGACATGGTGTTCAAAGGGAAAAAGTAGTACTGGAAAATCAAAATGTTTTGTCTATTCTACAATGGAGCGACAAACTATATTCAGTTGGGCTTATGGAAAAACTTACATTATACATGCGTTCCTTAGAGAATGACAAGGGGCATGTGCGAAACTTCTATGCAATCTGGTATCCATTTATTTCTCTCGCTAATAGGAATACTGATGAATTCAGTACACCAACATCTCATGTAAACTCATGGAAAGATCTGGGGGTATTAACAATGCCCTCCATCTATATAACCTCAATCTTTCACCAATCTTCTTGAATTTTTCAGGTTACGTAAAGCCAACATTTCTTTCTGGCACATGTAAATTTCAGGAAGACTGGTGAAACATTTTTCATTTTTATGATTGTTAGAATGACCACCCCCCCAATTACCCCTTTAAAATGGTGGAATGCTTTTTTTCCGGTCCAAGCTTAACTAAGGAGGCACTCCTGTGCCTCCTTAAATATAACTCTTTCGTAGAAGGTTGAGAAGAATTAGGGTACAAGCTTTATACAGGGAATGTTGTCTACCTTTCGGAAGTATTCTGTGTGTACAGTTTGGTACTATCACTCTAAAACTCACACCGTTTTACCACAGAGTTGCAAGTAGTAGGGGTGTGCATCGGATCGGATCCGATCCACGATCCGAATCCGATCCGCCCCAAAATCAGGAAAATCCGATCCGATCCGATCCGATCCGATCAACCTCCGATCCGATCCGATCCGATCCGACGAGGTCCGATCCGGATCGGACGCCATTTTGAATGCTTTTTCCCATAGCCAAGTATTGTTTTACAAAAACGCCTATAACTTTTTCATTTTTGAAGATAGAAGGATGAAACTTGGGCACATTATACACTGGTTAGGGATAGTTATCTGTGAGAAATTTCAGAAAGATTGGTGCATGCGTTTTGTGGCAATTAATTGTTTAATAAATACCCAGAAATGCCTATAACTTTGTCATTTTTAAAGTTACAAACATGAAACTTTGCCACATTGTAGGTGGTACCTTGGGATCTATCTGTGAGAAATTTCAGAAACTTAGGTGCTTGCCTTGTGTGGCAATTAATTTTAGAAAAATGGGTAGTAGTGGGGTAAATACATTTACGCCTCCCATTTTTTTATTTTTGAAGATACAAACAGGAAACTTGGGCACATTACAGGTACCACTTGCCTTGATATGTGTGTGAAATTTCAGAAACATTGGAGCTTGCCTTGTGTGGCAATTAATTTTTGAAACAATGAGGAAAGAAACACCTATAACTTTGTCATTTTTAAAGTTACACACATGAAACTTTGCCACATTGTAGGTGGTACCTTGGGACCTATGTGTGTGAAATTTCAGAAACATAGGTGCTTGCCTTGTGTGGCAATTAATTTTTTAATAAATACCCAGGAATGCCTATAACTTTGTCATTTGTAAAGTTACACACATGAAACTTTGCCACATTGTAGGCGGTACCTTGGGACCTATGTGTGTAAAATTTCAGAAACGTAGGTGCTTGTATTGTGTGGCAATTAATTTTTGAAACAATGAGGGATTCATTGGACAGCACTTGCCCATAGGGATTCATTGGACAGTACTTGCCCATAGGGATTCATTGGACAGTACTTTCCTATAGAAAATCATTGGAAAGCACTTGCCCATTGAGAAATACAGTTATGCCTCCCACTTTTTTATTTTTGAAGATACAAACAGGAAACTTGGGCACATTGTAGACTGGTTAGGGATAGTTATCTGTGAGAAATTTCAGAAAGATTGGTGCATGCGTTTTGTGGCAATTAATTTTTTAATAAATACCCAGGAATGCCTATAACTTTGTCATTTTTAAAGTTACATACATGAAACTTTGCCACATTGTAGGTGGTACCTTGGGACCTATGTGTGTAAAATTTCAAAAACGTAGGTGCTTGCCTTGTACGGCAATTAATTTTAGAAAAATGGGTAGTAGTGGGGTAAATACATTTACGCCTCCCATTTTTTTATTTTTAAAGATACAAACAGGAAACATGGGCACATTACAGGGAACACTTCACTTGATATGTGTGTAAAATTTCAGAATGATAGGTCCAGGCATTTGGTGGCTACGAATTTTTTAGATTAAAAGTTATTAACCTTTTTTACACAGAGGCTGGGGCTGTCAATTGCACCCTCCCGCCTCCCGGGAAGAAGAAGGAAACACTTTCTCTCATCTCTTTGATCCTTGCACGCTTGGCTGCAACTGAGGTAGTATCCATTACAAAAGGCGAAACAAAGTAGCACTTGGCTCGTGTCTGCTTTGATTGATACTTTCCCTTTTTACTTAAGCAGAACGGCTGAGCCTAGGATCACTCTCTCTCGCTAGGATCGTTACGGGAGAAATTTTCTACAGTCTTCAAAGTGGTGTGTGCAGACACCTTGCCACCACATGCCTGGACCTATCATTCTGAAATTTTACACACATATCAAGTGAAGTGTTCCCTGTAATGTGCCCATGTTTCCTGTTTGTATCTTTAAAACTAAAAAAATGGGAGGCGTAAATGTATTTACCCCACTACTACCCATTTTTCTAAAATTAATTGCCATACAAGGCAAGCACCTACGTTTTTGAAATTTCACACACATAGGTCCCAAGGTACCTCCTACAATGTGGCAAAGTTTCATGTATGTAACTTTAAAAATGACAAAGTTATAGGCATTCCTGGGTATTTATTAAAAAATTAATTGCCACAAAACGCATGCACCAATCTTTCTGAAATTTCTCACAGATAACTATCCCTAACCAGTCTACAATGTGCCCAAGTTTCCTGTTTGTATCTTCAAAAATAAAAAAGTGGGAGGCATAACTGTATTTCTCAATGGGCAAGTGCTTTCCAATGATTTTCTATGGGCAAGTGCTTTCCAATGATTTCCTATAGGAAAGTACTGTCCAATGAATCCCTATGGGCAAGTATTGTCCAATGAATCCCTATGGGCAAGTGCTGTCCAATGAATCCCTCATTGTTTCAAAAATTAATTGCCACACAATACAAGCACCTACGTTTCTGAAATTTTACACACATAGGTCCCAAGGTACCGCCTACAATGTGGCAAAGTTTCATGTGTGTAACTTTACAAATGACAAAGTTATAGGCATTCCTGGGTATTTATTAAAAAATTAATTGCCACACAAGGCAAGCACCTATGTTTCTGAAATTTCACACACATAGGTCCCAAGGTACCACCTACAATGTGGCAAAGTTTCATGTGTGTAACTTTAAAAATGACAAAGTTATAGGTGTTTCTTTCCTCATTGTTTCAAAAATTAATTGCCACACAAGGCAAGCTCCAATGTTTCTGAAATTTCACACACATATCAAGGCAAGTGGTACCTGTAATGTGCCCAAGTTTCCTGTTTGTATCTTCAAAAATAAAAAAATGGGAGGCGTAAATGTATTTACCCCACTACTACCCATTTTTCTAAAATTAATTGCCACACAAGGCAAGCACCTAAGTTTCTGAAATTTCTCACAGATAGGTCCCAAGGTACCACCTACAATGTGGCAAAGTTTCATGTTTGTAACTTTAAAAATGACAAAGTTATAGGCATTTCTGGGTATTTATTAAACAATTAATTGCCACAAAACGCATGCACCAATCTTTCTGAAATTTCTCACAGATAACTATCCCTAACCAGTGTATAATGTGCCCAAGTTTCATCCTTCTATCTTTAAAAATGAAAAAGTTATAGGCGTTTTTGTAAAACAATACTTGGCTATGGGAAAAAGCATTCAAAATGGCGTCCGATCCGGATCGGACATCCGGTCCGATCCGATCCGACCATCCTCCGATCCGATCCGATCCGATCCGACCCCCCAGGTCCGATTCCGATCCGCTATCCGATCCGATCCGGGGGGTCAGTGCACATCCCTAGCAAGTAGCCACTTAATCCCCTGTGGTAACAATTGCCTTGAGGTGACCAGGCTGGTGAACTTTACAAAAGCCAGTTTGGACTGGCAGGCTAAGCATATATTTTTTTGTACTAGTAGCTTTTGTGGATTTATTCGCAAGACTGCTTTAACGAGGTACAGATTTTCGATGACGAAACTCAGGACTTATTCAGGGGAAAGGTTGGCAAGTCGCGAGATGTGATGGGGACTGGAGCTTGTTTTTGTTCCCCATAAATTAACAGGGAATCTCACTGGAATAGAGTCTCTACTTAAAACTGACCAGGTCTGCCCCAAGCCTAAGGCCCTCTATCAGCCACATATGGCATCCACCAATAAACCACCTGGTTTTGCTACTCGATTGGGGTTGCAAAAACAGGTAGGAATTGGTGAGAATTTTGTTCAGTTCATTGTGGGGAGTTTTGATAAAAACTTCTCAAAACTCCCAACTGTCTTCATAAATGAGGCAGACACAACTTGAGATTTTTTTTAAAAAGAAATGGAATGTGGGACAAAGCAAAAAAGACAGATCCGTCATCCGTCCAGGCAAAGGACTTTGAGTGCTTGGTCTAGACTGGAATCCCTGTGTATTCAACCATGTTTGGGATGGGTGGTTTGTTAACACACCAACAACACACACTCCCCAGGTTCAGGGAGCACAACAAGCTGCAGTCCTAGCTTGAATATTCAAAATGTCCACCTGCCCACACCACAGCCCACCATGACTTACACAAGCCATGGTGGCTGCGGTGGTCATACGAACATGGGTTGCCACCTCTTCTTTCTGACACACTCATCTTTAGCATTAAAACACTTCACAGGGCAGTACAACACAGTCCTCCCCATGCTGGAAATAGCCAAACACCTACTGATTTTGACTGGTGTAGATAGGTGAGAATTTTGTTGGTTCATTTTTGATCAGAACTTAACCAAAATTTGCAAATTTCTTCATAAGAACTTGTGGTTTTGGTTTTGGTTTTTATAAAAAAAACTAATGTGGAAGAAAGCGAAACTGACAGGTATGTCTATCTCTAAAGCCAGGAAGGTATCAAGCACCTGGAAAGCAACAAGACAAGATGGTTGGGCCTTGAATGGCCTGGTCAGTCATAAGTTGTGCAGACCAAGAGTAGAAAGTACAAAAAAAGGGTGAGAAAATGATAAATGGAATCTCTTCTGAGAGGGGGAAGTAGAGCCATTCTATCAGCCATCATGAAAGACTTATTTTTCCCCTCTTCCCTCCCCATGCTTTCTTCCTTGTATATCATATCTTTTTCAATTGCAAGCCTGCAGGCAGGGACTGTTTAGTTTCACTGACTGCATGTAAGCCTAGATGGGAGCCTTTCTGGCAGAGGAGTAGGATAAAAAAATACTTTAAAGAAATATTTCACCATCTGTACCACCCAGCGATCAATTCTCCAGTGGTGTGGGAGCAGGAGAGGAAAGGATGGAGATGAGACAGAAAGAAGAGAAAGACATACAAGCACGAAATGCTAATGAGAAAGGCAACTCTAGACTTTCAGCCCATATGTGAGATCAAAATGCAACATCTGTACAGGAAAGTAGTGATCTTAAGCATACTTAACTTGGAAGCAAGACCTTCCAAGTCTGGCTTTTAAGTAACTATTTAGAAGATGGAAGTTCAAAAGAAAAATCTCACATTTCAAAGAAGAGACTAGTGGCAAGAGAGACACACAGAGGTTTGCGAAATAAATGGGCTACTGAGCACCATTACAGGTTATGTGTACTCCATAGAGTATGATAGCAATGGTATTCAGTCACCAGACTGCAAACCACTATAGATCGTAGTCCAAAGCATCTGGAGGGCACTAAATTGGATAAGCTGGATGATCAAATGCCTTCCTTACAGAGGTTGCCTGACACCCAGACTGCAATCTTTTTGGCACCCGGCTAAGGGTGCAATCTTATAGGATCCGCCCTGGATACATGCAAGTATCCAATGCAGAGTGGAAGCCACATCGTGCCTCCCGCTCTGCATTTTAGCTAGATGGGCATTTTTGCCCATCTAGCGGAGGCTTCAGGAAGAGGGAGAGAAGAAGGCTGGGACAGCCATAAGATATGACATATGGCTGTCACCCCAGTCTCCTCCCTTCTCGGCCCCTTCTCTTTTCCCCATCTCTGCATGCTTTTTTCCAAGTGCGGAAAGATAGCCAGCGCAGTTCTCTCCACGCCAGCTGCGAAGGGAGTGAGAGGGTGTCAGGAGTTCGGTTTCCTGGCTCTGAGGTCGGAGACCTGTCCCAACCTCGGAGCCAGGAAACTGAAATATCTTATGTCCCCCAGATACTGCATAGAGGAAACAGGATTGTTCCAAAAAGAGTTGTTGTTCCCCCATGCATCTCAACATGTGTACATTTTCATTATTAAGGGCTTTATCCGTTGTTTTATTATTGTATATATGTTGTGATATAACTAATTGTACACTGCTATGAAATTCTAAATAAAATGAAGGGCAGTACAAAAAGGGTTTTACAAAAATATATGTTTGCTTCTTTGATTATTTAAAGTATTTTTATCCCGCACACAAGGAAAAGGGGATGAGGAGGGGGAAATGAAAAATTAAGCAGACTTTCAGGAAGACTGGTAGAATAGCCCTGCTTTGCCTCTCATCTCCTGGAGGGTGGGGGGACACTGGAGCCGGCCCTGGTGTTCTCTCAGGCTTCTCCTGTCTCCTTCGCTCCTTCTTCTTTGTTCAGACAAAGCTTACTGCCTTTCTTAAACCATTTATATTGTCTCTGATCTGTTGATTGTTTTCTTATGACCTCATCTGACCATTTATAATATTGTCTAAATACTAATATTATTACGTCTCTCTTCAAGTTAATGTTAATTTTTACATGAAGAGAATATTATTTTAAGCATAATTATTATTTATAGGCATTGCGTATCAATCAACTAATTGATTCCTTTCAATTCCTTTCACACTGCTTCTGCTTTACCCTCTGTTCTGCTGAACTGCAAAGGTGCAAATTCAAACTCTGGCCAGGCCATCAAATTAACACCACCAAAGGACCAGCTTCGTAAAAGCAAAAAAAAATCACTAACATTCAAAACAGCAGGAGTGCAGGACCTAGGGCCCATAGGTCAAATCCAGACCACCTGAGGTCCTAACTGGGCTCATTCTCCTCGCCCCACCTCCTTTCCCTGATTGCAGATAGTTTGGTGTTTTCCTGGATTTAGCACTGACTTTTTCCCCATTGTAAAAGGTTGAAATGCTTCTCCCAAGGCTACGTTACTGGCAGTAAGATCTTGAAGTCGATATGCTGTTATTTTTGGTATTTTGGCATATTTATTTATTTATTACATTTATATCCTGCCTTTTTTCCTCCAAGGAACCCAAGGCGGCGTACATAATCCACCTCCTCCTCTCCATTTTATCTTCACAACAACAACCCTGTGAGTTAGGTTGGGCTGAGAGTCTGTGACTGGCCCAAAGTCACCCAGTGGGTATCCATGGCTGAGTGGAGACTAGAACCCGGATCTCCCGACTCCCGGTCCAATACTCTAGCCACTGCACCACACTGGCATTAGCCCCTTTGCCCTGCCCTGGTTTGCCTTTCGTTCCTCCAACCACTGGGATGCAGCCCCAAGAGCTTCTCCAAAACAGTATTTGGCACTCGGGCTAAAAGAGTTTCAACACCCCTGCCGTAAAGCCTCACAACCATTTATCCTTCAGCTTCAACCAGCCATGTTTCAAAAGGGGTTTTCTTTTAAACAGAGGCAGGTTTAGACATCAGCTTGACATACTGAACTTTTTGCATTGGCTGCATTGGCTGCTGCAAGCAAAAGCTTCCCGCACACCAGCATTCATTATCCTATCTACTTCTAAAGTCCCTACTCTACCTTTAGGAATGAAATGTTGTCCCAGGTAGGGATGCCGGAGGATTTCGTTCGGTCCACATTTGAAAATGAACTGCCCCAATTTGCACCTCCTGAAGTAGCACTTGGATTTGAACACGGTTCTCCTTCCAATTCTGCACTTCACCGGATTTTGCAACACTACTTTCAAATTTTAAAATGTGCCAAAATGCATAGAAAAGGGCATGTTTTACATTTCTTACAAAAAATGTGCATTTTGCAATAAAATGCATTTAAAATGTGGGTAAATTTTCACGTGGGTTTTAAAAACAATGCAGATGAATGTGGACACAGAGTGGATGTATGAATGAAAATGCTCAACACCGTCACAGATCAAAAATAGTCTGAACTGTCCATTCCTAATCCCAGGTGGTTTACAAAGTATGATCTGAGAGAAAGCACACTGAATTTAGGACTTACTTCTTAGTAGTCATGCATGGGATTGCATGCATGGCATTTTAAGAGTTTGTGAGCAAAGAGAAATATTAGACGCCACTAAGGCATACATGGAATATAGTATTTTGCTTTGTTAAGTACGCCCTATGGAAGTGCCAAGATTTTGCTATGATGGCACATAGGCCAGATCTATATAAAAGGCAGAAGCCACATCAAGTATGATATGGTATGTGTCAATGGGCCCCAATAGTTGTCGGTGCACTTCAATACCACTATAAAGCAGTAGTGTGGCTCCTGTCTTTTATATACTGCTTTCATACCGCTGTATCCTGCTTGGTGTAGATCTGGCCATAGAAACAAACAAACAAACAAAAAAGCGCTAAGAGAATTTAAAAAAGGAAGAAAGAAACAGATTTCTACTTCAAATGCTTATAAATTTATTTTTTAAAATTGAACCTAGCTTTGAAACTTGAAATGACACTGCATGCTACGCATTTAATGGAACGTGTAGGTAGGCCCTCAGCTTTCCTTTCCATTTTCAGTCAACCTGAAATGCCCCTGTTCAAATCCCATCTGACTGTAATCATATCCACCTTATCCAGTTTAAGCTTGCTTACTATTTCTTTTGCATTGATTCCAAACGGCTCTCAACTCTCCTTCCCCTTGCTCACCCGCTCACTCCTTCTACTGCCTTCCCATTGTGCGACTTCTTTAATGCCATGTCCAGTAGACTGACCATACGTCCTGTTTCCCCCGGACAAGTCCAGAAACGGGGCGCCAAAATGACATCCGGGGGGAAATAGGCGTATTTCGTCCAAAGTCCGGAAATTGTCACCTTTCCAGGGGCCATCCCGGGGCTTGCCCTTGGCTGGCGCAGTCGCACAGGCCAAGAAAAGCCCCGGATCGGCCGGGGGAGGGGCTGGAAGTCATGTTTCGGCGCCTCCAAAATGCCTGTTCTAGCCCCTCCCATAGTCTGACCATGCCCTCCAGAAAAAGGAGGACTCGCCGGTTTGGGGCTTCAGAACCGGGCCTCTGGCAGGAGATTTACTCAATAGAGTCAATGTCCAGATAAATGCCATGGACCTGTGCGTCTTGTGCTGCATCCCAGGCTGTCTCCTGAGGCAGTGCAAGGCAGATGCTTCCTTCCCGGAAGATGGCTTCGCTTTTCCTCCCAGAGTCTCAAGTCTCATGAGACTTGACTGCGAATAGCACTCGATGAACTTCCGGCGGGAGGCGCAGGCAAAAGTAGGAGGCAGCAGCACGAGGTCAGCAGCATGAGAGCAACAGCAGCAGCAGCAGCAGCACGAGGTTAGCAGCCCTCTTTTTCGCTGGTCTGCTGCCAATGGCACACATTCCCAGCCACGGCTGGAGAGGATGAGCCGGTGAGAGCGTATGCGTGGCCTCCTCCCATCCACTCCCGAGGCAAGAGAAGCAGAATCCCTCCACTCAAGAAGGGAAGAGCTGCAGCAGCAGGTTGCAAATCTCTGGCTTTTTCCCCCTTTCCAGTTATTCCCCCGAGCACCCTTCCTCCTTTGCAGGCTGCATTTAAAACTTTCTCTCCCCTTACCCCGCTTACTCAGCTGGGAATGAGCCTGGCAGGCAGTACACGAAGCGTTAGGGCACAGTGGGTGGGTAGAAATGGTGCTGGGTGTGTGTAGGCAGGCGAGGCGGCGTGGCAAGGAGGTGGCTCTGCAACTGAGGAGGCTCTGGCATAAAGCGAGGAACATTTATTTATTTATTTATTTATTTATGGTGACTGTTGTTGCTATGGCTATGTCCAGGCGTGCCCAGATAGGACAGAGCAGGACAAAGAGAGAACCGGCTCAAGAAGCCAACGCTGGCCCTAGAAGTGGCTGGAAAGAGGGACAAGGGGATCATTTTCACCCCCAATCTCTCGCTTTTTGTGTTTGTTCTAAAAGCTCCCATTAGCGAAAATGGGGTTATAAGAACAAAAAGGTAGGAATGGGGGTGTGGGGGGAACATCCAATTCCCCCCCACTGAGGCACCCCTTTCCTTCCCCATTCTACACCTCCCTACCTCTAAGTAAGCATTTTTCCCCCAGATCAAGTGATGAGAGAAATCCTTTTCCCTGGAATGGTGGGGGGGCTTACTTGGAGGTAGGGAGGTGGGAGATCCTTGTGGGTACCCCCACACTCTGGCATGAAGGGGATTCTGGTGGGAAGTGGGTCTTCCCCATGCCTGGCGTCTTCACTTTCACAGAACAAACGGCGCTTCCCCAGTTCCCCGTAGCGATCGCTCTCTCTCTCTGCCTTGCTTTTGAGAGCTGTCATTTTTGCTGTAGAGACAGAGATTGGAAGGGGGGGACCAAATCAGCGTCTCCACAATTGTAGAAACCTCCCCCTCCTAACAACTGCCCCCTCCTCTCTCAATGATCCTGTGTTGTGTTTGTAATTATGTTTCTGTTAACACTTTTTCATCTGGATTTAAAACAAACAAACAAAAAATACAAATGATGGCATGATCCAGCTATTAGTAAACACTTTTAGCTTACCTAAACTTATGCATTTTTACTGAGAAGTAATTTCCACAGAGCTCACTGGGACTTACTTCTGAGTAGACATGCCGAGGATTGGACTGCACAATTGGAATCCTACCCATGTTTATTGAGGAGTAAGTCCCATTGTCTGCAGTGGGCTTGCTTCTACTTAAATTTGCAGAAAAAAGCAGGCATTTAACATTCTCCCATTGAAATCAATAAGATTGTCTAACCCTATGCATGTTTGCTCAGACACACGTCCCACTGTGTTCAATGAATCTTACTCCCAGGTAAGAATGCATGGGATTGCAGCCTTAGAAGGGCTTAACTTTGGTTGGATTATGCCTTAAATTTAATTTAGTGCGTGTGGGGTGTGTGCGTGTTGCCTTTTAAAAATGTCTAAGAAAATCAACATTATTATTACACTGAACAGGTAAATTGTTGTATTTGATTAATTATAACGAATCACCTTAAACTAATAAAGTACGTCTTGACTAAAGCGTCAAAAGCATATTACATGTTAGACATTTTCAGACTAAGCACAGGAATAGGGTCTTGAGGGTATGTGGTATTATTGTACTGGGTTGTGGACAAAAAAGTTTGAAGAACACTGCACTAGCTGCCCAATGTGCCTTGAACAATTAAATTCCCAGCTAACACCTCTTCTGCAGGCTGAAACTCTGTCAAATATTTTTAAGTGTCTTTCAACATCCGGAAAGATGCTCAGGCTCTGACTCTGCCACCTTTCTGAATTGTGCAGCAACCACCAAAAATACCTCTCTAGCTATCTTTGGTATACAAACAGAAATAGTCAAGAGGTGTTTCCAGCTGATCTTAAGAACTTATGGTTTCTCATCTGGGAGAAAGCTATATTGACATCAATGGGACTTATTTCTGAGTTTTCTTTGGACAGTACACTCTCTGATTGGGATTTCTGTTCTCTGCACACTGAGGCAGTGTAAATTCAGGAAATATTTGGATAAAATGAGGGAAAGATCGTTGTCAAGCATTGTGATAATGGGCATGTGTTCTGGCCTTTCTTTGTACTTCTACTGAACCATGGTCTACTGAACCAAGATTACATCAGATAGATAAGAAAATGTCAAAGCTATGCTGGAGGGGTTGTCAGGAAGTGGGGACTTATTTCCATATGTGGTGGACATGTGAGTATGTAAAAAAAAATTGGAAAAGAGTTTTTAAAGAAATAAGTGAAATACTGGGTAAGGAAGTGGAAGCAAGTCCAAATAAAGCTTAACTGGGGATGTTTGATAAAGAATATGGGAATAATAATATAAGAGAACTAATAAACAACCTCCTGACATCGGCTAGATTAATGATAGCTAAAAGTTGGAAAATACAAGGGAATTATAGTATAGAAGAATGGTACAAAGGAGTGTGGGATATTGCAATTAATGACAGATTAACATGTAAAATTAAAGTTAGGATGGGATTATCCAAAAAGAATGATTTTGAAAGTATTTGGGGAACATTTATAGAATATGTTTTAGTAAAGGGGAGAGGCTGTACACCTTCAAAAGAATCACTGCAATTTGGGAAAAATGTATAATATAACTGAGCAAGGAAGGTCTCAAGGGTAGGGGAGCACAGGGGGGATGTTGAGGGTTCATATATGTATTGTGTTTATTTTATGTATTATATGTTGAAAACTAAATATATTTTTTTTAAAAAATGTGACCTGCAAGAACAAGTGGAATTTTTTGGGGGACTCTTGTGGGGCGTGTTGTTTTTCTTTTTTTATTATTAGAGGGATAAAAGACATATAAGATGAATAAGAATAGATTTAAAGCTGTTGGGACAGGAGATGGCTGGAATTGGAAAGGGAAATAGTAACTTAGCAATAAATAATGAAGCAATAAGTATTGTGTATTTGTATAAAAGGATTGAAATAATTGCAGACTTAGATTGAAAACTGTGTGGAGGCTATAAGTTTAAAATCACTGTGAAGTTGTTATAAGAGAGAAATAAAAGGGGAAAAGGGAGAAAGGTTTAGGACAAGTTTAAAAAAATTTAACAAGGGAGAAATAAGGGGGAGAAAGGGAGAAAGGTTTGGTTAATTGTATAATTAAGTAAGAGAAGCGGGTTTTCTTATGGTGAATGAAAATATTTTATAAGAGAATAAGGGGGGTTATTTTCACTTGAGGTCTGTTTTAATAACTTCTAATATTAGGGGAATAAGAATGTTAATATTTAGTTGTGTTAAAAGGGGAGGATAGGTTTTGTTTTGTTTTTGTACTTTCACTTTAAAATAATTCATAAAATGGTTGTGGGAAAGGTAGAGGGTCCTTTTAATTGTTGTATGTTTTGTAAGTTTTGTTTCTATGTTTTTTAATGTTGAAATAGAATAAAAATCTTTAACTAGAAGAGGTACTAGTGAGAAGTGACTGCAACAAGACTTTAGTCCATTTGTTCCATGGCTAATGTTTGCAGGGTAATAGTATTTTATACTGTTTTATACTCTTTCTGAATGCTAGGTTGTTACTTTGTTGTACTAGATTTTTCTGCACTTGTCAACTGCTTAATTTGTTCAGTAGTAGCATTATGTTGAATCTGTGAGTATGGATACGAGAAAGGTGATGGGGAAAGAGTGTTAAATGTTAGGAAAGGTGAGACTATGGTCATCCAGTGAAGGATTTGCAGTCAGAAAAGTTATTTGAGGGAAAGGGAGACTGTATCACACAGAGTATAGCAAAAGCTTCAAAGTTCAGCAAAACTATATCTGTAAGAGTGAGTAACATTAATTTCAGATACATTGAATGTCTCACTTGTTCTTTATTTCAGTGATTTTCACATTACAATGTCATGTAGAACAGGTTTTTCATACGTGTGTGCTGAAAAATCAGACATGTGACCAAGGCTATGTTTGGATGGGCACGCCCCCTTGGGGTTTGACACATCCCCCAGGGGGCCGGACATATTTGTGGGCACACCCCCTTGGAGGGCAGCCATGTTGTCCTCCTTTTTGGTTTCCAAAATATGGTCACCCTAATATCCAGAAGCTACACAGAATCAGTTACTTTTTGTTTTTGTTTTTAAAAAATCCCTCACACAAACATCTCATGTGTGTGAGGAATACGTCAAGACACAATCAGAGAATCCGTTCTGCTGTTCCACGTGGTTACTGGGGACACCAGTCGCATGAGGCGCTGAGCATCCACCCACACAGAACTGCAGATGCAGTATTTTTTACTCCATTCATGTCTCTAGGGATTCCAGCCTATGCCAGAAATAGCCCCATACCTCCTGTCTTCTCCTCCTTCCCTGGTACCTGACGAGCCAATGGCCTCATCAAAGCTCACTCTCTATATGACGCTTTCTTGAACTGCCACAGCCTCAAGTATTCCACATTGTGGGCAACCAATTTTCCCACCCTAACCTCATCCTTCAGGAAGCAACCATAGTTTGGTGGTAGAGAACATGGTTTGCATGAAGAGGGTTCCAGGTTCAGTTCCTGTTCAGGCCAGTGATAAAAGGACCAAGAATGCGGTAATGGGAAAAATCTCTGTCTGAGGCCCTGAAGAACTTCAGCCAATTAGAGCAGACAATACTGGGCTAGATGGACCAATAGTCTCACCTAGTATAAGGTGGTTTCCCAAGTTCCTATCCTTGATTCTCCCTTATCCACTCTTATTTTGCATCTTTTTTCTCTACCCTGTTTGTATTGCAAAATCATCTTCAAGGTCTGTCTAGCGCAGGGCGTTCCTCCAAGAGCCAGGGCTTGGCCACCAGTGGAGGTTGGTGGCTTCAATATCAGTGGGGCAAGGAATCCGCTCTGGGTTTCATTCAGAAGCAGTCAGAACTCTAAAGGAGCTCTCCAAAGTGCTGAACCTATTTTGGAGGTTCGATTCAGTACCTTGGATAGCTCCTTTAAAATTCTGACTGATTCTGGCTGAAACCCAGAGTGGATTCGCAGCCCCACTGACATCACAGCCACCAGCCTCCACTGCAGATGACTTCCCAAAGGGTTGAAAGGCAACGGGTGGGAATGAGGCACCCACCAATTTAATTAGAGCAGCGCTATGTAAATATTATGCAGTCATGATACATTTTTACAACTTTCTGTGCACCAAGTTACCAGCTTGGAAAAGACTTCAATGTCCCTTTCCAATTAGTCCATTTCCCTAAAATCCTGTTTTGTGGTTATCACATATCTGATATGGGAATAAAAAATATATACACAGCAGAAACCCTAGCCTTGGCTTGTGAGCAAATGATCAAGTGAGACAGCAGGCAAAAGATTAGACAGCAGTTACCAATTTGTTCCCTAAGACAGGAGGAGCAAATCTATCAAGCACCTTAGAAATGTGGCACATTAGTATTGTATTTCAAGTTGAAATTTTCAACTATCCCCTTTTATTATTGCAGGCTTCTACCTAGTCTGTTTTGTAATATAAAAAGACAAAACAGACACATGCATAGGTTTGTGCCATACCTATGTTGAGAATGACCACAATAAGAGTCGACGATGCTTTTTTTTAAAAAAGAAATGAACAAAACCAAAAGCGCCTTCATAAATGCAAACACATTACCTCCTGGACATCCTCTGGATTTTTCCGTGAAACAATCTGAAAAACAAAAGCAGAGGCTAGAATTTTCATTTCTTTTAATAAAGGGAAGAGTCCAACGATTAAAGTAGACTGGCAGTAGAGGAGGGAGCAACCTATTGCCCTCCAGATGTTTTGCCCTACAATTCCCATCATCCGTTGACTATCCTGATGGGAGATGAAGACTAAAACAACTGAAGGGCCAAACATTGTCCATCTTGATGCACATAAAACCCCACACAGGCTTTATTGGTATGTTTGGCAAGGGGGATCAAATTTTCACTCACTCAGTCCACCCTTGATGTCCACACTCTGGAGCACCACATTTGCAAAGAGGATTATACAGGTAGAACCCAACCATGTAGGCCCCAAACTGTACAAACAGAATTCCACTAATGCGCAGCTGGAAGCTACACAGACTGAGCTTGATGTACATAGATTGCTCTGAGACAATGATGACCGTGGTAATGATGGGCCACCAACCGGATGGCTTTAAAAGGAGATTAGACAACTTCATGGAGGATAAGGCTATCAAAGGCCACTAATCATGGTGGCTAAACATATATTTCCTGCAGTATAAGAGGCAGTATGCCCCTATACACCAGCCACTGAGGAACACAAGCAGGAGACCGCTATCACACTCATCCTATTGTGGGTTTTCCACAGGCAGCTGGTTGGCCACTGTGTTTACAGAATGCTGGACTAGATAGGCTTTTTGTCTCATTCAGCATGGCTCACGGACATTGGAGATAGAGGGGGCACCCCATCCCATCTCTCTGCAAAACATGTGAGAAGCTGCAACCCATTTACAATTACTTTTTCAGCCTGTATTTGTATTGTTAGCAACAAATGTTGAAGTGCTAAAGAACTGAAAGGAAAGCCATTCAGCAATGTGATTAAATTGCTAGTTTGGGGGAAATGAAGCATCTCCCACTTCTTTCCTTCTTCAGCTGTGGTTTACAAACTTCCTGCCTTCAGCAAATGTTTCCCATGCTGACTAGTTTACCAAGAACACACCCGCACGATGCCGCCTTTGTATCAGCCTTGGAAGCTCTGTGTTCTATAAAAAGTTCTGGGGCATGTTCTAGTCAGTTCACAAGGCATGCTGGCCTAGCCTATTGGGCTGCATCATTGCCCTGTAAGAGCTGAATTTATACCCTAGAAGACACCCAATAGTCTCATGTGGCTGAGCATGGAGGAAAGATCATAGCTGGCTTGCTGCCACTCAGGAAAGCTTGTCCACCATTACTGTTCTTCATCGAAGAACCTCTGAGATTGACTTGGAAATGTGTCAGACTATGATCAGGGAGACCTGGGTTCAAAGCCCCACTCAGTCATAAAATCTCACCATATATTCTTGGACCGGTCATTATTTCTCAGCCTAACCTACCTCACAACACCATTGCAAGGATGAAATGGGATGGAGAGGACTACATACATTGCCCTAAGCACATCAAAATGTAATATGTTACAAAAAATGGGACATTTTGCATACAAATAAGAAAATGAGTGTAAATCCTATAGCATTTCTTAAATCTATATAGAGGAGCCATTTTGCAAATGCTAAACTTCAACATTCAAATTGTTCTCCTGCAAAGTCAGAAAAATTGGAGGTATGGATATGTTTGGGGATTTTTCAGGAGGGATACAAAGGAGATTTTCATAGGTGATGCAAAAATAGCTGCTTCAATTTCAAAATGTCTCCTTTATTGAAAAAGCTGCATTATAAACATTCAGGTGAGATGCTGAAAAACATCTGTTGTATTGCCATTATCTCAAACAGCATCCTGCAGCACAGAGGCAAGTGGACTGTGGTTTGTTTAACTCTCAAAATGCAGCCTGATGGTGCATCATGTTGTTATACTACAAAAGCTGAACCAGTCTCAGACTGTCTTTCCCCTGGATAGAAGATGAAGGCAGCTTGCCGCAAAGAAGAATTGGATGCAGGTTTCATAGGTAAATGGACAAGGCCACATATCTATGCTGAAATCGACTGATTCTTTTCACTTGGCCCGCAGGGCCAGCATCCTCAGGCCGCTGCTGGAGTCCTAGTGTCCTGGCAGGGCCCACTGCTGGTACCACCCTGGGGTTCCCACATGAGCAGCTTGAGCTTCAAACTGCCATCCATTTTGGAATACACACAGTGCTCCCAATGTAACACTATTCCAGGGCATTCTGGGAAATTTAAAGGGCAGACACCAATGAGGCCACCATTTTAATTTCCCAAAATACCCTGGAGAAACGCTACATCAGGAACGCTGCGTGCAATTAAAATGGCAGGCTGCCACCATCAGCTTCATTGTCAGCAGCACTTAAGTATTCACTCGTGGGTGAACAATGTTGGAATATGTCCACCAAAGGGCATTTTGACAGTTCCTCCTCAAACCTGGAGGTGGCCCAGTTTGCATGCACAGTTTTCTGTTTGTAACAGAGGCAGGATCTACACTACTGCTTTAAAATGGTTTATAACTGTAGTGACAACTGTTGGGGCCCAGGACACACTCAATATACAGTTTTCAAACCATTTTCAAAGTGTCATATCCTGCTTGGTGTAGATCTGTCCCGAGGCAACACATCTTGCAGTGCATGAGCAAATTGCTTGCATTAAAAGGGGGAGGGAAGACACATCCTATAACATCTGGAAAGAGCAGATGGCAGACACTTCCCCCTCACAACATGCCACCTCAGTATACGAATGACATGGGGGACTCCCTTGGTTCCAAATAATATTACTGTGTTTTTAGTTTTAGTTTTTAAAAATAACTTTTGCTTTCCTCATTCATCTAAACTGAACCTGTATATTGTATGCCATGCAATTTCACAAACACAGAATGGAACACCTGACTGTGTTCTGAGGGAAGAAGAGGAGCATATGGGGATGAGAGGAACAGAAAACAGAAGGGAATTCTTGTTGTTATGTTTTGAACAAATACATGTATCTGTAGTGGGGGATGGAAGAGTTTTCTTTTTCTAAAAAAATGAGGAAAAATTACAATGAACAAGCTTCTTAAAAGTAATGGAGACCAAATTCAAGCAGGTTTGCATCACCACTTGTAACCCACTACATAAAAAAAAAAATCCACAGAGCACATACCAAGGGCCCACCAGGGACTAGATAAGACTTCTGTTTTTGCTGTCCACATACTGCTGCAAAACCAGTGGGTGAAATCCAACAGTGTCCGTCCACTACAATGGCATCTGCCAGCAGGGCGGATTCTCCTCCCTCCTTCGCCTCCTAAATCTACTCTGGACACTTGAGGGACATTTGGGGCACACAGGGGATGGGGAAGGAGAGGTCAGGAAAAGTAAATCTCCCTGACATTGGATATATCCCATCAGGTTAGCAAGCGTGTGATAGGGCATAGTCCATGAATGCTGCGTTGCATTCAGTTTTAGGGCTCCCAAATTGTGCAGGGCCGATCTTAGAGTTGAGCACAGACTTGTTCTGTGCATCAGCAATGCAATCCTCAACATGTCTATGCAGACATAGGCCCAATTTTGCTCAATTGCTAGGTATGTGGGCATAGAACTGCAGGCTTAGTCACAGGAAAGAACCAGATCTGGGGCTCTAATATACTGGGGAGCAATCTCTTTACTTTCCCTGGTTGTAACTAGAGATGTAAATGTAAAAAGCTGGGGGGGGGGGGGATTACAGATACAGAAACATTCAGAAAAAATATGGGGAGCTGTTCTTTATTTCCTTGGGATAGCTTCAGCTATGGGGCTGTATATAAAAGCAATAAAAATAATAAATAATAGTATTTTTTTCTGTCATTCCCCCCCTTTTTTCCTGTCCCCCCCCCCCCCCCGGGGTCAGGTCTTTACATCTCAGGCTGTGACTACAGATAGCTAGAGGGGACAAAACGTTATTTTTGTACCCAGTGAAACTGGGACTAGCACAAAATTCTGTATGCAGCCTGCTACATGCGTACAGTGATTTTCTGTCTCCCAGTAACACAAGTTCGCTTGTTTGGGCCTTTATATCCGCCAGCATATAATACAGAGAAACCCATTTCTGCATGAGGACTGCATTTGATGGATTGGAACAAGAGCCGTTGTACCCTCATGTTGTACTCCAATGATTACCTATGAAGATGTTCAGTGGCCTTTGGGAGAAGTGAAATGAAACATACTAAGCAGAAACCTTGTCAGCCTTCATTAAAGGGCTCTGCCTCCACTCCATCACTGAAAACTCCACAGCTTCTATGCAGTAGGTTTATATAGTTTAATTTAAACAAAGGTTCTTACGAACTTTAGAATTCAAATTCCTAAAATCTTCCAGTTGCCTTTTACCCTTGGTAGCCTGCCCCATAACTGCATAGCCCTTCAGTGACATCAGAGCAACTCAGCCAATGGCAGTCACAGGGTCTGTGATCCCCACTCATTGCTGAACAACACAATCTGTAAGCTGAGAATATCCTAGGGAAACTTATTATTTATTTATTTATTTATTTATTTATTTATTGAATTTATATCCCTCCTTTTTTCCACCAAGGAACCCAAGGTGGCGTACATTATCTTCCTCCTCTCCATTTTATCCTCACAACAACAACAACAATAATAAATCTATTTCTTACCCGCCTCTCCCTCTGGATTGAGGTGGGGTACAACAACAAATACAAAACACCATAATACAACAACCCCTTCTTCCTTTTCCCACCCCACTGAGAGTCTGTGACTGGCCCAAAGTCACCCAGTGAGCTTCCATGACTGAGTGGGGACTAGAACCTGGATCTCCTGAGTCCTAGTCCAACATTCTAGCCACTATACCACACTGCTCTCCTTTCCTTCTTATTAAAATTTTTTGAATCCAATTATAAAGTGTTGGAATTTAAGCTAAATGAATGCCAGCAGCTTCACGAGGCCCCGACACCAAGTCCTATACAGCTGTTTTGCTCTATTCTGCAGGAAGAGAAGGGAAACTTTATATGGATGCTTGTTGTTAACATTGTTATAGCCCTGCTTTAACAAGTCTTTTCTCTCCTGATATTCCAAGCTTAAGATGCATCAGTCTTAGTTAAGCAAAAACAACATAAAACCAAGAGTAAATGGTACAATGTGCCTTAGGCTGTGCAGGTAGAGAAAAAGAACTCCAACTTCTTTTGTAGGATGGGCTTACATAAAATCCAACTCCCTTATGTCTGCAGATGTTTATATTTTGATTTAAGAGCATTTCTCTCTTAATTGTGAAACAGTTCTGGTTTTCACTGTTTACAGCTCACATGACTTGCACAATTAATGTACGGTTTTCTGTCAAATGTACCTTTTTTCTTCTCCTTCTTCCTCTTCCCGCCCCATTATCAGCTTAGACTTCTGATTAAATAACTGAACCATCCAGGAATGCATGCATATGATTTTTCTTATCTACCATCCTTCTAGATAAGCCTGTTTTATATTATCTTTTGGGAGAAAGGCACTATGGTTGATTCTATTCACACTGAAACATTGCAATTTTGATGAACACAAGCCAACAAATTTGCACAACTGCCCAAGTGACAAGGGGGAAATCCCACGAAGAAGGTGGAAAGGATGATCCTACTAAAGTTACCTGCCTGCAAAAAAACCCCAAAAAAACAAAAACAAAAAAAACATTACTAGCCTGCTGTGGGGTGAGAGATGGACAAAGGGCTTTATCCCTCCTGGAACAGCACACAGCATTTCTATACTGGATGCAGAGATGGGCTGTAACACTCCATTCCTCATCCACCAGACCACTCACTCGTATGCATGCAATTCCTTGTAGTCTATGGCAATTCCCTGTCACCTAAGGCTAGGATAAGATCTCCCTTTTACGACACAGTGGATTCACAAAAACAGAAGTGGAGCAGGGAAAAGAGGAAAGGCACTAGCGAAAACTATCCTAGGACAGGCTCTATAACTGTGGCAACCAAGCGAAAGATCAGAATGGGGATTCTAAAACTAAATTTGTAGGGGAATAAACTTACTCCTCTTCAAATTAGTGCAATTTGAGTCACTGTTGTTAATCCTTGTGTACCATGCGAATAACAAAAGCCAACGTGTTCGCCTGAATATACAGATGCTTTCAGGATCAGGATCTTTTTCGTGCAAATTTCCAACCTCACATTCAAAATGCATACTTGAATTCTGAATTTGAAATTTCATACTCAAAATCTATCCTGAAATTAGAATGGGCACTGGAATCACTGCCCTCTCTTGATTGTTTTAGCAGGCCTCACACACAAAATCTCAGTGGATGCCAGCCTTGGAACCTAAAAGCTATTACACATCAACTATCAAATATTACATTCTATTAGAGTTTGGCTACTAAACGCAAATATTGTAAAATGCCAAATACTGAAATCAAATATCAAAGATGCTGAATACACATACAAATTCCTGGGTGAACTTTTGACAACAAATATTTGTGTATTCATAGAATATTATTCCTTCTATTTCCAATGTCCAGGCATGAGTGCCATTGCCTATGTAGCCAAAACTACACCATCCACACACAAGAAAGCGGTATCAGCAGGGTTGGGGGAAGCCCAAAGTCTGCAGGAGTACACAAAATTAATGGGGGAAAGTAAAGGAAACCCTGGAAACAGCCCAATAAGGACTGAATATTCGTAGTTTCCACAGAATGCTAATTGTTAGGGCGGGAGGATGAAATAGAGCCACCTTCCCCAACCTAGTATCCTCTAGATGTTTTGGATTTCAATTCCCATCAGCCCCACCCAACATGGTCTATGGTTAAGAATGCAAGGAGCTGAAGTCCAAACCATCTGGAGGGCACCAGGTCGGGGAAGGCTGGAATGAAGTATCATCGACAAGGGCACTGAACAGGCACACTCGCCACTATAACGTTGTGTTGCACTCCCACTTGTCTGGAAACTATTTGCTATTGTGAACTAGAAACTCATCAGTTCTGATCCTGCCTCTGTCATAAAGTTGCACGGTGACCACAGGCCACTGGTTGTTCAGCTATGAGCCTGGCCTCTTTCTGTGGGTAGGCAGAGCACCAGGAATAGAGGAGCATGTTCCCAGAGTGGCATAGGATTCTGAGACCAGTGGTGTAATGGAACCAGGGCTTGTAGGGATGCAATACCAGCACTTTTTGATTAGCAGGGTTGCTGAAATCATCTTCTACCACCCACTCAGAATACCCTCTATCCCCTGAGTTTGCTGTAGGTGGAAGGGAGAAATGAATTTTCCTAGCACCAATATATTGTTCCTGGTTGTAATGCAAAGTATTGGGTGGGAGCTTGGTCTTGAATGGGCAATCAAAACCCATTGACTTGACAAAAGACCTGCTCCTGGTGGAGATGAAAACTGCTAGAACTGGTTTGTTGATATGGGTCAACATAGCTGCCTGCAATTTTGGTCTCACCTTGGGGGTCTGGCTATGGAGGATTGTCATGATTAGTGCCTCCACGTCAAAATGTACCACTACACCACTGGCTGAGACAGGTGTACCTTCCTTCACTCAGCAACAAAAACAGGGTTGGCTCAAATGCGCTCTCCCACACTAGGAGGCCTTCAAGAGGCAGATGGACAACCATCTGTCAGGCATGCTTTAAGGTGGATTTCTGCATTGAGGAGGGGGTTGGACTCGATGGCCTTATAGGCCCCTTCCAACTCTACTATTCTAGGATTCTGTGAAGAAGAGGACCTTCAATGGCATAGTGGGAATGGTCATCCCCCCCTTGCAGCAGCATCACACATCATTTCAGAAGAGCCACTGCATGGTCCTAATAATGTTTCCTTGGGTATAGTTTCCTGAAGGGTCAGAAATGTCCTGATCGGTTCCTATCCAAATACCTATGTTAGAATACTTCCCAGATTTCACAGGTCTTTGCACAAGGCTGTGTGTACATGATCATATGCAAGATCTCTGCACATTCTGCTGTGGTTGGTGCTAGGTTGTGGGGGCCAAGGTGAGAAAGTAAATTACACTTTGAAAGGGACCAGCATTAACAAGGTTTGAGAAACCCTCTCATAGCAAGCCATTTTCTCTCTGTTTCAGCCTCATCCCCCCCGGTCTACAATATTGGAACAATAATATCAACCTACCTTGCAGGGTTGTTTTAAGGACTACTGAGAGAAAACATGCGAAACATTGTGAACATTCTAAGGCGCGACAGAAATGTGAATAATAATTTTTATTATGATGATCATCATCAAATTTTACAAAGGAAAATTGGCGTGGGGGAGTATTCAATTCAGTTCAAGCAGTTAAAATGCCACGAGTTAAAAGCAGCGCAGCATTACAGAGGCTGCACTTGCTGTTCTTCACAGAACGCTCTGCACATGATGTTAAGTGCAGTTTTCCACCCCCAGGACTCACCCATGCAGAGATGTACTAATTTTCCCAGGCAAGTAGCAAATGACATAGCAGGACTAGCTGCAGAAACATCTGGTGAAGGAACACTGCAAGATAGGGTGCCTCTACAAGAGAGGTTTAATGCGCTTTGAAGGTTCATTAAAAATTTTACCTCTACAAGAACGGAGCGCAAATCGGGCGTAGAGGCGCGTTATCTCCCCGATAATGCGCATTTTCGAATGCGCGTTAAATCGCGAGTTTTATTTTGCTCCGGCCGTTAAAGCGCATTTTCCCCGTGTGAACAAGCGATTATGCGCATTAACTTCTTGTAAAGCGCTTTTTGGACATCTATTAATGCGTTTCGCCGCCTCTCGCAGCCTCCCGTGCAGAGGGATTAGGAGTAAATGCGCGTCTGCGATAATGCGCATAATCGCACAACCGGGCGCAAAAGCGCATCCTTGTAGAGGGGGCCATAGTTAAATGAATTAGACAAGGTTCTTTTCTTTGAAGGGGGAAGAAATGCCCCACCCCTGCCCCGGTCACAGAACACACTTAAGATGTGTAGAAATGTTCTGCTTCTGTGCTTGTCTTTTACTTTCCAAAGAGAAATCTCTAACTTTTAAGACTCAGGGAGCAGTGGGGTATGTGCCTCTCCCCATCACCATGGAGAGAAAATAACATCTGATCCAGGCTGCACTGGATTTATTTGAATGTTGCATCTCCCTAAAACTGTGACTGAAAGACCACATTCTTTCCAAGGATAGCTGGGGAGCCTAGGCGGAAGACCAAATGTTGCTGTACAACAACAAGATCCTACAGTGGAGGAAGAGGATTTTATACTATATGAAGATGGCCCTTTATTCCCTGAGGGTACATTCCCTTCAACTCCTAGGTAAAACAACCCAATTTGGCTTCTACTGGCTGTAAAACAACAACAACAACAACAACCAAATACACCATCTAAAATCATCTCCAGCTTTGTTAGTATAAAAACAGTCCCGTTTTCTCTACTCCTGTTTTCTACCTACCAAAGAATCTATGAATTTCACCTACAGATGGAGTCAGATTCAGGCAACAGCCAAATGTATCTATTCAAAGATGGAGGGCCAAGTTTGTTTGTTTGTTCATCGCAACAATTCTAGGGATAGTCCTTGGTGCAACGTGAAAGCATCAGAGCACCAAATAAAGAATAATTTCAACATCTGTAACCTCCTCTCACATACCAACTTTAAACTGGATCCATGGCTCCAACATAAAAACACAAGAAGAATCATGGTGGATCAGACCAAGTGTCCCTCTAGCCCAGCACTCTGTTCCCACAATAGCTGACAGCAGGACACCAGCTTACTACCTCTGTTACTAGAGGTAGCACATAGCCATCAGGACTAGGAGCCATTGATAGCCTTTTCCTCCAGGAATTAATCCAACCCCACTTTAAAGCCTTCTATATTGGTGGCCATCACTACATCATGTGGTACTGAATTCCATAGTTGAACTATGCGCTGTGTGTGTTTTCTCCTCCCCTACCCCTCCTTTATTTTGCTTACCATCTAGAAGATCTTTCAACCTTGGGACCAAATTATATTTCAGAGATGCTTTCAGGGACTTCATCCCAGTGGTGGACAGAACCAAAGCCAAACAAAGCAAGATCAAAAATAACAGCATATAGTAGCTTAAATCTATTACTGGGGGTAAATCTAGAATGGGGTAAAAGCTGGGAAACCAACAAACAGTTGCTAGCAAGGACAAAGGGAAAGGGGGCATGGCCACCTAGAGATCCCCAGAGAGCCAGATTTGAGGTTCTGCAGCCCTGAACTAGCCTGATGAAGAATTCTGGAGGATTCAAAAGACAGAACCCTATTTTGTGACCTTTGGATTACCCTAATAAAGGTATTGCCCTAATATGGACTTTGGAACTGTAAAACGTGGATCTGAAATTACTTTCTTCCACCAGTGATAAGATGGGCTGGATGGGGGTGGGGAGAATCCAAGACTCACTAGATGGAGATTTCTTCCAGGTCTGAACAAGCAGAGCTTGGGCAATTCAAACAGGTTCTTCTCTGTGATGTGTCAATGTATTTTGAACAATATACACAAAAAATGACTGTATGGTGACTTCAGCACAACGTCTTGCTTTTTAATCCATCAGGTGTATGAACTGCACACAATTACTCTGCCATTTACTTTAAAAAGCGGGGTTAGGGGGGAGAAGGTCAGGACATCGGAAATCTCACTAATTCTCAGCCATCGTTGGGGGTAGGTTTGAGTTTGTACAACAAGCATATACTTTAATAGAATGTTTGAAAGGACATGTGGTTATTCCCATACTGCGCTCAAGGAGAGATAGGCTGTGCTATGGAATCACAACCTCTTTGTGCCCTCCGAGCTGGAAGCCCCGATCCAACCATAACTTCCTGTTGCTCTTTGCCAACTAGATCCAATTGCAAACTGGGCACTGCTTTCATGTGCTACACTCTCTGGACCTGCGAGGATAGCTGTCCCTTCTGATCTAGCCTTACGTAATACAGATTTGGAGTACTCCCCCTCACCGCCTCCACCCAAGCACATTCTCACAAGGGAAAGATTTGTAACTCACAGCTCTGATCCTACATGTGATTACTCTGAAGTCAGGCCCATTGTATTCAATGATGCTGACCCCAGGTACGTGTTCAGAGGACTGCAGTGCAAGTTATCTCTATAAGGATCCTTAGGAAGATGGCCATAAAATGCTGCCCTCCCCTCTGGGAAATCTGGGACGAGGAGGGAGCACTTCTTCTCTTCCTCTTCTCAGGGACAGATTTGAGACGGTGGCAATTCTGCGTTACCTCCTACCCAAGGAGGTAGTGCAACAATGAGGGCAGAGTGGTGATAATACTGGCTCCATCCAATATAGGCATACACATTTGTGGAAAGAGAGATGGGGTAGGGAGGAAACCAGCAGAGAGCAGATCTTAAGACCAGTAGGAGGACTTAGCTCTGTGGCAAAGCACATGTTCTGGGCTGGGGAAGAACTCTGGAAAGCCGCCTTTGGATAGATGCACCGATGGTTTGACTCTGCATATATGTATATAGGCATAAATATACATAATATAATATGTATATAGGCATATAATATGTATATAGGCATAAATATACATAAATAAAATAATAAATTAATGGGAGCACAGATCAATTGCTGCAGAGGGAACGGATCCACGCCTTCCTCTGGGGGCTGAGAGAGGGTGAGCTGTGCAGGAAATCATCCCCTCCCCCTTGCCTTATTGATCTGCCCCATAGCTGTGGTATAGACTAGCCTTCCCCAACCTGACGCCCTCCATATGTGTTGGATTGAATTGCAGCCCATCACATCTGGAGGGCACCCAGGTTGGGGGAGGCTGATCTAAATTACAGAGTCTGTAAGAAGGGGGAAAGGATCCTGGCCCCCTAATTTGGGATGAAGATTGATCGGAACACAAGACTCCCATCTCTCTCCATCTCCGAGCTTCCCTCCCTTCCCAAGCAGCACTCACCCTCGCGGTGACCTTATAGAGGGTGTATCCCCGAGGATGGCGCTTGGGCTCGGTGACCGTGTAGAATCGTGCCATCTCCCCGCCTCGTTCCCGCGGGGAGATCATCTTGGCGGCGGTTGGTGGCCCAGGGGCCGGTCGGAGCTGCCGATCGAGGCCGCGGCTTCCCCGGCGCCGCCTCCTTCTTCTCCTCCCAGAGCCGTCAGATCCACTCCCGGGTCAGGCCCGAGCCAGGGGCGGAAGCAACAACAGCAGCAGCTCCCTTCCGCTGGGATCCGCCGCGGCAACCCGGCGCTAGCTGAAGGCGAGGGCGGCGGATGGGGCTCATCTCTACTACGCAGCGGATCAAGCTCTTCCCCCGCCCCGATCCCTCCTCCACCAAGGAAAGAGAGCTGGCGGTTACCACCACACCCGCCGAAGCTGACGGCCGCCGGAAGGGCTAGCGGGATTTTCCACAGATCCGCAGGAGAGAGCTAAATGGGTAGTATCCTGTGTTAGTCCTATTTAGAGTAGAACCATTGAAATGAAGGGGACTTAAATTAACCATTTAGGTTTAGCCATCGGGTAAAATGATGTCCTGAGGGGGTCTGTTTTGTGGACAACGTGAGTAGTATCCCATGTTAGCCTTACTTAGAGTAGACCCACTGAAATGAATGGGGCTTAAATTAGCCATGACTAACCAGCCCTATTTATTTCAATTGGTCTACTCTAAATAGGACTAACATTATATACCATGTCATGATGTTTTATGTTTTTAGGATGTTTTTAGGATGTTTTAATGCAGTTTTAATAATGTGTCATGTTTTAATCAGTTTTATGTATTTTATCATATTGTTGTTCCCCGCCTCGATCCAAATGGAGAGGCGGGTAAGAAATAAATAATTATTATTATTATTATGACTAATTTAAGTCTTATTCTTTTTAATGGTACTACTCATTAGATATTACCTATAACATTGGTTACTACCCTATGTGTGAAGTACTTCAGAATCGAGATAGTTTCTCTATTCACAGGGCTTAATATGTCTAGAAAAAGAGAAACAAAGAAGAGACAGTGTTGTCTGTAACCACCCTTCTCATTTGGAAGTCAGCCTAAGTCCGTTTACTCAGAAATAAGACCCACTGAATTCATAGAATCATAGAATAGTAGAGTTGGAAGGGGACTATAAGGCCATCAAGTCTAACCCCCTGCTCAATGCAGGAATCTACCTTAAAGCATACCTGATGTCTGGTTGTCCAGCTGCCTCTTGAATGCATCTAATGTGGGAGAGGCCACGACCTCCCTAGGTAATTCATTCCATTGTTGTATTGCTCTAACAGTCAGGAAGTTTTTCCTGATGCCCAGCCGGAATCTGGCTTCCTGTAACTTGAGCCCATTATTCCGTGTCCTGCATTCTGGGTTGATTGAGAAGAGATTCTGGCCCTCTTCTGTGTGACAACCTTTCAAGTATTTGAAGAGTGCTATCATGTCTCCCCTGAATCTTCTCTTCTCCAGGCTAAACATGCCCAGTTCTTTCAATCTCTCCTCATAGGGCTCTGTTTCCAGACCCCTGATCATAATTGTTGCCCTCCTCTGAACACGCTCCAGATTGTCTGCATCCTTCTTGAAGTGTGGCACCTAGAACTGGATGCAATACTCAAGATGAGGCCTAACCAGTGCCGAATAGAGGGGAACCAGTACCTTGTGCAATTTGAAAGCTATACTTCTATTACTGCAGCCCAAAGTAGCATTTGCTTTTTTTGCAGCCACTCACATTCAGCTTGTGATCTAAAACAATTCTAAGATCCTTCTCGCTTGTCATATTGTTGAACCAAGTATCCCCCCCCATCTTGTTACTGTGCATTTGGTTTCTTTTTCCTAGGTGTAGACCTTGGCATTTATCCCTATTAAATTTCATTCTGTTGTTTTCAGCCCTGCGCTCCAGCCTATCAAGAGCACTTTGAAGTTTGTTTCTGTCTTCCAGGGTATTAGTGATCCAACTCAATTTTGTGTCATCTGCAAATTGATAAGTATTTGCTGTACCTACTCATCCAAGTCATTAATAAAAATGTTGAAGAGCACTGGGCCAGGACTGAAATCTGCAGTACTCTGCTCATTACCTCCCCCCAGTTTGAGAAGGTACCATTGATAAACACTCTTTGAGTCCAATTCTGTAGCCAACTGTGGATCCACCTAATAGTTGTTCCATCTAGCCCACTTTTCACTAGTTTGTTAATCAGAATGTCATGGGGCACTTTGTCAAAAGCTTTGCTGAAGTCAAGATATACTACATCCACAGCATTCCCATAGTCCACAAGGGAGGTTACCTGATCAAAAAATGAGATCAGATTAGTCTGACAGGATTTGTTCTTGACAAATCCATGCTGGCTTCTAGTAATCACCACATTGTTTTCAAGGTGCTTACAGATTGACTTCTTTGACTGCTCCAAAATTTTCCCAGGGATGGATGTCAGACTGACTGGTCTGTAGTTCCCAGGTTCCTCCTTTTTGCCCTTTTTGAAGGTAAAGACATTAGCCCTCCTCCAGCACTTCACCCGTCTTCCATGATTTTGCAAAGATAATAAACAGTGGCTCTGAGAGTTCTTCTGCCAGCTCCTTTATTACTCTAGGATGTAGTTTGTCAGGCCCTGGAGATTTGATCTTGTTCAAAGAAATTAGGTGTTCCTTGACCATTTGTTTATCAATCTCAAACTGCAATCCTGCCCCGCCAGCTTGTACTTCACTTTTTCCAGGGGGTCACAGACCCACTTTTGAGAGAAGACTGAGCCAAAGTAGGAATTGAGCACCCTGGATATTTTAAAACTGGTGGATTATATAGCAGTAAATTTAAGGTCAAGGTACTATCGTCAACTGGAAAACCCACAGCCATAGAGGCACATTCAGGAGTGCTTTAGTGATTATCTAGCACTGTACTCTGCCTGCAAGTACATTCTTACAGATTTGTCATAATTAAATATGTGCATTTTTAGATTGCCATGGCACTGTATATTCAGATCCTTGGTTTGTCACATCATTGATCTGCCAATAAGCTATGTATTCCTTTTAAAAGACACATACTTATTTCACTAACTCCTTTTCAGCTCATGCTATAAGCAGAGGGAAAGGGTTAGAAATCTTCATCTTGAAAGTGAACTGTGAACATCATAAGGGCAAGTACTCTTTGGTTATGCATTCACAGTAATTAATGCTGACCAAAGCCACAACTTGAAAAGTGAGGAAAAATCTATCCTTTTGCCACTCTTTAAAACCTTACAATGTGTACATTTATATGAATATAAAAATGAATATTTTATTTTGATTGTATTTATTATGCAATTAAAATAATTTAAAATATAGTAATGTATTATTTCCCTTAAAGAAAACTCGTTGCACAGGTTCATATATGGTTCAAACATTGCACAAGTATACATATGTACAGATCCTTGGGATTTCTCTCATTTTGGATTGTGATTGTGTGATCACTACAATAGAATATTTCTAATGTTCTAGGCATAGCAGCCAGCATTGCCATGACAACTTGCCATGACACTACAGGTTTCCATGACAGTCCTGGTTTGGTTTCAAGAGAACAGATTCCATCTTCATTGATCACAGACCAGTTTCATGTAGTTAGAACTGACACCATGGCTGTAAGGTTTGTTGTCTGTTTGCTAGATATTTAGAACTCTAACTTGCGTAGCCTGTTTCTATATGCGTTCACTTGGAAGAAAGACCTCAAGAATAATCCTCTGTATGTTTACTCAGAAATAAGTCCTACCATGCTCAATGGGCCCAGTCCTAGATAAATTTGCATAGGATAGGAGCCTGAGTAAGCCTACTCAGAAGCCTTAGTTCAGAGGTGGGGAATTTGTGGCTCTCCAGATGTTAAGACTCCAGCTCCCATCAGGACCAATGATCAGGGGTGATGGGAGTTGCAGTCCCACAACATTTGCCACAGCTTCCCCAGCCCTGCCCAAATTCAATGGGCCAAACTCCTAAACAAGTGTACAAAAGACTGTAACTTTGATCTGTGTCCTCCTTATGTTGTCATGGCTTGCAGTTTGAATTCACAGTGTCAATTTAATTTTGCACTTAATGTTATTTCTTTACTGCTCTGTAAACATCTATAGTGTAGATTGCAGTTTGCTTATGCCATAAGGTGAAACTGGCCCAGAGAGAGAATCACAATATATTCCCTTTTGCACCAGAGGCTTTGATATAAGCTGTGGTTGGTATAAGTGGTACCTTAAGAGGTTGTCACTCAAGGCAAATGTAATTCCTTTAGGACTGATAGTTCATAGCTCTATTATTGAGCCATTCCCAGGAGCGGTTCCTATGCAAGCCTCCTTGAAATAGACCAGAGTGCTTAATTTCCATTTATGTAGATGAGACTTGCAAAGAACATCTCAGGGGATAGTGCCTCATGTTACTTTCTGGGAGGGGAGATTTATTACTTATTACACCCTACCTTTCAAATACATTATCAGCGCAGCTTACAATAATACATTTAAACCTATATAATGCAGCATAAAAACAATGCCGCTCAGGTAGAAAATAACTTAGGGCAGCCCTGTTGTTTGTCTCGTTTACAAGACTATCGGAAAAGTATCAGGCAGGTGTAGTTATCCGTTCACGTACAGCAAAACTGATCCTGTGACACGATCAATCAATCCATATTAGGGTTGTTTACAGGAACTCACGTGATCGCTTCACCAAAGGCACAAGAGAATCTGGTCTAATAAGACAACATCAGAGCATGAGCAGCAGATCCCATGCCCAAGAGTTGTGTGAATTAACCTAATTGTCACTGACTGCAATCAGATGTACTTGCAGAGGTATTTAGCAGCAAAGCATAAGACTTTCCTGGATAGAAAAAAAAACCTTAATTTACAAATAAGCATATTGAAATCATGGTCTGAAAGGAAAAATAAGGTAGACGCTATCTGATACGGTAACAAGATGCAAATAAAAACTCTTAATAGTTGCGGAAGAGTGAATGAATCCTAGTAAACTACCGCTTTTTCAATAACAATGCTGGACAGGTAACAGTCTACATAACTAGTAAGGGACCAAGTACTCTTGAACTCAATCATATCAGTTATAGAGTACTGGGGTGCCTCAGTCACTGGAGTCTAACCTATCTCATAGGGTTGTACATGAAACATATAAACTACCCTGAATTCCTTGGAAACAGACGCAGAACAATGAAACAGTGAAGCCAGCAGCTTAAATAGGAGTTGATGTGATGTGCACACAGCAGGGAAATCATTTAAAGTACTTCTGTGCTGCTTTTCACCATAATTGGGTTCCGCATCTCAAGCGTATTGCCGTGGCTACATTCCTTCTCCGAAGCTCAAACAGCCAAAACGATCTAGACATAGCACCAAAGCTCAAGCTGCAGCCCCTTTCACTGTGGGGGCAGCTTGGGTGTTGCTGGAGAGCGTGCCTAGTACCAACAGGGCCTTCAAACGTTCTGGGCCCCGTCACTGGAGGTTGCGGCTGAGGTACTGTAGAAACATGCTGCCCAGCTGGGGTAGCTTCTCCTCTCCTTCTCCCGGGTGCATCTTGGCATAGCTGAGGAACTGCCTTCGGAGCCTGCTCAGCTCAGCCAGGCTGACGGGTCTGTTCAGCACCAACCCGGGAGGCTCTTGGCCGCCGCCGCCGCCGCCGCTTCCCCCTAGGACGTCCACCGGGATGAACTGCCCAGGCTGGACGCCGTTCCTCTGAGCAGCCATGAGGGCGGTCAGCACGTCCTGCGTGAGGCGGTCCAGCTGGTGGAGGAAGCCGGCGGCCTGGAGGGGCTGGGAGCGCGTGGACTGGTTAGGGGGCGGCGGGCGGCGCTCGAAGAGGGCGGCGCGGATCTCGGGCAGCGGCAGCGGCTGGGTCGGGTCGAGGGGCGCCGTGAAGAGAGGCCAGTCCCAGCGGTTGCGCGAGTCCGGCGGCTCCAAGGGCGGGCGGTCGGCGCGGTCGGCGCCCCCCGGGCACAGCACCAGGCAGTGCGGCGTCCCCGCGTGCTTGCTGAGGCAGTAGAGCTCGTAGCGGAAGCTCTTCAGCTCGCTGCCCGCGTCCACAATCACCACGTCCCGCCGGCTCAGCCGCCGCTCGGCCTCCGCCCGCAAGGCAGACCTGCCGCCGCCGCCAACTCCGGCCAAGTCCGCCTCGGCCACCACGAACACTCGCCACTCCTCTCCCTCGCCGGCGGTCAACGCCGCCCTCAGCTCGTCGGCGCGGCGGCTCTTGCCGCTCCCCGGCAGCCCGCACAGCACTACGAGCGGCATCGCGTCTTGGCCTCAAAGCGAAGGCGAGGATGAAGCAGCGACTTCACCATTTTTTCATGACTGATCTCTATGGTCCTTCCTCCCTGAACCAAGATGGTGGTGGGTGCATTTCCGATCAGGGTCCCTTAACAAATATGGCTTCCGAAAGCACTTTGCTAGAAAGAACCGTAATAGACCTTAAGAAAGAAGGCGGGAGAGAGGATAGATAGATCTAGAAGAAGTAGAGCAACAAGTGCCATTACCTGGATGCGAAACTTCCGAGCTCACCTTTTAAAGCCATGTTGGTTTATTGATTCATATTTATGGCCCGCTCAATGCAACGGATTCCCTCGGAAGAAATAATTTACAGGGCAACCCTACTAGAAAGTCAAGTCCGTTTGCATGCAATAGGACTTACTCCCAAGTAAGTGCGTATGGGATTGCAGCTTTAGAAAAATACAGCGGAGTTAAAACTACCAACTTGTTGGGTTTCCTCCAGAACAGAAGTCGGGTCGAAATCAATTCAGGGCTCTAGCGTAGCCGTGATCTCATTATTTTCCCATGGGAACAAAAAAGTCTAATTGAGCCCGGACGTATGTCATTTTTCGTGTGTCTCTTCATTTTTCGTGTGTCTCTCTGTAAGAAGTCTATGGTTTTGTCATTGACGGTAACTCCCGTGGAGAAAACAAAACTACAAGTCCCATGATCCCACGCGGTAGCCGAAGCGAGAAGTGGGTATGAGCAACGGCAGGGTTTTGCCCTGGGCGGAGCTACTGGCTGCCATCGCCTGCTTGGATAGGTGCGGGTCGGCAGAAGGAAAGCCGGTCCTGAATGCAGGTCGCGAAGGAGCCGGCGACCGTCTGAGATGACCCCTCTGGGGGGTCGGTGTGGGGAGCAAAGGACTTGCCGGGGGCGCCTGGTGGGGCCGACGGGAGGTGTCCCACCTGGAGGTAACGCTGTGGGCTCAGGCGGGGTCGTTGGCCTAAGGCAGGCTTCCAACCCGCTGCGCGCCAGAGGTGTTGGACAGCGACTCCCATCATTCCTAGCTACGGATGATGGGAATTGCAGTCCAACAGCTCTGTAGCGCAGCGGGATGGGGGGAAGGCTGTCCTAAGTGATGAGGGCGAGAAGAGCAGATCCTTCTGCACTTACCTGAAGGGCATTTACATATAGTCAGATGGACTATGGACGATAGGTCTCTCAAGGGCCATTTGGCCATGATAGCTACATGAAGTCTCCACATACCATCTTATTCTGGTTTGGCAGCTGACCGAGCCACAGCAATACATGCCTTGGTTACATCCAGCTCAGATTACTGTGATGTGCTCTATTGGGAGCTGCCCTTGAAGACAAATAGGAAATGGCAACTGGTCCAGAACGCAGCAGCAAGAACGCTTCTGGGAGCTAAGTGTTCAGATCATCTTACTCGTAATCTGTCACTTACATTGGCTGCCTATTAGTTTCCAGATCCAATTCAAGATGCTGGTTTGGGCCTTTAAAGCCCAAAATCAGGGTTAGGCAAGAGATGAGCTGCATGTGCCCGGCCCGTTTTACAGCCCCTTGCCACCCTCCAAGGGGCCATTGTCAAATTGCTGCTAAATTTTGATAGTAGAGCAGCAGCAAAAAAGCTGCATCCCCCCTTAAAAGAAGGCATGTGGTGAGCACACTTGCCTTGTTTCAATGGCAACCCACAAGTTTCTGGAAGCGCAGTTTGCTTTTAAAGTGGAAATGCTGGTGTGGGGGTGCCACTGCTGCTGCCTCACCAGAATTTGGTGGTGCAACAGCAGTAATTTTGGTGCCATGGTGGGTGCTGCCCAAGTGGGGCCTGGAGGGCAAAAATTGGTCTCCGGAGTCTCTAAAGTTGCCCAACCCTGCCCTAAATGGTTTGGGACCACGTCACCTGAATGGTTGCCTACATCTGTATTACCCTGCCCAAGTATTCAGATCAGCATCAGCAGCCCTTCTCTCTGACCCACAGCAAGAGCTGTTAGGCTGGCAGTTGCTAGGGATAGGCTTTTCTCAGTCGTAGCCCCACACCATAAGAACATAAGAAGAGCCCTGCTGGATCAGACCAAGAGTCCATCTATTCCAAAATTCTGTTCACATATTGGGCAACCAGTTGCCCATATGAAACCCACAAACAGGACCTGCACATAGGCATACTGCTTCTGATACTGGAATTAGCACAAAGCCATCAGGACTAATGGCCATGGATAACCTTTTCCTCCTTGAATTTGTCTAACTCCCTTTTAAAGCTATCCAAATTAGTGGCCATCACTACTTATTCTAGTAGCGAATTCCATAGTTTAATGATATGCTGTGTGAAGAAGTCCTTCCTTTTATCTGTCCTGAATCCCCCACTGATCAGCTTCACAGGATGACCCCAGGTTCTAGTATTATGAAAGAGGGGGGGGAAATGTCTCCCTATCTACATTCTCCACACCATGCATAATTTTGTACACCTCTATCACGACTCCCTTTGCTCACCCTTTTTCCAAGCTAAACAATCCCAGCTGGGAGATCTGTATGTTGAAGACTCATGTATTCCAATCTACATTTGGTGCTTAAACATTGGTAACTGCCACTACTCTGTGCCCATGTGTTTAATTGTAATGTTTTGTTCGTGTTTTTGAAATATTGTAAGTTGCCTTGTAGTATGCCCTGACAGTCAGGTTTAAAATCTTTTAAATACATAAATATGCAATATTAACTTGTTTGCAAGTGCCACCAAACAGAAGCTATAGCAATTTGTCCAGATTTCTTCTTATAAAGAAGCTTTATTAATGTTTTATTTCTAGATACCCCATGCTGTCCCGCCATGTACAGAGGCTGCATAAAGATTGGGTTTTCCACTGGAATCTCTCTCCAAGATTCCGAAATGGTCATGTGTTTTGGCGCATGAAGTTTGTAGAATACAGCTCTTGGGCTTGTTCCCCGCACTCGAACCCTCGGGATTGCCTGGTTCACTGGAGGCTTCCTCTGTTCCGGAACTGGCAGCTTCCCAACCTTGTACAGGACCGTTCCTTTCATCTCTGCACGGCTAAGATGAAATCTGAGGAAGATGAGCCGTCTTTAAAACGAAGGAGACACAGTGGGAATCTGGACATTTCTGGCAGTCCTACTGAAAGATGGATCAGCTCTTCTTCAGACGAAAAGCCATTGTCTCCTCCTCAAACCAAACGCAAAGAAGAACACTCTCTCAAACCGAAAGGTATGGCGGCACTTCATTACCGTGATCCTTTGTTCTTCATAGTCATAGAGAGTGTGTTACTCAGCTAGGGAGTATAAAGCTGCTATAGTTCATCCTGTGTCGAGCAGGGCATTGGACCCGATGGCCTACAAGGCGCCCTGCTTGGACTTAGACTGGGGAGACCCAGGTTCAGATCCCTACTCAGCCATGAAGGTTACTGGGTGACTTTGGGCCAGTCAGACTAACCTACTTCAAAGGACTAAGTTCTCTGGAGGAAGGATGGGCTAAAAATGTGATGTCCATTTCTCATTATTCCCACTCTTTACTGCAGGGTTGGGGAACCTTAGGCCCCGAAGTTCAAACTCAGTCCTCCGGGGTTTCTAAAACAGCCATGGCCCCTTTCCCTTGACCACTAATCATTTGGGGCTTCTCATTCTACAAGATTGAAGATGCCTCCCCTAAAGCTTAGTTACTAGCAGTAAGAGCTTTAAGATAAAATAGGCTGGTATTTTGGCCCTGCCTCTTTTGCCTTGGTCCCACCCACCACTGGAATGTGGGCCCCCAAGAGCTTCTCCGAAATGGAATTTGGTCCTTGGCTTGAAAGAGGTTCGACATGCCTGGTTTACTAGCTGTACTGAATTCTACTCACTCAGATACCATATTTACTCCGGTTATGTTCACATGAACAAAACTATACTCAATAGTGCACCGTACTTCTGTACCATTTACATACACATTATGTTCTCGCCCGGGGAAACCTAGTCCTTAGAGTCATTTATATGCAAAGGTATCCCATGGCTCTCCTCTATTTGTTCTGCTTACTAGAAATTCAGTAATGAACCAAAGGCACTGTCTTCTGGTAACGAACCGAAAGTGCTGTGTTCTGGTAACATTGCTGCGAATAAACAGTTCCAGAATAAGGATACTTCCTCCAATGTTATTACCTAATTATTAGAAGCCCTGATTAATAAGCCATTTATAAGGAATTTATACCCCATCCTTAAGATTAAAAATAAACACAATTTTCACAGAGAGGCTTAGAAAGAGGTCTAAAAATACAATTGCACAACAAAATAATACAAAGTTTTAACTTGGCACTGCCCAGATTTCTCCAAGGAGAGCAAGGCAGTACCACCAAGAAAGCCCTCTTCCTGGTCAGCCAAATCCCCGAAGAAAGGGCAGCCAGAGAGCAGACCTGATGCAGATCTTGGAGAAGGATCAGGTTTACTTAGTAGGCTCTCAGTAAGAGAAATTAACTCTTTAGACAGAACAGCTGCACAGGGAACTCTCTGATGAGCAAAGACTCAAAAGGGTGGAGATGGAAGTTAGGACAGGTTCAGGCAACTCTATCATACCAAGGAGGAGTATGATAGAGTTGCTCAAACCTGTAAGGAAAGATGGTGAAGGCCCAGAATGAGCTGAAGCTGGCAAGGGATGCTAAAATTTTAAAAAATGGCTTCTTTGGCTATGTTAGCAAGAAGATGATCGAGGAAGATGTAGGTCCTCTGTTTAGGGAAGATGGTGAATTGTTAACAGGTGATAGAGAGAAGGTGGAACTCCTGAACTCCTATTTTGCCTCAGCCTTCTGCCACAACAGAAGTTGTTTTTAACCTGGGACAAGTAGAATAAATGATACACAGAGGGCTTTGCAGGCCAGGATAAGTAAGGACATGATTAGAAAGCACTTTGGTGCTTTTAATGAGTTCGTCTCAAGGGCCAGATGAATTACTTCACCGAGTGCTGAATGAGCTTACTGATGTTATTTCAGAGCCGCTGTCTTGCAATCTGTGAGAACTGGAAAACTGGTGAGGTGTTGGAAGACTGGAGGTGGGCAAATGTTATTTCCATCTTCAAGAAGAGAGGAAAAGTAGCCCAGCAAACATCAGACCTGTCAGCATGGCATCAATACCAGGCAAAATTTTCAAACAGATGATTAAGCGGTTAGTCTGTGAGCATCTAGAAAATAATACATTGATTACTAAGAGTCAATAGAGGGTTGTCAGGAATTAGTCATGCCAGACTGACCTTATCTCCTTTTTTAAACTAGGATTACTTGTTTGGTAGATCATGGGAATGCTCCAAACACAGTATTTCTTGATTTCGGCAAAGCTGGGTGTGTCTAGCCCGGAGAAGAGAAGATTAAAGGGAGACATGATAGTGGTGTTCAAATATCTGAAAGGCTGTCACACAGAAGATAGAGCAGAGCTGTTTTCTGTTGCTCCTGAGGGTAGGGCTGGAACAAACAGGTTAAAATTTCAGGGAAGCAGATTTCAACTTAACATCAGGAGAAATTTCCAAACAGTGAGAGCTGTTCAGCAGTGGAAGAGATTGCTTCGGGAAGTGGTCGGCTCTCCTTTGCTGGAGTTATTTCAGCAGGGGCTGGATGACCATCTGTCATGGATGCTGTGGCTGAATCCTGCAGTGCAGAGCCTGCACTGAGGAGGGGATTGGACTAGAGGTCGCTTCCAACTCTAAGATTCTAACTGAACATAAGAGGAATCCTTCTTGATCAGACCAGCACTCTGTTCACACAGTGGCCAACCAGCTGTTGACCAGAGAACCACAAGCAGGACACTATGCAACACCCTCCCACCCATGTTCCCCAGCAACAGGTGTACATTGGCTTACCACCTCTGCTACTAGAGGTAGCACATAGCTATCAGGACCAGTAGCCATTGATAGCCTTCTCCTCCAGGAATTTATCCAACCTCCTTTTAAAGCCATCCAGTTTGGTGACCATCACTACATCTTGTGGTAGTGAATTTCATAGTTTAACTATGTGCTGGGTGAAGAAGTCCTTCCTTTGTTCTGTCCTGAATTTCCCACCAATCAGCTTTGTGGGATGACCACGGTCTCTAGTATTCTGAAAAAGGAAGAAAAATGTCTCCCTATCCACATTCTCCACACCATTAATAATTTTGTACACCTCCATCACTTCTCCCCTTAGCCTCCTTTTTTCCAAGCTGAACAGGCCTGGCTGTTGTAAAGTATGGGGACCAGAACTTGAACACTCATGTCAAATGTATTAATACAAACATCCCCCGCCGGTTGTTGTGTTTCATCAGGTGTGATCAAAAGACACTGGGAATATTTTTGTCCGCAAAGCAAAAAAATGAAGATCCTCGAAGAAGAAGAAGCGAAGCCGATCAGCCAGGACAGCAAAGACCCACAGGAAAGGTTTGAGTTCACTGTGATGTCGTACAACATCCTTTCCCAGGACTTGTTAGAGGACAACTCCCACCTGTATAAACACTGCCAGCGGCAAATACTGTCTTGGAACTATCGGTTTCCGAACATTCTTGAGGACATCAGGCGGCTGGATGCTGATGTAAGTGGGAAGCCCCCCCCCCACCCCCTGACTGCAAAAGGAATTCATGTGTAACAGGATGTAACATTTACAAAACACATGGTCATTCCACACATTACATTTTTAGGTACAATGTATATGTCTATGAGTTCCACTCTCTCCGTTCCTTCCAATTCCTGGTCAAAACCCACCTTGTCTGCATGGCTTTCGGCTTCTCTCAAAGCGCAATCCTATGCATGTTTACGTGGAAACGAGTCCCTTTCAGTTGAGTGGGATGTACTCAGGTGTTGTAAGACTACAGTTCCCATCATCCCTGACCATAGGCCATGATGGCTGGGGCTGATGGGGATTGGACTCCAGCAACATCCGGAGGGCCAGAGGCTTCCCACCAGAGAGGCTGCAATCTTATGCACACTTAGCTGGAAAGAGGCTGCATTGAAAACAGGGAAGCTGACTTCTGTGTAAACGTACATTGAAATTGTGCTGTTAATCCTCCTTTCTACATCCCTCTGATTTCACTGGGAGAGCTGAGCACTGAAATCGATGAAGCTTGGAAATACTTAACTTCACCTGGATTGTGCCAAATCTATTGAAAAACTTATAATGTTTCATGTTACATAACCTGCCTTGATTTTCTATTACAGTATCTTTTTTTTTAATCTTCATAGACGTATTATTTAGAATCCCAGGCCAATTCTAAAGTTAAGTCAGCGTAGTAATGTTAGGAGGTGGCACGGATGCTGCTGTTATTGATCAGCTATTTTCTCTCCCCCCCAACCCCAACAGGTACTTTGTTTGCAGGAGGTACAAGAAGACCAATATGGAATAGAGATCAAGCCAAGTTTGGAAGCCTTAGGTATAACATGGTGCCGTTGTTTACATTTATTTATAATGCATCTGTTCTAGTCACCTACAGAGGGCCGAACCAGGCATGTGTATTGGGGTTGAGAGGGTGCGTTTTCTATCAATTGCAGTGGGTGGAGTATCCTTCCTCAGCTTCTGTCCCCGCGCTCCACAGCTTTCAGCCATTTTCCTGGGAGAAATGAGGCAGGCAAGGAGGAAGCACTGTGGCACTGGGGGAGGGGACACGTTTCACTCCCCACCCCATTGCTCCTGCTGATATATAATAGGTCAGCCTATCCCAACCTGGTGTCTTCCAGATGTTTTTGACTCCAACTCGCATTGTCCCTCACCATTGGCCGTGCTGGCTGGGGCTGATGGGAACTGTAGTCCAAAGGAGTCCATCTGTCTGCAGAACTTACCGCCATGAGTCGCAGGGGATTTGAGCCAAACTTCCTTTGGGGGGACTTAATAAGATATACTGGGTCAGAGAGACTACCTGAGTGTTCAGCTTATCTTTACTCCCATGGCGTTGCTCATTAGTGGCGTTCCTATAGATGAAGGATCGCTTTTCTGAAAAAGCCGGACATGGCGAAACAGGATTGAAACGGGTTCCTGTAAAAGCCTTTGCCCATCTGACAAACCTTGCTCATCTATGTTTAATAATATTCCCGCTTTTGTGTTATGCTGAATTTCTAGCACATGTATTTTTGTGTGTGTACCTGTTCAATTACCTGTGTGATACATAGTTTATCTCTGCTTACTTTGTACGTTGCTATATAGTTGTTTTCTGTTGTATTGGTTTGCCTATCCCCCTTTTTTTGTCACTCATTACAATATTTTTGCGCAGTTGTGTGCTTTTTAGCATTTATTTTTTAGTTCTTATTCAACTGGTGCCCTATTTTGGTGTTGTTTTTGACTCCAACTCGCATCATCCCTCACCATTGGCGATTCTGTCTGGGGCTGATGGGAGTTGTAGTCCAAAGGATCTGGTGTGCACCAGGTTGGGTCCATGATCCAAACAGGCTAGCATGTGTGGGTTAAACATGTGAAGTTGCATCCAGAATCTTCATTCCACCAGCGGAAGGATACCATTGGCGGAATGGGACTTCCACATCCTCTCCTCCCTCCTGCAGCCCCCTGCATGCCCTCCATATCTACTCCGGTGGGTTGTGGGGGGACATCTGATTTATATAATTTGTTCCTATCTTGATCGTTGGAAGGTAATACAATGCTCTCTTTATTTGCTAAAATAAAGATGTGGTTAACTAAATATTGTGCCTGATTCTATGTTGGTGGGAATAAGTAGTCATCGTTAACATTTCTCTGTTCTTTTACGAGATAACCATCTGAAATGACTCCTTTGAACATAACTGAAAAGGAGAAGGGAATTAGTCAATCCTCTTTGGAAGTCAGAGCATTATGTGGCTCAAGACAAATGAGAAGCAATAAGCTGTAGTAGGAGTCTTATCAGATTTCTTCCTGTTTTTTTTACAGGCTATCATTGTGAGTACAAGATGAGGACGGGAAGGAAGCCTGACGGCTGTGCCACATGCTTCAAGTCTTCTAAGTTCAGTCTCCTCTCCTCCAACCCAGTGGAATTCTTCCGCCGCAACATCCCACTCTTGGACAGGGATAACGTGGGCCTGGTCTTGCTCCTCCAGCCTCAGTTTTCCTGCAAGCCCACAACGGCAATCTGCGTGGCTAATACACATCTGTTGTATAATCCAAGGCGGGGGGACATTAAACTCACCCAGCTTGCCATGCTACTAGCGGAAATGACCAACGTTGCCATTCGGAAAGACGGGCGCTTCTCTCCCCTTCTCCTCTGCGGCGACTTCAATTCCGTCCCTCATTCTCCGCTGTACAATTTCTTACGGGAAGGAAAGCTGAATTACGAAGGACTGGCGATAGGGAAAGTAGGTACCCATTTGTGAAGTTAGTATGGGTAGGCACAGCGCATGGGAGATGGACTTGAATTGCAACACGATTCAGGAGAAAATGTGTATTTTGGTCCAAATCCAGTGCGCATGGCAGCTGTGGTTTTCAAAATGTGTTCTGGGGAGTTCTGGAGTTACTTGGAAGCTTATCATGGGGGTGTCCCTCATGAGAAGATCAGTAATGGCAGACAAGTTTCCCTGAAAAGTAGTTGGCCACAACTATTCAACAGCTGGGTTCACACAACACACTAACCCGCCATGGGTTATCATGTTGTCTGAACGCAGCGCATTTTCTGCAGGGTGGGTTTATATGTTGTGTGAATGCATTGGGGTTTCCGCAAGATGGGTTTCGTGTTGTCTGAACAAAGCACATTTTCTGCAGGGTGGCTTGTTAGCCACGCAGTGTGGTTTATTTTTCTTGAATAAGCCACCTTGATGACTCATGGCTTGTTTTGGGGTTGTTCAGGGTGGCTAACAGGCCACACTGCATGGTTTATGAGCAATGTTGTGAAAAACGCTCTGCGTTCAGACATCACGACAATCCACTCTGCGGAAAAAACACTGGCTCAATTCGGACGACACAATAAACAACTGGTGTGGGGGAAACAATCGTCCGTTGTTTTGACTATCGTGTCATCCGAATGCTGCCATAGTCAACTCAGGGCTGATCCTAATCCACACCACAGTTGATTATTTATTACCATGTTGTGTGGGGAGTGCCCCCACCATTGACTATCGTGTCGTCCGAATTGAGCCACTGTGTTCATGCAGCACAATAACCCACAGTTCAACAATGACCCACACTGGATGGATTAGTGTGTTGTGTGAACCCAGCCAATTTCTCCTGCACCATGTTGCTGCCAGGGAGTGCTGGGTATGTTGCAAGGCCCGCTTGCAGATAGCAGAGGGCAGTTACTGAGGTCAACAGGCTTGACCATCACAAACTGCCCTCCAATCCTCTGTGACGTGCAGGGCTTCCACAGCAAATGCTCCAAGAGCTCCACAGCGATGTGGAAAGGGTTCACTTGAAGGTACAAAATAGGAAAGCCAGCAGTGTTGCAGAACCTCATTGGGCCACAGAGACCTGAGTTCAAATCTCAGCTTACATTAGCCACCCTGGACCCACTGGAGGAAAGATGGGATAGGATAAATGGATGGAATGAGAGGCGAGAAGTAGCTCAGCGCCAAAATATTAGCTATACCAGTGTACAGCAGCAAAAAGAGTACTACAGGTTGCATCCACTGTTAGTCTAACCTAGGTCCTATTCACTCCAGTGGTTCTCTAAGCAGGGCTAACATTGGCTGCAGCCCAAACCCTGTTGTACGCTTGGAGGCTATGTGATTTTATGGTGACACGAGGAGGGGGAGCTCAGCGCCCCCCCCCCCACAACCTGCACATTGTAATCACATGAGGGGCTACACAGGCTGGCCTCACTCCCAACACGCAGAGCAGCCATGCACCCTTGCCATCCATGTGTTCAGCAGCCTGCAGAGCCCCCGCACATGTTCTTGCAACACATGGGGGAGTCAGTTGAACACCTCCCCACCCACTGGGCTTTCAAAGCAACAGCCTGTATCAGTTGGAGTGTGGAGGGAGCTAAGATGACAGGAAGAAACCTGCTGGATGAGATACATAAAGGGGCCAAGGGTGCATCCACACTACAGTCATCCCCTCTTTCCTAAGCGCTGTAGTCATGTGAGGGGGGCTAATGGAATTCCCAACACCCTCATGAAACTACCATTCTGTAGAATTCTTATCTTGATGCGCCAGGAAGTTTGTAGATTATTGATTGTGCTCAGGTTTAGCACACACACTAATCAGGATATGCTTCCTTTCTCTTTCCATTAGGGATTTTCTCAGCTTTCCCCCACCTGGACCCCTTCGGATGTGTTGAACTGCAACTCCGATCATTCCAATAGCTTTACTGGCTGGGAATGATGGGAGTTGCAGTCCAATGCATGGAAAGGGCACCAGGTGGGGGAAGGCTGAGAAAATCCCTAATGGAAAGAGAAAGGAAGCATATCCTGATTACTGTATGTGCTAGTTTCTTTTTTGCTTTTTTAGGTGTCTGGCCAGGAACAGTCCCCAAGGGGTAATAGGATACTTACTATCCCCATTTGGCCTCAAAGCCTTGGCATTTCTCAGGACTGCATGTACGAGGAACAGCAGAAGCAACTAGAAAAAGAGAGAGGTAAGTTCTTTCTCAGATAAACAGAATTGTTTTCTTCAAACCTGACTTCCGTTGGTTGGTTTGGGGTTTTTTTGGTGGGGGTCTTTACTAAAAGAGGGCCAGAGTAAAAACATATGTTCATTGGGAATTCATCAGTTGTCAAGAGGGGCTTTAACACTGAAGTTGGGTTACTGAAGTACAGTCACAAGCACTTAGCTGCAGATCAGCTCTTGAGCAAGGTTTAAACTGAGTGGATAGCAACAGCCATAGCATCATCTACGTACTTCTGTGCAGGGGATGGTCCACAGCTCAGTAGTAGTAGGGTGACCGTATGAAAAGGAGGACAGGGCTCCTGTATCTTTTAACAGTTGTGTATGGGTCAGTTCATGCTAGGAGAGGCGTGCCGTCACGTATTGTGGTCCTGAGCCGTTTAAGGCTTTATAGGTCAAAACCAGCACCTTGAATCGGACTCGGAAAGATACAGACAGGCCAGAATCAGTGTTAGATGTTCGGACTTTCTTGTCCCTGTTACCAAACTGGCTGCTGCATTTTGCACAAGCTTCAGCTTTTGAACCATCTTCAAAGACAGCCCTGTGCAGAGTGCATTGTGGTAATCTAATCTGGAGGTTAGATTACTGCAGTGGACTATGCCTGGGGATGTCTTTAAAGATGGTTTGGAAGCTGCAGCTACTTATTTCAATGGGTCTACTCTAATAGGACTTAAGTTGAATTTTTACCCTTTATTTTGAAGTGATTTCCTTTGACGTTGTTTTGGGACTATAGTAGAGCCCGTGCTTTGCATTCAAATGGTCCTGTGTTCAATCCTTGACATCTCCAGTTGAAAGGATTGGGGAGCAGATGATGGGATGACCCTGGGGATCTGCTGCCAGTCAGTATAGGCAGCACTGGGCCAGAAGAACAAATAAGCTGACATAGCATAATGCCATTTCCTATGTTTCTATGATGGTTGTGCCTTTTTTCCAGAGAGAGAAGAAACTAAAGAAGCAAGTTTGGAAAACTCAGAGGAGATCATATTATTAGCAAAAAGGTAACTTTTTGATAATTCTGTGGTTATCATCTTGCTTGCAGGCATTAATCCATCCACCTCCAGGTTATGTTGTATAAATAGAAATCTAAAATAATTATAACTAAACATTACATCAGCATCTCATGGTTGTACCAAATAGTATGGATTATCGAATATAATTTGATACCAGGGCCTGATTTGCACATAACACTAAACTATAGTTTAGTGTTATGTGCAGGAACTTTTGGCTTCTGTAGTCCCTGCTCATTCTCCAGCACGTTCCAATGAGGAGATAGGAAATGTTTGCTTCTGTTTTTAAATAACTGCAGTTGGTTGTTATAGCAGAACCCAAAGAAACCATGGTTAGTGTTAACTATGGTTTCTTCAAACAAGCCAGGTTCAAAGTTGATATCTTCAGACAGACCATAGTTATAACTAACCAATTTGTCCTAGTTTGGATATAACAACATGCTTTTGATCTCCTTGTCGGTGTGCTAAAGGAGGAAAATAGGGATTTAGGCCTTATCTGTGCTATAGGGTTGTTGCACTCTGACTAAAGGAGAAGCAATCGCAGGACTAATGTTTCCTCTTCATACAACTGGAGCACATGATAAGCCTGTGCCAGGTCCTTCTGCAGTAGAAATGTTCTCAATTCCAGTTGCAGGATCCATTTGTGTGTGTTAAGTGGACGGAACAGTGCAATGGTGGGCAGAATTAGCAGTTTGGAGTACATGCCGTAAACTACACCAGCCTGCAGAAACTCCTCAATGTAAACGTTGCAATCCTGTGTTGCGGCAGACACTGATGCATCTGAAACACCTGTCCCATTTTAGGTTACCCACAGATCTACACCACCGTTTTCGATTGTCTTCGGTCTACTCTCACTATTTGCCCGACAGCGGCGTTCCGGAAGTAACAACTTGCCACTCCAGAAGTGCCGTCACCGTGGATTACATCTTCTACTCCGCAGCAGAGGACAACAGCGCTGAGGAGCCAGGTGATGAAGTCTATAGCAAATATCTGGCCAGCTCGCTACGTTCTCACTCCCGCATAATGCATGTGGCTGCTTGTAGCGTCCAGATTTGTTTGTTTGTTTTAATTCTATGCTCTTAAGATACAATAAGAAAAGAAGGGATTTGATTTGGGCACCAGCCCTTCCTTCCTTCTCCATTCCGCCTGTGGTTTTTAGCATCTTAGCTGCTATTCTAACTCTTAACAGGGCTGCATTCCCTATCACCCAGCTAACAAATGATCACCACTGATCGCCACTGACTCCGTGCACTTGCCGCCTGCACTGACAACCGCCCTTTGCTTCCTTGTCTGTCACGCCAACTCCTCTCCCTGCACTTTTCCATTCTAGGGGTTGCCAGTAGATCCAACTCAGATCACCCTAGCCGGTTCATATGATCTCTGCAATGAGCAGGTGGAGCTTTTCACTGCCCCACGGTAATGGCTGTTCATTTCTCCAGGTCAAGCTGCTGTGATAGACACAGGAGCCTTTATTTTTTTTTAGTTTGCGAAGGGGCAGTGTTTGCCCTGGTTTGGTGTGGAACAAAGAGCTGCAAAGCCTACCTGCACAGTGTGCTGCATATGTTTTTACTGGTAACGTTCCAAACAGAAGATGACATAGAACCTATCTACACTACTGCTTTAAAACGGTTTATAACAGTTTTAAACCGGTTATTAACCACTTTAAAACTGTTATAAACCGTTTTAAAGCAGTAGTGTAGATAGACTCCAAGTTGAGAGCACAGATTTCAAACTAGCCATAGCAGTTCTAGCAAAAGGTCACCAGGGGGTGCCAGAAAGTTATCATGTGCCTTCAAAATGATCTTCTTGCCACACGAGTTAGTGCGGAAGCCCCTCTTGCTTGCACGTACTTCAGATGCTGTACATTTGAGGCATTGTAGAACCTGCCATATAGTATATTGAGTTGGTGACCATTTAAACTGGAGTGATCAGGAGGGCTGGTGGGAGTATGTCAGCGAAGGGACTGTGCTGCACACAAGGACAGTTTTGCCTCATATCCTAGTGTAGTGATGGAACTCATTCAGGGGCCTTCGGCAAGTAACATTCTCTCTGCCTCAGGACAGGATTTCTCTCTCTCCCTCCTTCTCTCTCTCACCCACACACACACACCCAAGGAAGTTAGAGTAGCCTCTTCCATGAACTCACATGGTGGTCTTAGCAAGCCACACTCTCTGCCTCAATGTTCTTCCTCCGGGCGGGAGGGAATAATAACACTTCCTTTACAGTGTTATTACAGTGTTACTACACTTCCCTCCAGATGACAATGAGGTACATTTATATCCCGCCTTTTTTCCTCCAAGGAACCCAAGGTGGTGTACATAAGTCTCCTCTCCATCTTATCCTCACAACAACCATCCTGTAAGTCAGTATCTGGCCCAAAGTCACCCAGTGAGCTTCACAACCGAGTGAGGGCTAGGACCTGGGTCTCTTGAGTCCCAGTCCAACACTCCAACCACTATACCACACCGACACTCACGACAAGAGACTACAACACCCATCATGCCTGTCCATTAGCCACTGTTGAGTGGGAAGGATGGGAGTTGCAATCCAATACAGCGGGAAGGCAGCAGACTGGGAAAGGTTGAGAGAGGGCGTGGGAAGCACTTTGTAGACTTGGAAGTACTAGGCGAATGTTAAGCATGAATCCTATCAAGCGGAAAGTTCTTCCCCAGAGTGCAATGCCTGAACAGAGCAGTAAAGGGGAATTGATTGGCTACTCACTCATTTCAGGACAACACCACGATACGCCCAGATCCTACAGTTGTGATGTAATTGCAATTGGCTATGTAGAGCAGTAAGTCTCTTCACTGATACCTGTGGATTCTCAGCACAAGCACAAACCTGAACGCCTTCTCTTTTTCTTACAGGAGGTGGCCCCATTTTTAACAGGCTGAATCTTCTCGGTAGATTGGGGCTGGTGACAGAGCAAGATCTGTGGGCTGTCAAAGGGCTTCCCAACGAAACCAGCTCCTCTGACCATCTCCCTCTCCTAGCGAAGTTCAGGCTGGAAGAGTAGCATCCCAAAAATTCTGACAAGTCACCTGCCCCCACCCACCCACCTAGTCTTAATTCTACAACAGCAAAGACATCCTGAAGAGAGTGTGCCTCTTCCGTGGATTTTTCTTTAAACAAAACCTTTTGTAAATTGTCAGAGCCACCCAGATATAGAAAAAGCAAACTGTAGTTTTACATTGGGATTCCTTTTTTTAATTATGGAAAGTATTTGTGCTGTATTTTTTTAAGAAATGTATTTGGTTTTCACAGAGATGGTATAAAGTGCTTTTTAAAAAATAGTGATCAAATTTATGGTGGCTTTTTAGCATAATACAATTTCTCAACCCTGGTACAAAGAATATTTTTTGCAAGGATTGTATTGGGCTCAGAATGGCTTTCTTTCTTTCTTTCTCCCTCACTCCCCATCCCCATACAAGTGAATGGAGTAATTTCTCCATTCATTTGCTCGGGCGAGTAAAAGCCCCCCCCCCCGCTGAAAAATGACTGGGGTGTGTGAAATCCATCTCGCACCTAGGACCCTGTTGTCTTGAGGGTTCGGGGCAGGGAGGCTTTGCCCTTCTCCAGCCAATTTTTGGCAGGTTTACCTGAAGGGGTCTAAACAAGTGTAATAGAGAGATTCCCCCCCTTACCTCCCAGAAAAAAATCAGCAGGGAGAGACTTTTTCCCTATGGACTTACGGGGGGGGGGGGGGGGGGGGGCAAAATTTGGCTGGAGGGAGGGGAAACCACCACCCCACCAAGAACTCTTGAGACAGAGGGGCCCTTGGTAGGGATGGATTTATGTGGTTCCCCCCCCCCCTTCCAGGCAGTTTTCAGCAAGGAGAACTAATTTCCCCCTATACAAGAATGGAAGAGTTGCTCTGTTCACTTCCGGGGGGAGCATGGCAGCTGCCTCAGCCTGGACTCACAGGCACCGTGGTCCTCTCAGGCACTGCTTCGAAGTCCCTGCGCTATGTGGATATGTTCCTGTATTCTTCCATGCGAATGGGTTGCAACATACCTTTACCTCATGCCATCTTCTCAGTGGGTTAAGCTAAGAGAACACCTTTATCTCCCAGGATCAATTCTCTTGGCTTCAGGACTATGGAGGGATTTGAACTTGGGTTTCTGACACATCTGAACCTATCATCGGTCCTGGTCCTGTTCTGAGAGAGATTCCATTCCCGTTTGCTTTCCTTGTGTTCCCTAGATGTCTGGCTGCTTGAGCTAACCTTGCTGTTGAGCAGCCTTGTATTTAAGTGCTAGCCAAGTCGCCATAGGCAATCAGGAATAGCATGCAGGTGAGTGTATGGAATTCCATGCAGGTGAGTGAAGTGGGCCGGAGGGATGGATCTTTCCATCCCTCCTTTGTGCCCTGCATGGAAACCAAGTGGGCTGCTCTAGGATGGGATCCATGTCCTCCTCCATGCCTCCCTCCTCTGCCATCCCCAGCAGGCTAGTAACTTCTGTGGGCTTATTTACAAGGCATGCATAAAATGTTGTGCCTGTTTCTTTCACACACATCCATGGAGTTCACATGAGCTGTGGGATGCAATTTTGCTCAGAGAAAAGATGCAGGGCAAAAAGGATTAAATACTTCATTTCACACACACACACTGTGTTCTCCAGTGACTCCTGCTCTTGGAAAGCATCGCTCAGTGTTCATGTTCTACAAGAGTCCTGTAGGCTTTGCTGACATTCAGAGATTTTCTTTTGGAAAGAGAGATCTATGACTGTATTTGAGCACAAAAGGAGGAGAAAGATGAGGACACCTGAAATAACCTTTGTATTTGCAGGTTGCTACTTCAAAAAAAGGGAGAGCCAGACTGATTTTCCCCATAGGTTTGACTAAACAGATGGAAACACCGTTCGTTTAATCATCCAATAATTATATTTCAGATCTCTGCAGCGCAACTAGAAACAATCCTCCTGCTAATGGCTTAATATGACACACATAAGACATGCCAGACACTTGGGACTATGTTGCCTACCTACGAAGGGCCTGCAGTTTTCCTGCGCAAATCCCATTTGAAATGGACTAACGCTCTTCTTCGACATCTGTTTGTTTCAGTGTGGATTGTGGCCCAAACCCTCTCCTCGTGCCAAACTTTAAAAGGCTGGCTTCCAACTTGACCTTTTGCACTCGTGCCTTTGATTTCTAAAGTGGTCATATGAACATGTCCATACGGAAAGGCTTGCAGCTCGGGCGGAGTGCATGCTTTGCATGCAGAAGGAGGTCCCAGCTTCAATCCATGCCATCTCCAGGTAGGACTAGAAGAAACTCGTGTCTGAACTCAGTCAATGTAGACCAGGGAAGGGCAACCAAAAGAAAGTGAGGGACCAGATGACTGCTCATCCAGTGCCCTATGGGCTAAATGACATCAGGGTCAGTTCCTAGAGGGCACATCAGGAGGATGATCCTCATGACAAATCCACCAGGAAACAGCTTTGCTGAGCATAAGCCTTCTATCACTGGAACCCTGCTCCACGCACTCTCCAATTGGATAGAGGGAGCAGGGCGTGCAAAGCCACCGAGCTGAGCTGGCAGCCAGAGAAGCAGTCCTCCAGACGCCAGCTTATTGAGGTGGTTTTGTCTGCATGGCGGCTTCCTCAATGCCTCTTGGCAGATGCCCGGCCATGTCTACTCTTGGCGCCAGCCCTATTACTATGAAAGTAGGCTTGAAAATGCCTAGTAAAATCTCAAGACAGGAGAGGGGCTGACAAGTGTAGCAGTATTCAATAGATAGGGCTCCAGTGTCCTCCTGTGTAGCAGAAATAGAAGTTACGCAAAATAAGCATATTTGCATAATATATGCAGGTCCCAGAATTCTGTTTTGATTGGCGCAGAATTGAGGTTACCCTGGCACAGTGATGAATTTTTTAAAAATTTCAAACAAAGCGCTTGTAACAAGAGGCAACACAATCTTTACTTCCTTCCTTAGGAAAGCAAGACTTTAAAGGACAGAAGTGTCCTAGGGTTGGGATGACAGAGGAACGTACAGTTTGCTCTTTTCAAGCTTAAGGTTGCAGTTCTTACACACACCTACCTGGGAGTTATCCCCACTGAACTCAATGAGACTGACTTCTGAGTAGACACATATAGGACTGCACTGTTTGAAACCTATGAAACCTACTCTGACACCTTCTGTTGGTCCAATACCCACTTTATCCAAAGTCCATGATGTATTTTAAAAAATGTTTTGGAAGGAATTAGGCGATGGGGGACTTTGTATACGACACCATTCCCCACAACCATTCGTGGAATTAGATGCAGACATCGCCCAAGAATCTTTGCTTTGGAGTTTGTTTATTTTCAAAACAAGTTTCTAGCACTTGTGATTGCAAAGAGATATTTGACAGTATGGGAACAAGGGCAGCCGAAATCTCAGAAATCAAAAGGGTTCTGGATAAGTGTTGTCCATATAGTTCTTTGCCTTTTCCCTAGACTCGATTATGCAAAGTAGTACAAAACTGCAATATTATAAAAAAAAGAAAAGTGATGTATATATTATTTTGCACCGTTTTTGTAGGTCACAGAACCTGGAAGTTGAGTGTAAGATTGGTAAAAAATATAGGTTACCTTGTTGCAGAATTTGAGGAGAAGGAGCATTTTAGCACCTTTGAGAAATTGTTTGTGTCTATCCCAAACCAAGAAACTAAATTGGCTGAAAATCTGCCTAGCACCACTTCTCTGCAAAAGGAAAATGAATCTCTATTGCGCTGTTCTTGACCTGAGCTTGAAAGACAGAGGCGCCTTTTCAAATCAAATACTTCAGAAGAACTACTGGTGCCTATCGGAATCAGTTTCCTCTGATTAATGCCGATTTGAGTCCTGGCAGAAGTTGCCTGTAAAGGAAAGGCATAGTTGCAGGCTCTGCACATGCACGGAAACTAGTTGGATTAGGACCATTTAGCTTTTGACGGTTTAAACAAGGGGAGGAGGAGGAGGAGGAGGAGGAGGAGGAGGAGGAGGAGGAGGAGGAGGGCGGCAGCTATTTTTTAAAATTATTTTTAAAGACTTCAAAGTCATTTTATTAAAGTTCGATGCTGCACTGATGAACATACAAATGAGAAAAGCAAAAAAATTCATGCACGTTTCTTATCCAGAATAGCACAACATTTGACAAAGCAAATGGCGATAGAAGCCTAGGCATTAAGATCACAGTTTTTAAGATTTAAAAAATTGTAGGTAAATGTTGCGATCAAATAGGATTCACCTGTACATAAGGAGAACAACACAATGCCTGGATAAAAAATAATGCAGCACATTTTAGAAAAGCAGTAAGACTATGGAAGGGATTTAGAATGAAGGGCAAAATCCAGAGTTACATTTTTCAGCACCATTCCAACTAATCCTAAGAGGCTAAGGGCAAGTGAAGTTCATGATGGATTGTGCCCCAAATACTTCAAATATATTAAAGACCTATATTATAGTACTTTAGAAAAAGAATAGGAAAGTCAAATGCAGAGGTTTTGTGGCACCAAGCCCATTTACCCCAAATTTTAAAATAATACAGTACAATCAATGCTGAGTATTTTTAAAAAAGATCAGTTCTTATTTCGGTGTTTTCAGCAAGAAGTTGGATTTATTGGGAACACAACAACACAGCTGAAACAAGGGCACGATCCCTCTCTTCCCCCCAACAGGAAGTGCACTGAACCCTTTCCTTCCTCCTACCGGCCCTTAGTATAGCGCACACTGCAGTAGGTACACTGTACCACACCTGGCCATTATCATGAAAAAATGAGATCCTGCCATCATCACATAGATCTGGTGCAGATGTAACACTGCTGATCTCTTAACCATGGTTAAAAAGTTTGGAGCCGACCACATGCTCCCCCTCATTTGGCCTTCAGTTCAGCTGTCCGCTTCCTTTCCATTCTCAGTGCTAACCTTGCTTTCACATTTCATGAGCACTGACATAAACCACGGTTCACTTGTGAATCTGGAACTGAAACCATAGTTTGAAGTCAATTGGGAGACTGTGTTTTTGAGGGTACCTGGTTTGCATTAGCCATAGGTTGCGTCAAGACACATGTCACACAAAGGCGTGTCTTATGCTGGAAAGAAAAGGTGGAGGTGGAAATTAAACCAGAGGGGTTCAATTGTGCCACAGTCTGGCCTGCTCTTAGGCTATAATCCAGGAGTGGAGAACTCCCAGGGCGCCATGGTCAATTTCAACCCCCTCAACCTCCAGGGGGTGGGTGGGTGCCAAATTTCTGCAGCAGCATGGAAACAACTGGCAGCATGCTACCGAATTTCAGCAGCAAACCACAACAGTGGCCTAAAAAGGCCAACATTCGATTTAAACCACGTTTTTAAGCAAACCCTTCTGGTTTGCTGCCAAAACACTGATTATTTTGCTGTTGCTGCAACAGGAGGGGGGCCGACTTCAGGCCAGAGGGACACACGTTCCCTGCTGGCCGCATGTTGCCCACCCCTGCTGTAACCCTACACGCACTTACTTGTATGCGGTTTCACAACAGTGCAATCTTAGACAGGTCTACTCAGAAATCAGCCCAGTTGAGTTCAATAGGGCTTACTCCCATCCAGGGGAGTGTGTATAGCAGGAGTGGGCAATTTGCAGCCTGATGACCACACACTGTCCTCAATCTAATTTCATGCAACTCTTGGCCTAATTTCAAAGACCCTCTGCAAGCAATCAGTTCAGAACTCTGGCAAAAGCCATCTGTAGCCTGCTGGACAAACAGGAAGAGAGAGAAAAGGGTGTCAAAGAGAGAGAGGACAACGAAGAGCCCTGTAGCACCTTAAAGACAAACATATTCTGGCATAAGGTATCGTGGGCTATAGCCCATTTCATCAGATGCACAAAGTATTATGGAGAATTTCAGGTTTTTATGCACTACCTATGATGAGGGATGGGGGAATTGTAAACACTGAGGTCAGAAGGAAATCAAATGCAGAAATAAAAACCAGAAACTCTCCATAATACTCCACACATCTGACGAAGTGGGCTATAGTCTGCAAAAGCTTATACCAGAATCAAGTGGTTTATTTTTAAGGCGCTACAGTACTCTGTTGTTCTTTCTGCAATCGATCAACATGGTTACCCTCTGGAAATTGTTACTGAGACAGAGAAAAGGGTATCAGAACAAAATGAAGAAAGAAAAGGGGGTGTCCCTGCCACCTTTGGGTTCTGAAAGTATCCACCACTAGCCTGTGGACCCTGACAGATTATCCTCAAGGGAATACAGATCTCGGCAGAAAAACCGGTTCCCCATCTGATGTAAGGGACTGCAGTCTTAATCCCTTAACCATGTTTAAAAGATCAATAGTGTTATATTCACGTCAGGCCATAGAATTATCCAACAGTCTACTCTTCCCCAAATCCCAATGAGCAAGCTCACTGGGTTGTTTTTTTTAAAACATTCCCCTTGCCCAAAAGCAAGATGCCATTTCCGCATACAAAAACACATTTCTTTGGCCATGGATTTATTCCTTCATTCGTTTTTTATTTGAATGTGATCCATACAGATGGTTGTTTTCTCCAAACACATTGGCCGTAACATCAGGCAGGATGTCTGATCTTAATATAAGATGACAAGACATCAACATCTTAGAGTGTCGACCTTTTTGAAGATGATAATTCCAACAGAAAATTTACAGAGAAAGAAGAGTACATTCTCAAGGGAAGCCCATAGATTCTGGCATTATTTTTTAAAACGTTTAACACATATAATTAGGACTGTTATGACAAAGCTCATCTGTACAAAACAATGATCTCTAGTTCTTCAGCATGATCCAAAGCTCCTCTAGGCGCACATGGAGTGCAGCACCCTGTCCTTTTCTACTCTGGGGAAAGCTCTACCAACGTAATGGGAGACCTCCCATTGCATGCACAGAGCACTCTCCAATGCACAGAGGAGAATGGGGTAGTACTTGCCTGCTCGAAGCTCCCTAAGAGCTCACAGATCTATACCGGAAGCGCTGGATCATTCTGCTTGTGCTTAAAAACTGTATCCTGTGAAGGTTAAAAGCCTGTGATGAAATGTTTTAAAAACTGGTCTGTTTGGGTCTTGATTTTCATTTGTAGATCATCCTTATGGATCATATTTTCGGCAGACAATTAACCTCAACAGTCTGCTGTATCCCTAATGGAATAAGATGTCAGTGCTTTCAAGAAGACACTTGCATATCATGATCCTTTTAATTATTTCATCATACACATGCACATATGAGGAATAAGGCGCAACAGGTGGGATCAGGAAGGGTGCAGTAAATACTCGACTACCAGAAAAGCTGGGAACACAGTACAAATCCATTACAAAATTAAAACACGGTCAGTTTTTGCATATCTATTGAAGAAATTCTTGAGGTAATATTGATATTCCGAAGGGGGGAACCCCACTCACATAATTTCTGGACTGCTGTTTTTATTGCTGAATGTCATGTATTAAACACTGGACCTGAGACACAATCGGCTGGTAACTTCTCTTCCATAGAGCTCCATTGAAATGAACCAGGTTTGCGCACATTCCATTCTTTTCAATGGGACCCAAGCAAGGGAATTCCCTGCCGGATTGTGCCCTTCCATGACTTGCAACCTACCGCACCTCAGCCCTTCTGAACACCACGGAGGAATACGCTTTCATCATTACCACTCCTAAATCCTACAGACGTCACACAATGCTCCAAGCCAATGCAAAATAGCCACGACAGCAACAATGATTCCAATTCAAACAAAAACCAAGTCACACCAACATCACCTCCCCTTTCAAACCGGACGGAGAGTAACACCATTATCATAGGCGAAGACAGCTTTTTAATTTCCCTTTTCCTTGATTCCACTTCATGAATTGAAAAATAAAAATACCACCACTATCACTTCTAGGATTCCTAGGACCTAGGCGAAACCTTAAACAAAATCCTTATGTCCATAATAAATAATCACAGCCCCCCTTCTTCCCCACCCCCCGCCCTCCCTTCGTCCACAGATCACAGGGTAAAGTGCGGTAAGAAGCACCCCGGAAGCCATCTTGTTTAGCTTCTGGTTTTGTCAGATGCGCAGCTGGTAACCCACTTCGTTCAGTGTCGATAGGTCGCCCACTTTCTTGTCCAGCGCAGCTGGCCTAGAACCAAGAAGGAGAGAGGAAAGCAAAGGTTAAAGTTCAAAGCATAAGCATCCTCACAAACAAGCCGCGACCAACAACGGGCTCAAATTTAATCTACCCTGTTGCTTCTGCTCTGTTTGGTGAATGATGCATTGCTGTTACTAATGTGTCAACGACCTCCAGGAATTAGCTGTATGATCTAAATCAGGGCAGTTGTGAGTATGGCAATGCTCCTGAGACCTGCATGTATCTAGCTATGCGGGGTTATATAACATTCCATTTAAATGATGAAGTCAGTGTGCATAGGGCACACGAAAGCAGCTCCAGAAATACTCTGAAACTGAGGACCAGACTAGATGTTCCCTTCTTGGCATGATTAGCAACCATGCTTGGGGTTTCTAAGGGTAGAATCCAATTAAAGTCCTACTTCAAGTACACCCATTGAAATGAATGGACTTAAGTTAGTCATGACTTACTTAAGTCCCATTCATTTCAATGGATATACTTGAAGTAGGACTTTAATTGGATTCTACCCTAAAGAAATTGTACTAAATCCTAGGGAGGGCAATTTTCATTTGGATGCAGCCTACGGCGAGGGAAGGTTTAATCCTCTCCCAGCTCCCCCAGCTACACTCCAGATGAAATTGCTTTCCCACTCACGTAAGAATTAGTATGGGGGGGATTCTCCTATTGGCACCAAAATATAACTGCTTTACGTGAAAACCCAAAGGTGGAGAATGCTAAACCCCTAATTTGGGGGCACCTACCTGGAGACACTTTCTGAAGCAATTCCGTTTAAATCCAGATTTTTATGAAATCGGGTTTGCTTCCCCAGGACAAATGTTAGCCAGTAAAGCGCTTTCATGGGGCAAATTGCATGTGTCATGATTCCAAGCCCTCCCACTGCGATGTGAGATAATAAAGAAGTCTGCCGTGTAATCCACAAAGCTTTATTCAACAAATAAACATCTCTTCACACCTGATGGGTGTGTGAATCCTAGAAGCTGTCCTCTAAGCTTAATTAGGCTAACAAAGCAAGGCAGTTGCCTTTCAACTAAAACTGGACAGTTTCCCCACAGTCCAACAGGCACTTTACCTCAGAAAGGGTCTTTTTGGAGAAGCCTCTGGCAAGTGGCTACCCTAAGGGACCACCTCCCACTTCCTCTTAACTCCGCCCACTTGATCCTGCAGTGGAATCTGGGATCTGTCAATTCTGATGTCCCCTCCCCCTCCGACAGACACTGAGTTCCCAGGGGTGGGGAGAGGATGGTCTCTTAGCCTTTGGCATTCTGTTTGATAAGCTCTTGGAGAATCTCCTCCCCTACTTCCTGTCTTGACTGAAATACTTGTGATCCTTCTTCTTCTTCTTCAGAATCTGAGACCGATTCACCCCCCCCCCCCAAAGCCTTCCTCTACACTAGGGAGAACAGTCCTGATCCTGACAACCTGTAAGCACCTTAGTTGGGGGTTGGGTGGGTGGAATCCCACAAGTAGAACTGAATGTTATTAACTGCATAGGTGCTGGACAGCAAATTTGTGGAGGTTTCTGGAAGGAGAAACCCATCCTTTCCACAAACTTGCATCTCTGGTTATTTGGGACTTGCACCCCGAAGCGCTACATTACTGCTGCCAGTGATTCTTGCCACCATTGGTAGGTCCCTGTTGGATCCTATCCTAAGTGTGCATGCACACACTAGAGCAGCCTTCTGCAACCAGATGCCCTCCTGGTGTTTTGGACCAATTCCCATCAGTCCTTGCCAGCATGACCAATAGTCAAGAATGTTGGGAGCTGTGGTGCAAAACATCTGGAGTGCACCAGATTGAGGAAGGCTGCTCTAGAATTCTGTCCCTTCCCTATATCTCTTGATTTATGCATGCACATGGGGATTAATTGCCAGCATACTTCTGCCCTCCTACCTCCCCATAACTGCTCCTCTGGACACTAAATGTCGTTGGCAGTGTTTGAGGGCACCAGAGTTTGTATTCAAAGTTAGTCTAACTTAAGTCCCATTCATTTAAATGGATCTACTCTAAGTAGGACTAACATTGGATTCAACCCCTGGTTGCCCACTTCTTGGTTTCCACCACATAGGTCAGTGTTGGAGGTCTACAAGTGAGGATGACTGTTGGCACTATTTGTTTCAGCTGTTGAGTAGAGAGCCCATGAAAGGATTTCCCAAAACCAGACCCTCCAGCGGCTGCCTGGGCCACCAAACTGCAGCCCATAGGCGTGCGCACAGGTAGTTCACCTGGTGCCCAGGCACCACCTAATGAAAAGTCCGGGAAAGGTGCGGCACAGAGAGAAGGGTGGGAAGCAGGCCGTGCGTTGTCCGAAGCTATGGAAAGTGCACAGGTGGCCTACACTATTAGCATGACTAACACGCTAATAGCGTAGGCCACCTGTGCACTTTCCGGAGCTTCGGACAATGTTTGGCCTCCTCTGCCCCCTCCCCCCGCACCTTTCCCAGTATGAAAAGGTCTCTTAATGCTTGAATTAAGAGGCCCTTTCACACTGGGAAAGGTAGGAGGGGGTGGAGGAGGGGGCAGAGCAGACCGCACGTTCTCCAGAACTCCGGAAAGCGTGGAGATCACCTAACGCCATTAGCATGGCTGGGAGGATTCCAGGAGTGATCTCCACGCCTCTAGAGAAAATGCGGCCTGCTCTATCCCCCTCCCACCTTTCTCAGTATGAAACGGCCTCTTACTTCAAGTGTTAAGAGACCCTTTCATACTGGGAAAGGTGCGCGGGGGGGAAACGGAGCAGTCACAGCTTACCTGCTCTCTCCTCTCCCCCAGTCTCACGATACTTCAGGATGAGACTGCTGACATTTCATCCCCATCTCAAGAGACTTGTGGGAAGGCGGGGTCTGAGTACGAGCGGCAAAAATGAAGAAGGCAGCAGCAGGGGCCTGGGGGTAAGTAAGGCAGGGCGGGCGGGCAGCGTGAGCAGGCAGAGGGCAGGGCATGTGGGCGGTCGAGCAGTGGGTGGCAGTCGAGCGAGTAAGCGAGCGGTGGGTGAGCGAGTAGTGGGCAGGTCGGGTGGGCAGGTGGTGGGCAGCGCAGGCGGGCTGCTGGCAGCTGAGCAGCAGGAAGCCTAAGAATGAAGGTGCAAGGGGTGAGGTGGGGGCTCAAACTGCAAGCTCAAAGGAGTGTTTTTTTGCTTTGCACACAGAACCTCGGTCTGATTACCAGCCAATATGCTTCACTTTGCTTTTTTAAAAATGGGTTTCTGCAGAAGCAAACAAATGTGTATTCAAAGGACACAGAGTTTTGTGTTTTGGATGTTCAGACTCCACCTCTGCTTATTGCTATTTCTGCTTACCCAGGTGCCCAAGTCTCTGAACTTTCTTGCCAGTTCTTTTATACATTACCTGCAAGTATTTTCATGTATATATCAAAATGTACAACATTATGATGTATAACATATGACCCCATGCCTTTTACAGCTACTCAATGTTCCTACATAGCTTTTCAAACAAGGGAATAACTTTGGATCATTTCACTTGCATGTGTTGTAGATCACAAGCTGAATATGAGCCAACAGTGTGATAGGGCTGCAAAAAAAACTAATGCTATTTTGAGATGCATTAATAGAGTATACCTTCCAAATCGCATGAGGTACTGGCTCCCTTTTATTTGGCACTGGTTAGGCCTCATCTTGAATATTGCATCCAGTTCTGGGCACCACACTTCAAGAGGGAAGCATACAACTTGGAGGCTTAAATCCAATTGCTACTCCTAACTAGAATAGACACAGTGAATCAATGGGAACTTGTTAAATCCACACTTATCTAAGTTTCATTGCTTCAATGTGTTTGCTCTGGTGGGGACTAGCAATTGGACTGGTGATGTGATCTGTTTCTGTAATAGCCAGAAATGCAGAATGTGATACTGCTGGACCCAGAGTTCAGCCACCTGAAAATCTTTTTCTTTTAAAAAAGGATTCTAGCCTTTATGGCTGCAAAGATGTCATTGGAAGTGTGTCAAAATACCTGCTGAAATCTCACTATTTGTATTCTTTGATGGTGATGTAACCCACTTTTGTTTTTGAGAGACAAGTTTGTAAAATAAACATGGGAAGTGGTGATGTTGTAGTTCTGTCCCTTTCCCCCTTTTTCCAAGCTCTGACTGCATTTCACAACAGTAATGGTTTAGTTGTAGGATTCAGAGATGCTCGACGATATCATATTTTATTGACTTTTAGTAAATCAGACGTGTGACCAAGGTCACACACCCTTGGGGACGGTTATGTCAGGATGGGCACACATCCTTGGGGGCTGGACATGTTGGGGTGGGCACGCCTCCTTGAGGGTCAGCTATGATGTCCTCGTTTTTGGTTTCCAAAATATGGTCACCCTAGTTAAATGGAATTTACTCCCAAGTTTACCTTAAAAAATCCCTGGGGGCACCACCTAATGAAATGTGCTGCGCACGCTTATGCTTGCAGCCCTAGATTTGTTAACAGGTTGCCAGTCAAATTCCAAGGTGGAGGGACAACCACATTTTCCATGTTACTTCTGAACAAACCCAATCTAAGCCTAAATGCGCTTGGCTCTTGCGCTGACAAAGCACAAGCATTTTCAAAACTTCACTTAGTATCAGACATGAAGAGAATCGATTTTGTGAAGTGACATTTTTCCAAGCTGCTATGGCTGCAGGCTGTTTTTACTTCCAGTTCTCAAGTATAAAAACAGAAGAACACTGCCTCATTTCATAACCATGAAATCAGGGAGTCAAACCAGAATGGGGTGTGTGTGTCTGTGGCTCAGTGGGAGAGCACATGATTTGCATGCAGAAGATCCCAGGTTCAATCCCCAGCATCTCCAGGTTGGGCTAGGAAAGCATCCAGCCTGGAACCAAGAGAGCCACTGACAGTCAGGATCGGCAATACTAGGCTAGATGGATCAATGGTCTGACTCAGTATAAGGCAGCTTCCAATGCTCCTATGCAACACAAACCAGAAAGTGCACAGAAAGAAACCAACAACTCCCAGCCAATTAATCCACAAGAGGCCTTCCATGGAGAGTATCCAATGTTAGTCCTATGTAGAGTAGATCAATTGAAATAAGCGGGCTTGAAGTTAGTCTTGCCTAATTTATGCCTAATTCATTTCAATGGGTCCATGCTACATGAGACTAACATTGGGTACTACCCCATATTCCTATCTTCTGCCTTCCCTGCTTCTAGTTGATTGGTGCACAGGCTCCAAACCTCAAGCAACTCTGGCTGCCATTCTGAAGAGCCTCCTGCCATATTGGACAAGTCCTAGAAATAGGATGACCATATGGAAAGGAGGACAGCTCTGCCCACTTTTGCATCTGGTCACTCTAGTATAGCTCCTGTGGCTTTAAATCTTGTGATGAAATTTCACCAGGTGCTGCATGTATACAAATGACACCAGCTGAAATTCCCCTTTCAATACAACTGTTAAAGCTACAGGAGCTCTGTCCTCCTTTCCATATGGTCACCCGATTTCAGCATAACTTTCGCCAACCATTACAAGCTCGCATAACCCCACTGTCCTCAAGTCAGCTATTGAAGGCCAAGATGCTCAAGGGGTCTGCAGTCATTTTAATAACAAATGAAAAATGACATGAACGAGCCCCAATTCATTCCTTTTGTTTCAGTTACAAAAATGAATGGATATCCATTCGAACACACACACACATATATATATACACACATTATTCAATCATTCGATTTCTTTTTCTATTAGTTTCCACTGGGGTGAAAATTTTCCATATACTGCGGCAACAGGATGGAAGGTTGCAGAAAGGTTAGTGGGGAGTGAGCGAGAGCAGTGAACTTGACAGGTACAAAATATATCCATCGCCGGGAATTCCACTTCTGTTTTGGCTCGACGGCATGCACAACTCTCTTTGTGTCTATGAGTCTGCAGGCTGTTCCCCAAACTCCGAGAACTTGTTTTGCACCTTTGTGGGGAGGGGGATGTTCTGCAAGTTCTGCTAATTTCTGAGAAATTTGTACAAATTATAGCCAAATTTGTGCAAATTCATCTGTAATTTGCACAAATTGCTCAGATATGTGCTCAGCCTGCAGAACCTTACCTTCCCCCCCCCCCCCCAATGCACACAATTCCTGGTGAATCTGCAAACTGGCCCAACTCGCTGGAGATCAAGTCAGGCGCCACAGTGGGAACAGAAACGAAGTGGGAGCCAAGACAAGGAAAACCCATTGAACTCCACACCCCAAACGGATTTCTCCGACATCCAGACCCATACTTGACTGAGACTCTCATCAAGCATGAAGGTGTAAAATTACACACATCTTCCCTTTAAAATACATGGAACCAAGGATCTGAATTAAAAGGACCCCTGCCATAGCTCTAGAACTGAGATCTACATGTTTGGCATGCAAAAGGTCCCAGGTTCAAACTCTACCACCTTAAAGTTTCTCTGGAAACAGAGCTAAGAAAGACTTCTGCCTGCAGCCTTGGGCCGAAATCCATCATAAGTCCTACTTAGAGTAAAGCCATTGAAATGAATGGGACTTAAATTAGCCCTGACTAACTTAAGCACCATTTATTTCTATAGGTCTACTCTAAGTAAGATCAATGTTGGAGTTTTGCCTTTGGGGAACGATGCAACCAGTCCCACCTTCCATTGGCCCTGATGGCTGGAGATGATGAGAGTTGCAGTACAACTCATCTGGAAGGTGCCATTTTGGGGAAGGCAAGAATAGACAATCCTGAGAAAGACAGCCCAACAGGCTGACTTGATACAAGGTGGCTTCATATGTCTGTCACATGTACTCTGCACCCCACCCAGCTATGTGATGAGCAACCTCTATATTTTATCTTTGGGTAAAATAAAATGGAAAGTGGATTTTGGCCCTGAGAGAGGGTTACATAACGGTTGACAAAAAGGATTGACTAATCACAGCTTGCCACCAAGAAGGTGAATGCTCCCCTGCAGCGAGAGCCAAGTCTCTTATTCAGCTTTTGCCAAATAAATTATGCAGCCCAGGGAAAGGTGGGTAAAATGCTGACTGAGGGCCGATTTCCTGCTCTGTCACTTGATCAGCTATAATTAGCTTGCCTAAATAAAAAAATATAATCAGTAAGGCAAAGCGCCCTTTGTAGATTCTAATTATTTTAGCAGGGGGTTGGGGAGAAACCCAAACGTTAAAACTGCAACCTTCTAATTAATTTTGCTAGTGTAATCCCATTGAAGGCTTTTCTCTGAGTTAAGGGGCTTGATAATGACAGCTTGAGAAAGATTACTGTTTGGTAAGTCAGGGGTTCTCGAACTTTTTCTTCCCCCACAGGCCACTCCAAAATTGCTGGGGGGTTTCAGAGGACCACTTAACACACTTTTTGTTCTTGTTCTACAAATCAAAGCTGTAAGCCATGACAGCTAAATGGGACCCTCGTGTTTAAAAGCAATATACCCCTGAGTCCAAGATGCCGGTTAAGACGATAGGGAAGGGCTCCTTCCTTCACATCCTGCTTGTGAATAGCCCAGAGACATTGGGGCTGATCACTGTCAGAAACAAAATGCTAGGTTAGATGGGCCTTTGGTCCATTAATTAATTAATTCATTCATTCATTCCATTGCTGTACCACACAACAGCCAAAGCTAACTGGGTGCTTTGCAAAAATTAATACCCTAAACTACAACTTAATAAAAATAAAACACAACCTTTAATATACAAAAGTGTAAAAACAGTTTGAAACAATTAAAAATAATTCATAATGAACTACCAGAACCTGATAAAATGACTAACATGAAAAGCTCCACCATATACCATCAAATATCTGGGAATAGCGGAAAGTTTTAGAACTTCTCTACATGAAGCAAAAATCCTACAACCTTACCAAGTCTTTGTCTTCCAAACTCTTTGTGGGGTTAAGATCGATAGAATGCATGCGCTTCCCCCCGCCCTTGTTTTTTCTGGTTCTTTCCCATATATTTAATTTAGATCACCAGCAGATGGTGCTGCTTTATTGTGCAATTTAGATTTATTCCTGCATTTTCTTTGACTTATGAAATGGAGAATTCCTGCTTGAAAATGACTGGAGAGGCATCAGGGGTTGATGACACTGTGAAAAGGACCCGCGAACGTCTGTGTGTGAACAATCACGAGCGCATGATAAATGCCCCATGTAGAGGCATCACACGGACCTCACTGTGGAGATCTTTCCAGAATGGGGGGTGGGGGGGCTACCATCGAGAAGGCGCTCTCCTATGTTGCCATCCTTTGAACGGCCCTTAGAGGAGGCATTTAGAGGAAGCCTCAGATATTGATTGTAATGCCAGCAAGGTAATTCCTATGCTCCTAAAGCTCATGTTATTAGAAAATAAAACATATTTAATCTATAAAGATGCCTTAGGACAGTATGCTAAAAAAAGAACTCAAACATGCTTCTCTGGAGTATGGGCCATGGTTGCCATTCTGCATACAGACTAACAAAAAATAATCTTATTGACTTCAGCAGGAGTTAAGCCACCTACCTATGGGCAAGATCGGTAGCCCATGGGGATTCTATGGGACCACCTTCAATTTGCTCGCCGCTAGGGTGACCACATGAAAAGGAGGACAGGGCTCCTGTAGCTTTAATAGTTGCACAGAAAAGGGAATTTCAGCAGGTGTCATTTGTATGCATGCAGCACCTGGTGAAATTCCCTCTTCATCACAACAGTTAAAGCTGCAGGAGCTATACTAGAGTAACCAGATACAAAAGAGGGCAGGGCTCCTGCAGCTTTAACTGTTGTGATGAAGAGGGAATTTCACCACGTGCTGCATGCATACAAATGACACCTGCTGAAATTTCCTTTTCTATACAACTGTTAAAAATACAGGAGCCCTGTCCTCCTTTTCACATGGTCACCCTACTCACCGCTGTGTGAGAAGAGATCTCAAAGCAATAGGACAGGAGCTGGCTGCTATGCAGCTGGTGTTTGCTCAGCAGTCGGCATCAAGAGATCTGTTCAGCTGACATTTCTTAGTCAGATGGCTTCCTCCCCCTTGAACACTTGTGCCACCCTAGCAACTGTGGAAACAGCCCCCAAAACAGGAAGATTAAAATATCCCCTAAAGAAGGCGCGATCAGGCAGGAAGGAGTTTGCACAGAGATTTCACTACCTCTGACAACTATAATTATCCAGACACGAAGGGAGGAAAGGAACTCTTACCAAGAGGCCCCAAAGAATGTTGTGATGTAGCGATAGTATGAATTCATGTGTAAAATAGAAACCTGTGGTTAATTCAGCAGCTGCTATGAAGACTGAAGTATATTTAGAAAGGAAGCCTGGCAGCATGTTTAGCTGCGAAGCAACAGCGAAGAGCCCTTTGGGGGGGGGGGGTCCCTCTGAAGCAGGATTGTAGAACCTCTTTCAGCCCGTGGGCTGAAATCAATTTTGGAGCAGCTCTTTGGGGCCTGAATTCCAGTGGTGGGCAGGGCCAAAGGGAAAGGGGTGGGGCCAAAGGGAAAGGGGTGGGGCCAATTTTTCAGCTAAACATTCTTACTGCCAGTAACTCAGGGTGCCTCTTCAAGAGCAATTTAAAGCTCTTTCAAGGCACATTAAAAATTTGACCTCTACAAGAGCAGAGCGCAAAGCGGGGGTTGAGGCGCTTTTTCTGTCCGATTATGCGCATTATCGAATGCGTGTTAAATAGCGAGTTTTAATTTGCTGCGGGAGTTGAAGCGCATTTTGGCCATGTAAACAAGTGATTCTCCGCATTAAACACTTTTAAAGCATGTTTCATACAAGCAGTAATATGCTTCACCCCCTCCAGTGTATGGGGATTAGGCGTAAAAGTGATTGCGAGAAGATGCGCATAATCGGACAATCGGACGTTAAACCAAATTCTTGTAGCGACGAGCCCCGAGGAGGCCGGAGGCTGTGCGGGAGAGACAGGGGGGCAATTCCAAAAGTGACGAAATCGCCCTTCTCCTGCCTCTTCCGCGTGGCCTCCGGCCTTCACGGGGCTCGTCGCTATTGCGACAAACCTCGAGGAGGCCGGAGGCCGCGCAGAAAAGGCGAGAGAAGGGCGATTTCGTCACTTTTGGAATCGGGCCTCTGCCACCTCTTCTGAGCATGCTTCAGGCTCCTCGGGGTTTGGCGCCATAGCGACAAGCCCAAGGAGTCCAGAGCGCATGCGGCAGAGGCCCGATTTTGCACTTCTGGAATTGAGCGCCGGCACCGCCGCCGCAGCACGGGGAGCGCCGCAGCAGAAGCACAAGGAGCACAAGCGCGGCGACGGGAGCACGAGCCCTGACAGAGGAAGTAATTAGCTGGGTTACAAATGAGAACAAAGCAGACAGGTGCATAGATATGCTTCCCCAGGAGACTTAATAAGTTTTCTATAATTAAAATCCCAAGTTTGTGTTGCATTTTACAGATAGCATGAAATATAATAATGTTTGCACCGTAATATTGCTAATAGGAACAACTTTTCCACCTCTGATGGAAATATGTGAGCATAAAGAATTTAATGTATATTTAAATATATGTTATAAGGCATTTGGAGATGTGTTATGTTAAATATATGTTGTTTTGCTTATAATGTGGGGTGCATGGGAAACTTCCAGGGCAAGAATGTAGCATCAGCGCTTCAGTTTCCAGTTCTATATTATAACGAGCTAAACAGAAGTTGAGACAAGTTGCTTTAAAAATAAAAAACTATTTCACAAAGGTGCAATCCTATCCAGGTTTAGACAGAAAAAAAAATCCTACAAGTCCCAGTATTCCTCAGCTGGCATGGCTGGCTGGGAGTTAAAGAACATTTTCCCATTTAAACAAGCATAGGACTCCAGATTGAACTTTTAAGAGTAACTCCCCAAAGCAGCTTGTGGGTAGGTGTGTCCTTCTAAGCCTCCAGAGAGTGGAAAGGTTTTGCCCTAACTCTTTGCCAGCCACCCAAAACACAAAGAAAAGATTCCACAATTCAGTTTTTTCTATGGGTGTTTGGGGAGCTCCCAGAGAGAAAACTTTAAGCTGACAAATCATTAGCCTAGGAAGAATGGATGGTGCATCCTCTGAGTGAATTCTACAGTTCATACTTGAAAGGTATTATTATTATTATTATTATTATTATTATTATTATTATTATTAGGCCATCAGGAGTGCTATTTGTTGGGAGGCAGTGTTGCTTTATTTACATGTTATGCAAACCATTTGCTAATTTTGACGATCATGTAGAGTTCAGCAATCCCCACTCCCAGCTGCAGATTTCCCACCCCAAATCACCTCTTACAAAGTTACTCTATATATATATATATTGTCTAAACATGCATAAGATTGCACACGTATATATTGAAATAAGTCTAAATCTAACTAAGTAACCCTCAACTCATTTGCAAAGGCTGAAGTGCCCTTCATAATCTCTCTTTTCTTACGTATGGACAATCCTTACTGTATTCCTCTCTGTGTAGCTTGGTTCTTTATTTTTTGGTCAGTCTTACCACTTTTAGCTGGCATTTTTATCTCATTCTTATACAGATGCTTCCATGGCCATGTTTAGGCTTTAGTTCATTTAAGAACATCTGGAATGATGGGGCGGTTGCCTCAGTAAAATCCCTGATGGTAGGCTATGAGTGCCTAGTGTGGATTTGCTTGACTTCTTTGAGTGTGTCTGGATCTCCTAGGCTCTGAAAGCATCTTTCTGGAGAGCACCTGTTGGTTATATGATCCACGGGTCCAGGTTCTGTAAATGCATGGTTGTCCTTGACAGGAGGGGCTTGCACATGCTAGTGTAAGGTGAACAGATGTGAAGAGGCTGCAATCCTATATTCATTTATCTGGGAGTAAGCTTTATTGAAATCAATGGGACTTGTACCTGTCATTTCTTTGGGCAGTTTTCTTTGGGTCCCTGATTGGGATTTTTGTTCTCTGCACACTGAGGCAGTGTAAATTCAAGAAATATTTGGATAAAAGGAGGTAAAGATCCTTGTTTAGCTAGCATTGTGATAATGGGCAACTGTTCCAGCCTTTCTTTGTATAGCTACTAACCATGGTCTTGTTTACATGGCTAATGAACCAGAGATATAATGACACATTTTTAGAGTAGTTTCTCACTGATAAACCTGAACTTGAAACAAGGGCCAGATCTACACCAAGTAGGATATAGTGGGATATGGTATGTGTCAATAGGCCCTAGCAGTTGTCAGTGCATTTCAATACTGCTATAAAGCAATAGTGTGGCTCCTGCCTTTTATATATGGCTTTCACACTGCTATATCCTGCTTGGTGTGGATCTGGCCAAGCTAAGAAGTGCTAGGGAGAAGTGAGTGCAAGCCTTTAGTCCATTTTGTTCCATGGCCAATGTTTACAGGGTAATTATATTTTAAACTCTTTCTGAATGCTAGGTTGCTAGTTTGTTGTACTAGATTTTACGGCACTTGTTCAGTGGTAGCAGCATGCTGAATCTGTGAGTATGGGTATGAGAAAGGTGATGGAGAAAGAGTGTTAAATGTTAGGAAAGGTAAGACTATGGTCATCCAGTGAAGGATTTGCAGTCAGAACAGATATTTGAAGGAAGGGGAAACTGTATCACACAGAGTATAGCAAAAGCTTCAAAGTACAGCAAAAGCTAAAAAAAGTAGGAGTGAGTGAAGTTAATTTCAGATACAATGAATGTCTAACTTGTTCTTTATTTCAGTGATTTTAACATTAAGATGTTACGTAGAACAGTTTGTCTTAATTGTGTCTGTGAAAACAGACATGTGATCAAGGCCATGTTCAGGTGGACATGCCCCCTTGGGGGCTGGGCATGTTGGTGGGCACGCCACTTTGGGGCGGCCATGTTGTCCTCCTTTTTGGTTTCCAAAATATGGTCACCCTAGGTTTGCTAGGTCCAGCTGCTCTGCACTTCTTGGAGAACAAGCCCAGAAAAAAAATTAAAAGGAGGCTTGGGGCAGGCCACAACAGTGGGCCCACTCGTGGCGCTGGGGCCCTGGCAGCTGCCAAAGGATGCCAGGTTCTGGTGCCAGCCCTGCTTCTGCGACTGCGGTGACAGTGTTATGGGGCTTTCCGGTTAAAGGGTACAACTGCAAAACAAGCTGTCTGGCATTTCTCATTGTAGAAACAGATGCTTAAATTTATAACATACTCCTTTCCAAACCTCTGAATATTCTCCCTATGAAAACCTGTGAAGTCACTTGATACCTGAAGACTCCAGTCAGTCGGATAGGATTCAATTTCTGCCTAAAAAGATCAAGAAAGCAAAGTCTGCTATGGGATATCTCCTTTGACTGTAAAGCCGTGTGTACTACATTTAATCTTCCTTTCATTTTCCTCTTTCAGTCATATTCCACGTCAGTTAAAACTACTTTAGGTCTGTAGGGTAGATGCAGTCAACTAACTTAAGCAGTTTTAACTCCAGGTGACTTCTTCACTTAAATGTGCAGAAAAATAAAATAAAGCTACGACCGAGTTTGTTTTTCAACCTTTCTACATCAGGGAACGTTCCCCCTATTGACTTGTCTGCTGAGACCCTCCTGAGTCAGCCTTCTGTAATCTCAGAAGAGTTTTTAGCCCAGCTGTGTTGGACTGCAGCTCCCATCATCCCCAGCCACAGTGGCTGGGGATGGCAGGGGTTGTAATTAAAGATGTACAGATTTTGTTAAATCCATTTGATCTATGTTTTGCAGATTGTAAGGCGTCTTCTATCGTCCACTCATTGACAGAATCAGGATTTTGTTCTACTTGCGCCACTGAGCAATAGCGCAAGTGGACCATGGCACAAATCCACCCCAAAAGTTAAAAAATAGGGCTGTACAAAATTCAGCCTCAGCTTCAAAGTCTGAGGCTTCGGCAGCAATTTCACCAAGTATCAGCCAGGTCCTGCGAGGCCCTTGCTTCCAGGGAAGAATAGCCTACAACTCCCAGCATGCCTTGGCAGGGAGGGAGGGACCTACCAGGGTCAGGGAGTGACAGGCAATCGTGGATTTGCCACTGCTAATCCCGGGGGATCACCCAACCCACCACATGATCAGGGCCACACCAGTACCTGCACAGCTCACCGCAGCCACCCACTTCCCCTGAGAGCCACCAGCTTCCCTCTCTCCTCACCGATGCTGGGCCCTTTCTGTGCACTTTCAGGGCTATGCATGGTTTCACACGTCTGAGTGGACAATCCACTGGGATCATCAGTGGTGAGGCCATGAGTGCCCATCGCTCCCTGACCCCAGTAGATCCATCCCTCCCTGCCAAGACATGCAGGGAGTTGTTGGCTTTCTTCCCTGGTTGCAAGGGTAGTGCGGAGCCTAGTGGTTACTCTGTAAAATAGCCATTGAAGCCTTGGACTTTCAAAGCCAAATCTTGCAAAGACCTATTAAAAAATGGTCGGCAAGTCCGCAGAATCCACATGACTTGAAAAAGCCAGTCCACTGCAGGTTGGATTCGTAGAAATCCAGACTCATTTGAATCTTTTGTGGATTTCTCTAATATCCCTAGTTGTAGTCCAACACAATTGGAGGACACCAGGTTGGGGACAGCTGCCCTACCCAGTCCACCATGGAACCTCTCTGCATGGCTGCAGAAGGTCCTTAGCCAATGTTCTAGGGACACATTCAATTAACGCTGAGCCTTGGCTTGGTCTCTTGTACCTCAATTCACCCTGCATCAATGGAGCATGTGACTTACAACAGCAGTAGCCAGATTGTAGGCTTTTGGGAACTATTTTGTTTGTGACCAGAACTGTGAGATACACCATCCAGAGCCAGCAGCAAAGTCATGGCTCCTAGGCATTGGTTGGTGGTGAACATAAAATTAAGGCACAGTATGCCTCTTTAGTATATGGTTCGTCTTCAGGATCAGAACTGGTTCCAGTCTTCTCACACAAAAATCCACTCCTCGTTCCCCTCAGGCTCTTTTTATTTCAGCAGCCTATTTTAGAGGAAGGGAAGACTTTTAGGGTGACCATATGAAAAGGAGGACAGGACTTCTGTATCTTTAACAGTTATATAGAAAAGGGAATTTCAGCAGGTTTCATTTGTATGCATACAGCACCTGGTGAAATACCCTCTTCATCTTAACAGTTACAATTGACCAGATACAAAAGAGGGCAGGGCTCCTGCAGCTTTAACTGTTATGATGAAGAGGGAATTTCATCAGGTGCTGCATGCATACAAATGACACCAGCTGAAATTCCCTTTTCAATACAACTGTTAAAGGTACAGGAGCCCTGTCCTCCTTTTCATATGCTCACCCTAAAGCTTTTCATTGCCGCTGTCATTAAACATGTGCACCTGTTCAATGTGCCAGCCAGCCAGCCAGCTAGACCTGTTATCAAGATGCTCCATCTTCACCCCAACAGACAGCATTGTGGCCACTAAGCATGCTTAGTCCTTACTGGGCAATTTTTTGTGGGTTGAGCCCCCAACTTAGGTTCCATAAATACACACACACACTAATGCTGATACCTCCCTGATTTCCCAGTAGCCCTATTTTAGCTACATAGCTGTCATAATACAGCACTTGAGTTTGTTATTAGAACATACCAATACTAATATGTACAAGTAGTACACACAAGTAGTAGTACACACAAGTAGGACCTGCAGCAAACAGTTGCGGTGCAGAGCACTCCCTGTTCAAGATTCCAACCATTCCAATCTTTTTTACCCAGTTTTCCATCATCCCCCAACAATTAGTCAGTGTTTTGGTTTTTGGGGAGGCCTCCCTTTTTCTAATTTTTGTTGTTGTACTCCTGCAAATCTTGGGGTTCCCCGAACCCTGCTGATATCTCCCTCTTGTGCATGAATGGTGCCATTTTGTCTACAGGAGCAATGACACTCATCACCATCTGAACATCAGAAATCGAGGGCATGATGAATGGGAGTCAGAAATCAAGTTTTATTTATGACTGTAACCTGTCATGAGTGCCATTTTTCTTGGTAGAAAGGTGGGGTACAAAACAAATAAATACATAAACTCTACAGAAAATCACCCAAAGGTCTATCAGTAGATTCAAATCTACCTTCTGTCCACCACTGCCCTAATAGATAGTATTCCCTGCAGCTGCAGCTCTGGGTTATAGGAGGAAGATTTGGTGGCCCAAGAACGTGTTGGTGGGCAAGATACAGGTGCCTGGGTACCATTCCCTGGTGGGCTGTACTCCTGCTGTTGCTGGCAGCAAAAAAACTTGCCCATTTAACACTATGGAGCGATACATAGGTCAAATTTAGCTTGAGAACAATCTAAAATTCAGCTATTTCCAGCTCCATAGCAGTCAATGTGTGTGTGTGTGGGGGGGGGGGGGTTAACGCTGTGAATTTCAGTGGCAGGAGGCATCAGGGGGTCGGCAGGGGCCAAGTTGCCCACTCCTGGTCTAAAGGTACATGATACAGCAACCTTGCTTAAGGTAAGCCATTCAGTGCCTGGATGGGAGATCATCTGCAAACACTACATACATGGAACAAAGGCAGGAAATAAAAACAATAAATAAATCAATAATAGCGGCAGGCAAGCTGTCTTTCAGGAGAGGTTTTTCCACCAGAACTGATCTTCTCTTTGAGGACTCCTGATAAGCTTTGAGAGAATTCTGAAAGACACTAGAGCTCACCTCCGCTGCCAATATCTGACTCACTTAGTAGCGCACAGCTCAGCATTAGGATACTCACGATTTGTCACGTCGGCAGGCCCGCCTCTGCGGGCTGGCTTGTCTTCGTCTAGGGGACAGGGACTTCCCTCGGGATCTCTGCTTGACTGGAGAATGGGCAGGCTTCAAAATCTGAAGGAGAGAAATGAGTTAGTAAAGAAAAACACTTTCCTTTAGATAAGAGACAAAATTCGCCTTTTTCTAAGCTTGTAATAAGTCATGACATGTAAAACCCAATAGTGATTTAAGGCAGCTGAAGGTTTTCTTCTCCACTTTATTATAGATTTCAGCGACTAAGGGCCATTTGGGGGCCATAAGAATATGAGAAGAGCCTTGCTGGATCAGGCCAAAGGCCTACCTAGTCCAGCATCTATTCACACAGTGGCCAAGCAGCTGCCTGTGGGAAATTCACAAGCAGGACAACAGTACCCTCCCATCCATATTCCCCAGCAACATACATAGGCATTCTGCCTCTGATACTGGAGGTAGCATATACCATCAGGACTAATAGCCATTTATAGCCTTATCCTACATGAATTTGTTTATTCCCCTTTTAAAGCCACTCAAACTGGATGTCACTCCATCTTGTGGCCCTTCAAATATATCTGCCACTGGCTGTTTTGAACTGATATTTCGTTGGCCTCCACATCCTATAATGGACTGAATTTGTTTGTGGTCCCCTCTATAAGAGTTCACTTTGACGCCCGATTCATGCGTATCTCCTGACAATCGCGTTTACGCCTAATACCTACACATGAGAGCTGTTGAAGCGCAGGCTGAGCTCTATGCAAAGTTATTTAAAAGTTGTTTACATGAGGAGAATCACATGCAAATGTTGCTGAAAGTAATGCGCTCTGTCCCAGAAAAACTGCCCAAACAGGTTCCCTCCCTTTATTCTCCCCGCCCACAAGAATCTCCTGCCTTTGGTTACCTGGGTTACCTGCCGGTAATGACGTGGTTAACCTGTTTGGCTACCTCTCTCCTCTCCCATTTCACCAGAAGTTGTCCCCCCTCCCAGAACTGCTCAGGAGTAAATGGGAATGTGCCTCATAAGTTTCCCCCTCCAGCACCCTTTGAAAACTTATTTTTAGTCAGGGCTGCCTCTCTCCCCCCCCCCCCTTCACCCGATTGCCATTTCAAGTGAACTGCTCAGGAGTAAATGGGAATGTGCCTCACACACACACACACCAAAACAGACTGGGGAAGGCTGCTTCGTTCCTTCCCCCTCCTCTTCCCAGCAAGATCAACCATTAATACCTTGTCGTTTTGGTGGTGTAAAACATACACACACACACACACACAAACACACACAGCTCATGACAGGAACCCACCAAGAAGTGAGGAGACGATTTGTCTAAGCGGATCACTTCATTATGCGCACATGTGCACATTCTTACTAAATCCCCCCTCCTTCTTGTGAAACCACCTCTCGTTTGGCCCCGTGTCTCCATGAAAAACATATTCCAGGACGGGAGTTTAAAGACACTTTATTTACAGTTCACACTGGGTCACCTCTTCCTGGAGCTTACATCCAGAGAGACAGAGACCAAGAAGGAAGTGGCCAGGACGAGACAGGAAATAAAACTGAGCGAAAAACTGGGAGGTGTTCCCAGCGAAGGGGCAGTTCTATTCATGACATCACGACAGTCCGCCCACTCTGATCATTAATGCGACTGCAAAGAAAGTTGTTTGCATGGACTTAAGGCGCTCTTACTCCCACAGTAAATAAAACTCACTATTTAACGCGAATGCGAAAATCCACGTGAGATAAAAAGCGCCTGTTTTGTGCTCCGCTCTTGTAGAGGTAAAATCTGTAATGCGCCTTGAAAGAGCTTTTGGTGGACCACGTTTCCATTTCAAGACATGAAGGTGGCTCCAGTTCAAAGAACATCAAGGACAGTGTTTCCAAGGCACTTGTGCTGGGGTAACCCTACTAGATTGCATGCACAGTCATTGTTGGGGACCATGAAGGTTAACGGGGTGATCCCTGACCATATATAGTTTGAAATCAATCTCGCCAGGTTCAACCATGGTACTTATTTTCTAGTAAATGTACACAGGTGGAAAAGCCCACACATGACGTTTCTTCATCACTTTAAAACTCCCAGGGCAGCTCTGAAAGGAAATCTGTCACAGATAAGAGCAAGGGTGTCTACTTCACTCTAATAGCCGCCAGATGGTCAGAAAGGTACTAAATTCTGTTTGTAATCAGCGATGACAATGCTACCAATTAGGCAGGCTGAGGGAGCTTGCCTCAGCTGGCTGATTTTGTTCATTATGTTGTTTATACGGGCACAGCCCTGTGCATGTTTAGAAAGAAAAAAGTCCTACAACTCCCAGCATCCCCAGCCAGCATGCACAGGACTGCATCTCACGTGCATTTGTATAGTCACTGGAGAGGCTTGGGAAAAAAGGAGGCTAAGGGGAGACATGGTAGAGGTATACATAATCAGTCAATCATAGACAAAATCAGCTGAACCACATGGGAAGGTGCTTTGCTCAAAATATTCCCAAGTAATGCAGCTCCGGCAGGGCTGTAAGTTACACCTCCAGAATGTCTCCCATGCTTTTCCCTCTTTATCCTGCTTTCAAAAAGATTGGAGATAACCAGATAAACAACGATAATCTGAAATATATGCAGTACCATCAAGTGGCTGTATGATGAAATATATAGAATTTACTGAGAAGGGGGTCCTCGATTAAAAGCATGAGTCCACCCATGTAAAGGAGCTGATCTTTATCTTGCAAAGAAACCCCAGTAACAATGCGGGATTTCAGCCTGGGGTGGTGAAGCTCTATATGTGTGATCAAGACCTCTGTCTCTCTCCCTTTTACACACACACACACACACACACACACACAACCTCCAGACATCACAGAAATGGCACATACCTTCATTCTCATATCCCTGGCATATTTCTCCAACTCCTTCCTTATCTCCGACCGCATCATCTTCGATACATTGAGCACCAACTGCTTCCACTCAATGGGTTGAAAGCTGTGTGGCTCATGGGGGACATACAATCCAATTTTCACTTTTTTAACCGAATGCAAGTACTTTTTATAGGACTCTTCAAATTCGAAGATGAGGTCACTGAGAGTTCGATACACCAAAGGTTTGTCCATCAGCTCCGATCTTCGGCTCATGCCCAGCGATCCATATCGGCCATTGAAATAAATTCCCAGCACCACGTGATGAAAATTGTTCCCTGAGAAGTGGGATTTAAAGCTGATCGGGAATCGTTCCACCGAAGGCTGCCCATTGGTTAAGTATCTGGCAAGGCTGGTGTCAAGGTGGCAACTAACAAAGACTTTTGATGGAGGGGAAGTCACGGAGGATTCTCACATGTTGTTGCCTTATACTGTGTCATACCATTGGTCCATCCAGCCTTATATTATCTGGCTTCAGTCCAGGGGTGGGCAACTGTTTTCTATCTATGGCCACATTCCTTTGGGTGTAATCTGTCAGGGAGCCTGGTGAGTGGGGCAAAAGCCAGCCGTGAGCCGGGCCAGATCCAAAAGTGTGTTGGTCACTCCTTTTCTCTTTCTGCCTCACACCTCTCCCCCCAACTCCCAACTACACTCCTAAACAGATGTATCTAAAAGTAACGCCTCTTTGTTCAAAGGAAGTTTCTCTGTAGTGAATTTGTTTCGGATTGCAGACTAGTCATCTTGAGGATTCTGAATTTTGATTTTTTTTCAAAGTTTGACAGACATATAAGGGACAATGGAAAGGAAGCATCTCCTTTACAAATCTCCAAACTGGCTAAAGATAACAGTTTATAAAGTAGTTTAAGAAAGGTTTTGCTTCTCGTATTATACACACTTTTCTTTTCTCTCACTGACTTGGATCAAACAGGTTGGGCAGGGTTTTTATACTATTACGAAACTCTGCTGGACCCATTTAACCAGAAGTGAAAGTAGGATAACTGTACAAACCAGGGGGCTGTCTTGATGTTGTCTTTGCCTGGGGGTGGTTCTGAATAGGGGTGTGCACGGACCCCCCGGATCGGATCGGGACCCGGATCGGGACCTCCAATTTTGTCCCGGACCGGTTCGGACAAAATCGGAGGCCCCCCGGACTGGATCGAGTCCGATCCCGATCCAAAAATCGGAAATTTTTGGATCGGCCGCCATTTTTTTCCCCATAGACTTGCATTGCAATGCAAGTCTATGAGGAAAAAATGGCGGCGGGTGGGTAAGGGGGGGCCTAACTCCCTCCCCCCCCGGGGCCGTCCGCTGTGGACGGCCCCGGCAGGTAAACCCCTCCCCCGCGCTCCCTACCCCCCCTGGGGCCGCCTGCTTCCATCCGCTGGCGCCCGCGGGCGCCAGCGGATAGAAGCGGACGGCTCCGGGGGGGGGGTAAGCCCCCTTCCCCGCCACTTACCTTCTCGGCACGTCCGGCGCCGGCGGCTACTACCAGCGGGCTCCGCGGCCTACTCTCGAGTAGCGCGCCGGGTGATGACATCACCCGGCGCGCCACCCTGGAGCAGGCCGCGGAGCCTGCTGGTAGTAGTAGGCGCCGGCGCCGGACGGGAGCCGCCGGGCCGGGCAGGTAAGGGCCCCCCCTCCCCCCTCCCCCCTCCGCGCGCCCCCTCCTCCCCCCTCCCCCCTCCGCGCGCCCCCTCCTCCCCTCCACGCACCCCCTCCTTACCTTTCCGGCCCGGCGGCTCCCGTCCGGCGCCGGCGCCTACTACTTCCAGCAGGCTCCGCGGCCTGCTCTAGAGTAGTGCGCCGGGTGATGACATCACCCGGCGCGCCATCCTAGAGCAGGCCGCGGAGCCTGCTGGGAATAGTAGGCGCCGGCGCCGGACGGGAGCCGCCGGGCCGGAAAGGTAAGGGCCCCCCTCCCCCCTCCGCGCGCCCCCTCCTCCCCTCCACGCACCCCCTCCTTACCTTTCCGGCCCGGCGGCTCCCGTCCGGCGCCGGCGCCTACTACTTCCAGCAGGCTCCGCGGCCTGCTCTAGAGTAGTGCGCCGGGTGATGACATCACCCGGCGCGCCATCCTAGAGCAGGCCGCGGAGCCTGCTGGGAATAGTAGGCGCCGGCGCCGGACGGGAGCCGCCGGGCCGGAAAGGTAAGGGCCCCCCTCCCCCCTCCGCGCGCCCCCTCCTCCCCTCCACGCACCCCCTCCTTACCTTTCCGGCCCGGCGGCTCCCGTCCGGCGCCGGCGCCTACTACTTCCAGCAGGCTCCGCGGCCTGCTCTAGAGTAGCGCGCCGGGTGATGACATCACCCGGCGCGCCATCCTAGAGCAGGCCGCGGAGCCTGCTGGGAATAGTAGGCGCCGGCGCCGGACGGGAGCCGCCGGGCCGGAAAGGTAAGGGCCCCCCTCCCCCCTCCCCCCTCCGCGCGCCCCCTCCTCCCCTCCACGCACCCCCTCCTTACCTTCCCGGCCCGGTGGCTCCCGTCCGGCGCCGGCGCCTACTACTACCAGCAGGCTCCGCGGCCTGCTCTAGAGTAGCGCGCCGGGTGATGACATCACCCGGCGCGCCACCCTAGAGCAGGCCGCGGAGCCTGCTAGTAGTAGTAGGCGCCGGCGCCGGACGGGAGCCACCGGGCCGAGAAGGTAAGTGCCCCCCTCCTCCCCCCCCCCGCTGTCCACTTTCATCGGCGGGCGCCCGCTGGCGCCCGCCAATGGAAGCGGCGGTGGGCGCCAGTGGGCGCCCGCCGATCCGCCGATCCGCCGAACCGGTTCGGAGCTTTTTCGGACCGGTTCGGATTGGATCGGCCGATCCAGCTGCGGGATCGGAAATCGGATAATTTATCCGATTTCCCACTGGACCGGACTCGGATCGTGGATCGGGTCCGATCCAGTGCACATCCCTAGTTCTGAATCCATGCTGTGTTGGTTAGATGATGCAGCTGCAGATTCAAAGCCACCCCCAGGCAAAGAGCCAAAGAGGCACAGCTGAAAAATCAGAGACTTACCCCAACTTTTCCAGCCAGAGTGAGGTCAGCCTGACCCTTCTGCCAGTCTGTCCTCACTCAGAGCCATTCCAGGGGCATTCCCGGGAGGAAGGCAACCTCCTATTGGTCACAGGAAGCCACGGGAGGGGGAGGGGGTGGGCCGGCAAGCTGAATGGCCGCTGGAATGCCCCACACTCCACATTGCCTCCGGTGTGGGGAGAAAAGTTCCCCTTTTGAAGAGGAGGCTTTTGTGTTTTACAGGAGGTAAGGGGGAAAGTTAGGGAGGGGTGGCCATAAACCCTGCGCTCACTCCTTGACATGGGGATTACCCAGCACAATCCCAGAGGAGTGAAAGTCAGTTGGGGGGGGGGGGGGGGCAACACCAATGCAGCACCATCAAGACAGCCCCCAGGAGAAACAATCCCTTTTTCAGTACAGATCAGTACAGTCCTTCCACTGTGTGATCTCGCTCCGGTGTCAAGCTGGGCGCGTTCCTGGGCAGATGTCAACCACTGATTGGTTGCCAGAAGCTGGGTAGAGGGCGGGTGCGGGCTCAAGTATGCAGATGGTCACTGGAGAAGCCATGCTCCCTCCCGCCATGTGGATTATCCACCCCCACCCTGCAACAGCAAAACCGTGTTTTCTCTAAAGCAGCACCAAAGCGATGCCGTGAAGGCAAGCTCCAGGAGGGACTTCTCAGAAAACTTTTACCCAAAATAATATCTGTCTGACCACTGATTGGTTTTAGAGATGTATAGATTTTGTTAAACCCGTTCGCTCCCTATTCTGTGGATTGTCAGGTGTCTTTCGTTCCATGGAATCCGCTCACTGATGGAATTGGATTTATTTTATTTTTTTAGAAATGTACAAGAATTCCGTTCCACTTGTACAAGTGCACATTTTCACAAATCCACCCCCCCCAAAAAAAAATTCACAAGTCCATGGAATCCATGCAAAGCGTAAAAAGCTGGTTTGCTGCAGAATCCGCAGAAATCTAAACTCATCTGAATCCATTGGTGTTTTATTGGTGTTTTGATGATGTACTGGTTTTGTCTGCTTTTGATCAGTTTTTGTATTTTGTGTTTGGTGTTGTTCCCCGCCTCAATCCGTTGGGAGAGGCGGGTGATAAATAAATATATTATTATTATTATTATTATTATTATTATTATTATTATCCCTAATTGATATAATAATAATAATAATAATAATAATAATAATAATAACGATTTATTTCTTACCCGCCTCTCCGTCTAGATCGAGGCAGGGAACATGATGCCACAAACTATCATTTTAGGGTAAGTTAAGTGACAATTTATTTGCTGCGAGTGTCATGGCCCTCAATGGTGTTGGCAATCATCCTCCCCCCACCCGACACACACTGTGCCCTTACTGATCCTTTAAGCAGACTAGAGGACTACTTGCAATGAGGATCTCACGGGATAACCCATGGTTCTACAAACTGCACCTCTCTCTCCACCTATCGCTTAAAGACATTGTTAAACCTACAAGCCAGATCCTGGTCACAACTAGACGTCAAAAGTTCCGGCTGAAGGGCAGTATAAAATGTAATAAATATATAAATAAAATAATCAAAATGATCACATTACCTGGTACCAAATTCCCCAAACTTCATTACTCATTACAATTGTTACTTCTTAGCAATTAACCACGTATACACAGTGGATCAGCCAACAGAGTGAGGCCAGAGCTACACCAAGCAGCATATAACACTTTGAAAGCAGTTTGAAAACAGTATATGGAATGTGTCGTGGGCCCCAACTGTTGTCAATACCATTATAAACTGTTATAAAGCAGTAGTGTAGATCCTGCTTGAGAGAGAGAGAGAGAGAGAGAGAGAGAGAGAGAGAGAGAGAGAGAGAGAAACGTTTCTATACCACCCTTCAATTCAACATTTCCAGGGCAGTATGTCTATCAATGTTGGCATGACTTCCTAGAGAAATGTAACAATTGTAAAATTAAAACATCACTTTACAAATTAACAGTGATTTGCTACACTGCTTTGAAGTTACATTAAGATAAGGAAATGTCAAACAAAAATCACAAGCCTCTTGTTTTTCTTCTTCTGTGTAACTGACCCTAGAGCTGCTATGCATTTGTTAGTATCCATCAAAATTTTCTTACACTGAACTGATCTATTACACTTGTTCCTGGTAATACAACAGGGTTTAACTTCACTTGATTCCAGGCGGCTCTTTGTTTCATCCCAATACTGTCCCCTACAGCCACCTGCCCCCTCTGTCACATTCATCAAGCCATCAGGTCTCTAAGATGCTGCAATTTAATCTCATCACATTCTAGCCACATACCACAGAAACAATTGACAGGCAAAGTCACCTTCTGGCACAGGAAGCTTACATACCAAGTGCAAGTCAGTAACTAAGGCCAGCCTCTATTTCTTTTTTCCTAGAAGCAGTCCTGTATCTTTAAAGTTCACATAACAAGCATAAATTCGGCAGGTAAAGCTTTTCTCATCACTGCACTGAAGTGTTGGAACACTGTACCGATTTTTAAAGACATATATAATCGGCTGACAGTACAATTCTAGCATGTTTACCCAGAAGTAAGTCCCAATGAGTTCAATGGAGCTTACTCCCAGGTAAATGTGTATAGGATTGCAGCCTAAAAAGGTGCTCCTGATTAATTGGATGGCAGGTTCTATAGATATAGGTTATACAATCTACAGGTAGCAAGCACCAGTTTTAAAAAGGCATTCTCCCTTCTCTGATGCACAGGAAGAAAGACTCTTCTAAGCTGATGCCTGCTGTAACACATCTGTGCATCTTTTAAAAACACAGAGATATAGTTCTTGCTCCAGAAATAGTGTCTTTGCCCATTTGCAAATGTAATCAATACATTAAATCAGCTTTCCCCAACCTCGTACTTTCCAGATGTGTTGGGCTACAGCTCCCATCATCCTTAGTGCCTTCAGGGAGAGACGTGCATGATGAAGGCACAATGGAGAGGGCCTTTTCGGTGGTGGAGCCCAACTCTGAAATGCTCTCCAGAGGAATATTCTCCTGTCACCAATGTTGCATCTTAGGCACCAAGTTGAAACGGTTTTATTTGCCCAGGTATTTTAGCTGATTTTTAACACTGTTATGGTGTTAAAAGGCTGATGAGTTGTTCCTTTCTCCCTCTCATTTTTATAGTTCATTTGATTGTGTTTTAATGTTGTTGTATTATTTTAACTTTGTGCACTACCCTGGAACCCTCTTTTACAGGTGAAGGGTGGCACGGAATTTTAAAAAATGAAATACTGCCTCAGTTCAATATGTATCGAGATAGGCCTGCTGCGTTTGGGGGCCCTCCTGTTCATTCTGCTGAGAGGAGCCTTGACTTCTACCCAAAAGTCTTTCCTTGGCAACATGACTAATCTCTCCAAAGGGTGGGGGATTAAAACATGGTCATGTGAATTAACCCACAGTTCAAACATCAAGAGAATCCTGAAAGACTCAATGTGCCAAAACTGGATGGGCATGCCTGGGGGCTGCTGGTCTCTGCAGTCCAACAAATCGGAAGGGCTCAAGGTTAGGAGGGCTAGCCCAGACATTTGTCCTTTTCTGCCTGTTGATTCTACCCATCCACTGACCCATTTTCTTATTGTTTTGAATTATTATAATGTTCCTTTGAATTATTATAATGACCTATTACCATCTTAACATTTCTGTCTGGCATTCAATCACCCATACTATTCTTTTCTGCAGAAACAGATGGACTCAGCTATTTATTTCTTTGCACTGGTTACCTTTTCCATTTCACATTCAATTGTTTATTTTCCCAGTGTCCTCCTCCTCCTCTTCCTCCTCCTCCTCCTCTTCCTCCTCCTCCTCCTCCTCCTCCAGCACCTGCTTCTTTTCCCACCTTTAATTTTGGTCTTTTCACTCCAGTCTTTGCATTTTCTGTTACTTCTTTCTTCTGTTTCATGCATTTGGGCTTTCCACCCTTCTTATTGCTCCTAATTTATGGAATATACTACCAGCTGATATTCAGTTAATTAATTACCTGCACCTGCTTTATGATTACCTGATGACTCATTTATTTTAGCATTCTCTTCCTCTGGCTTTTAATTATTTGGTATTATTGTTTACATTTGCTTGAAACTTTATTTGCCCTGCCTCATTCACAGAATTTTACAGAGGGTAGGGTCCATCTTCCATGTGTGCCCTCATGTTTTCTCACCACCATTTCTTCCAAAAAAAATTCTTGCCACAGAAAATGGGCTGGCAGAATTCTCCCGCCTCCCTGTTCCAGGGTGTGTATGTCTGGAGCAGTGGAGAACTGTAGATGGCAGTTTTTAAAGCTCAATTGACAACTTTTCTTTTTTTCGTTTTAGAACTTGATTCTGATCTTACTTTTATACTGTTAGTTTTATTGTCCCCTGTGCCTGTTTGGTGCCTTCCCTTCCCTTTCTTACTTTTTATTGTGATTTTATCAGAATGTAAGCCTATGTGGCAGGGCGTTGCTGTTTTATTGTTTTACTATGTATAGCACCATGTACATTGATGGTGCTAAATAAATAAATAATAACCCCCAGCACACACCCAGCATACCCCTGGGAGCAGCCTTTTTGTGCTCCCCACCATCAAAGTTTCAACATCGGGGAAGCTCCAGCTTTGGACCTGTCCTTAGGATTGTCGGAGAAATCCGCAGTGACGTCAAATGAGCATGGATTTCTATGAATTTGGCCTGTGGATTCCATAGCATACCAGCTTTTCCTGACCCACACAGATTCTGTGAACTTGCAAACCATTTTTTCAACTTTCCGGAATGTGGTGCAAATTTAGTAATAAAAAAAATACATTAAATAATAATTTAAAAAACACAGGCCAGAAATGTGCATTTTCTCCATTGCACATTTTGGGGAGATTTGTGAATTTGGGGTCAATTTGCACATTTTTGCCACTGTGAATTTGCACAAATGTGAATTTGCACAAATTCAGGAACTTGGCAAAAAAAAAATCCAATTCTATGAACAGAAAGAAAGGTGCCGGACAATCCGTGAAATGCAGACTGAATGGATTTTACAGAGTCTGTACATCCTCAGAAGGAAAAATCTGAAAGACCCTATAGCCCCTGAGACACCCTCCTAGGGAGTCTAGGACTGCAGCCTCAATTTATTAATTTATTTTAAAATGTAAAATTTCATCTGCCAACTTTATGGGTAAAACCCTTTGTCATCATTGTTTAATGAACTTTTTAAATGACCTTTCAAGATACACAATCCTCCTTTATTGTTTTCAACAATATTTTACGGCATTTTAGAATGAAAGTTGTTTTACGTGTTTTGCAGAAAGGCAGGATGCAATATTTTAAAAGCAAATACGTAAACAAAGAAATCCAGGGCTCTGATGTCACATGACTGGTGCTAGTTCAGGGTTAGTGTGCAGACAGACAGGTGAAAATTTTAACATTGGGCATTTTTCTTATTTCAAGAGGATTGTGATTAAGGGTTAGGGTTTCCTTGGGCAAAAGAAGCAGACAGAATGTTCCTGGAAGCTGGCTGGGTCCCTTTGGAAACCTCCACTGAAGCAACCTATATCATGTCCAGCAGCTCTCACTCTCTCTACTGAGAGTCTAACATCCCACACAGCAGTGGGAGAAGTTCTGCTAAGCACTCAAGAGCTGCTTCCTCACAGCCAACACTTGCAATGAATTGCTTCTCCACCTACCATGTAACAACATTTAAAGAGGCATCTAGCAGGATGGGAGTACTCTGAAACCTAATTCGACAAACAAAGAGAGATTACGGAAGTGATTTTTCACTTGTAAAAACTGACAGTGCAAGCTGTCAAGCGGCCTGATTAAAATGGCATCTCACTAATCTGCTTGGTGCTCAAGAAGTTCCAGTTGAACAAAAAATAACAATACATAAACAGAGTACTGCTGTTTGGTTCAAGCTTAACCCAAATACAAGTGGTGGTGAAGCTTGTCACAGTGCACAGAAGTTAATATGGGATTATCTTATTTCTGCCGAAGGAAAAGCACTCAGGAAGCTCAGTCATGATCTTGACATCCAGGAAGGAAGGAAAATGCTAATATTGTGCTGAGCTGACTCTGAATCAGGCGTGTACATTGCCACTGGCTTGGTCGCCTGTGGTAAATAATAATCCTCTTTAGGTGATCAGATGGGGAAGCTTTTGTAAATTATAAGAGAAATTGATTTTTCAAAAACTAAGCATGGACAGGAAGGTGGTGGTTGTTGTTGCTGTTGCTGTTGTTGTTATTAAACATTTACATGCTGCCCTTCTTCCATGAAGTGCAAGGCAGGATATATGGTTCTATCTCTGCCCATTTTATCACACAACAACCCTGTAAGGTAGGTTATACTGAGAGACAGTAACTGACCCAAAGTCACCCTGGATGTTTTGGGGCTGAAACTTTTGCTTTTCCTACCCTGAATAATTTGATGTTACTTGGAATAATATGTGTGATGGAGTCATTGTTTAATTTTAGTTGTGTGTGTGTGTGTGTGTGTGTGTGTGTGTGTCTTTGCTGCTGCTTTTAGCTTATTGTATTTGTGTTTTAATGATGACCACTTTTATGCTTCTGTGTTTTGTATGGTGTTTTTGGCAGAGGAAAGTGGGGTAACAATTGTCCAATAATAAATACGAAATCGTGAATTTTCCCTTGCACTCCCCCACTTTACTTGGATAAGAATCCCTTTTATACCTACGAAAACTCTGTTAACAGTGCAATTCTAAGGGCAAGGAGCCCAAACAATTGAAAGCTCTGATCTCAGAGGCTCTGTGGGAATTTCTGCTAGATGGGCCTCAGAGTCCATTTAACTTCCCCTTTGTGCCAGGGGCTTGATTGGGGCTGAGATGGCTTAGGAACTCTTAGATCCTTGGCCACTTCTTCCCCACCCACTGGCATGCTCCCCAGACACCCATTTATGATCTCATAAACCTCCACAGTGGTGGGAAAGAGCCAGGAGGCAAGATCTGGCTTCAGAAAAAAAAAACCTCTGAGGTCAGAGCTCTGACTAGGGGGGTGTCTTTAAGGTGGCACTTTGGCTGCACATTCCTTAAAAACCCTGCGACACTGCAGCTGCAAGGTGGGAATAGTTAATCTCCATGGCAGGAGGGAGCGCAGGCTTTCCATCCGCCATTGGGCTCATGGAGCACACCCTCTGCCCTCCGCCCTGCCTTCCCGCGTTCCAGGTGGGCCTTAATCTTCACCCAGAACATCTCCAGCATACGAGGTCATCACTGGCAGATGGTGGAAACACAGTAGTGACCTCGGAGGAAAGGAAAAAGTCGTGATAAGTCTGCAACTGACTTAAGGTGCAGTTTCAGGGAGAAAGCCGCATGGTGGCTGTGAGTTGTCTGCTCCATCGTATAACCAGCACAGTGCAACTGTGCAGCCATGTCAGGATGAATAGGGTGTTTAGACAGCCTTTGGGTTCTTGGAGGAGTTTTTCTAGAAAATCCTATAGTCCTTGAGATGCTGTCTAGGCACATATGATTGCTCTGTAACATCTATAGGTTTTAACAGGTGTGTTTCAAAACATATGGAAAAGGAATCTAGCTTTCATCCAACAATGAACTGCTCTATTTTAACTTACCTTTGACTGGTGTTATTACACAGCATCCAAAAACCATAGGTAATTCAAGTACCACTTTCATTTCAAAAGGACAAAAAGGATACATCCCCAGGATAACTGCTTCAAGGCATTTGATAGGTAAAGACTCCCTGGTCATTTCTCTTGCTGATTCCATGAGCCTAAGAAAGCATGGGAGGAAAAGGGAAGTGGAACAAATCATTTATAAAACATTTAAGCCAAGAATGATTGTGTCTGAAGGTGGTTGTCATGTTCTGTCATCCAGAGAAGTGAATCCATCTTGCCTACTTAAACATGGATATTTATTTAGGGGGAAAAAAGAGAAGAATCTCATTTCTATGCTCTGGTCTTTACCTACAATTGGGTGATTTCGGACAGAATCCTCCAATTGTTTTACAACTCTACAACTCCCACCACAACGTTTATAGTAAAGATGTGCTGAGCTACAATAGGTTCGCCCACCTGATACATCGCCTCACAGCCCATATCAAGACCACACCTTTTAAAGATGGGAAATTAATGCTAATAGGCAAGTGGTGCCCTCCAGCTCTTTTGGACTTCAATTCCCATAATTTTGATCTTGATTACTGGCTATGTTGGCTAGGGATGATGGTATTTGAAGTCAAAGCATCTGGACTGGCCCTGCGCTAAAGGAATCTACAGATGTACGGAGATGGTGCTACACTTTGGTCCTTCTTAAAAAGTCAGATTTTCTGCAGTGAGAAAAAAAATGGGAAAAGCTATGGGGAAACACAGGAGTATTACAGGTGGATGATGACATCATGTGGAACCCCAGTACAAGGTGAGTGAACAAGGCATGTCAATTCTACACTAAATGCTCAGTGTGTGGAAGCACCTTTGATTATTGAACTAAATTTCCTTCACTCAGCTGCCGGTAATTTAGAACACAATCCTATGCATGTTTAGACAAATGGCTGGCCGGAGAATGATGGAAGTTGTAAGACTTTTTCCTGTCTAAACATGCATAAAATTGTGCTTTTCAGTAACAGGGTTCTTCTATGTAGCTCCCTGGCAGGCCTCTAAGTACATCACTGCAGCGGGTATTTATTTTTTTTCTAGCCAAGGCAGGAGAGAGAGGGCCTGGACATCTGGGATCTAGGCAAGTTAAAGGGGCAGAGCGTAGTTAATTCATTGGGCCTGGATACAATACAACCCCCCTGTGCGAACAGGAAAATGGATAATGTATTGCTGATGACGTCTCTGCTGACACTTGCATCAAGCTGTATATCACGGTCTTTCCATACTTTGAGCTTGAGACATCTCCCATCTCTAGAGTACACAGTGTTTCTGCTTGTGCCCGTGGCTCTGTTGCCGAATGAAAGTGTTGCTTGTGTTGGCTGAATGTATTCACTCCTCATTCAGTTCAGAGGCTGGGTTGTGTTGAAGGGGGAGAATGCACAGTTAATTGTCTGTGCCAGAATGCAATACCTTGTACACAGCTGGAAATGTGCATGCTCAATACAACTGTCACTTGGTGTTTTCATAGGGTGACCATATGAAAAGGATGACAGGGCTCCTGTAGCTTTAACAGTTGTCTAGAAAAGGGGATTTCAGCAGATGTTATTTGTATGCATGCAGCACCTGGTGAAATCCCCTCTTCATCACAACAGTTAAAACTGCAGGCGCCCTGCCCTCTTGATCAGATGTTCCTTGCAGAAGTAGACCTTAGGGGGATGGAGGGAGAGAATCTCTCCTGTGCTCACCAAAAATCTTAAGTTAGGTTCCCCACTAGCCCAGACTAGACAACAGCCCACTTTCTGCTCAGAATTATTTTCCTCTCAAATATTCACTTTCCTGATACAGGGCCACATAGATTTAAATCAAAAACTGCTGATACAGCTCAGCTTCAGGTGTGACAAGGATGCAGGAAGCAAGAGCCACAAACGCTCCATGGGTACTTTTCAGGCGCTTCTCCATCTCCTCCAAAAAAGGAATGTTTGCATCTCCCCTGCAGGGAGACAGAGAAGCAACTTCCTGCTTCCTGCTCACCCCCACCCCCTGCAACGCCCCATCTGTCATCGCAGCCAAAACTGCTTACGGTCACACCTCCAAAGGGTTGCAAGGACCCATTCTGAGCACTGCTGCAGGCATTTATTTGCTGCGTTCACAACAATTCCTATTCATAGATCAGGGTTCACACTAAGGAAATACAACAGCTAAAATACAGACACGCAGTCTGCTGGGCTAAGAGGAGCTGGCACAAACACACCCACACACCCCAGCAGCGCTGTACGTGCTTCCTACAAAAGTCTTTCTTTTGGCCTCCTGCCTGAAGGCTGCCCAAGGAAGAATTCAAAATTAAGACTGGACACTCGTGGCAGAGCGGTGGCGTCTGGGCTGCTGTGTGTTACGGAATGTTCTAAACTATAAACACCAACCACACAGTGATGTCTGGTCTCCACATGTACAAAACAAAAAGAGGGAGCCCCTCAGCTGAAAACACTACCCAGATCAATGGGACCACAAAATGTATGATAATAAAATCAAATATAATGTAGGGTGACCAGATAAAATCCAGGTCAGGGCTCATGTAACTTTAACAGTTGTAGAGAAAAGGGAATTTCATCCAGTGTCGTCTGTATGGAATTAGTTCCTGGTGAAATTCCCTCTTCATCACAACAGTTAAAGTTGCAGGGGCCCTACCTTCTTTGGTATATGGTCACTCTAGTATAGTGCATGCACCTTTAACTGTTGTGATGAAGAGGGAATTTCACCAGGAATTAATTGCATACAAATGACACTGGCTGAAATTCCCTTTTCTCTACAACTGTTAAAGTTACATGAGCCCTGACCTGGATTTTATCTGGTCACCCTAACATAATGCTGCTAATGATTGTAAGGTTCACAATAAATAATATCAACAAACATACATAGACATCACTCTGAATGATAATAGTTAACAATGGTACAAACACTCATACATCAGTAAATTCAGTAGATATGTATCCCTTTTCAACAGATCTTAATATTGATTAGGCTGACCATATGAAAAGGAGGACAGGGCTCATGTAACTTTAACAGTTGTAGAGAAAAGGGAATTTCAGCCAGTGTCATTTGTATGCAATTAGTTCCTGGTGAAATTCCCTCTTTATCACAACAGTTAAAGTTGCAGGGGCCCTGCCTTCTTTTGTATATGGTCACTCTAGTATAGTGCCTGCAACTTTAACTGTTGTGATGAAGAGGGAATTTCACCAGGAACTAACTGCATACAAATGACACTGGCTGAAATTCCTTTTTCTCTACAACTGTTAAAGTTACATGAGCCCTGTCCTCCTTTTCATATGGTCAGCCTAATATTGATGAATCAGTTCAGGTTCACATAACATGCTAACTCACACTCAATAACTGAGTGTGGGTTGTTTTGAACCATGGGTTGTTTGTTGATCTGTGCGTTAGCGTGTTGTCTGAACACAGCACGTTTTCCACAGGGTGGTTGTCGTGTTGTCTACACGCAGCCAGGGTGGCTTGTTAACCATGCCGTGTGGCTTATTGTTCTCCAACAAGCCACCTTGAGAACCCATGGTTTGTTGTTGGGTTGTTCAGCATGGTTAACAAGCCACGCTGCATGGTTAACTAGCCACCCTGGCTGCATTCAGACTACACGACAACCCACCCTGTGGAAAACATGCTGTGTTCAGACAACATGCTAACCCACAGTTCAAAACAACCCATGCTCTACCACTGAGTGTGTCTTAGGCTACCTCCACAAGAGAGGTTTAATGCTCTTTGAAGGCTCATTATAAATTTTACCTCCACACCAGCGGAGCGCAAAACGGGCGTAGAGGCGCGTTATCTCCCGGATTATGCGCATTATCGAATGCGCGTTAAATAGCGACTTTTATTTTGCTCCGGCCGTTAAAGCGCATTTTCGCCATGTGAACAAGCGATTATGCGCATTAACTTCTTGTAAAGCGCTTTTTGGACATCAATTAATGCGCTTCGCCGCCTCTCGCTGCCTTCCGTGCAGAGGGATTAGGAGTAAATGCGCCTCCGCGATAATGCGCATAATCGCCGAACCGGGCGCAAAAGCGCATCCTTGTGGAGGGGGCCTCAGTGTGTGGTATGAACAGACCTACTATTTACAGCACCATACAAGGCTGGCCCAAGACATTTTGGCCAAGCAGCAAGTGTCTCACCTCCAAGTCAAGGGGCATAGTATTCAAAGCCAGCCAAGTTATTTTGGCAGAAAATTTTGCCCGCCCTATCCCCGGTACTCCCTGTGCAGACTCACAGGGAACAGCCAGGGTCCATCCCAGGCGTTTTGCCTGGTGTGGAAAGGGCCTATGTCATGATGAAGCATCATTCCAGGGGCAATGTAAAGCAAGGTGCAGGGGAGATGATGCATAACCCTCTACACGTTATTATTTACGTGAGAGGCAGAAGATAAAATCTATTGTATTACTCCAGTTGAAAGAAGGAGAGGCTACTTGTCCATCAGCTTCCCAGCCCAGTTATGACATACATTGAAAGATAATTAGTTAGCGACTTTTTGACTCTCCTCAGAGAGGCCTCATGTCTTAAGAACTTCTGACAGCAGGCTCACAAGCAGCCAGCAATGCCCATGCGACACAGTGAGCAAAAACCGTCTCCTCGCTAGCTACAAGGAAGGAACTTGCCTTGGCAGTGTTTCAAGCCTGGGTTTTGCAAGTTAATAATTAGTATCCCAGATTCCAAAATCCATGCGGGTGGGTAGAATATTAATTGTTCCATTGCCAGACAGTCATCGCAAGCTGAGCGGTGCAAATGAGCAACAACTTATGTGCAAAGTACCCATTTCGTATTGTTAGAGCACCCAAGTCATGTTTAATGTATGCTCTATTTCCAGGGCATAAATTCACTTGCCTTGCTCTTTCTCTCTCTGACATATTGAAGGGCTATTAAGGCAGGTCTAAATTCAATGACCGAGGTGTTTTGTTTGCTTAATGAAAGTAGGCACATCCATGCTGTGGACTCCATGAGCTGGCTCACATGATCGAAGTCTGTGGCAAAAATCCTTCCCATTATTTGCAGTTGCATTCTAAGGCCAAAAAGCCACGACTGTGGATTTTTCCTTTGGAGCAATGATGTAGTGGAGTCAAAGGTCCACGACTTTTTGGTGAGCAGGGATGAAGATATCATCTGCCACCCCAGACAGACTTCCTTGTTCCGCTGAGCTTTAGCTGCAATCCGCACAGTAGTGGGGATGGGGGGACAGAGGGATTTTCCCAGAAATAATGTATTTTGGAGAGCTATTTCTCCCCCTCTCTGTGTGCACACTTTTGCCCTCAGGGCTTTTCTACATGAGATTTTAAGCCCGCACCTTTACTGAGGCTTCTGCTTCCAGGTCCTTTGTGGGATTACGATCAGCTCCTTTACACGTGTTTTTTCCCCAGGGCTGTATTTTGTGCCTTTCTATATGTTTCAATATACAATCACTAGATTACATTGTGGTACAGAGAATTTGCACAATTACATGAGAGTTTCATTTCACCATTTCTAAATAATACCACACATTTCTCATTCTAAAAAAAGCCAGGGTAATATTTGGAAAGAATAGGAGAGGCCCTGGAGGAGGATGTCATGTAAAGGACCAACAAACTACAGTGGGTGAACAATCACAATAAAAGCCTCATGTAGAAAGGTTCTCAGGCTCTTTCTCTTCCCCTGCCCATCCCTCCCAACCCTCAACCCAGCTTCCCCAACCCCTTGCAGAATTGTTTTTGTAGTGTATGTAATGTTCTTTTATATTGTTTTATTGATGTAATGTACCCTGCTCTAGGATCATAATAATATTTAACGATTTCCATAAAGCTCAGGCATAATTTAATTATGCATTTATAATTTGTGGGACAAAGGTGATGGGCATGCACTTTTTTCTGAAACAAAAAATAAATACTAAATATAATCTAGTTCATTATGTAATGTAGCTGGATTTATTTTTAAAAATGCAGGGGAGGGGCATGTGTACATACTGCAGAAAGCTTTTTTTTATATAAGCCTTGCCAGCAAGTTACTAAATAAATTAGCACAGGCCGGCTGACTTGCACCAGTTCCACGTTCAGCTTCAACAGGAAAAAAACAACTTGCAGAATCTAATATGTGTGTCAGCACAGATGGTTAATGAAGCATTCAGCAACAAATGGATACAATTTCACTGAAGATGCAAATATCTTTAGTTTTTGTTTTGTTTTGTTGTGTTGTGTTGTGTTTAAAAATAGAATCGTCTTCCTCTTTACTAGATTAGCAATGCAATCCTATGTATATTTATTGCATGAGCAAGGTCTCGGGATTAATCTCCAACATTTCCAGGCAGGGCAGGAGAGACTCCTGTCTATGGGTATTTCTACATGAAGCGTTTATCCCGTACCTTTACCAAGGCTTATGCTTCCAGCCTCTTTGCAGGTTTAAGATCAGCTTCTTTACACATGCTTCTTCAGGGGGGTTTCTTTCACTGCCTTTCTGTTTCATTATACAACCACTAGGTGGCACTGTGTATAGTAGAACTGCACAATTACAAGGGACTCTCATTCCGCCATTTCTAAATAATATCAGACTTTCCTCATTAGCAAAACAAAAAACAAAAAAACTAGGGATGTGCACTGGATCGGACCCGATCCACGATCCGAGTCCGGTCCAGTGGGAAATCGGATAAATTATCCGATTTCCGATCCCGCAGCTGGATCGGCCGATCCAATCCGAACCGGTCCGAAAAAGCTCCGAACCGGTTCGGCGGATCGGCGGATCGGCGGGCGCCCACTGGCGCCCACCGCCGCTTCCATTGGTGGGCGCCAGCGGGCGCCCGCCGATGAAAGTGGACAGCGGGGGGGGGGAGGAGGGGGGCACTTACCTTCTCGGCCCGGTGGCTCCCGTCCGGCGCCGGCGCCTACTACTACTAGCAGGCTCCGCGGCCTGCTCTAGGGTGGCGCGCCGGGTGATGTCATCACCCGGCGCGCTACTCTAGAGCAGGCCGCGGAGCCTGCTGGTAGTAGTAGGCGCCGGCGCCAGACGGGAGCCACCGGGCCGGGAAGGTAAGGAGGGGGTGCGTGGAGGGGAGGAGGGGGCGCGCGGAGGGGGGAGGGGGGAGGGGGGCCCTTACCTTTCCGGCCCGGCGGCTCCCGTCCGGCGCCGGCGCCTACTACTCCCAGCAGGCTCCGCGGCCTGCTCTAGGGTGGCGCGCCGGGTGATGTCATCACCCGGCGCGCTACTCTAGAGCAGGCCGCGGAGCCTGCTGGAAGTAGTAGGCACCGGCGCCGGACGGGAGCCACCGGGCCGGGAAGGTAAGGAGGGGGTGCGTGGAGGGGAGGAGGGGGCGCGCGGAGGGGGGAGGGGGGAGGGGGGCCCTTACCTTTCCGGCCCGGCGGCTCCTGTCCGGCGCCGGCGCCTACTACTCCCAGCAGGCTCCGCGGCCTGCTCTAGGATGGCGCGCCGGGTGATGTCATCACCCGGCGCGCTACTCGAGAGTAGGCCGCGGAGCCCGCTGGTAGTAGCCGCCGGCGCCGGACGGGCCGAGAAGGTAAGCAGTGGCGGGGAAGGGGGCTTACCCCCCCCCCCGGAGCCGTCCGCTTCTATCCGCTGGCGCCCGCGGGCACCAGCGGATGGAAGCGGGCGGCCCCAGGGGGGGTAGGGAGCGCGGGGGAGGGGGTTTACCTGCCGGGGCCGTCCACAGCGGATGGCCCCGGGGGGGGGAGGGAGTTAGGCCCCCCCTTACCCACCCGCCGCCATTTTTTCCTCATAGACTTGCATTGCAATGCAAGTCTATGGGGAAAAAAATGGCGGCCGATCCAAAAATGTACGATTTTTGGGTCGGGATCGGACTCGATCCGGTCCGGGGGGCCTCCGATTTTGTCCGAACCGGTCCGGGACAAAATTGGAGGTCCCGATCCGGGTCCCGATCCGATCCGGGGGGTCCGTGCACACCCCTAAAAAAAACCCATGGTAATGGTTGCAAAGGAGAGGCTGTGGAAGAGGATGGCATCATGTAAAGGGCCCACAAACTACCATAAGTGCCCATTAAAGCCTCGTGTAGAAAGGCTCTATAACCCTGGATGGTATGAGGCAGCTTCCGATGTTCCTGTCATGTGTACCACAAGTTGATGCATTAGAAATAGGTTTAGAAAGTCAATGTCTCTGGAAGCTTATCCCTGTCAGAGTTTCCCATGGGAGTTGCTTGCTGCACTCCCCATCTTGGCCTTGAAGCTGCTAGTTTCTCTGCGAACTTGGGAGTGTTTTGATAAGGTGGGGGTCACTCTTTGAGGGTGTCACTCACATTGTAGCATCATCAAAAGGGGGTTAAACTGTACCACCCTGTTTAGGCTGACCATATGAAAAGGAAGACAGGGCTCATGTAACTTTAACAATTGTAGAGAAAAGGGAATTTCAGCCAGTGTCATTTGTATGCAATTAGTTCCTGATGAAATTCCCTCTTCATCACAACAGTTAAAGTTGCAGGCACTATACTAGAGTGACCATATACAAAAGAAGGCAGGGCCCCTGCAACTTTATCTGTTGTGATGAAGAGAGAATTTCACCAGGAACTAATTGCATACAAATGACACTGGCTCAAATTCCCTTTTCTCTACAACTGTTAAAGTTACATGAGCCCTGTCCTCCTTTTCATTTGGTCAGCCTAACCCTGTTGGCACATGGGCATGGTTTACAGGTTAGAGGACCTGTCTGACAAGTGGCTTTGAATAGGCCAGGCCTCTAGTCTATAAGAGAGGGGAGCAAGGCTGGAGAAGCCTTGCTAGAGGTCATCTTTCAACGCAAGGCCTGAAATCTGTTTCTATCTGTTTTGAGATTTTGGAAGCGCTCTGCACATGCTCTCTCACTTGCTATTTGTGCCATGGAAAGTACTGTGAGGCTTTTCATAGACTTGAACTTGCATTTGCTGTGGATTGTGTGTTTGATGGGCCTGAGGTTTTACTTTCCTTGTGATCACGTGTATTGTATCAGCTCAGCTTTTGGCAGGCTGTGTTTGATGGGATGTGATCTTTCATCTCTTCCTGGCTCTGGTGGCTCAGAGCATAAGTGTTTCCCTCCCTGGGATTTTGTTTAGGCTATTGGCCATGACTCTTGAGGTGCCAGCGTATGCGGCGTCTAGAGAAGCTCAAATCAGATGGTGCCAAACCCTAACATTCCCACCCCCGAGTGCTTGCCTGAAGGCTCGTATCAAGAAAAGAGCCTAAAGCTTTCATCTTCAGCTTTAAGTGGTGTTTGCAAAATGTAACCGTTATGCTTTTGACCGTGTGATTTCCTCAATAAAAAGAAGTCTCACCAACGTGAGTGTCTTGTGTCAGTTTGCCAGCACGTGTGAATGCCAGAGGGAATGGGCAGCTCACGACAGTTCCTAGATCAGCCTTCCCCAAGCTGTTACCCCCAGATATTTTGGATTACAACTCCCAACATTCGTGACCACCGGCCATGTTGGCTGGGGATGATTGGAGTTGTAGTTCAAAACACCTGGAGCACAACATATTGGGAAAGTCTGGTCTAAAGCATGAACTAAAATGTTCATCTAAAGGAGAGAGTGAAAGGGGTTGGAATTTTGCCATGTTATGCCAGGAGAACCAGCTTGATTTCGCAATGGACAATATGAGGCGCGAAGGAAAGGAAGGAAGTTGAGCATGAAGCCAAGACCTCATGCCTGATCAACAGGGTAGATGGCTACATTGTCAGAGAATACAGAGAACAGAGAAGTCTTGGATGTATTGTTTGAGACAGTGATGAGCTTTCCAAGCAGATCGTCAGCTGGAGATGTCAACCAACTCCATGCCATTTTATCCATGCAGCCAATTTATCTAACCCATTTAAGCCTACCAAAACACCAGGGATCCCCAAGGAATCCAAACAACCTGAAGAGAGATTATGTCACTTACCCACTTAGAGGTCTTGATTTCCTAATTTCAAAGAATTGAGTTCCTGTGTGATTGTATCTGAGGTTTATTAGTTAAGGCAAAGTGACTGCAAAATGGAAATGAGGGGTACAGATAAGGTTCAAAAAAGAGATTCGGCTATTGGGTGGTATAGAAATGGAATCATCATCATCATGAAATAATAACGTTTTCTAGAAATATTCAGCAGGTTCAAAAATACAGTAAGGGTACAATCCTATGAAGATTTAGACAGAAAAAAGTCCCAGCTTTCCCCAGCTGCCATGCCCCAAGTCTAGTCACAAAGAAGAAGTCCTATGTGTGAAAAAAAAATCTAATTTAATTTTACTTCATAACTGCCCAGTCTTCAAATTCTTCAAACCCTCCTATCCTTGGAGAAAGCACTTAACTAATCAAATATTAGATTATTGTCATGGCAAACTATAGTTAATGCAAACCAGGAAGTACAGAAGAGAATTGGAGTCCATGAGGGGAAGAGAAAGTAGAAGGGGTGTGCTTAAGCCTGAGGCATTCCCACCCATTTAACCCCAACAGTCAAACCATGGTTTAGCCATGACTTCTGAACTCTGTCATATTGTTAAATAGACCATCCGTCCCCATGTTAGGGTTATTTCAACCCTATTCTCTCCCATTCACTTTATTTTGGGTTTAACTGACCCCAGTGCCATTTTAATGAAACCCTCAAATTAAAAACAAACATATATTGGGAGGTGAGGGAAGATTGAACAAAGACCCTTTACTGTGGGAGAATACGTGGTGTGAAGTTACACAGGTTATGGGGAAACATTTTAGATATTTTTAATACCCCTTTGGGGTCAGTTATAGCCAAAGGGATTAATTTCAGGGTGGGCTCAAGTAGGCTGAGTCTACCCACTAATTTTCCAAGGCAGCCCAGCCTGTCCATCATTTTGTCAGCCCTGCCACCTCCCATTGAGAAACGGAAATATATTACTATTACCGAAATAAGAAACCTACATTTCTCTCCTTTTCTTCTTTCTGTGCTTTTTATTTTTTCTTGTGCTGTTCTTCCTCACGGTTTCAGACAACTTCTACCAACACCCCACCCTCTCTCTCTCTCTCTCTCTCTCTCTCTCTCTCTCTCATGTTTTGTTCTCCTCCATCACAATTTTTTCCACCTTCACCCCACTTCAAGAAACTTTATGTGCCACTCACAAAATAAAGGAAGGTCAAACTGGCCTTTTGTGGAGACTAAGACCCCCTCTAGATGGATTCCGTTTGACGCCTGTTCCTCCGATTATGCGCATCTTCTCGGAAGCGCTTTATCGTAAATGCTTGTATGCAGGAGGTAATTGAGCACTCAACAGGTGACCTTACCGGTTGTTTCAAACGCGCGTTACAAGTAGTTAATGCGGAGAATCGCTCGTTCACATAGTCAAAATGCACTTTAATGGCAGGAGCAAAATAAAACTCGCTATTTAACGCACATTCGATAATGCGCATAATCGGACAGAAAACGCGCCTCTACGCCCGATTTGCGCTCCGTTCTTGTAGAGGTAAATTTTTAATGCGCCTTGAAAGAGCTTTAAATGCCTCTTGGAGAGGCAGCCTCAGGTATATCAGACTGGGGATATTCCATTTATACTGGCTGGGAAATACTTGGGGCTTCCAGACTGTTCATAGCAGTTGCATTATTAATGCCTACAGGGTGATTATTAATTCATTGACCATTGGAGTTCCCTCATCCACTTTTATGTTCTGCCAAGAGGAAGGGGGAGGGGAGGCTATGAATCTGTCAGAAGCCACTTATATGATTCGTTGTTCGTGACAATGTCTCACAGATTCCTCCCATAGCATAAAGAAAGGTGTTATCCACGCTGGGGGCCTTGAATTCCACATGTGGCCAACTCAGTGTTTTATGTTTGGTGTGGTTTTCAATCATACTTTGATGTAGGAAGGCAGCTTAATAGCCAGACTGGAGCAAAATGAGAACATCTGTCTCCAGTGTGTAGATGTGACATGTAAGGGAGTCAGACATCCCCTCCCCCTCAAAAAGAGGCAAAGGATCAGGCTAATTTGTCCGTCGTACAACTGAGGGGATTGACTTTGCACAGCATCTGGTACCAGTGGAGACTGGTGGCTCTAATGTCAGGAGGGCGGCAACTGCGCTCTGGGTTTCAGTCAGAACCAGACAGAACTCGAAGGAGTTTCACACTATGGATAGCTCCTTTGGAGTTCTGACTGGTTTTGACTGAAATTTGGAGTGGATTCACTGCCCCACTAACATTGGAGCCACCAGCTCCTACTGCCTGGTACACGGAACTCCCATTGGCCCATTTCTAGTGATTTGGGGTGGGGGGGTAGTTTAAAATTGGCAATTTTTAAAAAAGCTGGTCAGCTTCTTTGCGTTTCCAGATTCATTGTTGTAATAGGCCTGTGGGACCCTGAACTGCACTAATTGGGTGTTGCCTGAGTTTCTATATTGAGGGGATTTAAGTTGCCAGAACTCAAAAAGAACTACCAAGATGTATGTCAATCCTTTTTTTGGCCCTTGGCAACTAGTACAGGTCTAGACCATACCATTCCTGTGGGAATGCTCATCACCCTAATCTCACACAGTATCACAGTATATATATATATATATATATATATTTCTGTGATTATATATATATATATATATATATAATCTCATAGATGATAGATAGATAGATAGATAGATAGATATCACAGATAGAGAGAGAAAGAGAGAGAGAGAGAGAGAGAGAGAGAGAGAGAGAGAGAATTTCACCTTTCTTCCAAGGTAGCATGATTCAAGGTAACATGATTGGTTCTACTAAATGTGAGGAAGGTTAGGGTGAGGGTGACTGGTCCAAGGACACCCAGTGAATATTGCAGCAGAACAGATATTTGAACCTGGGTCTCCTCAGTCCTAGTCCAACACCATAACCATGGACCTGTTCAGACAACATGCTAAGCCATAGTTAGGCCACTAACCCTTTTGCAACAAATGGTTAATGAGCATGTTTAAACCATGGATATGTAGCCACCATGGTTAGGAATGGTTTACACGATACACTAAGCCAGAACATTTAGCTCAAAATGCTTAACCACCATGGCTTAGTATGTTGTCTCAACAGGGTCATTGAAGTTAGCCTTGCACCCTAACAAATTCTCTTCGCCTTATTCAAGGATTAAGCATAGAACAAATATAGACTAACTGTTTCAGTTGTTCAGATATTTTAATAAATTCACATGAGCTGTCATGGGTTAAAACCCACTTCACCAGATGGTTTAAGTGGAATCCATGAGAGTGCATGCTAATTTATTAAAATATCTGAACAACTAAAGCAGTTACTTGTGCTACACTTAATCCTTGAATTTGTAAACAGAAGGCTGACATGATTGATTATACTATAATATTATCTGCTCATGTTTTCCCTCCACCTCCTATTTACTTGAGCCACAGGAAGGACCAATCTATGATATACAATGTAAGGTATTTGTTGAGGTTGCACGTATATTTATTAATATTTATTATTACATTTATATCCCGCCTTTTCCCCACTTGCAAGAAACCCAAGGTGGCATGCATATCCTCCGCCTTCTCTCCTGTGAGGTAGGTTAGGCTGAGAGCCAATCACTGGCCCAAAGTCACCCAGTGAGCTTCATGGCCGAGTGGGGACTAGAATCTGGATGTCCCAAGTCCTGGTCCAAAACCACTAAACCACAATTGCTTTTACATGGCACTCTCTTTCTGTGTGTGTGTGTGTGTGTGTGTGTGCGTGCGTGTGCTTACAACAGGTGGGATAGTTTTATTATGTCAAGGGCCATACACCCTAGGGGTTAATCTGTCAGGAGTAGCATTCATTCTCTCTCTCTCTCTCTCCCCTTCTTCCCCCTGTTTAGCTCTTGCAAAGATCTGAATTGACCACTTCAGAACATAAGAGCCATGCTGGATCAGACCCAGGGTCCATCTAGTCCAGCATTCTGTTCACCAGGGACCCATAAGGCATCCACAAGCAAGACATAGTGCAACAGCACCTCCCACCCATGATCCCAAGCAACTGGCACATATAGGTATACTGCCTCTGATACTGGAGGTAGCACATAGCCATCAGGACTCGTAGTCATTGATAGCCTTCTCCTCCAGGAATTTATCTAACCCCTTTTTAAAGTCATCCAAATTGGTGGCCATCACCACATCTTGTGGAAGTGAATTCCGTAGTATAACTATGCGCTGTGTGAAGAAGTCCTTCCTTTTATCTGTCCTGAATCTCCCACCAATCAGCTTCATGGGATTACTCCAGGTTCTAGCATTATAGGAGAGGGAGAAAAATGTCTCCCTATCCACATTCTCCACACCATGCATAATTTTGTACACCTCTGTCAGGTCTCCCCTTAGCCTCCTTTTTTCCAAACTAAACAATCCCACTTGCCGAGGGCTTTTGAAATTAGGACTAGGGCTGCAGATTGCCCACCCCTAGTCCTAATCACAAGAGATACTGGTGCTCCTAAAGAATACTCACATGCCTCCTCCTTCCTAAGTCATACCCCATAACACCTTCCACCATTTTTTAAACGGCAATAGCCTACTCATTCAAGGCAACCCCTAGCTGAAGGCTATTCTCACCACTTTTCATAATATTGTTGCTGTTCTCACAAAAGCTGCTCATGTGTTCCTCAAGTAGCCTGCTAGACACATATCCTGCCCATTGATGTGTGTGCTGGCCACACTTCTTGGTTGCTGCATGTGTGGCATTAGTGTGAGGGAGGCTTACATATGTATGCACACACAGGGCTCCTCCAAGAGAGTGGAGATCCTGATTGACCCAGCATTCTCACCCATGTAGAAGAGCCATACATCTGCCCCAAGGCTGCCTGGGGGCATGCCCAGTGCACATGCTGCTGTGCAAGGGGAAGTGGCTAGTGGGTGTGACACCCCTCCCCTTGCACACATCCATGTATGTGCCTGTGTATAAGGGCATTTGTGTGAACAGACCCAATGTGGGACAGGAATAGCACTGCAGATGGCTAGTACTAGACTAGAACAACTTGAACAACATGGAGAGAACACTGGAGAGCCTGTGTGGTGTAGTGGCTAGAGTGTTGGGCTGGAACTTGGGAGATTTGGGTTCTAGTCCCCACTCAGCCATGAAAGCTCACTGGGTGACTTTGGGCCAGTCACAAACTCTCAGCCCAACCTACCTCACATGGTTGTTTTTGTGAGGATGAAATGGAGAGGAGGAGGAGGATTATGTGAGCCGCCTTGGGTTCCTTGGAGGAAAAATGGTGGGATATTAATGTAATAAATAAATAAACATGGGAGAACATCTCCAGTATGTAGGCAGCTCCTGTGAAAGAAATATTCCACGTTAGCATGTTCAGTAATACAGTCCGGGTCAAATGAGCCTCCATCATCAAGTGCAGGCCCAAATTCAGATATTCTCAACTGTTCTGAAACCTTTGTGTGGACCACTGGAATACAACTCACGAACCTCCAGTGGTCTGCGGACAACAGGATGAGAACCCCTGCATAGCATAGTTCCCTAAATGATCTATCCTGCTATGCTATTCCATCCCATGCCACTGAGCTCTAGCCTCCTTCAGCTCAATACAGGCTGCTGTGGGTTTTCAACAGTAGATGCAAAAAGTTTATACAAGCCAAGGGAGCATCATCATCGTTAGAACATGTATCTTCTGGTGTGCAATTTAGCACTGCGGAAGCCGGCAAATTCTCATTCAGTGACCTTGCAAGCCAAGTTCACAGAGAACCTTTCTATCGGTAGATGTTCAATCTCTCTCTCTCTCTCCAATTACATCCTCTTCAGTGTCAGCTGAAGCTAATTATGGGCCTCTAAAGTCCAAGTGAAGTACTCCACACTTACAAATCTTCCCCAAGTGCTACAAATGACAGCTAGGGCACTTACCTCCTCGTTCATTTTCTACCCTCACGTTTGTACATTATCCCCCTCTCTTCCTCCCCCCCTCATTCATTTCCTTCATTAATTAACAGCTCAACGGATAAAGTTAACACAGCATCTTTCTGTCTTTCGGCCACCTTCAATAAAATGAAAGAAAGGATACTGCAGCATCTTCATGTAATTCTGTATTGCCTGAAGCCATTCTGGGATGGTCATGGAAGTCTTGTAGTTTGGCACAGATGGCACTGAAGGCTGGGCATGAGAGAGAGAATGAGAGAAACGTTGAGAGAGAGGCCTTTGCTTTGAGGCAGGTAGCCCAGAAGATTTTATTCTGGCAGAGGAAAAGAGCTGAACTCCTCTCAGCAATGCCAGGATGACTGTCTTCTGCTCACACAAAGCCCAATCCTACGCTTATTCAGAGATGATTCGCAAGGCATGTACATGGGATAGTCGCCGTAGCAATATACACCGCCAGTGCCTGAAAAGAAAAACCAACTCCTTGAAGGTCAGCTTTATCTTCATTGATTCTGGCCTCAAGCCAGCGCTGCTGAATCAAGTCAGGGTTTTAGTCAGGCATCGCAACCCACAAAAGACAGTTTTCCATCTCTCAGCACCACTGTCCCTAACCCTGATCCTTCCCCTGGAACTTTTTCCACAGCTGTTTCTGCAAAGGTAGAAGGGAGCTCATTATAGTATCACATATCACTACTCCATGCTGGCAACTGACAAATGGACATGGACACATGCAATGCACACATTAAACAGCTGAACCATCGGCATATGTGGTAGGAGACAGTACCCAGATGCTGGGTGTCTGAAGTTAAAATAAGCAAGCTTTCTAGACCACTTTGGTACAAAAATCTTGGGAAAGGGAGAAGAGAAGCTTGCTTAAGAACATTTTTTGTTTGTTTGCTTTTTTACAAATGATCAGAGCTGGGGGGAAATCTAGGCATCTGTTAGTACAGACTCTTAACAATTTGATGATGGCACACAAAAACTGAGCATCTCCGCAGCTCTAGAAAGGACCTATTCCTAAAAATGTGGTACTAGCTTCCAAAAAAAATTATTATATGCCCAGGCATTTTGATGCACTACCGATGTATTCAGAATGGTCCCATGAACATCAGGTATGTCACTCTGGGATACAAATGTGATAAATAATAAAATTAATGGTACTACCGCTCTCCAAAAATCTTTTATGCAGCATCTTGAATCAATGTTCAAACAATATGTGTTAAGACATAAACCAGCCTTCCCCAACCTGGTACCCCTCCAGATGTGTTAGATCACAACTTCTATCATTCCCAAACAGCATGGTCAATAGCTACATTGCTTTGGGGATTATGGGAGTTGTAGTCCAGCACATCTGGAGGATACCAGATAGGGAAAGACTGCTCATCAACAGCCTCCTCCAACCTGGTGCCCTCCAGATGTTTTGGACTGTGACTCCCATCATTCCCAGTCAACATACCAACGTTCATGTGTTGGATTACAACAGCAAATACCAGCAATAAAACATCTATACTAGATAGGACTAAAATCTAAAATGCAACTGCAGCTGAAAGACCAGGAAAGTGCAAGAAAACATAATCTGGGAAAAGCCAGAGAAAACAAGTAAATCTTCAGAGCCTTCCTAAATGCTTGCAATGATTGGGTCTGACCCCTAATGACAACACATTCCATAGGTGTGGAATAACATATTTTGCTGTTATATTTTTGTGTTTTATCATTTTAAGCAGTGGAGGCTGATGTCTCCAATGTCAGTGGGGCAGTGAATCCGCTCTAGGTTTCAGTCAGAACTCTAAAAGAGCTATCCCAGATGTGATTGAAACCTGGAACAAATTCACCACCCCACTGACATCACAGCCATCAGCCTCCACTGAGGCTGAGGCAGTTCACGAAAACTTCAGCCTGCTCAGACTGATGACATCCTTGTCTACAACAGCTAAAATTGATGGGTGCTTAATGAAGAAATCCTCCTCAAGTCTGCCCAGGATTTAGACTTGCAAACATAACAGGTGGCTGGAAGGGCTGCTATCTCTGGACAGCTTCCATCACTACAAACGGTTCCATCGCTCCCTCACCAGCTGTTTCATCCATCAGCCTAGATGGTCCAGCCACAAGTCACACTGTGCCGAATTAGAATTCAGTGTGGAAAGCAGGGGGAGGGCACAATGGGGGCAGCATCTGCTCTGACAGCTTGCATCAGCAACTGGGGTGCAGGGATGCACATTGAAACCCAAATCCTTATTCCTTGCTGGCCAAGAGAAAAACGAATCTATGTGTGCCTCACCTCTGACGCTCTAATAAGAAAACCGGCGCTAATTAGAGATTTAATTCAGATGGCATCGGCCAGATTTCCATACGTTGCAATTTAGCACTTATTTCAAATAAGGCTGTTTGTAAGGATTCGGTTCAGTCCAGCAACTGATTGATTAAAATGGATGGATTGGAAAGAAGGTTGCCAACAGGCCATGCTCCTGTGCCTTTAAAAGAAGCTTATAGAATCACAGGATGATGGAGATCTCAAAGATCATCTAGTCCTTTCCCCATCCTCCTCCCAATGCAGGAAATGCACTACTGCAGCATCCTTGATAGGTGGCCATTCAGCTCCTCTGATGAAGAAGAGTCCACCACTTTCCAAAGCAGTCTATGCCCTTGGTGATCAGCTCATACCATCAGAAGGTTTGTCCTAATGTTTATTTCAAATCTCCTTTCCTGTAATTTTTTAGAGCTGACTGATTCAGGTCCAATTCTGTGGGCCAACAGAAAACAAAGTTGCTCTGCCATCTATGTATCAGCCCATCAAATATTGCCTGTTAATCATCTCTTCTCCAGCGCATACTCAAGATCTTATACTCACCTCCTTCAACCTTTCCTCCCCCTCACCATCTTTTCGACCTCTTCCGGACATGTTCTAATTTGCCAACTTCCATCTTAATCTGTGATGCCCAGAGCTAGATATGGTAGTCCAGATGAGTTTGATCTGCATACATGCATAGCTGTCCATGCTTATCTCCATGGTACTAAATAAGCTTCACTCACTTATGTCTGCTCACACAGGCACAAAAGCAAGCCAGAACATTTTTTTTCTGGTTAGCTGGCAATTGGTAAAATTGCTATCCCCATTTTTCAAATCAAAGGTAAAAGGAAATGCTGAAACGAATGCACATGAAATTCAGGACAGTACTGGAAACTGGCCTCTGTAAACTAAAACAAAGCGAAAATCTAACGGAAGATACAAAGAACAGAACAACAAACAACACAATATTCTTACTGTCCCATGCTCCAGAGTAGTGGATCTTACTCCTATCACCTTTCCTAATGCCAATGAGCAGAACACCTCCAGATGCAAATCAAATAATTTAATAGTTGAATCCATGATTCTGACAAAGGCATGAAATTGTGATTAAGAAATTGCAAAAGACCTGTAAGAAAGATCTACAGAAGTTGCCAATACAGATTCAGATAAGTCCTTATCCATGTTGCAATGCTTATCCATCAACATTAACTGGATGAGCCTTTTAGAGCACAGCCTATACATGCTTAGAGAGAAAAGGTCTTACATTGCCCCAGCGTTCCCCAGACAGTCAAGCTGTCGGGCTTTTTTTTCTGTCTAAACATGCACCCTTAATGTAATGGGGATATGCTTCCATATCCATACACAATATTTTCTGCTTGCCTCTCTAGGATAACTTTCTCCAACTGTGTGCCCTCCAAATGTTTTGGACTACAACTCAATTCAGCCCCAGGCCAGCATGGCCACTGGTCAGGAACACTGGGAGCTGTAGACCCAAACATCTGGAAGACTGAGGTATACAAGTAAAGGTTGAAGTGCAGGCACTCATCATGAGAGTCTCCCATAGCCACGCCCCCAAGGAGCGCCAAAAATGCAGGCAACTGTGTTGATCCATATCAAGAAATCAGTTCAAGCAGTTTTCATTTCCAACAGGAACAAGCCTTTTGTAAAGTGAATGGGTCTTCATTGCCCATTCAAGATCAAGCCACCTCCAAAATACTTTGCATTACAACTGGGTACAATATATTGTTCCTGGGGTGGGAGGAGGGAAGCTCAGAGAGAACAGGGCATTCTGGGGTGGGGGTGGGTGGCAGATGACATCAGCATCCCTGCTAATCAAAAAGTGTCTGGGCTGCACTCCTGGAAGTCCTGTCTGCACTACACCACTGCTACTCTTGGAACACCAAGTGGGGAAGGATGGAGGTCAGCGAAAGAGCACATCTGATATGCTATGGGGGAGCGTGGGCATAGCTCAGTGGTAGAGCGCTTGCTTTGCATGCCGAAAGCCCCAGGTTCAATCCTTGGCATCTCCACTAAAAAAGATCTCAGGTAGCAAGTGATGGGAAAAGAAACCCTGGAGAGCAACTGCCAGACAGAGTATACACAATACTGGACTACATGGAGAAAATGCCTGACTTGGTAGAAGACAGCTGTATGCAGTAAGTGCACAGGACAAGTAACAACCTTGGGGCAGCCAGTCAGAGTAAAAAAGGCTGAGAATATAAACCCTCTGCTTTAAATTTGTACAGAGACTTCTAATTCCATCATATCAAACCCCACATTCAATGCGCTTCCCAACAAAGTGCAATTTTCCCTGCCAAACCACTGCTGCTGTACCACCTGCGATTTCATCACAGCGCAAGAACTGTTAGCAGATAACTGCAAACTTTCACAACTGTTCCTGGAAGCAAACAGCAAGACTTGACATTTTCAAATGGGCAGAAAGTGATTCATTGCTCAAAATAAGTGCTTCGTGTAGAAATGCCCAGATGAGTGTGGAGCGATTACCATCTTGGGTCTCAACTCTTAGTATGTAACTACAAGTATTTTCCCCAAGGAAAATTATGAGCAGCTGTTGAGTTACATTTAGAGAGGTCTCAAGGGCCTGCTAAAGCAAGGATAATGAGAGCTGGGAGCATTCTAGCACCTCAGACGTGCATAGAATTTGGTATCCTGGGATATTTGGTTTCAACTTCTTTTTTAAAAAACAGTAATTTTCTAGTCCTCATGGCTGTACAGAAAAAAACCTAGAAACATGTAGGCAGCTGACAAAATCTCAGAAACCGGAAGAGACAGATCAAGGTCTCAGTTTGGCTTTTACCTTCACCCCATTCCTATGCCTGTCCCTCCTTCCAGTTATGATCACACAAACAAGCAAATGATGGCAAGGAGCTCGATTCACCCATTCTGGCTAGAACTTGCTGTCCTCCAAAAGTTTTGGACAACAACTCCCATAATCCCTGGCCATGGATTTATGTAAGTTGTAGCCCAAAACATCTTCGCCAGGTTAGTCTGGCTAGAGTATCTGGGTTAGGCACAGAATGAGGACTTGAAGGTAGAAAGGTGTGGACACAACTTACTTTTGCGAGGAAGGTTGCGTTCCTTATGGTCTCTACCATCTCTCTGCCGGAAGGATGTACCTTCGCCACGTGCCCCCACATCCTTTCCCAGGTTTGCCCATCGATGGGAAAGCCACTCTTGTTGACGAAAAACGCCACCCCTCCGTCTTTGTCCTCTTCTTCTGAGCCACCATTGTTGGCGATATGGACCGGCCGGGCGTGGGAGCTCCGGGAACGGCCCCCTTTGTCTCCTTTGGGGTGGGGGTTGCGGGAAGCATTGGAGCCGGATCCTGTCATCGTGAGCTCCAAAAGGAACCAACGGTCCAGAGCAGGGCAGGAAAGGAAGACAGTTCAACACCCCAGCAGGGTCACCCTCTCCATCACCCCCTCCCTCCCTCTCCTGCCAAAGGAATCAGGCCCACATGAAGTTGCTTGCTAGCAGGAGACAAGGAGGAGATCACTGGCGGGGCTCCCCTCGTGCAGGCAGAATCTAAAAAGACAGCAGAGAATGGAAGACAACACGTGTGTCAGCCGGAGAAGGTTCGCATTACAGAAAGGCTAAACAAAACGTTCAATTTCCCACCTGCTCTCTCCGGGGCCCTTGTAGAGCTACCGGAGCTGACACAAGCAGACACGCATCAGGCGCCCAACACCACTACACGCATGCACACACTTCTGTTGTCAGCCGGAACCAGCAAACAATAGAAGGGCAATACTCAGAGCCGGTGCTTATCCAATTCACCTGCCAGACAAAAAGAAAAAAGGGCCAGGAAATCCTCCTTTCTTCAGGATCCGCCGGGGATGTCTTTCGACAGCGGGTGACAACAGCCAGGAGAGATCCTTTCTCTAGATCTAAACTAGAATGAATACCACCTCTGGGAAGTGTCATACAAAAGGGGGTCGAGAGCCCGCTGTCGGATCCTTCGCTTCTGGTGACATTGTCCCGGGTTCACATCAATCCGTCTGCGGCGCTGCCGGATTCCGTTAGATCTCTGTGCCTGGTTCCTGGGACCCGGTTCGGAGCTTGGAATTTGCAGGGGCGGGGGGGACACGGACTGATTGAGAGGTAAAAACGCTGGAGCACATACACAAAGAGCTCCGGTCTGGGGGGGGGGGGGGTCCTGCCTAGGCTCTCTACGCGCACCCCACCTCCTTCGGTCCCGATCCTCGCTCTTCCGGGACTGACAGCTCAACGCAGTCAGACACCGTCCAGGCTGGCATGCGGCAAACGGGCTGAGGCGAGTGGGAAGGATGCAGACTACCACGCCGATGGCCCGATCCCAGGAGACAAGAGACCGGGGCGATTGGGGATTTGAAAGGTGGACGTGTGGCAGCGAGGGAGGAAGGGGGACTGCTTGTTCCCCCTCCCGCAAGCCCTCCTTCCACGAAGACGGCTCTCCCCCACCCCCCGGGACCCCACCCATCCGCCAGCTCCTTGCTCCGCCGCCGCCAGCCTCACCTGGTCGCGGCGGGATTCATTGCACCGGAGATTCTCCGGGAGGCTGCGGCTGATGCTGCCGCTGCGGCTGTCTAGCTCGCCTTCCTCGTCTTAGCCCATGTTCCATGATCAAGCGTTACTCTCTGACATGTAACCATGTTACCCGGCAGCCGCCGACGTTCGGAGCGTCCCCATTGGGCGCCGCAACAAAGAAGGGCGGTCCTAAGGGGGCCGCGGAGGGGCGCATGGAGGCGTTGCGGACCTCTGATTGGCCGGCGGTTCGCCAGTCGCGCAAGGCCAGCCCGGGAAATCTGATCACTCGGCTGCTGAAAAGCTCCTCGATCATTTTTACGGGAGCGTTGGGGTTGCGGCTTGTCTGGAACCAACGCGAGTCGTTTCGGTGGGTCTACTCGTGAGTAGGACTAACGGTGGATACGTTGCTGCTCTTGGGCAGCGAGGTTCGTCCAATTTCGGTGGGGCTGTGAATCCACACTGAGATTCAGTCAGAACCAGCCAGAACTCTAATGGAGCTATCCAAGGTGCTGGACTTATTTTGGGAGTGGGTTTCAGCATCTTAGATAGCTCCTTTAGAGTTCTGGCTGTTTCTGACTGAAACCCAAAGTAGATTCACAGACCCACCAAAATCAGAGCCATCAGCCCCAACAGGTTAGCTGTCGCAAAATGGATAGATGATGCACTGTATATTAATAGTAATACAACCCATCCCAGTTTCTCGCTGGCATTCTACTTACTGCTTGCTCAGATTAGGGCCTGACCTCCTGGCCTGGGCTGGTGATGATGAAGGGAGGGATGTGCAGCTCAGTGGGAGAGCACATGGTTTGCATGCAGAAGGCCCCAGGTTCGATCCGGGCATCTCCAGCTTGGGCTAGGAAACAACCTTGCCTGAAACCTTGGAGAGCTGCTGCTAGTCAGTGTCAACAATACTGGGCAAGATGGTCTGACTCAGTATGAGGCATCTTCCTATGCTCCTTAATCCGGTGCCATGTCCATGTAATTGTGAAATAAATCATTACAGAGATAAACCATAAATCACAAGCACTAACAATTCACCTTGTTTGTATGTTTTTGACAACAGCTACAGCACATGCTGGTAGTGTTTTATTTTATTTTATTTTTAAAAAAGATAATTATTAGAATATTTCACATGCTGCTTTAGACTGTAGTCACTCACTACCTGGGAATAAGACCACTGAACTCAATAGAACTTACTTCTGAGTAAACATGACTAGAATAGCACTGCAACGCTGCAATCCTTTGTACACTTACCTGGGAGAAAGACCCATGGATCACAATTCAGCACAGTAAACATGCATAAGTTCACACTCTTAAGTATACAAAGCACATTCACAACAGACCTGTGAGAGATATTTGAGATGTGAGACAGAACTCACTTTGGCTCACTCCCAGAATACCTTTTTAATATTATGGTACAGCCCTGGAATATTTACAGTAGTAATAAAGAGACGGTGTCTGTGTGTGGGAGTAACACTGAGTAGTAACAAGAGCTTACTCCCCACACATCTGTAATGGGGGGTGGAGCACTAGATGTCTAGGCAGACATGAGTCTCCATGTAATAAATTAAATGTATTTTCCTCAGTACTATGAATAGCTGGCCTACATATAATAAGAAGCCATGACAAAGCATAGCTTCCCAATGTACTTATTTGCAGCATAATATATGCAGGTATGCCAATCACCTAGCAATCTACATGTGAATATTTAATACTACATCCTGCATTTAAATATACACTGTGAATTCAGGCTACGCTCTGGGCAGGGGATGGTGGGGACAGCCAAAGGAGTTTCTGGAAGGGATATCAGAAGATCTGAATGGATGTTGAATTCTTATGATGTATAGAAAGAATGAAAGATTCTAACATTACAAGGCTGTACTTTTATCAATGAAAACATTATAAAAAATAAGATAGCAACAGTAGATATCTTCTCTGTCACATGCCAAGTCTTTGAGGTCCAAATCCAACTTCAGTGCTTCATTTCTAAAATGAGACATGCCAGGACTTGTCTACTACACCTTCTGCCTTTGAATCCTACCCCAACTTTGTCCAAGATATGTGGGAGCGTTTTTATTTTAAAGCCTCCATGTAAAATGGTTGCTTTAGCTTCTGGCTATAATCTTAAAATGCTCATGCTAAGTTGAAAAATGCCTGTAAAGTAGCCCATTTGTATTTACTTTTGCTTCTGTCTGATGGGCAGTGGCATAATCTGGGGTTTAGAGAAGTCCCATTATAGGGATCAGTGGATTTGATCTGTTAGACCTCAGATTCCCTTTTCATCTAGGCCAGATGGCAGATGGGGATGATATAAAAATGAACCATAAATGGTAAAATGTATAAGCATGTCAAGAACAAAGGCGATTATTTTTACCCTAACATTTCATAGCTTCAAAGTTCTTTTTACATAGTCTTACTCAGGACTGATCATTTAGCCACTTCAGTGGTCCTCAAGTTACCAGCTGCATTCCAAGGGATTACATATCATACAAATGTTCCAGTATAAGCCCATCTGTCCAAGACATCACATCTAGGAAAACCTTCAAAAAAGAGAAATAGTAATATATAAAAAAAGGGAGAGAATGTGAGCAATTGAAATCTTGATATCAGATTTTGAATTACCACATTAAAAGTCCCCCCAAACAGAAACAATTTTAGTGACATCATCACATACAGCGGTAATGGCAATTTCTCAGCTCCAGCTTTTTCTGGATGAAATGGATTATCTAGATCTATTTCAATCTGGCTTTAGGCCTAGTTTTGGGACCGAAAAGGCCTTGGTCACCCTAGAGGATGACCTTCACTATATGGAATGCATAGTGTACCCAAACAGTTATCAATGCACTTCAATACCAATACGAAGCACTAGTGTAGATCTAGTCCAGGTGACCCATGTGCCTGCCTGTTCAGTCTGTTATCTGGTGCTAATTGTTGATGGGCAACTTCAAGGCCCCTGCTCTCTCTCCTTATGGGTCTTTTACTTTAAACCAGACTTGGACAGGGCAGGGGATACTTTCCAACAGTCCTCCACCAACTCTCCAAAACAGGACTGTCCTCTGTAAAATAGGACACCTGGCCACTGCAATCCCTGGCCACGCAGTTCTCCCGACTCCCACCTGCAAACACCTTGCTTAGAATTCCTCTTGGTATGGAATTGCTTATCCAACTCTGTCATTAGCACAAGCACCAGGGAGACCATGGAAGTATTGTTTGAGGAACTCAAGGAAGCCAGCTGTGTCGGTTTGCGATGGCTGCTCCGTCTTCAGTTCCAGCAGAAAGAGGTATTCAGGAAGGGGACTGCTGCAAACAAAGGCCCTTCTCTTTGCTGTGAATTTGCTGTGAAGGATTTTCAGCCCTGTTCACTCTTGGCTTCTGGATGTGCTGACAACGAATGAAAATGCAGATATTTTGTCACTGGATTTCCTCATGCCATGTGTCAGCATCCCTGATCCGTGAACTGAAAATGTCTCTCCTAAGGAGTGACAGAACCTCTTTCAGCCTGAGGGCTAGATTCAGTTTTGGAGAAGCACCCGGGGAGGGGGCATTTCAGTGGTGGGTGGGGCCAAAGGCCAAAGGAGTGGGGCCAAAAGTAGAAGAAACAAACAAAATCAACCAACATGCTTGTAACTAAGAGCTTCTTCACACGAATGATATATAGCACGCTTGTGACTGGCTATTTATGGATGTTTGTGGGTCATTTTGACAATGCCATGTGCCTTCTGCACATCTTCCACTTGTCTCCTGCTCCTTCCACCATTTTTTCGTTATAAAATAATCCTCAGTAAACGCAACTTTTCTAGGCTATACAATATTTGTTGCTATTTCCAGCCGTGTAAAGAAGTTTTGCTATAAAAACACCCATTAGAGGGCGCTGTCCCACTATACTGAATGGGCCACGTGGTTGCTGCTTTCCTCCCCTTTCTTTCTCATGTAATTTGGCTTGTCCCTATCACAGAAGAGAGGCAGGAATGAAGAGTGATGGTAAGGAAATGTAATTTCCCCCCGTCTGAAAGCCCTCTAAGCTTTTGGAGAGGGATCTCAGCATTTTAGAATCCAGGAAAAAAACTGCACAAAAAGCAGGAAACTACTGAATGATCAGTAGAACCAGCAAAAGGGGCGTGGCCATTTGGGAACCAGAGAGGGCCACATTAAGATCCCAGGAGGGCCAGATCTAAAAACTTGGACAGATATCCACCCTAAAAACGTTTTCATGGGAACTCTAAGTCACGTCAATCTGCAGCTACATTTTTTCTCCTCCCACCGGCTCTTTCCCACTAATGCTCTGCTCCAACTCCTCATCAAGGAGAAATGACTGAAGAAGTGAAAGTGTCGAAGGGGCAGCAAGCATTTCATTAGCAACTCTCATCCAAGCACCTTGTAAACATTCATTAAACTTCACTCTGGTTATTAGTGTTTCTGCACTGGGTGCGTCAGAGGTGCAAAGCTCCGTGTAATATCATTAGAGCCGCTGAAACTCTTAATGGAAGTACAGGGTGTGGGCGGATCACTTTGCTAGCCACACGAATTGCGAACTAATAGGTGTCTTGTGGTTTATGCACATACACCCAGTTTGTTAAACGCTTGCTCATGTCTCGGAGTTCACTGTAGGAACCAAAGAGTATAAAGGGGTGCAACATGAGTGTATCATGAGTAATGGAATTAAGCAAAGAGATTCAAGGTTTAGTAAGGGAACAGGAAGTGCTGGGTCAGGAAGTCAGTGGGAGGGGCTTGCAGTTTCTGCAGCATGCCTACACAGACTGGTTGGGCACACCTATAATTGAATAAAGGCCTTTCCTCTAATCTAAAGCCTGCCAGGGATTTATGCTAATGAAACAAGGTGTTAGCAGTGGGATTAGCAGTGGGATTAGTTAGCGTCAGATTGCACTTCCCTGCTGTCTGTATGCACAACCAAGGCCTGTGAACAGCAGAACACATCTTCAAGTGCAGCCACCCATGAACCTAGTCTGGACCCGATCATGTGCTTATGTTATAACAACATTCACATACGATGCATGCCACACTGAAAGGCATTTATAGTATCATCCATGACTGCCACCACAAAGATATGAAATGGTTGCACAGCCTAGTTTCTGTTCAGAGGCAGTATGGTCCAAGGAATATAGCTCTGGCCAAATGACAGTCTCTATTTTCCATCTAAAAAATGGGCATAATTATGACCAGCTTTGTAGGACTGTTGTAAATGCAAGAACGTTGCACATTGAAGGTATCGTGGAATTATATTTTTAATCTTAAATGGTTTGAGAGTTGGATTTTGTTTTTAAAAATGCATGTTTTGCTGTCTCCATGTGGCCAACATCCTGAGACTTACTGATTTTATTTTTATATATGTATTTATTAAATTTAGAAACTGCCTAACTGGCAAATGCCTTCAGGATGATTTACAATCCTAAAAATTAAAAATGCTAAAATTACCAACCCAATAAAGGCAGCAATGACAATATCAAAATAATAAAATACTGAAACATTACAAACATTAAAAAGCCAGCCGTAAAGTTAGTCATCAAAGCAACAGATTAAAGATTAAATGGCCTGCTGGAAAAGGAAGGTCTTAACCTGGCATCTAAATGTATATAGTGAAGCATTTTAGGTGCTGAATGCAGAGCGGTTTGCTCTATACAACAGCCTCATGGCTCTCTCAGACGATCTAATCCACATGTGAAAAACTCTTTCCACACATGAATAGCTGTAGGTCTTAAGGACAAGAAGGATCTGCTGCCACCTACTGTATAAATTGCCAAGATCATTCCCATTCCATTGGCTCAACTTGCTCCATCTGGGGAAAGCTGCAACATGTATAGAATGTCTACCTGGGCCAGACCTATATGGTCAGCCATAGCATGAGACATCCAGCAACTGGTTGCTGATGCCTCCTAGGTGATGCACAGGATGAATGTCTCTTTCCCTTCTCCACTACAAAGAGACCAGACCTGACTGGCAGCTAAGGATGAGGGGCTGATTTTTGCTCTGCACTAATAAGCTACCTAGGAAAATCTGCTGATCCCAGGAGTTAAGTTTTCTAGTCATCATGAATATGGAGGGAATCATGAAACCATATAGACAGAAGGACTGAGTCTACTTGACAGCCAAATTGCATCTGGAGTGACACAATTGAAGAGGTCCCATGCCAGGGGGCAGGGGCGTAAACTACGGGGGGGGGGGGCTCAAGCCCTCATCAGGATTTCCCAGAGGGGTCAATGCCCAACCAGGTAACATCAATAAGTTCACGGCCTGGCTGGCAGATTCCTCAGTCAGTCTCCAGTTTTCTGTATTGTTATGTGTTTGGGGGTCAGTCTAAATTACCTCCAAGCAAACCCTGCTTCCTCCTCAGCTGCCCAGCATATATCTTTGCAAGACAAAAGCCGATCTCCTTTTGCATCAGGTTCAGCCTTCCCCAGATTTATTTCCTCCTACCCTCTCAGGCCTTATAGGACAAAAGGTAGGACATTTTTGCTTAATTTGCATAATTGGTCATAAAGCAGAATCTGGATTTTCATGTGGCACGTGGAGAAACATGGCCCATTAACGATCCCAGAAAAAGGGAAATCAGCAGGAGAGTAAGATTAGGACAAACACACAGTCATTATGAACATCTCACTAGCTGTGACCTCTCTAAATCCAGCATCTCACCAGCACTCTAAAGACAATTTGCAGCTTATTTGGTTTGACAGTTGTGACACAACCTCCCCCTCAGGTCCGTCTGCCTTCGCTTTGGGTCAGCTGTCTTTAATGACCCAACAAGCTTCAGCCCCTATAGTCTCTAGCGAAAAGAGACCCTCCCAATATGCCCAATATGTTCCCTTACCCAAATAGAAGATGTACCCAGGAAATAAGTTCTCTATTGTTAGTGCAGAAAGATGAACAAATAGGATTTTATAGTTTAAAACATTAATATTTATTTAATACAAGAGCTGTTACATCTTACAATTAAACACTCAGTTGTTGGTTTTACCCTGCCTACTCTACCCCTTCTATCTCCCACTAACTAGGGGGCTGTCTTCACAGTGCTGGATTGGCTCCACCTCCCTCATCAACCCCACCCTTTCCCTCTTCTGAGGCAGCTTCAGGTAGTCCTGACGCCAAGGAGGTAGCGCAGGGTTTCTGGGCAGCCATCCGGGTCCCCACCCTCTTCCTAGTGGAAGTTGCCCAATTGCTGGTCGTGGTCCACCAGGCTCCATCCCCAGGTTGGCACCAGATTGCCCAAGGGGCAATGTTACATGGCGGAAGCACCATGTTGATGTCTCTCCCTTTGAAAAAGTCAGGGTAAATTCCTGACTTTTTCAAAGCACAGCATTGTGGGGAAGCCCTGCAGTAGCTGTGAACCTGCGCTCACATCATCTAACCGATGTGGTGCAGATCCACAGCCACCACAGGGCTTTTCCTGTGTGTATACAGCCCTTAGATGTAGCTTCCTCAATCCATAAGGCCCTATCCTTCTTTCTGTCTTGCTCTCCTCTTATATAAACTCAGTCTCCACACACACACAACAAGCTCCTCCTACGTTTCACTCACTCTCTGCCATACAATCAACCCTAACTTACCTGGCCTCTATTTGACACAGCAAACATATATAAACATTAATACAAACTCAACATAGCAAGCATTGTGATTTTGTCACAATGGTATTGGCAGTTCTCCTTGTGTGCCATGGCATTTGAGATCTTTTCCTAATTCTGAAAATACAAAATCTTAAAGCAAACCTTTTCCTCTGCGCTCACCCATTGTTACCACTTGTCACTTTTGCAATGTTGTCATCATCCTTACATTTCCCACGTAGTACACACATTCTAGGTCATCCATCATTTCCCCTTGTGCCACAAGAACAGCAGAAGGAAGTCAAGCATCCCAACCACTGCAACAGACACATGACACCATCTGATTTAACTTAGGTTTATTCCAACTCAGCTACATATTTTAACTATGGAAGGAAATCATTTAATGAAGTCTGTCCTCCTTTGCAAAGGATGGGCCATGATTGGCCTTTTCCCTCCCCATCACCAACCACAGAACACTTGGATACCAATTAACCTATTGTTTTGGGAAGCAGTGTATGAGCAAGGAGAGCATAGGCCCAGGGCAAATGGCCCCTTTGTAGAGCATTCTGGAGTACATTTTCCATTCATGGTGGTCAGGTACACCAGCCATAGTGTGACTGCTTCTGTCATCCTTGGGGCTGTCTAGTTAATACAGGAAGCTGCCTTATATGGAGTCAGACCATTGGCCAATCTAGTTCAGTATTGTCTACACTGATAGGCAGCAATTACACTGAGTGGCAGTTTTAGCTAGACGTCTTTCACCCTCTCTACCTGGAGATGCCAGGGATTGAACCGGGGATCTTCTACATGCAAAGCATGTGCTGTGCCACTGAGCTAATCTGTATATATGGTTAAGGTGGACATAAGATACCCAGAAGAGAGTTTTCATAAGAAGAGCTAGGCTGGATCAGACCAAGGGTCCATCTAGCCCAGCATTCTGTTCACATAGTGGCCAACCCATGGGAAACCACAAGCAAGACATAAATGGAACAAGCACCCTCTAACCCACGTTCCCCAGTAACTGGCATATACAGGCTTACTGCCTCTGAAACTGGTGATAGCATATAGCCATCAGGACTAGTAGCCATTGGTAGTCTTAACCTCCAGGAATTTGTCTAACCCCCTTTTAAAGCCATCCAAATTGGTGGCCATTACTACATCTTGTAGCGAATTCCATAGTTGAACTATGCGCTGTGTGTTGAAGTCCTTCCTTTTGTCTTTCCTGAATCTCCCACTAATCAGTTTTATGGGATGATCCTGGGTTCTAGTATTATGAGAAATGTTTCCCTAACCACATTCCTTTGGCTGTAGATTGTGCTTTTGAGAATTCTGGAAAAGGGCACTATAACACAAGCAAAAGAGATGTTAGTAATGTAGTTGCATTTCAAATATGATTTGTGTATGTGTTTATAAATTATCTGGAATATTGAACGTTATAGGTTAGCCTTTCCCAATCTGGCACCTGCCAGATGTATTGGGCTACAAGTGCTATCATCCTCAGCCAGCATGTGTTGCAGCTGTGCTGGCTGTGGATGATGGGAGTTGTAGTCCAACACATCTTAAGGGCACCATGTTGGGATAGGCTGTTATGCTCATAATATGCATAGTCACATTGGTTTCCTTTCCCTTTTGTTATTAGTCCATTTACCTAAATACATATAGTTGCTTATATTATTGAATTATTATTATTATTATTATTATTATTATTTACCTGTGTCTATTTTTTTGTACTTTACATTATTAATAATAGTAAACAAATAAAAAATTCAAAACCTGTATGTTGATCCTTGATCCTTTTATAGCTGAGTGGGCAGATCTCAGCAATGCAGCATCTTTTGTATTTTTTGCTAGAAGCCAGAGCTCTCCCAACAAGTGGAGGAACTTTGAAGGCGCTCTCCAAGGCATGAAACACCTTGGCTAGCCACTTTAGAGTTCTGGCTGAACCCCAGAGCATTGTTCACCACCCCACTGACATCAGAGCTACCAGCCTTCACTGCTACCAACCTGTCAGGCAGGGAAATACTGGGGAGTGTGGACATAGAATTAAAGGAAAGGATACTTCTAAGAGCAGGCTCTACACTGATCCTTTTCACATCCACTTCCAGTTTCCCCCCAAGCTGTTTCAGCCACCTAATTCATAAAAATAGTGGAGGAGAGAGAAAAGGCCTTTTGTTTTTAATCGATTAGGAGTCAGAAACCTTTGTGGATCTATGCAAATAGGGTGGCCACTTAAGCCTCATCAAAGAAGAGGACAAAAGAGGACAGAGATTTGCAGAAAAGCTGCATGTGCTCATGTATATGTCAAGACACACATTTTATTTATTTATTTATTCATTCATTCATTCATTCAGAGTATTTTTATCCCACTCTACAGCCAAAAAGGCTCCCAGAGCTGCTTACATATAATCAGTAAAACAAAACAGTTCCTACCCACAGCCAATAATAATAATAATAATAATAATAATAATAATAATAATAAAGGAAAAAGGAACGGGGGAAGGAAGAGGCGGGGGGAGGAATTAAGTCTTTCACAGCAGGGCTGGAGTAATGACCCAGCTTCCCTTTCTCATCTCCCTCAACACAGCCTGCTGGAATGACTGCTGGAACTAATTCAACAATTTAGAAATAATTACTGTCATTGAAATAGAAATACAATACACCTCACCATAGTGGGAAGACTGTGACAAGGTAATCCATGTACCTGTTCAATCTGCTGTTGAGGTGCTAACTGCTGACAGGCAACTTCAAGGCCCCTGTACTCCCTCCTTACGGTTCCTTGACTTTAAACCCATCAAGCCCTTCAAATAGAGGATGCCTTTAAATAGAGGGCTGTCCTCTGTAAAGTAGGGCACGGGGCCACCTTAACTGCAAATCACCCGGAGATAGCTATCTAACTTCTACCCACCTCCTAATAGGACACACCATTTTATTATGCTTTGTGGTTTTATATAGATTACCCAGCCTTGTTCAGCAGCTTAAAGACTATAACATTGTGTACATGTTGATTGTCTTCCTGTCTAGATATTGATTGTTTAGAAGCCAACACACAATTTAATTCACTTACCCTACGACAGTCAATGATCTCGGCCTTCGGTCCACAGTTTGCTACATTTTGAAGGCATTCAAGAATTGAACCAAGCTAACAGCAGAGATCTCCCGCTACAGAGATTCTAAGAGACAGTCACCTCAAGTTCTCAAATTCTGATGTCTGAAAAGTCCACATGACCAGCTTCTGTCTTGTACTGGGCCTTAAAAAGACTTCCAGAGAGGGAAAGGGAGAGCTGGAAGATGGTGACTCCTATGAAATCATCTGGTCCATGAAAGCTTAAGCCATGGAACATGGGTGGGAGGGTGCTGTTGCACCGTGTCCTCCCTGCGGTTCCCTGGTCGACAGCTGGTTTTCCACTGTGTGAACAGAGTGCTGGACTAGATGGACCCTTGTTCTGATCCAGCAGGGCTCTTCTTATGTCCTTACGTCTTTAAGTTTCCTCTTCCGATGTGATATATGCCATCTTCTCAATGCCTTTCGCTTTTACATAGAACAAACAGGCTAGTCTCTACACAAAAGAATAAAATGACACAAATCTAACATCAGAAATGGCGATATGCAAAAGCCAGTGGGAAAACACTTCAGCCTCCCTGGACATTCTTGTCACTTAAAGTGGCTATATTGGAGCAAAGACACTTCAAAGGGAGACTAGAATGACAGGTTGCTGAGTTATAATTTATCAGGAGGTTCAGTTCTATCTACTGTGGCATGAATCAGGATAAAGATTATTTAAGCACACTACCGTAGTAGTGGACTTACCCAAATGCAAGATGTTTTTGCCATCATCAGCAACTGTTTTGTGAACAGCCACTGTTAATAACGTGATTCTCACTGTTCACACTCACACACACCCATGTGCACATACACTTATAGTCCACAAAAGCTGATACCATAATAAATATTTTAGTCTTTCAGTTGCCAAAAGCTTTTTGTTGTTTTGGGGAAAATGTTGCTTCATGTGAAGTCTGGCTCTGACCAAACATTTCTGTAGCACAAGGAATTTCACCTGGTGTTGCATGCATACAAATGACATCTGCTGAAATTCTTTTTTCAATACACCTGTTAAAGATACAGGAGCCCTGCCCTCCTTTTCATAAGGTCACCCTACCTACACATCAGCAACTAGGCCACATTAGCTCTAGCATCTGCTTGTACTTCCATACCTGGAAGCAGGATCCTAGGATCTAGCAAGAAGAGCCCTGTGTCACTTAAAGCTAACATTTATTGTTGCATAAGTTTTTGACCAAACCCCACATGAGATGTAGGAAGCACTATTCTTGGTTAACAATTCTATATACACACATGGGCAGAGAGGAAATAGGGCCCAAAGGCCTTGAAATGTAAAAAGTACAGTCTGTGACCTTTCTATATAAAGCACAGAATAGTCACAGACATCTGAAGCAGGAAGCTGGTTAGGGAAGCAATTGGACCGTTGGATGACAACAGAGTTAAAGGAGTACTAAAGGAGAATAAGGAGACTGCACAATAGCAGAGTTCTTTTCATTGATCTTCACTGCAGATTCCCATGCCTGAAATGGAATTCACTACCACATGGTGTAGTGATGGCCAACCAATTGAATGGTATGAAAAGGGGACTGGACAAATTCATGGAGGCTAACGTTATCTATGGCTACTAGTCAAGAGGGCTATATATTACCCCCAGTATCGGAGGCAGTATGCCTCTATATACCAGATGCTGGGAAACATGCTGTTGTACACGTTCTACTCGTGAGCTTCCCACAGGCAGCTGGTTGACCACCATAGGAACAGAATGCTGCATTAGAAAGGCTCCTGGTCAGATTCATCTTGGCTCTTGTGCTCTTTTGAGCTCACATAAATCAAAATGTAATTGTTAAGTTACTGTTGCAGCCAGACACTCTTTGGAACAGTTCTTTACATGCAGAGTATTCCTTTGAACGCAACACTGAAAATCAATGCTTTTCTCTATAGCAGGGTTGAAGAACCTCAGGCCTGGGTGGTGGGAATCCCAATCTGGCCCTGCAGGGTTTCCCAGATGGCCCCATTCCCTTTCCCACAACCACAAATTGTTTGGTCATTTCCCAGCTTTTGAGCAGTTTTTCTTCCCATCCTAAAAGGTTGAAATGCCTCTCCTGTTATCACCTGTAAGAGCTTAAATTAAAACATACTGGTATTTTTGGCTTCACCCACCACTGGAGTGCAGCCCCCAAGACCTACTTGGAAATGGAATTTGCCCCTTGGGCTGAAAGAGAGGGACATATGATTTCCTGGGAGTGGGGGTCTACATGACATCTCTTTGGCACCTGTTTCTGATAAGCACTTTTTCCTATATTCATCTAATAGCTCTAGAAAAGAGCTGTTCAAGCAATTTACGGGCATCATAAAATGCACTTTACAATTGTTTATATGCGGTGTTTCGCTGCGGAGTCGGTTCAGGGGTGTATGGTTGAATGTGGGAAAACTGATAAAAGCCCCGCCCTGTCTCCTGATGGTACCTCCCCCAGATTTTCCCGCCGTTCGTTAACCCCGCCCACCTGACTTTCTCGCCATTGCCTGTCCAATCACGATCACATGTGGGTACGATTGCTAAACATTGGATGTTCCTACAATTACTTGTTACCAGGGCAGCATTGGCTTTGGGACTTATTGTAAAACCATTAAAGCATCATTTTTCCAGGTACTGGACAGCCCTGGCGAGAACCCGCCTGCGGAGCATCTGCCCCCCTATTCCTCCCGCAAAAAATCCGCTGCTGTACTCTCCCACCTCACCCCTTATCTGCCGTCTTGGAAATGTGCTGCTTCAAGGACAAATTTTTGTGTTGCCTTTCCGTTACAATGTTGCATTTCACACTGATGACCCAGTTCCATACAAACTTCCCATTATTCTGCCTGTCTCCGGACACCGAGTTGCCAGCACAGTTCGGTTCTGGAATTCCCAAAGCTGATCAGTCTAGATGGCAACCTCGCCATCCCAGCAGGTCTCTGCGTCGCAGAGGGGGGTTACTGGGCAGGCGGGAGTGTGGGAGGGCTGGCGCTGCCCCCTCAAACACCCTTAGCTGGCATTGATGTCTCTTTGTCCCCTCTTCCCAACAGTGCAGCTGCTGTTATTCCGCCTAGCTGTACTGAAGAGACAGAATGGTCAGTTGCAGCTGCGGCTCCACATTACGGAGCGCTCATTGCATGTCCTTCAGCATCGAATGAGGAGACTCGAGCGTATTGTCCAGAGTGCCAACCGGCAGTGTCATTAGAATGACTGGGCAGGAACCGCCCCCCCAACATGTGAGCAGCGGCTGTGACATGGCGTCTGTGGACCATCATTCCTTCCCATGCAACTGTTGCAATTTGCCTGTGGTTCGCCGCATTCCGCCCATTCCCGTGTGTTCCCAACCTGCACTGTGCCTTTCTGATTACTCCACCCATGCTTTGCAATGAACTTGTGCCCACATGTAACCATTTCTAGAATAAAGATATTGCATTGCTTTATGATAATAAAACACATGTTCTTTTCGTTGCGATACACACACACACTCACAACTTCCAGGTTCCCGAGGAGAAAGTCCCCCCACCTGCTCAATGCTCCTTACTCCCAAGTAACATCGCTCAATGGCAGGAACTGGCTTGCACGTACAGAAGTTTCCCTTCCTTTTTCCAGCCACGATCCCAGCAAGGGAGCTGGGGGGAGGGAAGCCTTAGGGGGGCTCAAATTATACTCAAAATGAACAACGCACATCCTTATTCCACCCCCCTTGCTTCCTGTAGAACCAGCTCCATGTGAGTAGCCACACATCTCAATGAAAGAAAGATTCCAGTGGGGATTTAAAAGAAACTTTAAGTACCGGTAACTTAAGGTCAGCCATTACTGAACAATCCACTCAAGGGAACAAGGAGGAGGAAGTTGGAAGGAAGAGACAGGAAATGACAAAGCAAGCATTGAGTCACAACATGGGAGGGGTAGCCAGAGAAGGGGCAGGCATTCACTCATGACATCACAAGCCCTGCCCACCAAACTACGCCCACGATTAGTATTAATCCAAAAGGGCAGTGAAGGTTACACGACCAAAAGGCGATTGAACATCAGAGAAATATTAAAAGTTGTGTTTAATCGTCACCTTGGAAATGCACGTTAACTGAGACTGTAAGTTGCATACACGTCTGATCTGTGCCCTGCTCGTGTGTACAAAATGCCATCAGAATGAAGTAAAGGCGACCCAAATAAGCCGTGAAGAGGTACCCCCGTGAGATGAGAACCATGTCACAAAATGTTTTACACATTGGAGTAGATTATGATCAAATGTTTACAGAATCTGCGACTGTCAAACGGTAATGATATGAATTTAAAGTAGGGCTATGCACAAAACCCCTAACCTGCTTCAGAGGCCATTCCAAATCTTCCAAATTGGAACTGAGCCACCTTGAGCTGATATGGACCCAAATCTACCCACTTCATATCTGGATCAGGCTTTGGATATCCATATTACTCAGATGTCCGTTTTCCTGGTTACTGTGGTGGCAGTGGTGGCAGGGCAGGTGCAAGACATGGGTCTCTTGCCCTCTTCCTGCCCCATCACACTGCTGCTGCCACAGTACCCACCGGGAGGAGGGGAGGAGGGAGCGGCAGAAGAGAGAGGAGCAGAAGGGAGTCCTGCCCTGCTAATGCTGCTGCTAATGCCAGGCTGCGAGGAATAGAAGGAAGCACCGCTCTCCCATCCTGGCACCCAGATCGGTCCGAAGCACCCCAAAGCAATTTGGATCAATCTGACCTTCCAACTGTATTATTCTATGACCTGCTTTGGAGTGCTCCAACTGATCCTGCCCTCCTTCAGATCCGGATCCAAAGTGGTGCACAGCCCTAATTTAAAGTAGAACACTACTTTTGCTACAGCCTCAGTCATTAAACTAGTGCCGTCTCTAGAATGCAGTATACCTTTCTGGAACTGGTACATTTTTGTATATTCTGATTGTAGAACTCTTTAGTATCAAGGCCCAGCATTTCTTGTGGACAACATTGTATCAATTTACCTCATTTTATTTCAGGAGAATAAAACATTTTACTCAAGAAGTGAAAGATTTATTTATACGATCTAAAGAGAAATGATGCCACTTTAAGACCAGAGTTAATGCTATCTCATGTTAGCTCAAGCTGTATAAAAACAGGAAATTGGAAGCTAAGGCTAAAGCTAAGGAAGCATTTGAGTCTTACTGTTTTGCAAGAGGAATCCCCCTGTGAGTTCACCCATGCTCGTTTATTGTTTACTTCAGTAGCTGGCAAGCTGAGTTAAACAGTGAGAGGAAACATTCTCCTAGCAATAAGGCTAGATGCTTCATAAGGCAATTCAAGTCCAGGTGTACATGAGGTATCTTTGCTGACCAAGGAAAAATATGGGTGCATGGTGGAAAGTTGCAGACAAGCACAATTTGTGACATTGCACAACACCACCACTGATCATGAGGCATCAGCTTTAGCTTTAAATTTTCTGGCTTTGTGGAGCTTGAGCCAATGTAAGATAGCCTGAACTTTGGTCTTAAACTGGCAGGGGTTTTTTTATCATTGAATTTCCCTGATTTTTGAAGAGGAAATTTATAATTACACTGTTGACCATCTTGCCCTTTCCCCAATGTATTTGAATCAGATTCCTTGAATGGTTACCTATATGATAAAAGAGATTATAAATACTTAACAATTGGCAATCATAACTTCATGTCAAGAATCAGGATTCTAAAATATCAAGAGAGAACTTCCACAGATTGAGGAAGCTGTCCTCTACAGGCAGGCACACCCTTCAGATGTAGAAAGCAATGAGAAAGGCAAAGGAGGGGGTGAAGCTAGCAAGCTCATCCCCACTTCTCTTCCTCACATGTAGAGTTTACACATAATGAGTATGACTGAAACACATTCAGTGTAATGTGTCTTTATCCCAAGTGTGAAACACAATCCTTGCATGTCCTTTTCCCACCACACAGAAAGTAAGAGCTATGGTTTGGCCCCTTGTGTTGCATTTCTGCTTTCAGAAAGGTGGTGTGAGGCCCTAATCCTTCTTCACCCTCCCCTCCTCCCGCCCCCCAGTGCATTTCATTCCCACACCAAATTCTCTGAGGGTCAAACTACATGTAATTTTAAAAATGTAGCTAGTCAAAAGTAAACTCAGGGGACCTCATAGGGATTAAATCCCTCTACACCCACCCCCATGCTAGGGTCCCAATCCATGTACTCACATGTCACATTCCATAACTAAAGGAATAGGTATTGCACACAGAAGACCTCTGTAACAGAATGCCTGTGAAAACTAGGGGTGTGCATCGGATCGGATCCGATCCACGATCCGAATCCGATCCGACCCAAAATCGGGAAAATCCGATCCGATCCGATCCGGCCAACCTCCGATCCGATCCGATCCGATCCGATGAGGTCCGATCCGGATCGGACGCCATTTTGAATGCTTTTTCCCATAGCCAAGTATTGTTTTACAAAAACGCCTATAACTTTTTCATTTTTAAAGATAGAAGGATGAAACTTGGGCACATTGTAGACTGGTTAGGGGTAGTTATCTGTGAGAAATTTCAGAAAGATTGGTGCATGAATTTTGTGGCAATTAATTTTTTAATAAATACCCAGGAATGCCTATAACTTTGTCATTTTTAAAGTTACACACATGAAACTTTGCCACATTGTAGGGGGTACCTTGGGACCTATGTGTGTGAAATTTCAGAAACGTAGGTGCTTGTCTTGTGTGGCAATTAATTTTTAGAAAAATGGGTAGTAGTGGGGTAAATACAGTTACGCCTCCCATTTTTTTATTTTTGAAGATACAAACAGGAAACTTGGGCACATTACAGGTACCACTTGCCTTGATATGTGTGTGAAATTTCAGAAACATTGGAGCTTTCCTTGTGTGGCAATTAATTTTTGAAACAATGAGGAAAGAAACACCTATAACTTTGTCATTTTTAAAGTTACACACATGAAACTTTGCCACATTGTAGGTGGTACCTTGGGACCTATGTGTGTGAAATTTCAGAAACATAGGTGCTTGCCTTGTGTGGCAATTAATTTTTTAATAAATACCCAGGAATGCCTATAACTTTGTCATTTTTAAAGTTACACACATGAAACTTTGCCACATTGTAGGCGGTACCTTGGGACCTATGTCTGTGAAATTTCGGAAACGTAGGTGCTTGCCTTGTGTGGCAATTAATTTTAGAAAAATGGGTAGTGGTGGGGTAAATACAGTTACGCCTCCCACTTTTTTATTTTTGAAGATACAAACAGGAAACATGGGCACATTACAGGTACCACTTGGCTTGATATGTGTGTAAAATTTCAGACAGCTGGGTCCAGGCATGTGGTGGCAAGGTATTTTTGAAACAATGAGGAAAGAAACGCCTATAACTTTTTTATTTTAAAAGTTAGAAGTCTGAACATTGCTCACTTTGTAGATGGGTTAGGGGTAGATATGTGTCAGAAATTTCAGAATTATAGGTCCAGGCATTTGATGGCTATGGAATTTTTAAATTACATGTTTCAAAAAAATTTCTACAGAGGCCAGGTCTTCCCCTCCCGCTTCCCGCGAAGAAAAGGAAACACTCTCTCGTCTCGATCCCTTTGATCCTTGCTAGTAGTATCCATTACAGGGCTCGTGTTTCCTTTCCTACTTTCACTTTTCAAGCAGAACGGCTGAGCCTAGCTGAGTTTTGCAGCCATGCGTGCAAGGGATCGAGACCAGAGTGATCCTTCCTTGCACGCATGGCTGCAAAACTCAGCTAGGCTCAGCCGTTCTGCTTGAAAAGTGAAAGTAGGAAAGGAAACACGAGCCCTGTAATGGATACTACTAGCAAGGAACAAAGGGATCGAGACGAGAGAGTGTTTCCTTTTCTTCGCGGGAAGCGGGAGGGGAAGACCTGGCCTCTGTAGAAATTTTTTTGAAACATGTAATTTAAAAATTCCATAGCCATCAAATGCCTGGACCTATAATTCTGAAATTTCTGACACATATCTACCCCTAACCCATCTACAAAGTGAGCAATGTTCAGACTTCTAACTTTTAAAATAAAAAAGTTATAGGCGTTTCTTTCCTCATTGTTTCAAAAATACCTTGCCACCACATGCCTGGACCCAGCTGTCTGAAATTTTACACACATATCAAGCCAAGTGGTACCTGTAATGTGCCCATGTTTCCTGTTTGTATCTTCAAAAATAAAAAAGTGGGAGGCGTAACTGTATTTACCCCACCACTACCCATTTTTCTAAAATTAATTGCCACACAAGACAAGCACCTATGTTTCTGAAATTTCACACACATAGGTCCCAAGGTACCACCTACAATGTGGCAAAGTTTCATGTGTGTAACTTTAAAAATGACAAAGTTATAGGTGTTTCTTTCCTCATTGTTTCAAAAATTAATTGCCACACAAGGAAAGCTCCAATGTTTCTGAAATTTCACACACATATCAAGGCAAGTGGTACCTGTAATGTGCCCAAGTTTCCTGTTTGTATCTTCAAAAATAAAAAAATGGGAGGCGTAACTGTATTTACCCCACTACTACCCATTTTTCTAAAAATTAATTGCCACACAAGACAAGCACCTACGTTTCTGAAATTTCACACACATAGGTCCCAAGGTACCCCCTACAATGTGGCAAAGTTTCATGTGTGTAACTTTAAAAATGACAAAGTTATAGGCATTCCTGGGTATTTATTAAAAAATTAATTGCCACAAAATTCATGCACCAATCTTTCTGAAATTTCTCACAGATAACTACCCCTAACCAGTCTACAATGTGCCCAAGTTTCATCCTTCTATCTTTAAAAATGAAAAAGTTATAGGCGTTTTTGTAAAACAATACTTGGCTATGGGAAAAAGCATTCAAAATGGCGTCCGATCCGGATCGGACATCTGGTCCGATCCGATCCGACCAGCCTCCGATCCGATCCGATCCGATCCGACCCCCCAGGTCCGATTCCGATCCGCTATCCGATCCGATCCGGGGGGTCAGTGCACATCCCTAGTGAAAACACTAGAGTACTGGCAGTATTCTAGCTTTAGAATGAAAACCGAGTATGCCCAGCATAACTTTGCCAGCAGTTGCTGCTGTAAACTTTCATGGGGCAGAAAAACCTTAGAAGCACTGCTCAGGACTTCACCATACCAATGAAAGTCACATCTCAATTAGCCTGAATAAGGTACATCAGTAGTTTTCGCCAACATTTAAAAGAAATACATGATATGCCAAGCCACAAGTTGGAGTAAAAAGCACAAATGTGTTAAATTTCAGCATTTTTAACTTGCCATAGCTATGGCAGTTTTTATCAGATCACTTCAAATTTTTACACAATTGTAGATATCAGGTAGGTCATAGTTGCTAAGTTATTTGCTCAAAAGGTGTGATTTTTCTATGCTTTGAGGCTTATAACGGTGTTGTTTGGGGGGCTGTTTTTTTGCATTCCTGTGCCCTTTAATCAACATGATAATTATTAAAGCATTTAACTGAAATGGGCTGACAGGGATATGCATCTGATATTTGGACTTTGAGTTGACACATAATTGCATGTAGAATGTAAGAGCCCTGCTGGATCAGTCCAACGTCCATCTAGCCCAGCACTCTGTTCAAACAGCCGCCAACAAATTGCCTGTGGAAGCAGGCCAAGTACACAAGCACCCCCACCACACTCTCAGCTGACTTCCCCAGCAACTGCTGTACATAACCATACTGCCTCTGATACCGGACGTAGCATACAGGGGGGTAGTATATACTCAGAATTATACAGTTTTGCTGTTCCATGAAATTGAGGTTCACTGTGCCGTGTGTGTCCCTTTTAACTACTACCCTATTTCTTCAGTTCTAAGACACACTTTTTTCCCCATCTAAACGTCTCTAAAAACGGGGTGCGTCTTAGAATCGATGGCGATTTTCCCACACTTAGAATCAAAGCTTTTTTTCTGTTGGTGGTACTGAAATTAAGGCACGTCTTACAATTGATGGCGTCTTCGAATCAAAGGAATATGGTACATAAATGCTACAGTATTCAAATTCTACAATATTTGGGGACATTTATAGTTCAACTCCTGACAGAGCTTTGCTGCATCTCTAAAAAGACATAGTTCATGCTGCTGGAATAGAGGATCTGGGTTGAAGAGCTAGTGTGAATAGTGGCCTCTTCAAAACATAATTTCCAAACAACATTCTCCTAATGTACAGCGTATATGCAAAAAACCCTGTAAAGTAAGTGTGATTTTAGAAGATTAGGCACAGTACAATAGTTATCTGAGTTCAGGGACAGATTTTGTAGTTAACATTCACAACACACTTTCCGCAGGACTTTTATTTAGGACTAGCAAATGGCTTTGCAGGCATTGGACTACCCCTTCGTTTGATACAGCGAAGGCTTCAAGCAGACTTACATAGCTGCCAGAGTTGGACACATTATCACCACCCCATCTGGGTAAAGCCATACCCTCTGCCACCCCCAGGCACAGACCCTGCTGTGGTGTACCCACAGCCACCTAAGGGGGCGGTCTGTCCACCCCATTCCTGAGGGGAGCTTCTCCACAGTAGGAGAATGGGATAAGCATATAATTCAGTCCTTCATCCTACCAATCTTCCCTGGCTTCAAATTGTATGGACTACAAAGCTACGTGTTGCGTAGTCTGTCCCTAATGGTGAAAGATGTTACTGCTAGTATCAACTACATGGATTTAAATTAAAATTGATGCATTTTAAAAACAACCCCAAGGCACACACCCCTAGGGCCACAGAATCATAGAATAGTAGAGTTGGAAGGGGCATATAAGGCCATCAAGTCCAACCACCTGCTCAATGCAGGAATTCATATAAAGACATACCTGACAAAGGCTGCCCAGGTCCCTTTAGTATGCATGTCAAGTTGCAGGTGTCTAGGTATCACAGTCTTGGCACTATAGCAGACATACGTTCTCTTTTATTATTATGGAGTACAGCAATACAGACATCCCAATACAAGCAAGTACAAACAATACAAAAATGAGTTACAGTACAAATACATTCAAAATGGAAAGGATTATTTTTTCTCGTGCTTCATTTGCAACCATCACAATTATGAAGCTTATGGATCCTGATAATAATGAAAGACATGTGTTGCTTTGGCCTTGTCAGGTCTGTAGGAAGTTACACCTTTGTTGAATCATGGGATCTATTATTTCTTTTAGAGACCCCACTGCAGTACAACTGTTAAATGAAAACCATAACTGTTCCTGCCATTTAATCATTAGAAATGCAAAATTAAGCTTCAGAGGACTGTTCTTTAGGAACACTAGTTACTAGTATCGGCAATTTCTTCTGTCATGTCAATTGTATGTTCAATCTGCTGGCAAAATTCTGCATGGGTGGGTGCCTGCACCATGTTTCTAAACATTATGGTATGCCATACTGATTCACTAAGACATGGTGTAAGTCTCTTTGGGGACAGCTAAGGCCTGGTCTTTCGCCATAGTTAAGCACATGTTGATCTTTTATACAAAGCATATATACAGATACAGGATAAGCTGTATTTGTTTTCTGCCTAGAAGTCAGTGACCTGATTCACACAATTCTTTGTGAGTGTACATAGTGAGTGAGGGTGCTGGCTCCCAATTGCTCGACCAATTCCACTTTGCTAAACAACCCAGGAATGCTCCATTCCTGGGTAGTTCTATGGCATCTAAACCTAGAACTCTGGATTGCTGAGGGAGAAACAATCCAGAGTTTTAACCTAAGACCAAACCATGAGTTATAACTCTTAAGTTCTCCCTCAACAACCCAGAGTTCTGAGTTCAGACATCACAAAGAACCCAGGAACAGAAGGCACTGTTGGGTTGTTTAGCAAAGCAGAAGCAGGTAGGAGCAAGCACACTCATTCCAGCATACTCTAAAGCAATTGTGCCAAATGGCTGGGTGGGAACCATTTAGTTCTACCAAAGAAAATAGAGATAGACTCTTAACACTATTAAGCATAGGTTGAGTCTTCTTTCTATCCAGTATTAGTGATCCCAGTGTTCTGCCCTCACCTCAGGACTGTATCAGAATTTAGCTCTTTTACTTTCTGCCACAGAAGTAATTGTACAGCAGATGCATCTTAAGAAAAATTAAACTGTATAAACAGACTAGCTGAGTAGTTTCAGAGGTTTTCATACAACTCATTAACCAGACAGCAACTGCCATTTATTTATACATGTTCATTTCTTTAGCACTGGCAATGTGGAAAGCGTTTCATAGTCTTTGTACCACTCCCCAGATCTCACAAGCCTGTAGATCCTTCTTTTATATACCAGAAAGCAAAGCGCCACAATCAGTCAGAATTTGTGCCACACTCGCACAAGGCCACAATCAGTCAGAATTTGAGACTAATAAACTCAATTCAACATTAGCACTCTCAGTATTAGTTACATCTTTAATTAGGTCCCCAAATTTCAAAGTCTGGCCTGTTTATTTCTTTTAGTCTCCCTGGGATATTTATAGCGCAGGATTTGAAAGAAGATTTGAAAATATGATCATGCTAGGAAAGGACGGTACATAGTGTTGTTGGGTAGCATCCCAAAAACTTCCCAGGTCATATTGTACCTGGAAAATAGCAGCAAGACCTTGCTGAATGACATGCTTAGCTGCAAAAAGGAATTAAGCAAACATCATGACTGCAATATGGGACAGCTAACACAAGGGGGAGTAATCAAGTGAGAGGAAGTGATGGCTACAGCAAACAGTGCCTGATAGAGATACAACAGCAGCACAGCGAAACAAGTGCTCTCAAAATTCCCATACTTGCAACAGAACAATTAGTGAAATCAGATAGATATGATTTATAATCAGTTCAATATTTATGGTCTCCTGCTCATACCCATGTAAAATACTGGGAACTTATGAGCAAACAAAATGTTATCACTTCCAGTTTGAGATATTCAGAGTTATAACAGATATATCTGACTACAACAAGGACATTCAGGGGCCTTTAAACTATCTTTTTCTATTAAACTCACTGGCAAATATACATGCAAGAGCTTATGGTTCACTTTTGGCTGAATCTATCATATTATATAGGTTGTTCTAGGAATTCATTTTGTCAGAACACTAAAGAGGCTTAAGCCATTGCCAATATCTAGGAAGACAATCTGTAGCAACACAGGGTAGTATTAATGGCAGGGGAAACAGGGAATGACACAGCAGGAACCAAGGGAGTCTTGAAGCAAATAAAGCCACACCAACTAAGTATCCATGGAGATAACCTTCATGCTGTAGGTTTTCTAGCCAACCAGCTGGTTTAGCTGAAACCCTAGTTGTGTGGTCAACATGACATTGCACAGAAAATTATGATGGTTCCCTGGCTTCCTTGATCTCCCAGAGTAGTTGCAAGGTAGAAACATTTGTCTACAGACCAAAAGAACCTACCAATACCAATACCTAACATTCTGACCATCATTTTCTTTCCTATTTGAAATTTACCCAAAAAAAGAAAAAGAGAAACAGCATGAATATTCAGCATACAGAATTAGTTAGTTGGTGCTTAGGGCCACATCTTATGAGGAGACAGTTACATTTTCATTATGAAGAAACACATTGTGTGCATTTCAGAGCACATAAACAAAAATATATAGTTGCATGATAATAAAGGTTGAGCCACAGACTAATCCTCTAATCATATAGTCTAATACGTACAGCTTGTAGTACACTGTTGCTAATGCAGTTCCATTGCACCAAAGTATGTATACAATGTAGTTAGAAGAAACTTGCTCCAAAGCTGGATTTACTTGGGAGAAAACTGACGGCCAGCATTTCTCAGGTTTTTTGATACACAGTAATAGTGACTCATTGAAGAACACACACAGTTACTCAGGCTAAACGTTCTGTTGAAAGAGGGTCTTTTACAAAGGTATGATTGCCTTCGTAATTTTAAGATTATAAACAGTATTTCAACACTATTTGAATTTATATAGCAATTCACTTCAGAAGAATCCAACCTATTTTCAGAATTTCCACTGAACTGACAGTAAAAAAAAATCTATTCACACTCTAGCAGATCATAAAGAAATTGCCAATTTGAAAGGGTATGAATTCCCCATCAGAGAGTGGGAACAAAAGATTAGCCTCCAACAGAGACAAGACTTCACTAGCTGAGACTCTAACTAAGAGGATTTAGACCCACTATTCTGTTGAGATAATTTCACCCAGGACTTACAAACTGGTGGCTCATGCGGGAGCTAAGTTTAGATATTTAACCAGTTATACAATCATGAATCTTTCTAAGAAAATCACTACAGAGTAGTCAGGGTTCAAAGAATCATAAAGCTAGTTGGGATAGCCCAAGGGCTTTACACTTGTTTTTCTCAAACAGCAGTAAACTATGCTATATCACAAACTGGCTTTGAAATTGAGAGAAGTATCAAAAGCAACTTGAGATATGATAGAAGTCAAAAGAAAAAAAGGAAACATTCCACTAGGCTAGTTCAACACCCTTGTGTAACAGATTAAGCAGCTCTTTGGATCCCAGCAAAGAAATGTAAAGGACAGTTTTACAAAGACCATATTACAGAAGATTTCCTTTCAGATTCTCTTAACAATCTAATAGCCCTGCATGTACCAGCAATATGCAGTTAATTCCCAGTTGACCTGCATTATTTAGATAACAAGACAATGTACTAATCAATAATACATTTTCCATATTTCACTTTTAATTTCATTAAAAATAATTTACCAATATATACCTGAAGCCCTAACTAAGAGCTTGCACAACCCTATTTGGAAAACATTCTATCTTAACTGCAATTAAGCCCTCATTGGCAGGAGTCCTTTGTTTCTGCCATGTCAAACTTATTTGGAGTGTGGTAGTTCACAGAAAACAAAACAGGAGATTTAGCAGGATTAAGGTTTTTAAATTATGAACTGAAAGCTGGATGGATAGGAAACAAACATCTGTTAAGACCTAATGGCCATATTAAAGCCAAGATGAAGATTAAGGAGTAGGGAGAATATCAAGTGTTGGCCCTTTTAAGCTGTAAGCCTGGATGGAACTGCACCTCCTATGAAAGATGTTCAAGGGCAGTGATGTTCAAACACTGAGCATAATTTCCTTCTAAAAAAAAACACAACAGCTTAAAAAAAAGATTGCATTCAGCACATGAAAATACAGCTACAAATACTGGTGAAAATATTTGCATTTTAATAATGCCTATTAAAAAGGGACATCCACTATGCCTAGACTAGAAGAAGCTATCTAAGCTGGCCATTAAATTACTCCTATAAAAAAAGTAGTTTAGAGAAGGCTAATACATATGAAGAAAGGATGCCTACCTGTACGTTCTGCAAGTGATAATCTGTGTAGTACCATAATTGGGTTCAGCACCTGCACAGAGCACCTATGCAACCTTCTAGAGCTCTAGTCCAAAAGCCAGAGTATCTGCCCCTACTCCTGGGTAGACAGATTTATCTTTCCTGCACATGCCTGGGGTGGTGGCAGGGGAGGTATTTTTATTATTTTATTTATTGAATTTATATAACACCTTTCTGTAACCCAACCAGGGCAGTTTACAAGGATTCAAAAGACAAGAATAAACAAATACAAATATAATAACACTTTAAAAGCAATCTTAAAAACCCGTAACAATTTTAAAAAGCCAGATTTTTAAAAATGCATCCTGAATCTCTTCCAGAATGCAGAGAGAAATACCTTCACACTTAGTTTCTCCTGCCCAATCATGAAAGTCCCCAGAAATGCACATAAGATACCAGCAGGAATGTGGGATATATGACTGTATAGATAACCACTTGAAGAACATTCGTTACAGATAAGTAATTGCTTTTGTGCAATCCAACAATTAAGTGACTGGTAAACTAGCATATCTGAAACATTCAGCATACTGAATCATCACTGAAAGGGTTGAAGAACAGCCCTTCCAAATCTGGCATCAGAACAAGCTTTCATATCCAGGGAATAAGGCTTAATAAACATGGATGACATAGCCCACATTGTCAACATTCTAAAGCTCTAACCTGGAAATAGCCCTGAAGTATTCTGAGGAAGAAACAATCCCTCTAGCACAACCTTTTCTAACGTGGTGCCCTCCAGATGTTTTGGATTGCAACTTCCTGCATTCCTGACCATTGGCCAAGTTGATGGGAGGTGAAGTCCAAAACATCTGGAAGGCACCAGATTGGGGGAAGCTGCACTAGCAGAACACCTCTCTACATCCCCAAGGATCTAACTGGTTTTCTTATAGGGCAGTGACCAGAGCCAGAGCCGGATCCCAATTCCAGAGTGGATCGGGCCGACCTGGGCCTGATCCAAACCGGATGGGGCTCAGATAGGGCCGGATCGGATCTGCGATCCATACCCGCATCCAAGTCAGGGCAGAGCTCTCCCTCCCACTCTCCCCGCTATCTCCCTCCCTCCCCACAATCGCCCTGCTTACCTGCAGCTGCCTCCTCGCTGTGGGCCGCCACATTTCCTGGTTGCAGCGGGTGATGAGGTCACCCGCTGATACCAGGAAATGCGGTAGCCCACAGCAAGGATGGAAGACAGAGGAGGCAGCAGGAAAGCAGGGTGATTGGGGGGGGGAGGGAGGGAGGGCTCTGCATGGACCCGGATTCAGATCTGAGGCGGATTGGATCGGGCCCGATCTGACATGGGTCGGATCAGGCGCGATCCAGAACTCCCAGATCGGGATCCAGAATGCAAAATGCAGCTACCGTTGGTCTACTGAAATTGCTATTGGGAAAGCTATGGAACTGCTGAAGTAAATGATTTATACAGATTCATACACTGTAGTTATTCCAATGATTGCTGCTAAAATGAGGTCTTGATGTTGACAGCAATTTTTACAGGACAAGGCAAAGTTAGTATCTCTCTCTCACTGAGTTTACGGAGGAAGGAGGCAGGTCTGCTTAGCAACAGACTACAGGGCAAGTTGGACAGCTATCCCATTTGTCCCACGGAAAAGGAGAAGAAGGACATGAGAATGCAAGCACAAACACAGGACTGTTTACACAAAAGGGATGTAGTTCAGTGTCCCTTCCCCTTTTAAAAAGCCTGCCTAAATTCTCTCAGAACTATGGGGCATGATCCAGCTGGATTTAAACAGTTTCATAATCTACGGTTTTCAATAGGAGACATTCTCTCCGATTGAAATCAGTGGACTTAAGGACTCTAATTTAGCTGGATCATGCTTTTAACCTTTAAATTACTGGACACAAATGCTGTGGAATGAATGTAATGTACATAGTATTATCACATCAGAAGCCTTCACAAGACAAGATGAAAAATAGAATGTTACTGAAACTGTCCTTATATATGTGAGAATCAGGAGAAGCAGCATGAGTGGGCTCAGCAAAGCAGCACCTTCTTAATTTCATCCTTCCTTTAAAACTAAAGGATCTAAAGTCCAATTATGATTTATTCCCAGGCAAGTTGTTTTCAAGTGAGACGATGAAAGAACATTTAAAAGACAGTATTTCTCAACAGACACAAAGGAATCAAAACACTTCTATCAACAGCAAAAAGCAGAGACTGAATACATGCACTTAACAGCATGACAGGACACAAATAAGGCCTTAGCTTAGACCAAGCCCAGGTTCTTTTGTTACATGATTCAGTAGGAAAAGGCACAATATTTTTGTAAACCTGCACACGTCCCTGATCAGGTGAAACAGCAGACACAGTCCACTGTGTGATCTTGTAATCTTTTTATTTTTCCAAAGCCCCTTCCTAAATTTACTTTTCACTAACAACCATATTAGGACAAGTGGAGAAAAGCTGCATGTGCCTTTGTAAGATCTGGCAATGCTTTGCCATTCGCACACTATTAAAACACGCCTCTGTGCATTTTCAAAATGCAAAGGAAAAATTCAGGATATATGAGGATCTGGGAGCTTTGTAGCTCAGAAATCTAGAAGCCTTTTTACCTTCAAAATATGAGAACATAAAATAGTTCCAGGAAATATGAGTTCATGCAGCTCCCTCATTTGTATTTGGACACAAGAGGTTTCATAAACCATAATCCTTCCGAAGCCAACAGAAATGGCAAATAGAATTTACAGTATAACATATTCAAAATCTGAATTTCTTATACTGTATTTTGTGCTAAAAGGCAATGCCTCTCCTATAGAAAAAGCAATTTAAAATTTCAAACCTATTTACAATTTTAAAAAACCAAGTTAAAAAACCCACCCCTTTAATTTATATCAATCTGTTCAGTGCACACATTTCATATGAGGGCTGAACATGTAGATTAGTTGCTTGTGCTGATTTTAATTAGAACCTATTTGTCACCTGCCACAGCACTCAAGTTGCTTTACTATATGAAGCTTCCAAACAGGAATGGCTGATTTTGGGGAATCTTTTATCAGTTTCAACTTTTTAAAGTTGAAAATTGTCATTGTAAGTAGTCACCATAAAGGTAAAATGTGTCCTCAGCAGAGTGCATGTGCATCTTTAGTTCATACGTAAGCAGTACTGCATGATTATCACTGGTAGCACATGGCATACAGTTCTTGTGAGTACTCATCAAGTTGCTTCTGCTTGGTATAACTTGACATTTGCAAGCCTCTAGCGTTTCTTTCCATTTTAAATGTTTGATTCAGACTGGCTTTTTGTTGTAGGTTTATTCTGTTCATCTTCTGTAGGAGTGTCAACTGACATCTGTGAGGGAAATAAAATTGGAAAAAAAATGATGGCTGATTCAATTAACAATTCCTGATGAGGCTTCCCTCAGGGCAATTCAGGACATTCACCGAGGCTACAGTAATTGTAATTTTAGAGAATATATTTAGTGGAAGCAAGTTTCTAATATTAGCAGGGGGGTGAGGTCCCTTTCCAACTTCCAATTAGAAATCCTGAAGAATGGAATAAAAATATCCACATCTTGTTTGAGTCACGTGTTATTCCAATCTAAAATTTGCATTACTACTATTAGTAACATGTTCAAAATAAACATCAAAGCATGGCCATAAAGCCAGAAATGTTGCATATTTTGGAGTATGTTAAATTAGTCTGAGAGTGCTCCGATTTAATTTATTTATTTGTGGTATTATTCATGTTTTGTAGTGTATTTACATTAGGATAGTTGACTGCATGTTTTATGTTTATATTGTTTCATCTGTAAAGCAATCAGAATATAAGATGAATATTTTCCCTTAATAAAAACCACTATCAGAAACACACTGGAAGACTAAACCTTGCAGCTGTCTCTTTTGTATGTGTATCAAAACACGTCATTAAGAAACAAGTGCCACAGTTCCCTGTTACATATTGCCACAAGTTGGCTATCCATGCATTAGACCAGAGGGCCCAAGACTAAGGGGCCTATAAAATTTTCAATTAGTCAAATTTTAAAATTGCCAATATGGGACAGATTGCCAATTAAAACTCAGCATAGCTAACAGTAGAATGGTTACACGATTACTCAAAAGTCAGTTGCATTATTTCAATGGGACTTCCTTCCTAGTAAGCATGCACAGGCCTGGGAAGAGAGGGTGGGGATTAATCTATGAACTGCTGATGTCACAGACATTCACATCTTTATGATATTTCACTGCATTTCTAGGAAGAAGGGTTTTGGTGGGCCAGGTGAAAGGTTGCAGGTTCTCCAGACAAGATTATCTTGGTCTTCCTTTCAGCTTCCAGTGGTACATCTCCCCCCAATTCTGGCAAAGTAGTTCAGAAGGAAAAAGTGGGTAAACCTATACACATATAGAGATACTCCAGACAAAGCAAGCAACACAAGAAAATATTTAAAGAAACAAAGTAGATGTGAACCACTGAAAAAATACTTAAAAGCAAGTACACACCCTAAAGTTTCATTAAATAGTGGCAAACTGAAATGTAATTTGTCCCTCAAATCAAACAGAGCTGTAATAGCATTGAGTTTAATAGGCTTATGTCCAGTGTCAAGTATTAGTGGCTAATCATTCCAGAAAATTAAGAGATTAAAACTACTTACAGATTTAATGTCGACACTTATAATTCCTGAATTCACATTGTGCCTTCGCAAATCTGATTTGATTAAAGCTTTAAAAAAAAAAAATTGCATGTAAATTCCAGAACATTCATTCTATGGACTACTCTGCAAGATATAATTGCTAGTCTTTAAGTATATATTTGCTAGTCACTAAGGGGCCTATAGAACTGTCAGTTGTTAGGCAAGTTTTAAAATTGTCATTATGGGCCCGCTTGCCAGTTAAATACTCTGTTGTTTTTTGAAGCAACAGACTAATATGACTAACCCTCTGCAGGATATATGATACCTGCCTTATTGCTAGTTTAATATTTCTTCATTTGTTACATTTATATCCTGCCAAGGAACCCAAGGCAGTATATATGATTCTCCCCTGCTCCACTTCATCTTCACAACAACCCTGTGAAGTAGGTTAGTTTGAGAATCAGTGACTGGCACAATGGTCAGCTTCATGGCCAAGTGGAGACTAGAACCCAGATCTCCCGAGTCCCAGTCCAACATCCTAACCAATACACCACACTGGCTCTCTAGTTTCCAATCTACAAATAACGCTTTTCAGAGAAGTTCCAGTTTGAAACAAGAGATATATGATCCTGGATACTTGAAAACATTTATCAAAAGTGCTAAGTACTATGGAGAAGGGGGCAGAGTGGTATGCTTCAGTGATGCATACTTGGTGGAAAACCCATGGGGACAGAACAGCAGTCTTTCTGGTGTGAAGAAACTAGAACTGTTTTAACTAATCAAATTGTTTAAACCAACTCATTGAAAGCATCTTGTAGAATATATATTTGTGTGAGTAATCATCCATAGTCCAGCATCTTTACTACATCTTTCCATGTATACAAGAAGTGTTCTTATTGAACTCTGCAAAACTAGAAGGATATATAAAGCCAAAAAAAGTAAAGCCAAACAAAAGTTATGTGAGATGAGAAAATGTTTAAAATATGTTCAGTAAAGATGAGGTTGCATGCACAAGCATTTATCAACTTGCAGATGTATAAAATAATATAGAGAAGCAGCTAAATTTAAGGACCATGGGCTAGATAGCAAGGTCATTCAACATACTAATGACCCTACCACCTAACATGCATCTCATATTTCCTTTCCATTTATATAATAAACATTTTCTATATTATATAAATGCTGGATACTGAAAGACAGCAAAAACATGCAAGTTAATATCTAGCCAAAACCACAGATTTATACTCTCTATATCCTCTATAGCCATGACAGAACATAGCCCGATTTGGATATTCAACCACGACTAGGTTTTAGGATCCAGAAAGGGCAATTATGCCCAGGTTCTCAATTCAGGATCATACGCATTTTCATTTTAAGCCAGGCTGGCAATGGTCAGAATAATATTGAAATAGAGCCAAGGATACAGGGAGAATAAATTTTAGTTCCTTATATAGCCAAACTGGGCCTTATTCTAATTATAGACTGCTGACTTATAGTGGAAAATTCATGGAGGCTAAATCCAGATTACACAAAGGCCCCAAAAGGCTTTTGCTGAATGAATATGTATATATGTAAACATATATCTAATTCACATACCCAACCTTCCTTTTTAGAACCTATTGCCAAGAGTTATATTTCCAATTAAATGTCCTTAGAATCACAGCCTAGTGTTTTTTCAATAGTGCCTTGCTCCCACAACTATTACATAGCTTTGCTCACCAAAACATTTCACTTAGTCCAGTGTTCTGCTGCCATTAGACCAAGGAACACTTATTTTTTCTTATCAGCACATTTTTGGATAGCAGCCAGGAGTCCCGACAACAGGTTTCTTACTCACATCCTGGTCTTCAACTAATTGGTTCTCTTTTTTTAGACTACCTACGTGCTGTTTCCTCCCCACCCCCACATTCCCCTTTTGAAGTAAACAACAAGGCCAAGCAATCTGCTGCTTTATTGCTACTTTTATTGATTTTCCTCTGCTTTTAGAATCTTTATTTTTTTAATCATGTTAGTTTGTTTTAGTGTTGTTTATGATACATTGTTTTTATTCTTGTGAGCCATTTTGGATATTTTTTCAATAGTTTTTTTTATATTTTAAATGAATAATAAACACAGAAATAAAACATGAATCACTCAAACCTTTGAGTGGGACTACACATTATTCAGCATTTTCCTGTAAGAAAAAACATAGTTATTCATTCATTTGACACAGAAAGCAAATGGAGTACCTGTTAAAATGATGCCTATAAACATCCACACAAAGAGGAAAATGTTTCCAGCACGGGGACTGTAATCTGTTATAAGCTTTCCTTGAATCAGCGTAAAGATAATCCCAAATATCTGTAAAGGAGCATAAGAAGGAATTTCAAATCGTTTCTCATGCAGTTCATCTGCATGTGTCTACGGTGCAACATGGTACAGATAAAATTTTCATGGTATTTGTTCACAGTGTTTATGTTGCAGCAACACCACCACTCTGCCAGCTCTGCTGAAGTAACAGCTCAGTTTTGGTCCTTCTCTCCCCAAATTATTGCTATTTTAGCTGGTCATTATAAGAACTTCATAACTCTAAGAACTGGTGTCTGAATGTGTTTGTTTATCTTCTTCCCTCCTCATCCCTTGTTTCTTTATACTGTGACTTTTAAATTGTAAAGTTGAGGGCAGGGACTGTCTGGCTTAATTTAGACAGTCCTTAATTCACACGGTAGTCAACGCAGTGTGAAAACTCCACTCAATGGTTGAGTTTTTAGGAGGTACTCCCTACACAACATGTCCTAACTCCACCACTGTGGGACTGTGGGCTACCATAGAGTTGAGTAAAATCCATCATGATATTTGATTGACAGTTCCTCCACCATCTCTCCTCCCCTGGTCCTCCCGATGGTATCCCATCAGCCATTGCTGCAAAAAAACAATCCCCGCAGCTCTCCTAGAGTGGCACTCGTACCTTTTGCTGCTCTTGCCAGGGAACTCTATAGCCAATGGGAAAAGTCTACTCTACACAACGGAAAACCCCATGGAGCCCGCGACACAACATGCAACACAATGGTTGTTCAGGGACTCTCCTCTGCACAGCATAAATATTCTGCGTGGAGTGTTTTCCTAAAAACACCCTCCACCTTTGCGTGGAGTTTTCCTGCCAGACAACACATTTCTCAACGGTGGTGGAAAAACTCCACCATGGAGTTCTAAAACTACTGTTGACTAACATGTTGTCTGAACTTAGCTTCTCTGTCTTATTTGTTATTGATCTTATGTAAGTGGCTCTGGGAGCTTTTTCAGCTGAAGAGCTGAGTTTTAAAATGGTTTAAATAAATAAAAATAAAGTGTTTCCTTTCTGTTCAGTTAGTATAAAATCTACAAATACTGCAACTGCACTATCAAATATCAAAAGAGCTCTTCCCTTATCTTTGCCAGTTTTGTTTTCTTCAGTACCATTCCGATAGATTTTTATTTACCCACCACTCTTAGAAGTGAGCATAGCATATTTTCAACATATTGAGGGAGCAGAGCTAACCTCTCCTACTGTAAATTTGTGCAATTATGCAATGGAGAAAGCGTCCCATGACCCTCCTAAGATTCCTTTGAATAATGGTTTGGCAAAGTAAATAGTTGCACTGCATTACAAGTAGCAAAGCCTGACAATGATGAAAAGGAAGCCAGAATAGACTTTCTTAGTCCATGTATAGACTTGTATAGTACATGACACAGTATTGAGATTATTCCCCTTCCTCCAGATGTTATATGTTCCATAGTTTGTTACAGTTTTGACATAAGGCAATATTCCATCAAATTACGCCCACACACAAATGTTTTTGGTAGAAATGCTGCAAGCTAAAAAGAGCTCAGTGTATTATTAACCTGTGATACTGTTTATTAGGAAAGATGAAGAGCTTTTTAAAAGTATCCTATTTTGACCAGCTATGTCAAATATCCAGAAGTTTAGGAAGTAGATATAGCCTACCCGATTACAGACTGAGAGCTACCTGAGCTCAGAACTAAGTGCAAATCATTGCAGCAGAAAACATCCCTCATTACCTGTGCTGAAGCATTCAGAAGCCCTGATGAAGTGCCTTCTGACTCTGGGTATGTAATTTCCGCAGCAAATTCAAAACCAAGCGGGAGGTAACCAGTCATGAAGAAACTACCATGAAAATCCAAAGTTCAAATTAGCAGCAATTTTCAAAGACCTTGCATCAAAAGTAGTTATTCCTCACTATTTATTACTATTAAGGTTATCCACAGTGTATTTTCCATGGACATCCACAAACTTTAATATCCATTCCTGAAAACCCAGGCTTAGGGAAATGCATTTTCCAGGAGTAAGCTCACAACAATTTCAAACAAAAGGTTATACAATAAGAAATGTAATTCAAATTACCTAAAAATAATACATCAGTATATTTTATTAATATACTGAGCATCCTTACCCAAGCACACCACCAGTGACAAATAAAACTATACGGTGTCCACAATCCAAGGTGAATGTAAATACAACCATCCCAACAAATGAGAAGATGTACACAATTAATGTAGTCTGCCTACAAAAAGAGTGCAAAGTTAAAATAAGAAATCACAACCTTATGAAATTTAGTCACAACATTGTTATTCTTTTTGCTACTATTTAAACCAATGACTTTCTATTTCATGTATAATACATTTCAGTGTCAACCTCTCCTTGCCTCAGGACAGACTGTTGCTATATAAAATACAGTGTATATATTATTTGTTTAAAACATTTATAACATGTCTTTCCATCCTTCAGGATTCACAAGGTACAGGAATGCGACATAGCTAGATAGATAGCCATTGTCTCTATGCCCTATCAACACAAATGTCCTCTGAAAAAAGATGCCTTAACGTTTCACCTGAATCCCATTAATAAGGGAAGGAGGGAGGCAAGGCTCCCTTGGAAAGGATCAAAACACTTGAAAAGGCTCTGTCTCACATAGCCATCAGCTACCAGGAGCATGACCACCTGGCGGATCCAGAGGGTTGGATTAGGATCCCAGTGGGGGCCAGACTTGGCCCCAAGAACCAAGGTTCTGCACCACTGATGTAGACAATACTTAGCCAGATGGACCTATAATCTGCCTTAGTATAAGAATTGGATGCTTCCTACATTTCTAAGTAAATTAATCTTATTTTCTTTTAAGAAACATGAAGTGCTTTAACAATCTGATTCTGAAGTTTGCACACATACTTTCCTCACAGTGGCCTGGTTCAGATTATTGTTCAAGGTTTCATAAACTAGTGTCACAGCCAAGAGCTCCTCTCTCCCCCTTCCTTGCCTGTGTTGCACATTGGCTTCGGTGTAAAGATTCCTGGCTTATATTAAGATAGAATTTCAAGTTACAGCCAAACTGGGGATGTTGTCTTAATGTCAGTTAACCAACCAAGAAAATGATCTTGGTGTATTTTCTTGTTTTCGTAATTGTCATGAAGCCCAAGTTCACCAGCTTGGATGTAACTTGGAACACAAGCTCTATTCAAGCCAGGATCTTTGCACTGAAGCCAACAAGCAACAGGACAGGAGTACTGTAATTATGCTCATTTCCATGGTTTATGGAGCCTCAGATGATAATCTGAACCAGGCCCATGGCTGCACTCAAGCTATGGACCTACATGGTCACAAAGGGAAAAGAAAAATATTAAGTATCAAGGAATCCTTTGAAGCGTTCAGTGTAATTCTGGTCAGTAACTTCACAAAAGAAGAGCTACATCAAGCTACACCAAGAGCTACATCAAAAGCTAAGTTAATATATTCTTAAAAACTATACAGCAGTCCTTCAGTCAATGGAAGATAAGGTATACAGTGCATTTTTCTTGCTGCTTATCGCGTGCATACTAAATTTATTAGTTGCTGGCCAACCTACCTATCCTTTACCCCAGAACTGCAGCAAGTAAATAAGCTATATCATTTGCTTTTCGCACTCACACACTTACTTGTATGTTTTGGTGTGATCCAGCCACAAGCCACAAATAACTGAGCCCACCATTCCAGCTACCACAAGTGTCAGGCCAATCCTCCCTGCATTCACTTCTTCTCCCTTTGAAAAAGTTATCAAAGTATCTATAAGCAATGCCCTCATTACTACAATCAATATGTGCACACAACCCCCTCCCCCTCCTCTCTCTCACACACACACACGCCAGAATCCAAGAAGTATTAAAACAAAGCATCACTCCTTAGCCAAATACCACAGATAACTATTACTAGATCTGTGTCATAGATAGGTTAATCCAGACTAAAGATGGCATTTCAATTTACATATTTGATGAAATAAATATTTCTAACAGGAGTCCTGCAGGTCACCAATTTATTGCATTGCTCTAGTTTTCACTTGTATTTTGTTAAATTTATATTTTCCATATAACTCTGCAGGATTAAAACGGAATACTCCTTTATAAACAAGATTTAAAAAAAAAAAACACACACACCAACATTAACAAACACAAAAAAGTGAAAGCAGACACTGACAAAGTCTCCTAGACTGCAGCATATTAAGGAGATATTCTCAGAGACCAGAAGGTGGGCTGCCACTCATGTCACTCTTCAGGGCTTCCCAAGTCCTCAATGCCATCTTTTATGACTACCAGGATGCCACAGATTCCATCCCTTCTTCCTGTTTATTATTCCACTGTTGATCCAGCTTGCAACTCAGGACATTACATCAAGGCATGGTTCATAAACCTAATCATAGCTCTCCCAGGTCACATCTTTTCCAGCCCTGAGCAAAATTACACCAAGCCTGATTAAAAAATGATACCCAAATCAAGCCAGACATGGGAGCCTTAGTTTAATAGAAACCACTCCACAATAAATTCTAGAGACTTACCACAAAAACCATCATTTGGTTTAGTAGAGTTGAGACTGAATAAAAGGCTCCTGTCATAATGCCTACAATGAGACAATTAAAAGTATTGCTATGGCTACTAAAATAAAATCAAGAAAAACAGATTTAAAAAAAAAGAAACCATTCAGACGTTTGTGACTTGAACAGATATGAAAATTCATTATCTTTAGCATCCAAAATTTGATCTATTCTTCATTCTTGACAAAAAAGACTAGGAAATATTAAGATCTTATGAGGAAAACAGGCTGCAAATGAGCCTTAGGTTGGGCTTGGTCAGACTCACCCTGTCTTTCACACCACCACTCTAGCCATCTCCCAATCAGCTTCATGTCACCCAGCTCCCATGGAAACCAAGAAGCTGGGATCCTATGAGACAGTGAGTGGGGAGAGGCTGCCACGATCTTGTCAATTGCCTCAGTCTGTACCCTATTCCAAACTCCCACAGGGCAATGACAGAACCATCACTGCAAGGATCTGGAAACCATGGAGATCCATAAGTGGATCATCATAAATTGCTTCTTTGCCACTGTACAGAGAGGCAGTCAACTGCATATGTGCCCTATCTAGGTCGTGACCTGCCATGACAATGATGGGACATTACTATCACCAATTACATTAGAACCAAAATCCTGCCTAGGGTAAAAAAAAGCGCAAGTCTATCATGTGCCCTTTTACATACGCAGGTCCCAATAAAATGTGAGATAGGACTTCATATCGGCCATGTCACAGACAAGGTGACCTCAGCATGAATGTTGGCAACATAAATGATAAAGGAACACAATATTTCAATGAACTTTTGAGGAAGAAAATTATGTTGCATAAGAAATTTTGCTGTGAAACCTGCACATAGCTGCAAAAAAGTTATTCTACATCCTTACATATATATTTTTGACTTTACAAAAGTTTCAGTTAAAATATTAAGACAAAAATATTTGAGGATCCACCATATATTTTGAACAGTTAAGGAAAATATTACATACTGTAGAAATGGAAACATGAATGCAAATTCAAAATAGAATTGTTTGCATGGATTTTTTTTAATGAATAGGCTCCTTGTTGAATAATGGAATGAACTATATAAATTCATTGTCTTATTATCATCTGTTCTATAAAATTAAACATCTTATTTACCATCTAACATATGTATCTCTATTAAGGTACATGTAGGTTTCATAGCAACTATGCCATATTGCATTACACATGATTAAATAAGTTAACATACTCACCATAACTTATCAGCAAAAGAACAAAAGGAAAATTTCTGAACAAGTTGACTATTGACTGCTTATAGGAGTAATCATTTGGAGATACATCTAGGAGAACAGCCTGAGACTGACTTGGAGGATATTTGGGTTTTTCTTTAAACACTAGGAAGATAACACAAACATCAAAGTTTTGCAATTCAAACATCTTTAATAATTTGCATTTATATAAACATTGTTCTACAGAACATTAAATTATGAAATTATATTATGAGGCATGTCATGTTTTCCCATGACAGGTTTGCTTCATAGCATTTGCTTCATAGCATATGCACACACATGTAATATATCCTCAATTTCTTTACACTCACATTGCCTAGATTGTGTCAAAAGTGCAAATGTGCAGGAGTCACTGTGGCAAACACATGAAGCTGTACAAGTTATCACTTGGGTATGCTGCAATTGCCTACTTATCCCTCACATTTACCTTCTGGCACCACTCCTGCTCTGAGAGTTTCCCTAGCTAGAAAAAAGAAGAGCTGTATCACGGCTACTGCACCTGTCTACATACACACACCTCTCTGACAGAGGAGAGAGTGTACATTAAGGCCAGCAGCAGCGCAAACACTTTGCTGTGCTTTCCCAATTACCAGTAGTACATTTGTTCAATCGTCTTATCAGGTCCAGTCTTTCTTTTTTGCTTTTTCAGATTTTCTCTGTCAAGTGTTGCAGATTTTTGTTTTCAATGTATCCAAGATTTGCACTTTTCCCAGCTGGAACTGCCAAGTTGTTGCTTTAAGTTACTGTAACATGGTTACTGTAGGTAACTGTAACATGATTACTGTAACACTTTATCAATCTCCCAATCGTTCATCTCTGATTTCATATTTCTAGTGGTGATCTTTTTACCACAGTTTTTATCAACTGCCCCTTCTTTTCTGTTTACTTCACTATTACTCTTCAGCTCAAATTTCTTATGTATATATTCCTCTTTACTCTACTTCTTTGTAAGGTTTGGAGTATCGCAGTCTGGATTGAGCCATCGAGAAACTGCTGCTAAGCTTCTGAAGAACTCAGGATTTATCAAAATGCAGTTTGGAAACCAGTGAAAGAGAAGATGGCAAGATTACCAATACAAATACTTTAAGTACCTTCTCCAAGAGCAATTGACCAAACTAGTAGGAGCATTCCATTGCTGCTCAACATACATGCATTCATGAAATTTTGACCATTTCAATTCTAGGAGCTAAGCAAAAAGATAAGATAAGCTGCACTTTGTACCTAAATCTAACCCAATAAAGGAAAACGGTGGAACAGCCTCAGCCATGATGCCAATCCTTACAGAAATATATTTTTAAAAGGTAAATGGTTAATAGATTCAGCAAGAACTACAAAAATAAGGGAAAATTTCTTCTAAGCAGACATTTAGGGTGTGCAATGTACAGTGAAACTATTTGCTCTGATGCCATTTCCATTGCTTTTCAATTTAATTAAGATATTGTAGCTTGAAACGGCTTGTCAAGCATAGCTTCATCTGTGACCTAGTCTCTGATTCAGAATTCTGCAAGTATATGAGAACTGCATTATTTGAATGCTCTTTCTACTTTGACTAAAATTATTACAGGTTTGTTTTACTTACCAAGTACTGTTAGTACAAACAGGAGTGTAGATACTGCTGCTGTGCCATAGAACATTCTGCTAATGTTATGCCCCATGAGATCCGTGTTATTACCTGTGTTTGGGACTAAAACTGGTGGCAATAAGAAGCCAATTGCTGTGCCTAGCTGTAAATAACAAACAAAACCCTTAGTAAGAACAAGTGTTATACAGTGACAGGTCATATAAAAAGGTTTGAAAATGTCCCTTCATCAACCTGAATGGGAATAGCTGCACATGGATATATGCATAGTATTTAAATAACTGATTTTTCCTGAATTAAAATGCAAGGCTCTATTTAGACCATTGAGTAGCAGTAGTAGACAGATTATATGACCCACTTTTGCAGGGGGGAGTTTCATATAACACTACCATATATACATGTTTATTTGTCTGACCACTGACACTCTGAATATTGGTGACATCAAGGCTTTGGCAGAAATAACTTGTATGGAAATACACTGGTATCTCCATTTTATTCATCCTGCAATCTTTAGAACTCTACAATTAAAGTTCTGAGGCTGTCGATGTTCAGCATTTGCTCTCTCTCTTTGAAGGATTAGTGGAAGCGATTATTTAATTTAAAATATATTAGCGATGTCTTCTGCCTTTAGCCTGAAAGGCCTACAGGCACAAACGAAAGCTTCCAAGGATGCTCAGGTCCTCTGGGAAGAATTTACTACAGTCAACAAGAACTAGACTGACAACTGTTACCCAGAGGACCTTCTCTTCTGCCGCTCCCAGATTGTGGATGACCTGCCGGGAGAGATTCGCCAACTCACTAGTCTTCAGGAATTTAAAAGATCTATAAAGACTGATCTCTTCCGGCAGGCCTAACCTGATGAATTTTAAAGTGTTTTATTGGTGTTTTATTGGTATTTTAATGATGTATTGGTTTTATGTGCTTTTAATCAGTTTTGTATTTTGTGTTTAATGCTGTTCCCCGCCTCGATCCGTTGGGAGAGGCGGGTAATAAATAAATAAATGTATTATTATTATTATTATTATTAACAGGTCAATGTTTATTTCAAATCTTATCCCAGTCCTGCATTTACAATATTCAATTTTTCTATTATTTAGGACAATTCTTCCAAAAGGATCTAGATTATACTGCAAGAATTACTGGGTTGTCCCCACTGGAGTGGTAGGTAAAATAAGGGAAATAAGACTACTGCCACCTTTAGATTTAAAATCTTACACACTACATGCACAAATTTAATAAGTTACAATATAAGTCTGCAGCTAGGTACAGGGATTGACTAGATGAACTTTGAGGTCCCTTCCAACTGTTTGAGTCTATGTTTCGGCTTCAAACATCCTTCCACTCTCCACAGATAAAGCTCATTTGAGCACCAATATAGACACAGGTTTGCTGTGATCAATCGGCAACTATATAATACACAAGACAAACTATTAGACTCCCACTACCACCACACCATGAATATTCTTTCCTGTTTCACTTAGAACTTATTTTTCTCACAAATACATTTTTCTTCCCAAGAGCATCCCTCCCTGACACCCCTGACCCATGCATCTTCCACTCTTCATCCCCTCACCTGGTTGCCCAGAACAGCTGTAGCACAAGCAGTGGACACTTCCTTGGGCCCAAACCAGACAGAGGCAATGCGGGAGGGCAGTCCCAAAATAAAGACCTGGGCTACGGAACACACAATCTGAGCCAACAACGTAACAGGATACAGGTTTCGTCGGACACTGGCACACTTAATCCAAGCACCCAGGCAGTTGAGTCCAGATCCCAGCAAGGCAGTGAGGCGGAGACCACGAGTGTCCAGCAACCAAGTGGCAGGAAATATGAGGGGAATGTATGCCACCATATATGCCACAGAGAGCAAGTCGATTTGATAATTGGAGACATTATAGTACTTTGTAAAGATATTGGTCAAAATACTGTATTGGATCCACTGGAAGGCATTCACCAGCGAGTACAAGCTGAAGATGGTCAGCACCAGCAGCCTGCGTTTGGAAAGCTGAGGAGCCAGCTTCACTCCCGATTCAGAAGAGGGCAGCATGGCCTCTGCCTCAGGATGCTCCTGAGAAGCAGCGCCTCTTCCAACCTCCACATCGCTCTCTGCTACCAAAGGTGTGCAGCTGCTGCTGCGCTCAGCCTCTCCGCATGGGAGGCACCCGTTCTGCTGGAGGGGAGGTACTGGGGCGACCCTCATGGTCTGACCACCCTCTTCCTCCTCACCGCCTTCCCCCGGCTCCGCCATATCAGCTCTCTCGCCACCCATCCTCAAGCTTGGGTCGCTACCCCTTCAAAGCGGGGCACTCCTCTCTCCCAAGTGTCACAGTGTCAGCCTCTTGGAGGCCTCTTTCCTGGAACCCCGCCTCTCCCTTGGTAACCTACTGCTCTCCGCAGTCACACACACCCCTATCCCCCCTCACACACACCCTCTATCCCCTCCTCCCCACACCCTCGCTCCTTCCCCCTTCCCCTCACCTCTCTTCTCACCCACACACCTGCCAAGGTCACCTGCAGCCCGCCCACACCCCTGACTTTATCCGCCGTACCTCAGGTTCCCCCACCTGGCGCTCCCCTCACCCAGAAGGGCTTCTGCCCTCACAGCTCCCCTTCCCCCACTGCTCTTAACACTCGCTCATTCGCCTCAGCCGTCTCGGGCCCCGCCCCTCTCTGTCCCCTTCTCTCGTGGAGCTTGCGCCTCACCTCCCTCCTACCCCCATCCCTCACCACAACAACGGCCGCCCCGAGCTCCCCATCGCACAAATCAGCGCCCAACAACGGCTCCCGAATCCGCGCTCACACTCTAACTCCCCACTAGAATAACTCGCGACCGGCTCCCGCATGCGCAGACAGCGCTCTTCACTTGGCAGACGCTCCGGGCGCTGCTTCTTAGCCAATGAGGGGTGTGGAAGGAGAGGCGCCATCACGGCCTCCGCCAATCTCGGAGGAGAAGAGGCTGGGCTGGCAGTGGACCAATCAATCCATCGCTGACGTCTTCCTTCCTAACTGTGCTGCATGGTGCTGATGCTCTTCCAGCTTGCCGGCAGCCACGTGGTCTGATCCAATGTGAAAATCGAATCAGTTCCGCCTCGCATCCCCGGGAAGTGATTTGATTTTCACGTCTGATATCTACACTACTGCTTTAAAACGGTTTCTAACAGTTTTAAAACGGTTGGTTTAAAACTGTTATAAACCGTTTTAAAGCAGTAGTGTAGATAGGCTCACATTTCCGTACCAAGGCATGGAGTTGCGCTCAGAGTCTTTAATTATCTGCATGCTCTTTTCAGTCTTCAAGCGGAAGCAAGAAAAAGAAGCAAACAGTAAGGTTACAGTAAAGGTAGGTTTACGTAGCAGGTGCTTCCAGATGGATGGCTCCTAGCATTACTGTCCAAAAGATAACTATTCTGTCTTTCCCTCCTTAAACAGATTTTCCGTGATAAGAAATAAGACGGAAGATGTGGCTGGAAAAACACAGGAAGACAACATCATCTGGACCATTAAAAAGGATGGGTGATTGCACAATAAAAGCTTTGTCTGGAAGCAGCTATAGTGAATGTTCAAGTTGCACAAAATACACTAAAGAAAAACATGGTCCTTCTGAATTGTAGGCACACCTCCATCTTCAGCAGAATTTGGAATACGAAGATTCACTGGAAGCCATAGAAAAGGGGTGGGGGACTCAAACCATAGTATTTAAAATATTGGCAAAAATTAGATAATTATTTTATCTGGCCTGCGAGACTTCCTCAATTTGGGCCTTATGGGATATGGTTGCCTGCTAATACATGCTGAAATAAGCAGCTATCCCACCCCCTTCTCCTGCAGCTCAGTACTGCTCATCAGAACACATAGGCCATTACCACACGCGTGGTTTTAAGCACATTCATGGCGACTTTGATCCATTTCTTCAGCATGGGACTCGCATGACATCGCCCCCCTCATGCTGTTCTCATGCCCTGAGTGCTCCGTTTTTCATTTCTGTTTTGATTTAACCCTGAATGGGCAAAGTCCAGTTCAGGCAAGTTCAGGCAAGTTCAACAGGCTGAGCTGAGGTATCCGAGCAAAACCGACCACGTGTATTCAAAACGCTAGATTCACATAGGAAACAGAGGGGGGACCTGCAGAAGCAATCCGGGGGGAAATGGTACATGACATAAAGGCCATAGAAGGCTCTAAGAAGAAATAAAGCGATGTGGGTTCTTGAATGAAAATCCAGCTATTGATAATCTAAGCCCACAATGGAAGCAATTAGTTATTTTATAGAGATTAAACTATAGATCAGTTAACTCTGTACACAGTTATTTCCCATGGTCAACCATGGAAAGGACAAGCTGCTTCATGTCCATCATGCAAATGCCAGCTACCCTTGTGGTATTTAGTCATTGAGGCCGTAAGCTGGTTAACGTGTACATTCAAAACTGTTGTGTGCATGCAAAAAACCCACTGTGTGTGTCAAATAGATTGTTGTTATTATTATTATTATTATTATTATTAATTGCACTTATATACCGCCCCATAGCCGAAGCTCTCTGGGCGGTTTACAAAAATTAAAAAGATTGAGCATTAAAAAGACAATATACAAAATTTAAAACCATAAACATAAAACAGCTGTCATTAAAACACTTTAAAACATTTTAACTGTTAAGCCTGGCCACAATGTCAATCAAAACCTCAACTTGAGCTGTTAAAATGCCTGGGAGAAAAGAAAAGTTTTGACCTGGTGCCGAAAAGATAACAGTGTTGGCACCAGGCGGGCCTCATCGGGGAAATCGTTCCATAATTGAGGGGCAACCACAGAGAAGACCCTCTCCCTTGTTGCCGTCCTCCGAGCTTCCCTCAGAGTAGGCACCCGGAGGAGGACCTTTGATGTTGAGCGTAGTGTACAGGTAGGTTCATGTCAGGAAAGACATTCCATCAGGTATTGTGGTCCCAGACCGTGTAAGGCTTTATAGATCAGGGGTGCGGAACCTCTGGGGTTCCAGAAATAGCCACACACCCTTTTCCTGGCCATGCCCCCTTCCCCTAGCCATGCCCTCTTTCCTCCAGCCACCAATGGTTTGGTTTCCTGGGCTTTGTGCAGCTTTCCCCCTATTCTAATAGTTGAAATGCTCCTTTTAAGGCTTAATTTGGTCAGGCAATGTGGTGCCCACAGGCACCAATGCTCTCCTGGGCTCTTTTCTTGGCACTCACCAAGGTCCTCTAGCCCTCCCACTTTGAAAGAAAATTGAACGCATAAGAACATAGGTGCCAGGCTGGATCAGACCAAGAGTTTATCTAGTCCAGCACCCTGTTCACACAGTGGCCAACAAGCTGTTGACCAGGGAGTCATTTTCTTACAAGCAGTTGGAATTGCTGTGAAATAGGTTTCTGTTGCTGGTGAAAACTGTAGATTGAAAGTAATTCTTTAGTGTATTGGGAATCAAACTCCACTTCTGCCTTAGTCTTTTAGGCAGGTTACTTGAGGTTTGCCTCACCTCCCATAGCAGCCATTTTGTGGTGATGTCCAGGATAGTTCTTCAAATTGCCAAATGTGCCCACGGCCAAAAAAAGTTACCTACCCTGGCTTATTTACTGGCAGTAAGAGCTTCAAACTAAAATATACTGGTATTTGAGGGGGGGTTGTCCCTGTCCCCTTTTCCTTCAGCCCTGACCACCAGGATCTTCTCTGTAATGGACTTGGGGCCCTAGGCTAAAAGATGTAGATATATGGTATCTCCTATAACCCTGATATAGATATGCTAGTGAAGGAGCAGTAATGGATTGCACCTCCCTAATTAGACATTGACAGATCTGGGTTTGTCTCTGCATAATGTATAAGTTAGCCAGACCTCTGCCACTGTGAATTATATTTAAGTCAGCCTATAGTGCTATAAATTATGATTTGGGCATTAGTGTTGGAATTTATGTATATACGTACTCCTCCAACATTATACTCACATATGACCATCCAGGGGTGTCAGAAGAGGGGCAGGAAATAATTATCTTACCCCCTAACACACAAATACACTGAAGGTAATGGGCATACCCATTCCAGGCCAAGCCTTTCCTACTGCTCAATAAGTAGTTGACCACCTGGTTCTGTCTTGTACTTCCAGCAATTGGGATTGCAATTAACATTTATCCTGTGAAGACAGAAGTAAGACCTCAGAAGTAAGCATAGGGTTGCAGAGCACTTCTTTCCAGTTTGCTGTTTTAGACTTTAAAAAAGAAGCTTCTGAGTGACCACACTATTAAAAGTCAGTTCTATACGTGTTTACTCAGAAGTAAGTCTCTGTTCAATGGGGTTTACTCAAAGGGAAGCATGTCTCGGGTTTTAGTATGACTTGGATGTAATGCAGTTGAAATCAATGGGATTTGAATAAGAGAACCAGCAGATCTCTATTTTATGAACTGGAGATGCACAGCTTTGCATGATCAAAATAAAGGAAAATAGATCCTTCACAAATGCAAACAGGTGGTCTTTTCCATTGGTAGACTATCATGAAAAGGGTTTAAGGGGAGAAATTTAAAAAATCCTAAAAAATCAAGGGATAAACCGATCTGATTCAAACTTGACATGCTGAAATCTCTACTTAAGAGCTCTCAAAGTCCCAAGTTTCATCTCTTTATCTTTAAAAATAAGGGAGCTGTGGGCAAGGAGGGTGAGGTTGGAGCACTAAAAAGTCCATTCAGCCCACTAACCCTCCCCTTTCATCAACAAGACTCCATTAGCACACGCCCCCAACAAAGGAAGAAGCGAGAGGGGGAAATAATCCAGGCTTTCCCTGCACCAAAATAAAATGCAGGACAGGGATGACGCCATGTGAGTACATTGCTGCGAAACCACATACCAGGCATGGCGAGTGTGTGATAAATCGCTGGTGTGATGGAGCTCTGGCTGGAATAATATTGACCACAATTCTAATACATGATTTTAATGTATCTGGTCATTTTAATTCAGTTTTCTCTGAGGGTAGAACACAATGAAAAATTATTGCTACATTTCCATTCGTATGGTCCCAGTTGTGAAACGATATTAGCCCTTCTATATTTTTTGCAAATTATCATGTAGTATCACTTGTTCCATTTGATAGTCTAACTTAAGTAATATCTTTTAAATTTTAGATATGATATGCCTGCTATCTTTGTTTGCAACCCACCATTTCAAAATCTGTTCTCAACTGAAAGATCTGAAAGTACCTTTGACCAAACAAAAGTTATTTGAGAGATGCACATTTATGTTTTAACTTATTTTTTCACTTTTGTTTGAAATTTCTTTCTCCAAAATTGAAGTCTCATTTAAGATTTCAAGGACAGGACATTCCACATTGCTGAATGCTTTTTCAGCATCTAAGAACATTATTAATAGTTATTTTCTTCTTGCTGAGCAAACTGATGATGTTCATATTTTCTTGGTACTATATTTCAATTTCCTGTTGGTTAGAAAACTTGCTCTATCTATCTCCACAAATGGATTTCTTTCTGGTATAGTCTTTGAGGAATGTATTTGTCCAATCTCCTTGTACCGTCTGTTATAGTTAATGTGATTGATTATTTGAACATAGGAGGGTTACAAATTGAACACAGCATCATCTGGACAAACATACAACATTGCATTTTTGTGGCAGGACAATTGCACCATAAAAGCCACATCTGAAAGCCCCTTTTTCATTGGGAAGTGCATTATTGAGTTTTATTTCTAGAACTGTGATAAAGGTTTTATGATGGATGTTCAGTAGAGATATTCGTCCGTAGGAGGAGTTTCTAGCAAGAATTATATTAACTTTAGTTATTACCACTTTTTCAGCCTCGTGATTTTGGTATTTCATTTCTCTGTAGGTGGATAAAATCCATCATAAATTCTACTTAGAATAGACCCATTGAAAGGAATGAGACTAGTGTTATTCTTGACTAACTTAAGTCCCATTCATTTCAGTGGGTCTACCCTAAGTAGGACATTTTGGATTTTGCCCGATATGATCTGGTGTTAAGGCTTTATTGTTTTAAATTGTTGTTCATTGCCTTGATAGCAAATACGGTGGTATATAAATGTTAATAATAAATAAAGCCCTTAAATGTTTTGTGATAGCATTTGTCCTTGTTTTATTGTTCACCGTTTTATTGTTCACCGTTTTATTGTTCAGATAGGCTGACAGGAGTGAGAGAGAACCTGAACCAAAACCTGAACCTAACTGACTCCATTTTGTGCATTTTGTACCCCCCCCCCCTTCTTCTTCCTTTTGTGAGTAGCTTCTATGTAACTGTATGCAGGCAGCAAACCACAAGTTCAGCAGCATCAGACCAGACCATAAAAGGACACCTGCCTGCCATACCATTGTGTTGCGTGCGCATTATCCTGTTGTATGAAATGCATATTTCCTGTCTGCTTGAAATGTATAATAGGCTGCTTCACCCATTAGTGGGGGCAGCAGTCTGTGGAAGGATTCCAGACTGTTGTCTTGCTAGCAAATAAAGGCTGTCTGTTTGAACTTGAACTTTGGACTGGACTCCGATTAATTACCGTAACATTTTGGTGCGTTGGCCGGGAAACCTCCCTCACTGGGAGACCCGCCTGATAATCGGAGAACCCTACCAGGGAGATTTCCCCCGCTTCCACTTGGTTCCCCGCGGCCCCCAGCCAGCCGTGGTCCTCCTTGGGAGCGCGCCTCCAGCCTTTAGCTGGTGCCCACACAGGTTCTGCGGCGGGTCCGGGGACAGCGCGGAACAAAAATGGACCGAGCGGAAGTTCAGTGCAGATACCCTTCTGTCCGGTGCCGGAGCATCTGAACCAGGCAAGTATAAGGGGAAGCTTCCTATTCTGTTCTGTATCAGCCGACTCCTACGAGTCGAAGGGGGGTCTAATCAACCTCCGTAAAGGTGACCGACTCCTACGAGTCGAAGGGGGGTCTGATCAACCCCCGTAACGGAAAACGTGCAACGGAAAACGCGTTCTGTCTGTAGTGGCCCGACTCCAACGAGTCGAAGGGGGGTCTGATTAACTCCCGTAACGGTAAACTGTTTCTGTTTCTCTGAACTGGGAGGTCTGGGAGGACAGGTGTCGTCCTGGATGTCTGATGTGTGCATGACTGCCTGATTTCCATTGCTGACCGTTGGGCAGTCACCCTGGGATGCCTCTGGGTGTCTTGAATTTCCGGCAGCGTGGGCTGGTAGTGAAGAGACTGCATTCCTCTGTATCAGCCGCCTGACTCCCCCAATTCCTACAGTCAGACGGTTCCCTGTCAACTCTCCCCTCTGTGTATTTTCTGTCTGGTGGATTATATTGTGTATTAGTCAGGAAGAAGATGGGGGGAGGTTCTTCAACTCCATTGAACCTTATGATTAAACATTTCAGTGAAGTTTTTGATCAGACTAAGTGTAATGTAGATGCTATGGAAGCTAAGTGTTATTATGACTGGCCCGCCCTAGGTCCCCTAGTAGATTGGCCCCCCCAAGGCACTTTCTCTGAGCCCTATATTTCCCGAGTTTACAACCTGGCCATAATAGAAGGAGGACCCTTGCCCCCCCGAAGACATTCCATACGCTGAAGAGTTGGTTGAAAGTAGCCAAACACCCCCCACCATAGGCACGAAAAGTTGGCCGAAGATGCAGCTCTTATCATGATGAACCAAGTAAAAAAGACCCCAAAACGCAAGGTTCCTGTGACTGCCACCTCCTGATGTCCCAGACGTCCCTAGGTCCGGACCAGACATCCCGGCTCCCTCTCCGATGTCCCAAGACTCCACTGCCCAGCCATCAGCCGTCACCTCTGCACCTGTAGACCCCACTTCTTTGTTTGATGTGAGAGTCGAGAAACTGACCCGCCTGTTAGAAACAACCAATCCCGAAAATTCCAGACCCCGCCACTCCGGCCAGCTCCACCTCAGAAATTTAGCCGCTAACACAGCTGAAACGAAAATTCTCCCTGTCCGTGAGAGTCCCACCATCGTTCCTGCCGTCACCGACCCTGCCACGAATGTGTCCATGTACCAGAACGTCACTACCTGCGTCCCCTCTCCTCCTGAATTCCTGAACTGAACTGCCTGAACTGAACTGAATTCCTGAACTGAATTCCTGAACTGAATTCCTGAACTGAACTGCCTGAACTGAACTGAATTCCTGAACTGAATTCCTGAACTCCTGAATTGAATTGAACTGAACTCCTGAACTGGAAGAACCACGGACCCTCCTATGAAGAAGAGCCCGAGAAGTTTGTAGACATGATTGAGGATGTAATAACTGCCCATAATCCAACCTGGACTGACATTCAACAACTCATGGGTTATTTCCTGACTTCCGAACAAAGACTAGTATTGCAATATGTAGCTGGATCATGGACTTTGCTGCCCTAACCCAACCTCTGTATAATTTTCTGAAAAGTAATCAGTCAGAGTCTTGTCCCCAAATGTGGACTGAAGAAGCCCTCTCAAGCCTCCGAGATTTGAAGACTGCCCTGACCAGCTCACCAGCCCTGACCCTACCAGACATTTCCAAGCCTTTCCACTTGTATGTATCTGAGCAAGAAAGAGACTGCCGTCGGAGTCCTTACTCAGCGCATAGACTCCTAGAACCACCCTTTTGCCTACCTGGGCAAGAATACTGATCCCGTCAGTCATGCATGGCCCGGCTGTCTCCGCTGCATCGCTGCTGCATGCCTACTCCTGACTGAGGCCATAAAACTCACATATGGCCAAACCATTGAAGTGACCGCCCCCCCATTCAATGAAAGCGCTGCTTGAAACTAAGTACCGTGCCCTCCTGTGTGAAAATCCAAATATGCATGTGAAAGACTGTGCCACTCTGAACCCTGCTACCTTAATGCCTCTGCCTGAAGCCCCTGTCCATGATTGCCAGGAGATTATGGAAACCGTACATTCCAGTCGGCCTGATCTTAAAGACACTCCAATTCCTGGGAGCGTCGTCTTGTTTACAGATGGAAGCAGTTTTGTCCGAAACGGAACCAGATACTCTGGCTACGCAGTAGTCACTGAAGACGAAATCTTACTGGCAGAGCCCCTGCCCCCTGGCACGTCCGCCCAGAAAGCAGAACTAGTAGCACTTACAGCCGCCCTAGAATGGGCAAAAGAGAAGAAAGTCACCATCTACACTGATTCTAAATATGCATACCTGACTCTCCAAGTCACGAGGCACTATACCGAGAGCGAGGATTCTTGACTGCTGAGGGAAAAGACATCGCCCATTCTACAGAAATTCAGAAGCTCCTCCAAGCTGTTTGGAAACCAGCAAAAGTAGCCGTTATCCACTGCAGAGCGCACACAGGAAGATCCGACCCCATTGCCCGGGGAAATCAAAGAGCAGATCAAGCCGCCAAAGAAGCTGCAGCGAAGCCCCTGCCCTGTCTCCTGTCAGCGTTAGTTATCACACTGCCACCACTTCCTTCCACCAGAGATGTGCCTTACACTGAGAAGAAAAAAAAAAAAAAGCACTCAGCCAGAATTACAGTCAGCTGCGAGGTTTCACTTTCTCTGGATGAGTAGAAGCCTGTCCTGTAAAAGCAGAAAGCTCAAAAGAAGTGACAAAACATTTATTAGAAGATCTGATACCTCGCTATGGGATGCCCAGGCAAATAAACAGTAACAATAGAGCAGCCTTCCAAGCGGAAGTCACTGAGAAACTCTCCAAGGCCTTACAAGTAGACTGGAAGCTACATTGTTTATAGAGACCCCAGAGCAGTGGGGCAGTAGAAAGAGCCAATCAGACTCCCATGCTGCCCGTTGCCTTGCTGCTAATGAACTGACCCCTTATGAACTGGTCTATTAAGCCTGGGGACCAAGAATATGTCAAAAGCTATAAGGAAAATCTTTTAAGAAAAACTTAGGATGGCCCCTCCACAGTCTTACTGACTACTCCTACTGCCTTGAAAGTTAAAGGAAACCCCATCTGGATCCATTGGAGCCGTGTAAAAGCAGCGGCCACTACAGACCAATGGCAGGTTACCAAGCAACACCAACTGAAAATAACGCTGAAGAAATTGCCTACGTCGCTGGACGCGACGGGAGAAGCCTCCCCAGGGCCGGTGCCCGAGGGAGCGAAGTGACTGGGGGCGCTGCATCCCTTCCCATCCCGGATAGAGGAAGTGGACACCGCCCGAAGACTCCTGAAAGACTTTTAGTGTTAATGCTCCTAATGGTTCTTGCCCCTGCCTCAAGTGATGTCACGCCCTGTCAGTCATGTATTAAGACTGTTAAATTACAGAACCAGATTAAACAGATGCTCGTTTATCAGAGTAAACTCCAGTGTAAGGGCAAAGTGCAGCCATGCACCTTTCAGAACGTCACTTACTCCGCCTGCATACAGGACAGTGCCATCACCTGTTTCAACCCGAAAGAAGCACCTGCCCAGTGGAGTCTCGAGGTCAGAGACTCCAATGGACAGGAGACAGTACTACAATGAATGTCCCTATTAGAATTGTGTATGATGGGCCACGTGAGAAAAAAGAACACGGGGGAATCCACATGCCCACCCCACCAAAGTTCCAGTCCTAAGTTCCTGCACCGCCCAGAGATGTAATTTAGTCCTGAATGGCTCCGAAGTATCCTACTGGCCAAACCAGTCCGCAATTCCCATCAATCGGTTGTGGCCAGCGAGTCTCCAGTCCCGAATAAACACCACCCAAAGCCAGAGCTCTAATTGGCCGGCCCCCAAGGGATTGTATTGGATCTGCGGGCAGTATGCTTATTCTGAACTCCCTGAGCCCTGGGCAGGCACTTGCACTCTAGATGAGATCCGCCCCTCTTTCTTTCTGATTCCCCTGTCAGAAGGTGTGCGCCTGGGCCACCCAGCGTACAACAAACGCAGCATATCCCCAAATGTTGAGATTGGGGACTGGAAAGATGATGAGTAGCCCCCAGAGAGGATTGTTCAGTATTATGGCCCTGCCACCTGGGCACAAGACGGTATGTCAGGGTACAAGACCCCCATTTATATGCTTAATAGAATTATACGCTTGCAAGCAGTGCTAGAATTAATAACCAATGAAACTGCAAGAGCATTGGTGTATCAGAATCGCTTAGCTCTTGATTACCTGCTTGCTACTGAAGGCGGTGTGTGTGAGAAATTTAATCTTACTAATTGTTGCCTGCATATTGATGATAATGGAAAAGTTATTGAAGAAATCACCAGTAAAATGACTAAGCTTGCTCATGTTCCTGTGCAAACCTGGAAAGGATTTGAATGGGCACAAGGACTGGGATCCTGGTTCACATGGATAGGAGGGCTGAGAGGGATCATAGCGATAGTCATTGTAGGACTCATAGTTTGTATCCTCCTGCCTTGTTTAATGCCCTTGTTGTTACAGAGCTTCCGTGGAATGGTGGAGCAGATAGCAGACCGGCGCACGGCTGTCCACCTAATAGCTTTGCGCGACTACCACCCTGTACCTATGGCAGATGAAGATAGTGATGCTCCTTAGTAAATAACAAAGGAGCATCAAAGGGGGGAAATGAGAGAGAACCTGAACCAAAACCTGAACCTAACTGACTCCATTTTGTGCATTTTGTACCCCCCCTTCTTCTTCCTTTTGTGAGTAGCTTCTATGTAACTGTATGCAGGCAGCAAACCACAAGTTCAGCAGCATCAGACCAGACCATAAAAGGACACCTGCCTGCCATACCATTGTGTTGCGTGCGCATTATCCTGTTGTATGAAATGCATATTTCCTGTCTGCTTGAAATGTATAATAGGCTGCTTCACCCATTAGGGGGGGCAGCAGTCTGTGGAAGGATTCCAGACTGTTGTCTTGCTAGCAAATAAAGGCTGTCTGTTTGAACTTGAACTTTGGACTGGACTCCGATTAATTACCGTAACAGGAGGACAAGGCTCATGTAACTTTAACAGTTGTAGAGAAAAGGGAATTTCAGCCAGCGTCATTTGTATACAATTCGCACCTGGTGAAATTCCTTCTTCATTACAACAGTTAAAGCTGCAGGGGCCCTGCCCACTTTTGCATCAGGTCATTCTAGTATAGTGCCTGCAACTTTAATTGTTGTAATGAAGAGGAGATTTCACCAGGTACTAACTGCATACAAACGATGCCAGCTGAAATTCCCTTTTCTCTGCAACTGTTAAAGTTACATGAGCTTTGTCCTCCTTTTCATATGGTCAGCCTAGTTCAGAGAAACCTCACATCTTATCTCCTGGATTTGAGGCCTTGCAACAAAACAAAAGAATGAAAGAGGCATCTCTCAGCTGGCAATTTATTAAGGCAACTTGGTTGGGCAGCCAAACGGAAGCCTTAATGCTGTTTTAGCCATGATAGTTTGAATCATCAGTTGCTAAGCACTTTTAGAACCTCCCAAGGTCCCTTAGCTAACAGTGCTTGTTATCCATTGGATGTTGAAATCTAACTTGGGAGAGGAACCCAGTTCACAGCACCTCTTCTCCAGAAATCGCAGCACTGCAAGGCACAGGTATGTGTCAACAAGCATGTGGATAGAGGTAATCCAGCAGGCATTGTTTACTTGGACTTTGAAAAGGCTTTTGACAAAGTCTCTCACCAAAGACTCCTAAGCAAATTTAGCAGTCATGGTATAACAGGAGCGCTCCTCTTATAGATCAGTAGCTGGTTAAAGAACATAATAATAATAATAATAATAATAATAATAATTAATAAATTTATTTCTTACCTGCCTCTCCGTTTGGATCGAGGTGGGGAACAACAATATGATAAAATACATAAAACTGATTAAACCATGACACACATTATTAAAAGTGCATTAAAACATCCTTAAAACACCCTAAAAACATTCTAAAATTCCACTGGATATGCCTGCCGGAAGAGAATAGTCTTAATAGCTTTCTTAAATTCTAAAAGACTGTTAAGTTGACGAGTCTCCTCTAGGAGATCATTCCACAGTTTGGGAGCGGCAGAAGAAAAGGTCTTCTGGGTAACAGTTGTCAGCCTAGTCTTGCCGACTGTAGTAAGTTCTTCCCAGAGGACCTGAGTGTGTGGGTCAGATTGAATGGGAGAAGGCAATCCCGCATGTAACCTGCACCCAAACCATGTAGGGCTTTAAAGGTAATGACCAACACTTTATACTTCGCCCAGAAACTAATGGGCAGCCAGTGAAGCAATTTTAAAGCTGGCGTAATATGGTCACCCCTAGGTGTACCGGTGACCAAGCTGGCTGCCATATTTTGAACTAGTTGAAGTTTCCGGACTAGGCACAGAGGTAGCCCTATGTACAGCGCATTGCAGAAGTTGAGCCTCGAAGTTACCAGCGTGTGCACTATCGTCTTTAGGTTTTCCAACTCTAGGAAGGGGCACAACTGGCGTATCAGCTGAAGCTGATAGTAGGCACTCCTGGCCGTCGCATCTATCTGGGCTGTCATTTGAAGCGACAAATCCAGGAGTACCCCCAAGCTGCGAACACAGTCTTTCAGGGGGAGTGTAACCCTATCCAGCAAGCACCTCCATCTTGTCTGGATTCAGCTTCAGTTTGTTTTTCCTCATCCAAGCATTCATTCAGAGAGTAGCAGTAAATGGTAAGTTCTCACAATGGAGGGATGTAAACAGTGAGGTCCTCAAGGATCTGTATTTAAACTTCTTCAGAAATGATCTGGAGTTAAGAGTGAGGTGGCTAGGTTTGCTGACCACACCAAGTTATTTTGGGTGGTTAAAACAAAAAGGAACAGTGAAGAGCTCCAAAAGCATCTCTCCAAACTGAGGGAATGGGCCTTAAAATGGCAAATGTTGTTCAGTGTAAGCATAAGCACATAATAAGAGCCATGCTGGATCCATCTAGTCCAGCACTCTGTTCACACAGTGGCCAACTAGCTGTTGACCAGGAACCCACAAGAAGGACACGGTGGAACAGCTCCCTCCAACCCATGTTCCCCAGCAACTGGTGTATATAGGCTTTCTGCCTCTGATACTGGAGGTAGCACAGAGGTCCCCTCTACAAGGATTCACTTTTGTGCCTGGTTAGCCGATTATGCGCATAATCGCAGAAGCGCATTTACGCCTAATACCTCTGCACGAGAGGCGGCGAGAGGCGGCGAAGCGCATTAAGGGATGACCAAAATGCGCTTTGCAAGTAGTTAATGTGCATAATCGCTTGTTCACATAGTCAAAATGTGCTTTAACGGCCGGAGCAAAATAAAACTCGCTGTTTAACGCGCATTCGATAATGCGCATAATCGGAGAGATAACGCGCCTCTACGCCCAATTTGCGCTCCGTTCTTGTAGAGGTAAAAAATTTTAAGCGCCTTGAAAGAGCTTTAAACCTCTCTTGTAGAGGCAGCCTTAGCCATCAGGACTAGTAGACATTGGAATTTATCCAACCCCCTTTTAAAGTCATCCAAACTGATGGCCATCATCGCATCTTGTGGTAGTGAATTCTATAATTTATGCGCTGTGTGAAGAAGTCCTTCCTTTTATTTGTCCTGAATCTCCCACCAATCAGCTTCATGGGATGACCCCAAGTTCTAGTATTACGGGAGAGGGAGAAAAATGTCTCCCCATCCACATTCTTCACATCATGCTTAATTTTATTCATCTCTATCAGGTCTTTCCTTAGCCTCCTCTTTTCCAAGCTAAATAATCCCAGCTGTTGTAACCTTCCCTCATAGGGAAGATGCTCTAGCCCCTTGATCATTTTAGTTGCCCTTTTCTGCACTTTTTCCAGCTCTACAATATCTTTTTTTAGGTGTGGTGACCAGAACTGTACACGGTAGCCTAAACAGTGGTCGCACCATAGATTTGTATAAAGGCAGTATGACGCTGGCGGTTTTATTCTCAATTCCTGTTCCAATAACGGCTAACATGGAGTTTGTCTTCAATCTTTACTGTGTCCACTGTGTTGACGTTTTTATCAAGCTGTCCACTACAACCCCAAGTTTTCTTTCTTGGTCGGTAATCACCAGCTCAGATCCCATCAGGTTTTACTTGCAGTTGGGATTTATTTATTTTTTTATTGTCCCAACGTACATCATTTTACGCTTGTTTACATTGAACCGCATCTGCCATTTGGATGCTCATTCTCTCAGCTTGGAGAGATCCTTTTGGAGCGCCTCACAATCCCTGTTTGTTTTAACCACCTTAAATAATTTGGTGTCATTGGCAAACTTGGCCACTTCACTGTGCTGTCCTAATTACAGATCATTTATGAATGAGTTGAAAAGAATTGGTCCCGATACAGATCCCTGTGGGACTCTACAATTTACTTCCCTCCATCAGGCAAATGTAATGGTCTGCATTGGAGCAAAAAATCCAAGCTTGTCATCAGTGCTGGCTCCAGGTTTGGACAGGCCCTTGGATAAGACACCCTCAAAGGGGTCCCTCCCTCAGTGAGTCTATCTTCTCACTGCCATTGTCACTAACTGCTATTGCTCCTCATCCGCTTTCTCCTCATTATGATCTTTCCTTGCTTGCCTGAAAGGTAGAGATCCAGTGAACCACCAATTTGGATGGTGGTAAAAGGGGATTAAATAAATTCATGGGAGAATAAGGCTATCAGCAGCTATTGGGGATACACATATTTAAAATACATGCATTACATACTGTAATGCTATCCCTGGTCCAGCATTATCTCACCCCTGCCACTGCAACCCAATGATAAGGACTGATGTCTAGTAAAAAGCACAAGTAATGACATCAGGTCACCAGGTATGTTGAAGCGCACATTGTAGAAGGAGAGAGTTCAATACAGAGATGTTGCTTTTGTCTCTTGCAAACTGTAGTTCTGCCCTAATACTTACGCTACCCTAACAATCTAAAGAACACCTATTAGGGTAATGAGTAATTATCCCAGATATGATAATTCCCCTAGTGTGGGGTTGGTGGAGAAAATTGTGGGTGTTTTATACAAAGAAATCTAATGGTAGGTTTATAAACCACTGTTATTCATTAATTCCAAGAACAGATATCCTCACCAGGGAAAACGTGCCTTCTTCTGGGTCAGCTGTACCATCATCTGTGGTGAGTCTATCTTGGGTTTCATTGCCATAGCAACCCAGTGGGGCTATATTGTCTGCTTTCACCATGATGAAAACGATTTAAGCACACAAGGCTTGCTTGTTTTGTTTTTGAAAGCAGAAATTTATCTCACTGTAAGGAGAAGTCTGTTCAACAACCATGGCTGCAGATGAGAAAATGCGCTTGGTTGACTATAATAAGATGAGGGAATCTATGTGCTTGCTGGAAGGAAAGAACGAAACCACCTGGCTCAGGCCTCAGAGGAGACATTATCCTCAATCTAATCGCACTTCGGTAGAGAATTATAAAGAAGAGAATCATGAAGACGACAGTGGAAGGACCTCCTGGATGACATTACTCCCTCCTCACCATAAGGAAAAAAGGCACTTTCCAGAAAAAAGTAAGTGTGTGCATGTGTGTGTGTGTGCGAGCAAATAAGAAATAAAACAGTCTCTGCCTGCAGGCTTAGAACCTTAAAGACACAGCACAAAAGGAAAGAGGATTGGGAGGGAGGAGGAAAAAAGCAAATTCAGGCACTCAGTTCATAGTTGCAAAGTTCAGCAGGTCATGAAATCGTATGTAAACACAGTGGAAGGTGGCTGCTTCCTCTTTCTTTGAAGTCCTTAGCAGTGGCAGCTGGCAGCAGGAGGGAGCAGGGACTCTCACCTGGAGCTGAATCTAGGCATGATGGAAGGTATCGGCTGCTGCTTCCTCTCCCTCTGATAGAGAAAATAATTAAAAATTGAACTACACAAGTCTATAAATCCAGAGGAGTTTGAGAAGAGCCTGCTGCCCATTGCCTGTCCACACTCCCCTATCCTTGCCTGTGCTTCTGTTCTGCTCACTTCTAGCATCCATCTTCTCCTTCCTTTTCTTCTTTCACTGATATGCCAATTTTTTCTGCCCTTGGTAGTGAGACTGTTGCAATGGCTGGCATTGTCTTTCTTTCTCCTGCTGCACTCATGGGCTGGGATTCAGCTGCATGGCATATAATGCTATCTTTGTCCTGTTTCTCTGAGTAGTGAGAAGTTCCAGGGATGCAGCACTTACTCCCATTTGGTTTCCTTCATCACTGGAGACTAATGTTTTGTTGTAATATTTTAGTGTACTTCCAAGTTTACAGGCTGAGCACAGGTGGAAGAGCACCTTAGCACTTCAGCAAAGAATCACATCCACTGCCACGCAACAGATCTCCAGAGAGAGGCAGCAAACCAAAAGGCCCTTTCCAATGTTTGCACTTTCCCTGCCCCTCTCTGTGACCTGGTCTGCATGATCAAAACAGCCCACTGTGGGTTATTTGAACCATGGTGGATTGTGGTGCATGCCAGTTGGCTTTTCAGTATTCATGCTACAACCACAGCTTGTTGTGTTGCCTGGGCCTGAAGAAGGTGGGTTGTTGGTGTGGTTAACAAGCCACCCAGAACCCATGGGCTGTTTTAGGATTGTGGGTGGTTTGTTAACTACGCCAACAACCCACCCTCATCGGGTTCAGATGGCACAACAAGTCGTCGTCATAGCTTGAATATTCAAAATCGCTGCCCACCCACATTGCGACCTATTGTGGCTTAAATACGCTTTGGTAGGCTGATTGATCATGGAAAGTGGCCCAGTGTCACACTCAAAAAATGCAGTCCATCTCCCACAATGCTTTTATTTTGTCATTCACATCTTTCTGGCTGGAGTCAAGGAATATGGATGACTCATCTTCAGCAACCATTTCCAACCCTTCTTGAGCCATTAACCTGTAATTTCCCTAACAGAAGATGTGCCTAGAAACTTTGCTACGGACCATTAATATAACGAACACTGCAGTAATTCTGGCCCCATTAACGCCCCCCCTCACAACACCAGCTGTACTCAGTAGTTAATATCTAAAACCAGAATTGCTGGAGCTTAAGTCTGCTTGGATAAGAATGGCAGGTTAGATGCTATATTATTATTATTATTATTATTATTATTATTAATAATAATATACCGCCCCATAGCCGAAGCTCTCTGGGTGGTTTACAAAAATTAAAAACACTGAACATTTAAAAACCAATAAACAAAAATGCAAACCATAAAAGCCTAAAAACAAGCTACATATCATTTAAAACTGTCCAGGGGTCAGTTAAAAAGACCAACATATGCTGTTGAATGCCTGGGAGAAGAGAAAAGTCTTCACCTGGCGCCAAAAAGATGACATTGTTGGCACCAGGTGAGCTTTCCCCCAGACTGGCATCAGAGTTTGGCAATGCCGGGCATTTGCCAAGGCTCACACTCCAACAGGGGTCCCATTGCCAATCCCCATACGCCCTAATCCTACTCCTTGCTTTACTTGCTATTTCATTGGTGAGTGAGAAGTGACAGGAGCAAGCAGAAGAAGAAGCATTCTGCATTCGCCTTTGTGTGGATTGGGCCCAGAGGGACAGGGCAAGTGAAAGGGCAATAGCAATGAAAATGAAATGGGGCTACCCAGAGATCTTGCCCAAGGACACCCAAATTCCTGAAGTCAACACTGCCCTTAACCCTAGATATTTGGGGACTGATGGTTATTGCTCCTTGCTGAGGAAATGGTAATCAGACTCAGAGACGCTCTCTTCTTTAGCATGTCTTGACATCTGTGGAGGCTGGCGACTCTGATGTCAGTGGAGTGGCAAATCTGCTCCAGGTTTCAGTGGCCAGATCTACACCAAGCAGGATATAGCAGTATGAAAGCAGTATATAAAAGGCAGGAGCCACACTACTGCTTTATAGCAATATTGAAGTGCACTGACTACTGTTGGGGCCCATTGACACATACCATATACTGCTTTCATAGTGCTATATCCTGCTTGGTGTAGATCAGGCCAGTCAGAACTCTAAAGGAGCTATCCAAGGTGCTTCCCGATGCACATTGGAGCCACAAGCCTCTACGGCTGAGATTTGTTTCTGCAAACAGGTATTGGGGGCTAATCTCAAGGGATCCCTGACTCACTTAACCACCAACTACATTCTTTGTAAAACAAAATGCTGATGTTGAGAGTGGGCCAATAAACACAAAAAGAAACATGCAACGTCACCCTCAAATTGATTTCAGCCACAGCTTTTTGGAACAATGTGGAGAAAGTCCAAGCATATTTATCTAGTTATAGTCTTGTCTTGCATGGTCCACAGTTATGTATGCAATTAACTTTTATGGCCAGGAGAAATGCCACTGAAGTAGTCCTAAAAGAATTTGGCTCCAAAAATGTCTTTCTTCTAGAGCAACAGGGCCCCTTCTTATTTTAAGTATCCTTTGCAACAATCATTCAGCTGCTACTTGAACATTTCCTATTATTATTATTATTATTATTATTATTATTATTATTATTGTTGTATCTTTTTCTCATTCGTGGCGGTTTTTCTAGATGGATATGACGGGCTTTGCCAAGTCATGCTGTCTTTTACAGATTCAGGAATTTCCTGACAATTGAGCATGTTTTAAGTATCACTGCTTTCTGGATGTTGGTGTGGATGTATTTTAGTAGGCCCAGTTTCTGAAGGTTTCCAGTGTAGTTTTTTGATGTGACGTGACTAATGGAATAATTGTGACCTTTTCCTGTTGCCATAGTTCTTTGACTTCCATTGGCAGTGCTGTGTATTTTTCTTTCTTCTTCCTTTTCAATAACATTTTTGTCATTCGGTATTGCTATGTCGATGAGGTATGTGTGTTTTTCTTTTTTGTCTATGACTGTTATGTCTGGTCAGTTGCAGGGTATAGTCTTGTCGGTATGAATTGTTCTGTCCCAGTATATTTTATGATCTGCATTTTCCAAGATTGTTTCAGTTCAGTATGTATAGTATGATGTAGGTTGTTTGATCAGGTTGAATTTGATGGCCAATTGTTGGTGAATTATTTTTACAGCTGTATTGTGTTTGTCCATATAGTCCATTCCTGCCAGAATTTTACATCCTCCTGTTACATGGTCTATTGTTTCTTGTTGTTACATTGTTGTCTTTTATGGTGTGTTTTTGGTAGTTCTTGGTTGCTATAACTTGATCCTGTATGGCTATTAGGAATCCTTCTGTTTTTGGAAATAGCTCGCCCTTCCTGAGCCATTTGAATGATTTTTCTTTGTTTATTTGTGGGTTCTGTATTATGTTTTAGTGCTTCCCACAGAGTACTTTTTGTGCCCGTTTTTCTTTTTTCTCTCTGAGTGTGAGTGGCTGTGTTTGGTTGTTTTGTAGTGCTAGGTTGAGTGGGGTATAATTTTTGTCTGCTTTTACTATGGCTTTACAAATGGGGAGTGTTTTTAGTGTGGAAGAATTCTCTGAGTGATTTTATCTGTTTAACATGAATTGTGTTAATGCCCAGCAGACCTCTTCCTCCTGCTGATTGTTATTCTTTCAATGCATGAGTTGGGATGGAGCATGCATTTTTTCATGAGTTTGGTGTGATTGAGTCTGTTTATTTCTTCGAGTTCCGTGTGTGACCAGTGTATGATTCTGAATGAGTATGTGAGGATGGGTATTGTGTAGGTGTTGATGGCTTTGAAAATGTTTTTAAGAGTTGAGTTTGAATTTTAGGATTTGTGATAGGTGGGTTTTGTATTGCACTTTTAGTTGAGTTTTTACTGTGGAGTGATTGATTTTCATGGTTGGAATCCTAGGTATTTATATGTTTCATTTTCTTCCATACTATCTAATATTACGTTATTTAGTATTTCTGATGTTTCTTCTTCTTTCCATTTTCCTCTTTCTTTATTATTATTATTATTTCTGTACCACCCCAGTCCACAACCATATTTTGGAGTTCAAGGCATGGTATTGAAGCTAAATATGGAGTGCACCCATTGCAACTTTCTTCCTCTTAAATAAATAATAAAAGATTCCCAAGAGAATTTTCAGAATCCCTTCCCAACCCAGAGTTAATCCAGAGTTTGTTGTTGGGTTAATTGAAAACCAAAGTGACATGTGCATAGGAGGCAACATGCTCACTCACTGACACTCAGCCCTGATAACCCATGGCTTAAACAACCCATGTGCAAATGGGGTCACTATTTTAAATAACACCAAATCCCTCCTTGAAGGACTTAGTTAATCATTGGCCAGATCTACACCAAGCAGGAGATAGCGGTATGAAAGAGGTATATAAAAGGCAGGAGCCACACCAAACAGGATATAGCAGTATATGGTTTGCGTCAATGGGCCCCAACAGTTGTCAATGCACTTCAATACCGCTATAAAGCAGTAGTGTGGCTCCTGCCTTTATATACCACTTTCATACTGTTATATCCTGCTTGGTGTAGATCTGGCCACTGTCTCCTTGATGTGTGACATCCTTTCTGGGTGTTTCAAAACGTCTGTTTGTATAACCTTTGCTTAAATGTTCCTTCCATTTCATCTGTAATAAATGTAAAAATATGTTTTTAACCAAATTATTATAAGAAAGTTGTTTATTATATAAAAAAGGTGATTCTGTTTTCCACTTTTTATTTATATCTTACAGATAATGCAATCTTTGGATGACTTGTCTCTCAAAAGCTGTTTCTACTAGACTACTGGGTATTTTGCTTGAGTGAAGAAACCATTATTATATTGCTTCTTTTTAGAAATAAATTGGTTACACATCTGAAATAGTCTAAATATATATTAATATATGGTTAAGCATTTAGTTATGTAAACTATGCTATTGAAAATAATATTTTAAAATGTATCTATTTACTCAGACAGGGTAAAGTGAATGAGAAATAAAGTTAATAGACTAGAATTATATCTAAGGGCTCCTCTAAATGAGCGATTTATTGCACGTTCATGATTGGTCACTCACGGAAGTTTTCATGTCGATTTCATGATTTCATCAACAACCAGGACATTTCCCTCAGAATCTTCCAGAAATCCAGGGATAAAAAGAACAATTTTTAAAGTGGTAATAGCCGGGAAACAGCAGAATCTTCCACCACTAGATAGGACTGTCTCAATAGAATTCAATGGAACTGAACAGAGGGGAAGTATTCGATTCAAAGCCCTTGTCACCCCTCCTCCCATAGAATGCAGCCCATAGCAATCATGCCAAAGAACCAGTAATCACAAAAGCCCCAAGTAAACAATGCAAATTCCCCTAATGTAGGGATGCTCTAAGATAGTAAATACATTGCCAAAAAGAATATTTCACATTCATCAGATCAGTAATCCTTACAACAACCCTCTAAGGTTGATCAGAATTACCTTATATTGCTTATTGGGTCAGCACTGTGGCTGAGAGATGGTGACTTGCCTAAAACCACTCACCTCTCAGTTCATGGCAGAGGAGAGATTTGATCCATAGATGGACTCTGGTTCTCAGCCAAGCTGCTGCACTATCAAAAGTTGTTCAAATGATATTTTTCTTCCAAATGATTGCTTTAGCCATATGCAACTGTATGCAGATTTGAACAATTAATCAACAATAATTTAATCAATTAAAATTTTGTAAAACAGACCTACTTTTACAGGCTCATGGTGTAGAGTCTCTTGAGTAGCATTCTTCAGCCTAGTGCCCGCCAAATGTCATGGACTACAACTCCTACAATACCCAGTGGCCATGCTTGCTGCTGCTGTTGGATATTGTGGTTCCAACCAGTGGAAGCTGGTGGCTCAGATTTCGGTGGGGCTATACATCCATTCTGGGTTTCAGGCAGAACCAGCCAGAACTCTAAAGGAGCCAAGGTTCTGAATCCTAGCTGCAAAACAATTCCAGCACATTGCACAGCCATTGTAGATTTCTGGCTGGTTCTGATTGAAACCTAGAGTGGATTTGGAGCGCCACCAAAACTGGAGCCATCAGCCTCCACTGGTTTGAACACATCTGGAGGGCTCACCAGGTTGGGAAAATCTACTTTTGGGCATAAACTTACATGGAAAATTCACACATATAAACTGTAAATAAATTACATGTGCCTATTACATACAAAATGAATAAAAATAGATATACAATATTAAAACACAGGCATAGGCGTGCACAGCTCATTTAATTAGGGTGTGCACCTTAAAGGCCCTGATTGGAGCGGAGGAGGGGAAGGCACACTTTCTCACCCCTCCACTGCTCCAATTAGGACCTTAAGGCAGAGGTGGCCCTGAGAAATTAGGGTGTGCCTGGGCACACCCATCACACCCCGTGCACACGCCTATGAACACATGATGGCTGTACTTCTTACAACTTTAACACATTTTTCTTTCTCCTAAAATTGTGATGGTAAGCAAACATTTTGGCACACTTTAACTAAAATGTTATAAGACTGCTAGGGGCCCAGTGATATTGACTTGGGGGAATAAACCTAGCCCTTAGGCCACCACTAGCCACCTCTGTGCAAGAGAAAACAGAATAAATTTAATGGAGGTAAGACAGATTTTTTTAAAAAAAAATTAAATGCTGTGTAATCCCCAAAGTGAGCAGATGCCACTCTAAATAAACAGAAGGGGGATATCTGTTGTGTAAGAAGATGCTATTTTTCCTGTAAATGCTTTTCAGTGAAGAATAGCTTTGTTGTAGAAGCAGATACTAATTCGTACATTTCTTCTAAAGATTTTTTTAAACATTTTTAAAAACAAAACCCTAGATTATTCCTTAAATGTTACACTGTAGTGTGGACCCAAAGCAGCTCACCATAAACATCAAATAAATATCAAAATATGGCATTGTATCTGAAAAACAATTAATTGCAATCCATTTTTTAAAAAAATCAAATAGGGCAATGTCAACAACAAATTCAGTATCACGTTCATATAATTACACTTAATGGATCCATATCAAATGAAAATGCAAGATCAAAATGAACAGGAATAAATAATTGAATGAATTAATTCATAAATAACTGACCATGTATTCTTAATCTGTGCTTCCTGTTCTTTAACCAGTTAATGGTCCATAAGAGGACCTCTCTTTCTTATCCTATGACTGTTAAATTTGCTCAGGAGTGAGACGCTTTGTCAAAATCCTTTGAAGGTCCAAATAAACAATGGGCCTGTTCAGACATAAGCCATAGTTAGGCCGCTAGCCCTTTTGCAGCAAATGGTTAGTGCGCATGTTTAAATCATTATGTAGCCTAGGTTGACCAGATAAAATCCAGGTCAGGGCTCATGTAACTTTAACAGTTGTAGAGAAAAGGGAATTTCAGCTAGTGTCATTTGTATGCAATTAGTTCCTGGTGATATTCCCTCTTCATCACAACAGTTAAAGGTGCAGGCACTATACTAGAGTGACCATATACAAAAGAAGGCAGGGATCCTGCAACTTTAACTGTTGTGATGAAGAGGGAATTTCACCAGGAATTAATTGCATACAAATGACACTGGCTGAAATTCCCTTTTCTCTACAACTGTTAAAGTTACATGACCCCTGACCTGGATTTTATCTGGTCACCCTAAGTAGCCACCATAGTTAGGAATAGTTTACATAACATGCTAAGTCATGGTTCACATGACATGCTAAGCCATAACGTGTAGCTCAATATGCTTAACCACCATGCTTAGCGTGTTGTCTGAACAGGTGCAAACTCTATTGGATCACCCCTGTCCACATGTTTCTTGACACTCTCAGAGAATTCTAAAAAGTTAGTGCAACAGGATTTACCTTTGCAGAACCCATGCTGATTCTTCTTCAGCAAGACTTGACCTTCTATGTGGTTTATAATTTTATCTTTAATAATGCCAATTTATCCAGAACAGACATTAAGCTAATTGTCCCATAATTTCCTGGATCCTGATTCCTTCTTAAGAATTGGCACTACGTTGGCCATTTTCTAGTTCTCTGGTACAGAGTTTGATCTAAGGGATGTTACATAACTTTGCTAGAAGATCAGCATTTTCAACTCTGAGTTATTTGCTTGCTTCAGTTTTGCAGACGACTCCTTTCCTGAAAATATCTGTTCTGGCATAACTAACTGCCCCAAACAGATGCCATCAGCATCTGAAAACAGAAGTAAATAATTCATTCAGTTTCTCTGTAGTGCCCCTATCCTCCTTTAGTCCTCCTTTAATTCCTTGTCATCCAACATAGCAACTGACTCCTTAGCTGTTTCATGCTTCTGTTGTATTTAAATATATTTTTTAAAATAGTTGGTCGTAATATTATCAGCAATATGCTCCTCAAAACCCCTTTTTACTCCCTTATTGTCATTTTTGTGCATTTGTGTTCCTTTTTGCTTTTGGGCAACATTTCAATCTACAGGGAACCTTCTTTTCTTTTATAGTTTTCTTGACACTGCTGGTTAACTATGGTCCCCTCTACAAGGATTCGCTTTTGTGCCCGGTTAGGCGATTATGCGCATAATCGCTCAAGCGAATTTACACCTAATGCCTCTGCACGAGAGGCGGCAAGAGGCGGCGAAGCGCATTAATGGTTGACCAAAATGCGCTTTACAAGTAGTTAATGCGCATAAGCGCTTGTTCACATAGTCAAAAGGCGCTTTAAGGGCCGGAGCAAAATAAAACTCGCGATTTAACACGCGTTCGATAATGCGCATAATCGGAGAGATAACGCGCCTCTATGCCTGATTTGCGCTCCATTCTTGTAGAGGTAAATTTTTTTAAGCGCCTTGAAAGAGCTTTAAACCTCTCTTGTAGAGGCAGCTTAGTTGATGACCTCTTGGACTTGGTGCTACCTTTTCTGAACTGTGGCTTGTATTATTGTAATTTTGAGTAACCCACACGTGTTCTGGAGAGATTTGACCCTGTTGATTTTTCCTTTCAACTTCCTTTTAAACAATCCCTTTCAATACTTTGGGATCTTGTGGGTGGGGTCTTCTAACTCTGCTAGATAGCTCGCCATTACTGGTGCTCCAGTGGCTACACTGCGGAGGAGATGCAGGATCTCAGGCTTGGTATAGTGGTGAAGAATCCTTCTCCTTCCTCCTACCCCCAGTGTGTACCAAGATCCTGAAGACAGCTGGGAAAGTCAGCACAAAGAAAGACCTTGCCTCTTGGCCAAGCTGATTCAAACTTGTGATACTTCTTGGCTCTAGCCCATTGCAAACAGAAGCTTAGCTGAAAACTTTGCACAGAAATCTGAGAAGATGCCAAGCTTCAGCTGATGGACATGTTGCATAGCACTTCACTTATTCTGGGATGTCCCACAGACATATTTATTTTATATTTATATTATTAACATTTATATACTACCTTATTTCACACAGCACCATCAAAGCAGTGTACAAAGATTTAAAACAAAAGCTTAGAACAATTTTAAAAAGTATTAAAAAAACCCAGCCAAGATATATACAGCCCAGTTCATATTAATTTTTTTCACATGGTCTTGTACACAGTTTCATGGAGGAATTTGGCAGTGTGAATAGGCCCTCGGTATCTTTATTATTAAGCATATTGACAATAATTTATATTTGTCTGATACAGATTTCAATGTAAAGTGTTCATTCCAGCTCAAAGAAACCAAAACACGTTTGATCTCACATGAGAGGTGTGCATGGTAACCAGCTAAAAGAAAAAAATAGCTTCAATGAAAAGGTTAGGTTCAGGTGTTCCAATCCTCATTGCCTTTCTTGACAGATGCCCCACTCATTTCAAGCCAGAAAAGCAATTTGAACATCAATTTACCATTTAAACTTCCTTTCATTTATTTTATAGGCTAGTCAGATATTAAGATGGGGAAAGTCCCCCCATCCAGATAGTTTCCACTAAAGAGGTTGTGGTCTCAACATCTAGACCATCTCAATTTAATAGGTGGGTGTGTGATGATGTGGGGTTTGATTCTTTTTTTGTAATGATCAATGGAATCACATGTGGTACTTTTGCCCTGTGTTAGTACCAGCTCAGAGGCTCTTTCACACTTTTTAGGGAGGCTTTTATGGTGCCGTATCCCTGCCTCAAAAAGGACATCCAGGCCACCCATTCCGTGGTCCCTTGGGGTTTGAAGGGGAAGCTGGTAGCCAAATCAATGCAAGAAGAAAATACCTGGAACAGCTCCAAGTGGGTCTTGCTGACAGAATTCCAGAATTCGTAATAGAATAGTAGAATGCTGTCTCAGCAGGGAGCACCATCACTTCTCACCTCCTGGCATCTGTCGCCTGGGCCAGTTGCCTCACTCTGCCTGATGGTAGTGCTGGCCATGAAAAGCAGGGATGGAGTTGGTAGCTGCACTATCTCAGGTCTAGAAACACGCTTAGAACTGTAGGCTGGGGGTATATCTATAACACTCTAATGGCTACATCTTCCTTTCAAAGAATTCTGGGAACTGTTGTTTGGTGTGGGTGCTGAAAATGATCTGTTAAGAGATTCCTCCTGGTCACAGGACTACAGTTTCCTGGGAAGAGGGAATTATTATTATGCCACTTTAGTCGTCTTTATGAAGATATGCTCAGAGTCCAGGTTGGAAGAGGAAAACATGTTTCCCTGGGAATGGGAAAGTCAAGATATCATTTCAGGGGGTCAATTTAATAACATTTCATTTCAACAAATATTATTTTGTGGAATACATAAAAACATTTAGGTATAAAAAGATGCCACATACCTTGATTAATAGCAGGGCAGTTAAGCCAAGAAAATCTTGGTAACAAAGAAATCAAAACATTCTTCACTTGCACACTTGAGAAGCACCAGATTATTGCCATGTTCAAGCCAAGATAAGCAAATCCTTACTAGACCTCAAAACCTTAAAAGACCTTTGAATGCAATGATTAAGGTGCAGAACAGGACAGGACAACTGCAAGCTTCAAACGTGATCTTTACTTAATAAATAACGGACATCTTCTTATCACAACTACGACAGGGAAAGTAAGTAAGCAAAAGTGAAACTGAAACTAGCACCCCAACTCCCTACATGCATTAGCCATTTTAGCTGTATGCTTTACAACTGAAGTAATACACTTGGCAATCTAAAGGCCCCCTCCCCCCCATAAGACCATTAATTTCAAAGTCTAAAATTACCTAGCTGAACCATTGATTCCCTCTGGGCACACAAATAGCCTCAGGGAAAGCGGGGAAAGGGCATTGACCATCCTTTCAGGAGCTAATGGCATGAGGTCCCAGCCTGGGCATCTTCTCTTCAATTTAGCAACTAGACATGTAGCCATAATCAAAGATCACAAATGTGTTTGAACATAGGTATTACAATGAGGGTAAAATGGGTTTCTGGTTCCTTTAGGAATAAGGAACAAGAATTAAAAGGCTAGTTCAAGGAACCAGTATCAGCCCCATGGTGTTACTGGTGGTGTTCAGTAGTCCAATGTTACATGAAGATTCACACAGAATGTGTGAGCAATCCCAATCCATTCTTGGGCATGCACTCATTTGGAGAAGTGTATTGTATGAACTGGCCAATTTCGGTCAGGATCAACAATAATTTCTTTGAAAAGGGCAGCCCTTTCTCCAACTGACTCTGAAAGCTGCTGTCTGATGTATGCCTAACTGGCAAGTTCACACATGTTTTTCCATGTGCTCAAAGGCAGTTGGGTCTGTTCACATACAGTATAAGCAAAATGTAATGTGTGAACCAGACATTGTTTGCATGGCTGCTATGCTAACTCATTCTTGAGTAATCAGAAGAAGATGATAGACCAGCAGAGATACACGTTATCTGAAGGAACATCTACACTATGAACCTGTATCCAACATTAAGATCAATGTCAGACAACCTGGTCTCTGGCCCACCAGCAAGAACCATTAGGTTGGCAGGTAATAAGAACAGGGATTTCTCAATGGTTGCCACACACCTTCGGAGCTTCCTCCCCAGGGAGATACATATGAGCTCATCAATGTTGGTTGTTTTAAAACTCATACCTGAAGACACATTTATTCCACTCTGTATTTGATGCTTAAAAATCATAATTACCGCCTGCTGCTGCTACTGTTCTCTGTGTGTGTGTGTGTGTGTGTGTGTTTAATTGTAATTTTTTCATGTTTTTGTAATCTTGTAAGCCACCTTATGAGGGCAGTGTGTTCTGAAAGCTGGGTTAAAATATTTTAAATACATTTATAAATACTTAGAGCCATTTAAAGTAAATAGTTCCTGCCACCATCAATTACATAGGTAGATGCTGTAAAATAACATATTCAAATGCCTAATTTATTCTAGCAATTTGGAGGGGGAAATTACATGGAAAGCAGGTTGTGTGGGACAATAAAAAGGACTGTTTTTGCTTCTGCTTTGACTGCTCATGTCATCCCAACCCAACCCTGCTTGTCTCTGCTCTACCATGCACACTCTTTTAGCATACCAAAACAACTTACAGTTTCTCCAGTTACATCTCTGGTACTGTGAGTGATTTGAAAAATAACCTCCAGGTTATTCATATTCGAAAACACTGTTAGGGATGAAAGCACAGGACAGCTGACTCCATCTTAGAGAGGAAACAAGCTAGACATGTTATTCCCCAGCGCACCTCTGACAGAATGTATATCTTGATTTCACACATTCCATCAAGTCCCGGGATACAAACATATTATCAATCTATAAGAATAAACGAGATGTCTCTATCTGTGAGGGCCATAATACCAAGTCCATGAGGCCCAGGCACCTGAAACTTGCTGTGCATACTAATGGGACCCTAGGAATATCTACATTGCATTTATTTTGTCTTTAGAATACATTAATTGATGGTTGAAGCCTGCAGTAACATCTTCAGCTATTTGGGACAGACGTCCCTAAGCAGCCCATAGCTTTGCAGTTCATATGGTTTGAAGGAAGATTAGCAGCCCAGAATTATACGCCTGCCTCCACCCCCACTTCCAGGAAAATAGGGTGGACAGAAACCCCTGTCTCAAGGGAGCTAGAATGATGCACCGTAGCAATGGCCGTGCCTTGAGGTGCCAGAGGACATGGCTTTACTCAGATGGGGTGAGTATAATGTGTCCAACTCTGATAGCTGTACACGTTTGCTTGAAGCTTTGGTTGTATCAAACTCAGTACTATTCCAGCACATGCGAAGCTAGTTCTGTTCACTATTCATTTTTAAAGTGTTTAAAATTTTCTAGGCAATGTATGTAGATTGAAGAATAAAACAGTCTCTGCCTGCAGGTGCTCAATCTAACTGACATGATACAAAAGGAAAACTGAATGGGAAGGAAAGAGAATAAGAAGCAAATTCAGGCGCCAGTTTTTGAAGTGACCAAAAGTGACATCATTGTTCTCCTAGTCGCCAGCTGGAATGGCTACTAGGATACAGTTCTGAAGGGAGAGAAGCCAGATGGCATTTTGGTCCAAGTTGAGCCAATGGAGGGGGGCTTCAATGGCTCACCTCTCCCTTAAATGCAGTCAGATGGCTGCTGATGGAAAGGTTCTCGGAGAGGCAGAGGAGCCAAATGGCGGTTGGTCTCAGCCTGACCAATGGAGGATTCTCCTCTCCCTCCGAGAGGCATTTGACAATATTATGAAAGAAGAGGACTATCAGATGCTATTAACCATGGAAGCTAAATGGTACCCCCATATTCAGGGGCTGGGAACAAACAAGCTCTGTGAACTTCCAGGGGCACCTGGCTGACCACTACTAGAACTCAAACGCTGACATAAAGAGACCCAGAAACAGGGCTGGCTCAAGACATTTGGGGGTCTGAGGCAAAGGGCAATACGCTTCATGGTCTGGCTGTTGAATTTTACCTCAGCAGCATCCTCCACATCTGAAGGCAGCAGGCTAGCTGAGGGGAACATAGGGTAGACTGTGTGTGGCACACACAGTTCAGAGGTCCTCCAACACCTCGCTACCACTCTGTGCTCCAGAGTGTCTGCCTCACTCTGCCTAATGGTAGGGCCGGCCCTACCCAGAAAGGTAAGACTTAAAGTTCTTGTAGGGGAGCAGAACCTCTTTCAGCCTGAGGGCTAAATTCCATTTTAGAGTAGCTCCTGGGCCTCCATGCCAGTTGCAGGCAGGGCCGAAAATGCCAGGATATTTTAGCTTAAAGAATGGGGGAGAAACCAACCATTCCATTTTGGAGGGTTTTGCTGTTTCAGGTGCTTATTAATTTTGACTTTCAGTTACTTCGTACCATCTGCTTCAGTGTTTCGCAGCAGATGTCCCTACACCACAGCCTAAAGGCAATCTGTGTTCCAACTCCTTTCCAAAGAGCTTCGATGGGGCTGAGAATAACAGCCTGGCTTGAAGCTGAAGGAAACAACTGACATTCCCCACCCCCAAGCACACACACTTATAAGTGATGCTTCCCCCTTTTCTTCCCCCCTACAGGAGAGAAGGGAAGCAGAAAGGAGCCAGCTGCCCTGCCCTTCTGATCCCACAGCGGCTGCTGAAGTAAAAGGACAGAGAAATGTGTTTGTTGGGTGGAACGCGAAACCCGATCTGATCACCCTCTGTCCTCACTCCTGGCAAGTCCAGCAACAACTCCTGCAGGAAAAGCACAAGAAGAATGTTCCCTTTTCTCTTTATGCTTTCCCAAGTTCTTCCTTTTCAGTGCTGAAAGCAAGAGGGCAATTATCAGAGGGAAATGGTTCTCACACGCATATTCCATAATAGCTACACCAGGCAGCGGTGTAACAAAATCTGTACCTCCGAGCTGAAATCCAGGGCCTCCCAGCCAGCAGCAGATGATGGGGGGCAGGAGCTAGTAAGCCTGGTGTCAGCACCAGGGCATCATGGGCAAGCTAGGGCTCATGAGTAGATGCTGGATTTCACAGCATCATTCCTTTCTCCATATTTTTAAACCATTTTATAGTCAGGGGTCACCTGGCCAGGCATGTATGTTTCCTGATGTGCATTTCATTATTTTTACTTCTTATAATTACTGTTATTATTACTATTATAATATTTATTTATATCCCGCCTTTTTCCCAATACTGGGACTCAAGTCTGCTTTCAAATTAAATCATGTACAGTTAAAACAGGTAGAGATATACAAAAATTAAAAATATAATTAAACATGCTGTAATATTAAAACACTTAAAAGCATTTAAAATCTGTTTTTTTTAAAAAAAATCCAATATATAAACAACACAATATATAAAAGATATTATCCTTTTCTACAACAAAGTGGTGGTTTTTCCAAAGCCAATGTTTGGCAGCAGGGCAGCAGAAGTGAACTCCATTTTATTCCTGTATTCATGAGGTTGCTATGATTTAAGGGAGCTTAAGGTGCAATCCTATGCATGTTGAGGCAGAAACCTGTCCTACAAATCCCAGCATTTCTCAACCAGCCCAATTTGCATAGGATTGCACCCTTAAAACTCTGCATGTGCTCAGAGTTTGTTTGTTATTTCAAAAAGGGTTGGCAAACAGGGCTTTTGTCTTTCTTTTGCTCTAACTTATCAGGAATGTAGAAGCATTAGTAAAGCATGAAACTGCAGGGCAGCGGAAAAGAGAAATATTATTAAGTTCTTCACACCTGTAGTAATACACAAAGCCATCTAATGGGGAGCCCTGTAAAACCATTAAATCCAGGGTCAAAATTACAACGCTGTAACCCTGTACCAAAGACTGGGTAACGGAGCAGTCAGAACAAGGGTCCATAGCTCAGTGGGAGAGCACATGCTTTACTTTACTTGCAGAAGGCCCCAGGTTCAATCTCTGGCATCTCATCTTGTTTTGTTTTAAAAAAGGATCGTGTGACAGAAAATATAATCTGCTAGACAGCTGCTGCTAATCAAAGGAGACAATGCTGGGTTTAGACAGACCACCTGATCTGCTTGGTATTAAAGCAGCTTTCTATGTCCCAATGGTGATATAGCCTCGGTTCTGAGGTGGGGAGAAACTGTGAAAGATCATACCCAAGAGATACAGTAAAAAAAAAAATTACAAGCACTTGGCACTATTGTTTTGACCCACCCACCACCTAAACTTTATATCATTTCACAACTAGGTCCTCATGCACGGAGAACATGTTTTAGCAGTTTGCTGTTCTTCACAGTAAGCCATGAGCTACAAATGTAGGCTGACCATATGAAAAGGAGGACAGGGCTCATGGAACTTTAACAGTTGTATTGAAAGGGGAATTTCAGCAGGTGTCATTTGTATACAATTAGTTCCTGGTGAAATTCCCTCTTCATCACAACAGTTAAAGTTGCAGGCACTATACTAGAGTGACCATATACAAAAGAAGGCAGGGCCCCTGCAACTTTAATTGTTGTGACGAAGAGGGAATTTCACCAGGAACTAATTGCATACAAATGACACCGGCTGAAATTCTCTTTTCTCTACAACCATTAAAGTTACATGAACCCTGTCCTCCCTTTCATATGGTCAGCCTGTACAAATGGGACCTGAAGCGTGGAGTATTCCTGTTTGGGGGCATAGACAAATTCCTGGAGGAAACAACCATAGATGGCTTCACTACTGCTACCTGTTCCAGCTAGCCCTGATGTCTCTATGCTACCTCCAGTATTAGAGGAAGTATGCCTAAGTACACCCTATGCCTAGATACCCCAGTTGCTAGGGTACACGGGCACTGTGTGTGAACTGTGAAAGTGGGTTTTTAGTTAAGATATATTCCGCATTTCTTGCTTCGTGTGCCCGATGGACCAAAACCGATTTTGTGGAAATCCAAATAATACTCGGAAGCGTTTCTCATTCCATTTTCATGTGGATGACTCCTTAAGCAATATGCAGAAAAGCATGATTACTTTTAGTTTTAAGGTAGGCTGACCAGATAAAATCCAGGTCAGGGCTCATGTAACTTTAACAGTTGTAGAGAAAAGGGAATTTCAGCCAGTGTCATTTGTATGCAATTAGTCCCTGGTGAAATTCCCTCTTCATCACAACAGTTAAAGTTGCAGGCACTATACTAGAGTGACCATATACAAAAGAAGGCAGGGCCCCTGCAACTTTAACTATTGTGATGAAGAGGGAATTTCACCAGGAACTAATTGCATACAAATGACACTGGCTGAAATCCCCTTTTCTCTACAACTGTTAAAGTTACATGAGCCCTGACCTGGATTTTATCTGGTCACCCTATTTTAAAGCCCTAAACGGCTTGGGACCTCAGTACTTGAGGGAGCGCCTCTCCCTATACATGTTTGCCTGAGATTTTAGATCTGTTCGAGGAGCCCTCCTCTGTGTCCCACCAATGCGAGGCATACATTATGATGGGACATGGGAAAGGTTTTTCTCTGTTGTGGCACCCCGATTGTGGAATACCCTCCCCTTGGAAGCCTGACTGGCCCTGACACTGGCTTTATTTCGGCGCCAATTAAAACATGGCTCTTTATCAAAGCCTTTGAGGGCTAAACTCTCCATGGTCACACATAGTTTTAATTGTTTTTATTGCTTGTACATTTTTTCTACTGATTTTAATTTGTTAACAATTTAATACTTTTTTTGCTGTGTCTATTTATGTTTACATTGTTCTGATTTTATCCCCATGCCGCCCTGAGATATTAGTGATATAGGGCAGGATACAAATGTTTTAATAAATAAATAAAATAGATGCATGTTTAGACAGAAAAAAATACTCCAATAACATATATAGAATTGGACTCTTAGTCACTGAAGGCAACTTCAGATTTGTTTTTCATACAACTGCATAGGCAAAGGCAAAGAAAGTGTGCATTCATGTACCTTTGCCATGTCCAAAGATTGCATGTACCTATTTTACCATGAATACATATTTTGTGGACTTGTTGCCGATCATGGCTTCTCAATATGTGCACCCGTGACAATTTAGACAGATCCATGATTGTCACATAAAATGTGAAGGGAAAAAACTCTGTTTATAACAGTCTGAAGTCCATGGAGGAAGGGCATACATACACACAAATGTGAGATATAAATGACTCGGCTTAATATATAAGATCCTTTTTTGTTTGTTACTTAGTGCTTATTAGGCCCAAAGAGAATTAATTTACGGGTATTAAATTTAAAAAGTATAACAATTATAGGCCTCTTATTTAGGAAAAAAAAGGAACCATACTGAATTAAGCAGAATGGAATAGCATTGTTTTGAACTCTGTTCAATTGATAGATGTGATGGAAGAAACAAAGACAGAACTATCATAAACTTAAAATTATGAAGTCTGTGGAGTTACATTCACATGTATGTCAGAGCCACATCGCAGGGATATCAGCTGCTTTCGATTAAGACCCAGTAGAACAGGATGAGGTGACAGGTTGGGTGTGGGTTACCCACCCCTGCAGTAGAACATAAGCTATTTCCAAAGAAAGTTTTTCAGTTTGGGGAAGACCTTCTGTGCATTCTGCGTTGTCACATCTAAAACTTCTTCCATGGAAATTCCTTTTATTTTAGCAACATATTCTGCAGCAATGAAGATATTCTTTGGTTCATTTCTCACCTGAAATACAAATACACATATATTAGTCTCCAGTGTCACCTAGTGCTGACTTAATTTCTCTTTGGAACTAGTGCTGGAAGGATGGGTTCCAAGTGGGTCATCCTTTGGTCCTCAATAATTGCACCAATTCTCCTTTGGTCAACTTGAAATCAGGTCTTCCAATCTTTATTGCTAACCCTTTCCATTTCCTGGGATTAAGGCCCTGAAGGATTATTCCTTTATTATGCACTACAGCCATTGCATGCTTTATCACATCCCCTGCCTACCAAGCCAAGAATTCTTCAGCTCTCAGGGCCAGCCCTACCATTAGACATATTGAGGCAGTTGCCTCAGGCAGTAAATTGTTAGCTATTTAATTTATTATTGTTGTGTTTTACACCCAGGAGTGATGCGTGTGGGTTTTTCTGCCTCAGGTGCCAAAATAATTTGGCCAGCCTGGGGTGCTTTTATTTATTTATTTACAGTATTTATATACCACTTCACAGCCAAAGGATTTCAGAGCAGAGAACAACAGATAGAAAAAAAGAATAAAAACACGGCATTAAAGTTACTATACTTAAAAGAACAGAGTTCTGATAAAACCCAAGTTCTGGTATAACTGCAGCCAGTCACTCAAGGAAAGCTCCCTGAAACAACGACATTTTCAAGAGGCGCCGGAAGCAACACAAGGTTGGCATCTGCCTGCCTGACCTCAAATGGCAGGGAATCCATAGGAAGGGGACTATGCCCTTTGACTTGAGGAAGCGGAGTGCCATTTGCTGCATTCCCTCAGGCAGCAGAATATCTTGGACTGGGCCTGTCAACTCTCCTTATGAGGAAGGGCCATAGCTCTGTGGTAGAGCACCTGTGTGCCATGCAGATGGTCCCAGATTCAATCCCTAGTATTTCCAGGGCTGGAAAACATCCTGCCCCAAACCTAGAGAACTGCTACCAGACAGTGTAGACTATATTGGGCTTCAGTAAAAGGCAGCTTCCTATGTTCTTCCTCCCTCCAGTTGATTGCTCACATGTCATTCTAGCCTTGGTGGTGGTGCAGCAGGACAGCCGACAGCCAAGCAGAAGACTCCTGCAACTCACCAGGTTTCTCATGCTGCTCCCTTCCCCATTTCTACCAAGGTGCTTGACTTTGGTAAACCCAACTTCTGAGATGATGAGTTGTGCCAGCATCTCAAATTACTGCTTCTCAATAAGGAGCAGGGCTCATGAACTGTGTTGCATCTCAGAAAAGCTGGAACAGGGTGGCATGAGTAAAGCCTGCACTATTTGTGACACCCTGCGGAAACCACAGGCATGATATCACACTTGGGGTTATGTCATGCCTAGCTCAGATGTACCTTAGTACAGAACAGTCTTCCCCTACCTTGTGCTCTCTAGATGTTTTGGACCACAATTCCAAGCCCTCCTGACCATTGGCTGGGGCTGATGGGAGTTGAACTCCAAAACATCTGGAAGGCACCAGGTTGGGGAAGGCTTGTGCAGAAATTAGCACTCACTTGACCTGCCAATTTTTGTCAGAGTCTGTAGTTCCTCCCATTAAGAATTTCTCCTTTCTTTACTCCCAGTGTCTCACCACCTTCCTGAACATCATCCGGTATCATCTGCCTTGCAGCTGTCTGTTACCTTTTAGCCATTATGGCTGATCTTGATTACACAGTGCTAGAGACGATTCTTTACCTGTTTCTCGGGACCTAGAGCAGGAGAGTCTGTTTCTAAGCAAAGGCTTTCTAGGGGCAGCTGTTTCACAAGTTTCTGCTTCTTAAAGGAAAGAAAAAAGGCAATTAACACTAACATTTCTGAGCAGACAAAGAAAACATTAAAACAAAGTGTCCACTGAATAAAAAATGTTAGTTGTTCTTTTATCCAAAGAAATGCAATTAAGGGTGCACTTCTATGCATGGTTAGAAGGGGGGGAATCCTCCAACTCCCAGTTGGGGAATGCTAGGAGTTAGAATATTTTTCCCCTTCTAAACTTGCATAGAATTGCACCTTTAAACACTCATATTGCTCAACAAAATGCCTTTTTCAGATTACTGAACTAACCATTGTTTATTTAAATTGTAAATTACCAGTCTTTGGAAGAAGGGAAGTCAATAGTTAATATCTTCAGTTCCATTCACTATTTCAGTAACATGAGAGCTAAAACAGTTTCCAAAAATAAACAAGATGGTGCCCTTAACTTTCAGAGACAGTTATAAAAATTTGCCCCTACTACTGAATCAACTAAAGCAATTGAATTAACAGCATACATGTTTACTTAGAAATAAATCCTGTTGAGTTTAATGGGACTTACTCCCAAGTAAGTGTATACGATTTGCAACCTAATAGTACAATCCTATGCACATTTACTCAGAAGAAATTTCCCCTGCATTCAGTATGGCTTACTCCCAGGTAAGCATAAATATGATTGCAGGATACATGTGCTTCATTGTATGTAATACATCAGAAGCTTTGTAACCATTTTATCTCATTACCATAATTATCAAATTATAAATCTGTAGTAAAGATCAAGAATTATAGGAGCTCCTTTGAATTATGGTTACATGGAAGACAGCTTCCTGCTCCTGTTGAAATATTGTTGCTATTATTTATTTTCCTAAATGGGGACTATCATTAATGCGTAAAGAGACAAAAGGCCTTTCCGCTTCATCTGTCAGTGTGTCCCCTAATGGTGGCTTTTCATCCACAGGCCTGTTTCAATGACAATGGCAGGATATCCATCCCCTGCCGATAAATGGGAGGAGGAGTTACTCTTGTTGCAGGGTGTTTATTTGTACAGCTCAGAAAAACAAATTTTGCTAAATTTTCAGCTGTGCTGCAGGGGAGGAAGGGAACACTGTCTAAAGATTAAAGCAATATCCCCAAATGATAAACACAAGGTCAACAAAAATGACACTGCATCATTACAGGCAAAAGAGAGCAGGTAGCCTTGTAAGTCTGCATCACTACACGAAGACCTGGCTCTCACATAATGTGTGTGTGTGTGTGTGTGTGTGTGTGTGTGTGTGTGTGAGAGAGAGAGAGAGAGAGAGAGAGAGAGAGAGAGAGAGAGAGAGAGAAACAACCCATTGGTTAACCCGCGGTTATTATTAGGTTGACTGTTGGGTTGTTTAGGCCCTAAACAACCCATCAGTCTGGGTTCGCATGTCATGCACCACAACCTACGAACATGCTGATCATAGGCTGTTGTAGGCACCTGCTCTCTCCCACTCACCCGACAGCCACTAGTTTATTTAACCCATGGGCTGTCATTACGTGCAAACTGCCTCCAAAATAAGAAAGAAACAGAAAGTTAGTGCTGACAATAGAATTCACTGCCTCTCAAAAATTCAAGTATCTTCCTGTAGTTTCAGGACCTGTCCATTGTTGGAGAGGCCATACTGGATTATTGGTTGCATCCAATGTTAGTCCTTCTTAGAGCAGACTAACAATGGACACAACTCTACTAGCAGGTTTGAACCAAGGAATCTAGCAACAGGGACCAAGCACCAAACTCTCTGCACCATCAGGACAGCTTACAGGTGAGGGGACTGGTTAGCCTGAACCTTATTGCTCCACAGTATCCCACCCACCTCTTTACAGTGAGAGGAAGAGAAACTGCAGCGACTCAGCACAGAAGGAAGTGGTGATTGGGGGAGCCAATAGACAAGGCCAGCCCTTCCATGAAACAGGATGAATCCCCCCCACCCCCGCCTCAGGCAGCAGATCCCAAAAGGCAGCAGAGTCAACTGCCAGGAGAACCACGCACCTTGCTCGGTGCCCTAGAAAGCCATGCTGGCCACTCACCTGCTGGGGCACAAGCAGCTGGCATGGCTCTCTGGAGTGCCCCCTCCCCGATGCCTCACATTGAGGACCCCCCTCAGAGCATGGTAACAGGTGAGTACCCTCTCTGAAAAGCCCCGCCAGCTGCTCAGAAGGGACAAAGGCCAGAGCGACTCTTCAGAGTGCTCAGCCCAAATGCCTGGCTGTGAGGGCTCCTTCTTTAGAGCACTGGTGGGGAGAAAGCCCTGGAGATCGCTTGTGGTATTGTAGCCCAGATGGTCTCCCGGGGACCCTCCCTGCCAATACCTCGCTCTAAGGAAGGACCCTTGAAGCGATGCATCAAGGGAGGACAGAGGCCTACCACCAGTGCTGCCATTAGGAGGATGAGGAGGGCTCAGAACTGGACTGGAGGAGGAGAAAGAGGAGAGGTGAACCGGGGTATTATCATCAGCATGATTGGGGGGCAGGGGGAGAAGACAGGGCAGCAGAGCGGGGAAAAGGAGGAGGTGAAGGCGGACAGTTGGCTACCACCACCATAGATAGCAAACAGGCAGCCAGCTGCCACCATTGTGACCAGGGTGGGAGGACAGAAGGAAGGGCAGCAGCACAACCTCCCTCCTCAGGTGGTGGGACTTCTTAGGTCAGCTCTGCATTAGAGAGCATGCTAGCCTTCTATGAGAGCTCTCCTCACTTTGCCTCCAAGGGTGCCTTGTCTGTCAGCCCTGGAACTTGACCATCAATCTGTTTGGACCATGCCATTTGTGCGTCTGAGCCCTCCAGGTCCCGACAGGCCAGCGTTGGAAGATTTGGGATATGAACAAGGAACCTTGTGGAAACTAAAACTCCTTGAATCTTACCTGTTCACTTCTTATAATGGAAGGAGGAATGGAGAAAAAATATCCAGCCTTCACCCCTTCCATCGCCACTGAGGGCTTGCCATCAAATGCATGGAGCAGCACCCTTTCGGCACCTGCAAAGACACACAGGAGTCAGGAAAAGCACTTTTGTTTCCAGGAGAACCGACATCAGACTCCAGACAGGGCAGCAAAATGAAGATCCAAAGCTCCACATTGCTTTAACGCACAGGAAGGAGCTTGATGCATGCTTGTGGAGTGTGGATCTGGAATTTTATCCCATTGCCCTATACTTATATTGTATTTCATATTCATCTATGTGAGCTCCTGACTTGGCTGGCTTGGGTCTGACCCAAAGCCAGATGTTTTCTAGTTGTGCTGCGAAGAAAAGGCTAACGCATGACACTAGAAGAGAGAGAGAGAGAGAGACACACAGGGCCTGTTCAGACAACACGCTAAGCCATGGTTAGGCCGCTAACCCTTTTGCAGCAAGTGGCTAGTGAGCGTGTTTAAACTGCGGTTATGTAGGAATGGTTCACACATCACACTAAGTCATGGTTCACATGACACGCTAAGCCATAATGTTTAGCTCAAAAAGCTTAACCATCATGTTGTGTGAACAGGGCCACCCACACAGTCCTCTTATTCAGAAAACAAGCTACTTAAATGTTATCTATGACTTATTTTTCTTTGAACTGATTTATTTCCTGAAAGCCAACCCTCACCCCCATCCCCTTGTGGCTGGTGCAGAAAGAACCACACCTGCTGGCCTCTGAGGTCAGAAAACTGACCTTGGAGAGGGGGGAAAGGGAGTGTTCCAGTAGGCAGGGAGGGAAGGAGCCTATTCCAGATTCCTTCCCTCCCTGTCTGAAGCACTGTTGCTAGATGGGCTAAAATGCCCATAGATGGGCTAAAAAGTAGGGGTGTGCACGGACCCCCCGGATCGGATCGGGACCCGGATCGGGACCTCCAATTTTGTCCCGGACCGGTTCGGACAAAATCGGAGGCCCCCCGGACCGGATCGAGTCCGATCCCGACCCAAAAATCGTACATTTTTGGATCGGCCGCCATTTTTTTCCCCATAGACTTGCATTGCAATGCAAGTCTATGAGGAAAAAATGGCGGCGGGTGGGTAAGGGGGGGCCTAACTCCCTCCCCCCCCCGGGGCCGTCCGCTGTGGACGGCCCCGGCAGGTAAACCCCCTCCCCCGCGCTCCCTACCCCCCCTGGGGCCGCCTGCTTCCATCCGCTGGTGCCCGCGGGCGCCAGCGGATAGAAGCGGACGGCTCCGGGGGGGGGGTAAGCCCCCTTCCCCGCCACTTACCTTCTCGGCACGTCCGGCGCCGGCGGCTACTACCAGCGGGCTCCGCGGCCTACTCTCGAGTAGCGCGCCGGGTGATGACATCACCCGGCGCGCCACCCTGGAGCAGGCCGCGGAGCCTGCTGGTAGTAGTAGGCGGCGGCGCCGGACGGGAGCCGCCGGGCCGGGCAGGTAAGGGCCCCCCTCCCCCCTCCCCCCTCCGCGCGCCCCCTCCTCCCCTCCACGCACCCCCTCCTTACCTTTCCGGCCCGGCGGCTCCCGTCCGGCGCCGGCGCCTACTACTTCCAGCAGGCTCCGCGGCCTGCTCTAGAGTAGCGCGCCGGGTGATGACATCACCCGGCGCGCCATCCTAGACCAGGCCGCGGAGCCTGCTGGGAGTAGTAGGCGCCGGCGCCGGACGGGAGCCGCCGGGCTGGAAAGGTAAGGGCCCCCCTCCCCCCTCCGCGCGCCCCCTCCTCCCCTCCACGCACCCCCTCCTTACCTTTCCGGCCCGGCGGCTCCCGTCCGGCGCCGGCGCCTACTACTTCCAGCAGGCTCCGCGGCCTGCTCTAGAGTAGCGCGCCGGGTGATGACATCACCCGGCACGCCATCCTAGAGCAGGCCGCGGAGCCTGCTGGGAATAGTAGGCGCCGGCGCCGGACGGGAGCCGCCGGGCCGGAAAGGTAAGGGCCCCCCTCCCCCCTCCGCGCGCCCCCTCCTCCCCTCCACGCACCCCCTCCTTACCTTTCCGGCCCGGCGGCTCCCGTCCGGCGCCGGCGCCTACTACTTCCAGCAGGCTCCGCGGCCTGCTCTAGAGTAGCGCGCCGGGTGATGACATCACCCGGCGCGCCATCCTAGAGCAGGCCGCGGAGCCTGCTGGGAATAGTAGGCGCCGGCGCCGGACGGGAGCCGCCGGGCCGGAAAGGTAAGGGCCCCCCTCCCCCCTCCGCGCGCCCCCTCCTCCCCTCCACGCACCCCCTCCTTACCTTCCCGGCCCAGTGGCTCCCGTCCGGCGCCGGCGCCTACTACTACCAGCAGGCTCCGCGGCCTGCTCTAGAGTAGCGCGCCGGGTGATGACATCACCCGGCGCGCCACCCTAGAGCAGGCCGCGGAGCCTGCTAGTAGTAGTAGGCGCCGGCGCCGGACGGGAGCCACCGGGCCGAGAAGGTAAGTGCCCCCCTCCTCCCCCCCCGCTGTCCACTTTCATCGGCGGGCGCCCGCTGGCGCCCGCCAATGGAAGCGGCGGTGGGCGCCAGTGGGCGCCCGCCGATCCGCCGATCCGCCGATCCGCCGAACCGGTTCGGAGCTTTTTCGGACCGGTTCGGATTGGATCGGCCGATCCAGCTGCGGGATCGGAAATCGGATAATTTATCCGATTTCCCACTGGACCGGACTCGGATCGTGGATCGGGTCCGATCCAGTGCACATCCCTACTAAAAAGCCCATCTAGCAAAATCTTCAGGGCAGCAGGACAGGAGGCAAAGAACCCCTGCATCAGATAATTGGAAGCCTCCATGTTCAGGAGTTTTGGATCATCGAGGGTGCAATCGATAGGATTGCATCCATTACTCTGTAATGCAGTGATGTTGAACTTATTTCAGCCTGAGGGCTGAATTCCATTATGGAGAAGCTCTTGGGGAGCCCATTCCAGTGGTGTGTGGGGCTGAAGGCTTATGGGCCAATGCCAAAATACCAGCATATTTTAACTTAAAGCTTTTACTGCCAGTAACTAAACCTTAGGAGAGGCATTTCAACCTTTGAGAATGGGGGGCGAATTGCACACGACTTTGAAAACCAGCAAACTATTGGTGGACAGGGGAAGGGGAGAGTGGGCCCGGAGAAAAGGGCGTGGCCATCTGGGGAACCCCAGAGGGCTGGATTGGGACCCTCAGATTTGGTGCACCTTGAATGTAATGCCTTGAATAAAGCTGACTGAACTTTATTTGAACCATCGAAGTCCATTTCTCTATGCTTGTCTGCATATGTATGTACCTCTGGAAAGCAGATGATATCCTATGGCTGTGAGACAGGTAGTCTGAAGAATCCTAGGCCATGAGAATGTGCCTCTTTCCAACATGCCCCATTATGGAGCAGTTCCAGACTCGGGCAATACACAGAAGCCTCATTTACAAACATGGAGTTCTGTATGAGTGCTGGAGTGTTGGATTGCTGTGCTTTTAGGACCTCAATGTGATTCAGTGCTGGTGCTATCCCACCTAACAAATTTGTGACCAATCTCAGGGATGGACGCTACTATAAAACGTGTGTAAGTGGTGAGACAGGTTAGACTGTTGGATTAGAACTAGGGAGACCCCAGTTCAAATCCCCATCCAGCCTTCAAGCTCACTGGGTGACCTTGGGCCAGTTGCTACTTCTCAGCCTCACAGAATTGGTGTGAGAACTAAAAAATCTAATTTTTTAAAAAATATCTCTAAGCAGTTTACAAAGAGATTCAAATACATTCAAATACATTGTGATATACATTAAAACACAACTAAAATACCGAACAATTGCATAAAACATTTATATAAAACTGATAAAATCATTAAATCAAATACTCATAACTAGGGATGTCAAAGAAATCCATAACAAAATCAAATGGGTTTGGATTTCTATGAATCCTACCTGCTGATTCCGCAGTGGATCAGCTTTTGCCAAGTCACGCAGATTCCGTGGACTTGCAGATCTTTTTAAAAAGTTGTCAGAAGTTTGCACAAATTTAGTAATATAAAAATACGTAAAATACAAAACACTGGCTGAAAATGTGCATTTCCCTCATAGGCTAACACACGAAAATACGCATTTTGGTGGGATTTGCGCATTTAGTGGGATTTGCGCATTTCTACAAGTGCAAATTTGCACAAATTTCGGAACTTGGAAAAATCTAATTCCATCAATGAGTGGACGATGGAATGAAAACTGCCTGACAATCTGCAAAATGCAGAATGAATGGATTTTGCACAATCAGTACATCCCTACCCTCAACACTCCTCCCGTTTAGATTGCAATAAATATTCCTTAACTTACTTCAAATATGGTAAGCTAGATCTGGTGAGTTTGGGGATCCTCCTGCTCATTCTGCTCAGTGGGGTCCTGGATGTCTGCCCCTAAATCCTGACCTCATGGCACCACTGCTCATACTTAAAGACAGGGTCAACTTCAGACACCTATATTTGTGCCAGTAACTGAGCATGGTTTTGGATCTTACTCTGAATCAGGGAAAGCAGATGTATGATCTGCTACTTGTGGATCTGGTTCTCATGTTTCTAGCGTAATATTCAAAGAGAAAAGTCTGCCCCTCCTATAGTTAATAGGCTCCATATCTAGTGTCCATGTATTTTGGCAAAATAACTTCCACTGAGCAAACCTAAATCATCAAATAAAGCAAATTATACCTTGTTCCTTTAAGAGATTAATGGTTGGCCTTCCAGCTGAGCGGGAGTGGACATTTCTAGGATAAATAAGAAGAACAAAAGACATCAGCAGGAGTTTTTAGCAAAATCAAGCTCAGTTTTCATGGCCGGATAAACTAGTTCCCAGGGTGGAGTTTGCGTGTTTCTTATGCTTTTAAGCGCGATTCAAGCTGGATATTTTAACTTATTGTTATCCACTCCAAGCCTTCAGAACAGGGTCATTTAAAAATTTATATAAACAAGTAAATAACTGAAAGTTTGATCGTTCACTGCTTATAGTATAAAGGGGAGAAAGGAAACGGATATTAGTGTAATATCTGGAAAGATCTCAAAGCACTGGACAAATATTATACAGCATTTTCTCCATGAGTACAAATAATATATGCAGCATAGGATTTATGTAAACCTCAACAAGGATTTTAATAAGAACAGATTCAAAGCAGGGGTGTTGAACCTCTTTCAGCCCCAGGGCCAAATTTCAATTTCAGAGAAGCTCTCAGGGGCCTCATTCCAGTGGTGGGCGGGGCCGAAGGCAAAGGGGGGTGGGGCCAAAATACAAAAATATTTTAGCATAAGCTCTTACTGCCAGTAATTAAAATTTAGGGGAGATATTTCCACCTTTTAAAATGGGGCGGCGGCAGGGGAAGAACCAAGCAAAAGCCAGGAAACCAACAAACAATTGGCAGTTGGGGAAGGGGACATGGCCAAGGGACTGAGGCAAAGCCATCTGAAGACCCCAAAGGCTGGCTTGACACCACAGGTAGGCTGGAAAACAACCTTATTGAAGACAACATTCTGGATTAATTAGTTAACGGTAATCTAATCACTACACAGGAACAGAAATTTGGAGTTTGTCATTTCTAATGATAAAAATCGTGATCTTTCTTGCAACATACACAAGACCTACAAAGGCAAATCTAGCTGCTTTGCCAGTTGAATCTGTTTGATCAGGACTTGTCTTTGACCTTCCTTCTGCTCATCAGTGCTGGCAATTCTGGGAGTGAAATCCAGCCCAACCTGCACGAAAAATGGAGAAATAAGATTTTTTTTTAAAAAAAGTAAAATGCCACTGGAAATTGCTACTGGCTGCATTCAGACAACAATAGTTAATGGTGGGTTAATAGTCAACTTCACGGTTGATAATCATGATTATAGTCAACCGTAGTTTGGATTAAGGCCAGTTGCGAGTTGACGATTAGTCAACGGTGTGTTTGATTGACACATCCCCCACCCTCTCTCCCCCCTCAGTCTTAATCATTTATTTAAGATATTTATGCTCTGCATTTACTTGCAACAGTCCATGCTACAAACATAATTATGCATGACAATGGCCGTAGATGAACATATTTCAGCATATGCATGCTTTCTAGAACATGGTAGCCAAACACTGCTTCCCAGCCCATGTACACATGCAGTAAATTCCATGTGAGTGTTTTTGTCACACAACTATCTACACAACAAGCGTTCAGAGCTAGCATCAACCATAGGCATGGTTGGATACCTGCCAAGGACACACATCCCATCAAGGCTCCATTGAGAAGAGCTCCCTGGAGTTGCTCCTTCTCTTCCCCATTGCAACCAAAACAACTTGGGAGCGGGATACCTGAGAGAGCACCTTCTCCCTTACCAACCTGCCCAGTTACTGAGGTCATTCGAGGACATGCTCCTGGTGGTTCCACATGGACCTTTGGCCCGACTGAAGTCTACTAGAAGAAGACCCTTTAGTGTGGTGGCCCTTCTCTTTGGAACTCCCTGCCCATGGAGGTCAGGCAGGTGCTAATACTAGGCTGCTTCTGGTGCCTCTTTTCCAGAAAGCATTCCTCAACTGACCAGCCACTGTTTTTATTGGTCCTTTGTTTTAAATTGAAAAATTTCAATTTGCTGTTTTTAATCATCTTTCTTTTTACTGTTTTATTCCTATGTGCCCTGCTTCAGAATCTATTTTAGATATGGAGCAGTATATAAATATTGTAAATAAATAATAACCTGATTGTTCGCTTGCCTATCTCTCTGGCACAGATAACGATGGTAGTGAGAAGGGGGAGCAGCAGATGCTGCTGCCTAATTGCTCCCTGGATTTCTGTTTGGCAAGCAAGCAAGTAAGTAAGTTGTAGCAATGATGTGAAGGAGGATGAGGAGCAATATCAAATGGTGACAGTCGTGGTGAGAAGGAAGAGTCACGGATGGAGGGAGCCTGTTGAGGGTGTCTTGCCCTCAAAAACCTGGGGCCAGCAATACAAGCCTTGCATATTATTCTCTACACTGCATATTATTTTCTATACCAATAGTACAACCCTACACATGTCTATTAAAAAATAAGCCCATTGAGTTAAATAGGACTTACCTCCAGGTAAATGTTTGGACAGAAAAAATCCTACAGCTCCCAGCATTCTGGTTGGGGAATCCTATCCAAAGTTACTTGGGACTAAGCCCCATTAAACACAGCGGGTATTACTTCTGAGTAACCATGCATAGGACTGTTCTGTATGGTTGAAATCCTAAGAGCACTTACCAGGGAGTGAGGCCCATCCAACTCTTTGGGGCTTACTTCTGAAAAAACATGGTTTGGAACTAGGGCTGTGACCGGATCCCAAATTCGGAGCGGATCGGGCCGATCCGGCCCAATCTGGACCTGATCCGCAATCCAGATCTGCTCTGGGTCCGTGCAGAGCCAGCAAGGATGGAAGACAATGGCAGGACAATGGCAGAGGAGGTAGCAGGTAAGCAGGATGATTGGGGGGAGGGATGGAGGAATGAAGGGAGGGAGCGGGGAGTGTGGGAGGGAGGGCTCTGCACTGACCCGGAGCAGATCTGGATCCAGATCCAAGGCGGGTTGGATCGGGGCCAATCCGGACCTCCCAGATCGGGATCCAGATCGGATTGGGGGGTCCATGCACAGCCCTATTTGGAACTGCGTTGCACAGTGCTTTCCGCATAGGAAAAACTTTCATATGAAGCAGCCCCAACACCTAAGGCATAAACTAACATTAAAAGTAGATTGTGGAAATGCTACTTACCTCTCCAATGGCCAACAAGCGGTCCTTATAGAGATGTATTAGTGGGAATGCATCATCCACATCCTGTAGGAAGAGCTTGTGTAAATGTGAAATGAACACTGGTGCCCCAAACAGCTGAGAAATACTAGAAAAACGATAAAGTGCAACAAGTCAACCAGTTTCCATGTCACCTTTATAGTAACACTTCTCTCATGTCCTGTTGGAATGCTTTGAACTGGATGTATCCCCAGACATGGAAAGACAAATCCTGGGTACCTGGACAAATACATGTTAAGAGGTGTGAGAAAATCAGGTGCATATTACTGCTAAAGTTAAAAAAAAAAAGACTGAAAAGGTAACAGCCTTTGATATTCCAATAAACATTACACAATTAAAAAAAAATTCTTTAGGGAAATAATGTAAGAAAATGTAAATGGGATTTATTGATCATGGCTTGTAGTAGGGGTTGTAGTTTGGGTGAAAATGCACTATGCCCACGCTGCTCACCGGGTTTGGACAACAAGAAAACCTGTGATGCAGTGCAGGTAATTAGAGTAATTCTGGTGGCGTGACCTGCACATGTGAGAGAAACAAGCAACACTGCCTTGCTTCCTCCGTTGATTGTCTGAACAACTCCACTGTGTCTGCATCCCTCTTAATTTGGTAGCAACGCTTTGGGAGGGTTCAGCTTCGGTCCCCACGCACACACACATTGAATATCATGAAATCAACTACATCAAATTGCTGAAATACTATGGGTAAGTGTTGCCCGGAGCATTCCAAAAATCCAGTTGGATTTTTTACTTCTTTTCTTTGAACAGCAAATGTTCACTGAACACCATAACATATCACATCATGCTTTTGAAATAATAATAATAACAGTTGTCATGGAACTTAAGGGAATTTCTGTCGGAGGAGTACAATCCAAAACCCAGCTGGATGTGTAGAACTAACCGTACAGTTCTCTGGATCCAAACTTTTAACTATTTTCATCCCTCACAAGATAGGCGGAAGAGCTGGAAACTTTGGTACCTTTCAGAAAGCTGAATAATTTTTTCAAAGTTTGCTGAGTGTTCAGCAACTACCACCAGGGCCAAAACGTTAGACTGAAACAACAGGAAATAAGTTAGCTGAAATGGAGAACAATAATGAGCAATCTTACAACCTGATCCTAAATGTATCTGTTTGGCAATACCAATTTCAGCATTACTTCTAAATCAATGTGATTACCTATTTTTCATTTACCCTGTAATATAGCTTGGATCCTAAAATAGGTTAATTAAAGGCTTTCTTCTTGCGGAGTCTTCCTGGGATTACAATGGGCACAATACATGTGCCTCGCCTGGTCGTCCTCCCAACTTTTTTGGTCATTTCCTTTGTGGGGAAGTTCCATTTATACAGCCAGCAATTGGTGCTCTTTGATGGCAATTTATATTTGTTACTGCATTTTTGGTGAGTTAAAACATTGCGGAATAAAGCTAAAAAACAGTAGGAGAGGCACTGGAGGAGGATGACATTGTGAAAAGGACCCGCAAACTTCAGTGAATAACCAATCTTTATCTTTATCGCACTACATAAGCTCTGTGTAAAGGAGCCCTCAGAGCACAATCCTATGCATGTTTAAACAGAAAAAAGTCCTACAATTACCAGCATTCCCCCAGTCAGCCATGCTGGTGTATTTCTGGGATAGCGCAATATTGCTGCAATATTGCAGTGCTATCTGCTGGCTGTATAAATGGAACATATAAAACTCCCTCACAAAGGAAACAGCCCCAAAAAGGGGGTGGGGCGGGGGAAGCACGTGTATTGTACCCATCATAATCCCAGAAAGACTTAGCAAGAAGAAAGCCCGGTAAGGGCACAGGAATTTGGTTTAATGTAGAGAAGCCCTAAGTTAATTTATCGTAGGATCCAAGCCAACATCTTGAACTATAGTAATCTAAAGATTTACTAGATATGAACATTCAGCTTTATGTAAACTTCCAAAACAAAAAAAACCCCTAATAGCAGACATAAGCATTTCTAGAGCTTAAATATGACAACAGGAAAAACAATATAAATTTAGAAAAATGATGGATCCAGTTACAAACCTTCTTCGCTTCTTCCAATACACTTTCAATGTCCTGGAAAATATTTTTAAAAACATAATTATGCTGGTTCCACAATTAAAGGAGGCTTATCAATCGTTTTAAATAAATAGAACGATATGGAAAGGAAGAGAAAATAGTAAGGACCACATGGAGAATGTGCTTTTTTCTTTTTTCAATGATTCTTCAGTACATGAGGTCCATGTTTGCATGTCACACTAAGACCCCCTCTAGATGGATTCCGTTTGATGCCTGGTTAGCCGATTATGCGCATAATCGCTGAAGCTCTTTATCGTAAATGCTTATATGCAGGAGGTAATTGAGCACTCAACTGGTGACCTTACCGGTTGTTTCAAATGTGCTTTACAAGTAGTTAATGCGGAGAATCGCTTGTTCACATAGTCAAAATGCGCTTTAACGGCCGGAGCAAAATAAAACTTGCTATTTAACGCGCATTTGATAATGCGCATAATCAGAGAGAAAACGCGCCTCTACGCCCGATTTGCGCTCCGTTCTTGTAGAGGTAAATTTTTTAATGTGCCTTGAAAGAGCTTTAAATGCCTCTTGTAGAGGCAGCCAAAGGAAGCCACATAACAAACAGCTTAGCTGCTCCCTCTCGCAGTAGGAATGACTGGGCAGCATTTACAAGCATGGTGCTTATAAATGCATTTTGGAGCTCAGCCCCCAACTCTGCCTTGTTCTTAGGTTCTTGAGCAAGTCACATCTCTTTTGTCTCACCAGTTTCCTTCTGTGCCCACCGACCCAGAAAAGTTGAGGATCCTAGGATTTAGCAGGGATGGGGGACATGCGGCCCGCCATACTTTTGTTGGACAGCTACTTTCATCAGCCCTGGCCAGCATAGTCAAAGATGAGTAGGCTGACCATATGAAAAGGAGGACAGGGCTCATATAACTTTAACAGTTGTAGAGAAAAGGGAATTTCAGCCAGTGTCATTTGTATGCAATTAGTTCCTGGTGAAATTCCCTCTTCATCACAACAGTTAAAGTTGCAGGGGCCCTGCCTCTTTTGTATATGGTCACTCTAGTATAGTGCCTGCAACTTTAACTGTTGTGATGGGAATTGCAGTCCAACAACATCTGGACAGCCACACGTTATGCGGCATTTTGCTGCCATGAGATGTGACAGCAACTGGTTTAGGATTAATTAAATTAGGATTAAAAAACAAATTCATATGCCACTGCATACGGTTGCTAGAAATGAGCTATTGCTTCCCTGCCTTCCTTGTGAGTTCCCCAAAAGGCATCTGGTTGGCCACTGTGGGGATTTATTTATTTGTTACATTTCTATCCCACCTTTCCTTCAAGGAGCCCAGCTGCTCTCCATTTTATCTTGACAACCCTGTGAGGTAGGTTAGGCTGAGCGGCTGCGACTGGCCCAAAGTCACCCAGTGGCCGAGTGGGGACGAGGACCCGGGTCTCCCGACTCTCACTCTAACCACTACACCACTGGATGCTAGAGCAAGGCTTTTCTTGTGAGATGTGGGGAAAGGAAGGCATAGGCTTAAGCGGTGTGTGTGTGTGTGTGTGTGCGTGTGTCAACCACTGTGAAAGTGAAACTTCCTTCCTTACCGCCACGCAGCGCCCCTCGCTCATCCACTCACCCCATGGAACTCGGGCGCCGCGAGGTGGCAGTGACAATCCACCGCCCCCATCCTCAAATCCGGAACTCCGCTTCCAGCCAGACCTCTTTTCGGGCATTGCCAATTTGCCTCGGTAGGACGTGAAACGCGGCTCGGCTTGTTTCCGCTTCCGGGTTGCGGGAAAGGCGGGCGGGTTGAGCCTGGGAACGGCTTTGAGTGAGCGGGAAAAGGCCGCCGAGATGGAAGCGCTCCCTTCGGCGCTGGCCGGTTCTTCTTCCGCTCCGCCTCGGGAGCCCCGGGTGCGGTGCCGCTCGCGCCGCTGGACCGGCGAACTGCTGGGCTTCTACGTGTCTTTCGTACGCAAGCTTGGGGACGGGCAGCCGTTGGAGGCCGAGAACTTGGAACGGGCTCTCGGCGAAGCGGTCTGGGTAAGAGCGGCTGGGCGGAGGTGAGGGGTGGCAGGCAGACAAGTCACCCCGTCTCTCCCGCAATCCTTTGGGACCCGAGCTCCGTTTCAGTTTAAGGCCCCCTCGTTAAGAATAACGTCGTCAGCTCAAATGATTAAAAACTGCTCGTGTGAGGAGGGGGGGGGGGGTCTTGTTCTGTAAAGCTGTGGTGTTCATCGCCACGTCTTCTCACAGGGGCTCTATGCCTTTGGAGCAGCAGAGCAGGCAGAAATTGTATTTTAAATTTATGGTTCGCTTTTCTAAAAAGGCAACCCAAAAAATTCCATCTTAACCATAAACAATCGACAACATTAAAACAGTATGAAAACAATTAAGCAGAAAGTATGGCTGAGTTCCAATGACACTTTAGACAACGGAGGGGGGAAAAGGTAACTGTCGGTTGTGTTGCTTATTGTGTCGTGTGTCAGGCGACACACAACTGACGGTACGTTATTAAGCCACGAGGAAAACAACGGGCTACTCCGTTGTTTATCAGAGCCCCTTTGCTTATTATGAGGCCAGGACTTTCAGCTGCACGACGGGGAGGGACAACGTGTCCTGTGTCGGGCACTGCAAAAATAATGTACCGTCAGTTGCCTCTTCCCTCCTCCGTTGCCAAAGTGTCGTCCGAACTAGGCCTATATGTCCAACAAATAACATTTTAAAGGAGAGAGAGAGAAGCTTGTCAGACCTCCCTTGGGGGGGGGGGGGATTTCACAGTTGTGGCGTCACAAGTAAGAAGGTGCTGTCCCTGGTACCTATTTAATTTGTACTGCAGATGGGTCAGAAATTGGGACCTCTGATGCTGATCTTAAAGCACCAGTTAGGGAAAATTTAGGTGCCCTGGTCACTAAGAGATTTAAAAGTTATTAACAGCAGTGTTATTCATAGGTTCAGCTACATGAATAATTGTTTTTGTGCTTGGGAAAGGTGCCCCTGAGAATTATTCATGGCTCAGCTGTTTAGCCCACAGAAAGCGGTATCCTTGATAATCATTGTATAATTCTCTCTATTTATGACGTGTTTTTTCCAAATGTTTAAAGTTAATTCATCTTATATTACACTGGAGCATCAAACCTTCCCGATTTGCATAGGCCCTTATTGCGTTCTGCTTCATCAAATTAACATGTGGTGGAATGTTAGGGACTAGCTTTTATGTAAAAAAAATTTTTTTTAAGTTACCAGCATAGGAACACATTTTGCTTTTTTGCCTCTGGCTCCAAAATATCTAGGGGCATTTCTGCTAAATGATTATAAAGGGGATGTGCCCAGCCAAAGCTCTGTTTATCAGTGTGTGGCGGCATTCTTTTAAGTCACTATCGGCATACTATTGAAGGGCCTTTCCAATATCTGGTTAAAATATTGGCATACATTGGACATCTGGGAAATAGCCATATGGCCACAAATTTAGCTCACTCATTTCTAATACATATTTTGGCATGCCTCCAAGGTTTTGTGAACCTGTTTGCCATAGTTTGCTACTTTTTCTACACAGAGAGTAAAAAGAGGGGTGACAAAATGAAGACTGTTCAAGTGAGTTCTTGTGTTCTATTTCACTGTTAGAGGGAGGCATTTTAAAGAGTCTTGTTTAACACATTTACTGCAGAACTTTGAAAGTGCTGTACAAGAGAATGTAACTATTAATGGACAGCTGTGGGAAGAGTCAGATGATCTTCAAAACGGTATGTGAATTTTTGAATACAATTTCTTATTTTTGTGCTTCATTATTCAAGCTTTTATTATTTTGTCCATGAGGTCCGACACAAGTATTATCATTATACAACTACATGTGTTTTAATGAGACTGTCCAATATTGAATGTATTCTAGACCAGATTTTCACACAACTTCATTCTGCTGAAGTTCTCATAGGTGATTGTTGGAAGTGCTTAGTCCTGTTTTCCGTCCTACTCACAATAAACACTAAGAACATAAGAGCGTGCTGAATCAGGCCACAGGCCTATCTAGTCCAGCATTCTGTTCCTACAGTGGCCAACCAGATACCCATGGAATCCTACAGCCGGACATGAGCACAATAGCATCTCCTACTTATATTCCCTATCAGCTGGTATTCAGAGAGATATTGCCTCTGATCCTGAAGATAAATAGTAATCGTGACTAGTAGGCATTGATAGCTTTGTCCTCCATAAGAAGTGATTGCTTAGCCCATTGGCTAGGGTTGCTTGTTTAATTTCCAAGTTTGTGGCTATATTTAAGTGGGTCTTTTGTGAGTTTGTGTACATCTGAACAAAATTACTTGGTTCCTACTGTAAGGCCACCCCTGCAGTAGAAACAACTCAATTGATCTCCTGGTATAGAAGTGTTCTGGGGAAAACTTCTATAGTAAGTGGAGAGGACCATAACTTAGTAGAGGGCATGTTTTGCGTGTCAAAGGTCCCAGGTTCTGTCCCTGGCATGTCTAGTTAAAAGGACCGGCTAGGAGGTGATGGGAAAGACCTCTGAAGAGCCACTGCCAGGCAGACAATAGCAGGCTACATGGACAAATAGTCTAACCCGATATAAAGCAGCTTCCTAGCATCCTGTGAAGAAAGAGGTTTCAGCATTAGTTTGTAAGGGTGTCGGAATGCATTTACAATTGTATATTGTAAGCATATGTCAGGGATGCTTTAAAGAATGTAGGGTGTCTTGGGGCAGAGTGTTAGACCAGCTGTCTTGAGTGCTATTTGTTTTGTGGAAAGGTGGAGTACAAATCACATAAATAAATAAGACCGTGTCCCTTCCAGCTGGATTCTTTGGTGTATGTTTCAGTCTTAAATGCAGTTATTTGGAACAATGTCATGTTCATTCCACCTCCCGTCCTCCCAAAATTTAACTGTTAAGGAAGTCTGTCTAGGATTACATGCTTCGTTCCAGTGATGTTAATATGGACTAAACTTACTTAAATTCAAGTACTAAGCCTTGACTGATTGCACTATTAAGTTTTTATTTAAGATGAGAGCTATGTAATTATTGTTTCCGTTTTAGTGAGATGAAAATTTAAAAGGAGGTGAGCAAAATGAGGCTTTTCAAGAACATTTAAAAATATTATTCTGAAACATGCAATGTAGAGATATTGATATTGTGACATCCTATTCCAAAATATAACTCCCTTAGTAAAACATCAGAAGGTGAAATACATTTGTTATACATTCAGTTAGGGCATGATCCTATGTAAGTCATAGCTAGCTGGGGAATGCTGGGAATTGTAGGAGTTTTTTCTGTCCTAAGCATGCATAGGATTGTGACCTTAGTCTGAAACTATTGCCACTTCAACTCAATACCTGCAGATTAATAATGAATTAAGATTCCTTTGCACCTTTGAAGATGAGTCATATGATGCACAGCAAATACTGAACCTAGAGATGAGATACTAAGCAGGGAGTAAAAGAAATATTACTGACCCCATACATTTTAAAGTTTTTGTTCGCTTATTTCATTGTGTATATTATATTGTATTACATCGTCTATGATTTAGTTTATTTTCCTATACCTTGTAACTTTGTTTCACGATTTTAAAACTTTTGATGGTTTAATATTTCTTTCTGTTCTTTTTTTGAAAAATGATGCTCAGAAAACCATACAGTAGTGACTTGGATTATTTTACATTTTATCTCATTTTGGATTATTATTCTACTATGGGAAGTTGACATTTGAACTCTTGGTTTGGGTAATGTTCAGGGTGGATTTGATTTAAATCAACTTGATTTAAATCAAATCTTTAAACTTGATTTAAATCATGATTTTAATCACTACTCAGAAAGACTTGATTTAATCATGTGACTTCCCCACCAAAAGTGCACCCTTCCTTGCTATAAGCTTAATGCATATTTTACACAACTCAGAGTTACCAAAGACTCATTCTTGCTGGTATAATCTTGTTATTTACAACCAGATGAAGGTTTCATTTTTAGCTTCTTGTGCAGATCTATTTCACTCCCAACAATCTGTTCATTGAATTGTTTGAAACTTAGCACTTAAGAGGTAAAGGGTTGATTCTGTGTACATAGATTTGCAAAGGAACAATAGGATTGTGATCTCTGCAGACACAAATTCACAGTTTTGAGAACTGTAAAACCAAGCATCTGTGATAATATCTTCTAGAAAGAAAAATTGCCCAATAATCTTACAGAAACCTCTGGAAGAGCATAACATTGTGAATGGATTAATGGAATTCATTTACCAAAAAATGTAAACATTGCATGAATATACAGCCTCATGCTACATATTTAAAAACTAATCCTTATTTCATGATGAATAACCTTTGGACTATAATGTATCTTAAATAGAAAACTATTTTTAGATAGATTTTTCTTCAAAAAGCATTTTATTAAAAAAAATCCAATTTAAATTTAAAAAATCCGATGTAAATACAAAAATTGATTTATTTATTTTTTAAAAAAAAATCATTGATTTTTATCCACCGTGGTAATGTTTCTATTCTTTAAGACTTAAGCCTTTCACAAAAGTACATATTGAGAAATGAATGGCTTGAAATTTGAATGAAGAATCAGACTTGGATGAACTTCCCATAAAATAGACTCAACCTCTTGGGAAATAGTATGCCGGTATTATTCATATGGTCTTCATACTCTGAAGAATAATATATGTTTGTGAGACTACTAATATATTTCAGTTTGCATTGATCTTGAGCTGAAAAATATTGAAAATGTAGGTAATACTGGGCTTGTTCAGGCAGCAGGCTATGGTTAGGCTGCTAACACTTTTGCAGCAAATGGTCAATGAGCATTTTTAAACCATGGTTATGTGGCCACCATGGTTAGGAATGGTTTACATGACACATTAAGTCATGGTTCGCACAACATGCTAAATCATTCTGTATAGCTCAAAATGCATTATTATTATTATTATTATTATTATTATTATTATTTATTACACTTATATACCGCCCCAAAGCCGAAGTTCTCTGGGCGGTTTACAAAAAATTAAAAAGATTGAGCATTAAAAAGACAATATACAAAATTTAAAACCATAAACATAAAACAGCTGTCATTAAAACACTTTAAAACATTTTAACAGTTAAGCCTGGCCATAATGTCAATAAAAACCTCAACTAACCACTGTGGCTTAGCATATCATCTGTACAGGGACACTGACTTGAAAATGGTCTTCATCCTTGTAGTCATTGTAAAGAGTGCAAAAAAAAAAATAAGTATTGCTTTTTTGCCATTTCCCCAAAGTATTCCATTTTTTCCAGGGTCTGGGAGGGATAGGATAGTCCGTATTCCTCAGGCCCAGAAGTCCGAGCTCCGTGCCACCTCCCACTTCCAGACGGTGTGGAGAGAACAGTGCTGGCTGTTTCCCTGAGGTCGCAAAAGTGACCTTGAGGGGAAAGTAAAGGGGGTATTCCTGTGAGAGGGGAAGGGACTGGGTAGGCCGGCTTATAAGGAATCTCCCAGCTTCCTCAGCTAGACAGGCTTTTTGCTTGTCTAGCTGGAATGCAGAGTGGGAGGACATGAAGGCGAAGACCACCTCCACCATTCCTCCCACTCTGCATTGGATGACCATAAACCTCCGAGTTCAGAGGCTTGTGGCCATAGCCATAGAGTTGCTCCCTGAATCACCTAAACATATGCATATTAGGGCCCACATTTTTATGTTGAGGTAAAATGGTACAAATAATATATTTCAGAAGTATCTTTTTATTTTATTTTTAGTTTACTTGAAGCAATCTGAACATCCTCGGGGAAAGTATGTAAATTTTAGTGCAGTTCTGGAATATCAAAAGATGCATTCTAACTCCAAATGTAGAGTAAAATGTTTATTGAATTATGTTGGTTTCTGCTCTTAGATGTTCTCAATTCTTTTTGCTATTGTATTTGGTGTCTTTGTAAGTCTTGAAAAACCGCAACTCCTTTCCCCAGCTTTTTTTTTTAAAAGACATTACTGTGCTTGTCCAGTAGAGGCTGCTCGAAATACATCATTGTCAGTACCAATACTGTTACTTTGAGAGGGATACCTGCGTTAGTTTGTTGAATGAAACCAACAACAAGTCTTGTGGTACCTGAAAGGTTAACAAATGTTTTATGGCACAAACATTTGTGAACTAGAGCAAGTAGATTGTAGCTTAAATTTAGGTGCCACAAAGCTCTTTGTGTTTCCATGTTTGAGTTAAATGGATTACTTACTAAGAAGCTTGGCTGATATCTATTTCTTTAGGCAATAATTTTGTAAACAGTTTGAATGTTGTAGTAAATCATCAGTTAGTTGCTTTGTTTTTATAATGGAGATACAGCTAATGAAAGACTGTCTGAAATGTAGTCATACAGGGTGATAGCTGTAAGCTCATCTTATTTTCTCACTTGGTGATGATTGGTAACAATGGATAAAAACTCTGCTGACAGTAGTTTTGGTGGTGTTTTTATGAAGGAAAGTTGATGGCACCTCTTTCAAGCTGTTTTCTGATCAGGTGAGATAGGCAATCTTCCATTCAGAAAGGTCTGGTGCTCCATTCCCCACACCCATGATTAATGGTTAATAGGATCGTGGCAGTTGAGGTGCAGTTTTAGTTATAGCTCATAAGTTGCCCAGTTCAGCATACTTGATGCACACCCTCTGGTATGTCTTCATGGGTCCTTATATCCCTGATCAAGGGGGAACGGAGTATATGCATCTTCCTATTTTTAGTTCTTACTTGATTAAGAAAGTTGAGCGTGTGTCTTTCTCTGGGAGTGGGGTGGCAATGGACATTTCATCCATGCAGTTTTTAGAGCTCCTAGACCACCTGGCTCACAGGCTTTTTGGAGAAAGGTCACTTTTCTTGCAGAGATATTGCATACTTTCACCCAGTCTATTTTCATATATTTCATGTTCATATTTTTCTTGGGAATTAGATATGGACATCGAACTCCTTGAAGATCAACTTGATGAGTTAATGGTGAAGGTGGCTTCCAAGCGTAAGCACTATCCCAGAAATATGCAAAAGCATGTTGCCAGAACCATTAAAAAACAGCAAGAATTGTTGGTGAGTAACCCTAATACTTAGTTCACTGGGGAAAGTTATGTGTACTTCAAGGGAAAACTAGATTATCGATCATTTTTCTTGTGACTAGGTCAGCAGATGTTTGTGAGTGTCAGAATCTGAGTTTTACTACTAAATTGCTACTATAATATTATCAGCTATGAATCCCCCATTCAAATTTTATCGTGGCCATGAACTTGCTAAGTACCCTTGTTCAGGCCACGCTCCGTAACCCTCTGTTTATAGGCTACCTTCCAGGCCTCTTACAAGTATTACTAAGAGGAATGTGAAGTGTTTTTGAACACTAAGGCTTCTCATTGCTGAACATGATGCAGGGCAGGTGTGCTACAGTGCCTGCTTAGCTGATCAATTACAAGGGCCTTAAATTGGCATCTATCCTTGTAAATAGAGAGAGGTGAACTTGTATCTGTGGATTTGAGAAGAGCATGTTTTTTGAGAAGCCATTTACTTTGTGAATGCAGTAGAACTGGGGAAGGGAAGAAGTGAGTGAAGGGGAGAGAGGAGCAAGTAACCGCTGCTTCCCTATTATTATTTTATTTTTCTGTGTAGCTATTCGTCTCAGCTAGCATCCTTTCTTTGGGTGGATAGATTCCTAGGAGGGAATTTGAGTATTCTGAAAGTGAAAATTCCCATTAGTAAATGTTACCTGTTAATATCATAACCTCCAGCCATAGACTATGCCTACCACATCTGGTATAAACGTTGATTAAAGATATTGTTTAAATGAACAATTATTTGGAAAACATTATTGATTTTATTATCACACCCTTCCTTCAGCAAGTTCAGAGTGACATTTGTGGGTTTGGGTGTTTATGCTCACAATAACTTTGTGTGATAGGTGGTATTACTCACTTCACCTCAGATAAATGGCTGGCAGTGACATCAATCATGTTATACCTTGTATAAAACATTACCAGAAAGAGATTGCTAGAAACATGGAGTTGTGGCCGTTCTGTGTCTCTTATAATGTCTCGTTAGTAGATCCTTAGGTCTGATGTGGTCTTTTAAGAGACTTTGAAAATACCTCCACTTTCTTGGCCATGCAACAGAGGGCACTGTTTAGATATTCTTCTAAACTGATAATGCAATAATTTGATAATTTGATAAATTCAGATTAGAGTTTGAAGGATTTTTTGCTTCTTGTTTTTTGTAATGGCTGCATTTAGATAGTCAGATAAAATGGGATAAGAGAGCAGGGGAGATCTTTAGCTGTTCCAGGTATCAAAACTACTGGATACGACCAGATATCAAACTCCCAGACCACTATGATCTTTAGGGGAACCCTGTCATCTGTGCTATGGCCGGAAGGTTTCCATTTGGTGGTGATACAGAGATGGGCCTTTTCTGTGGTGGCACCTGCCCTGTGGAATGATCTTTCCCTGGTGCTAGACCTCACTGCTGGCATTGTTCTAGGCATTTATTGAAAAGACATATTTTTACTTTGTCTTTCCTCCAGCCATGAGCTGCCTTTAAAACAGTCTCTAATATGGTACTATTCACTAGGGATGTGTATCGTATCGTTCCGATGTCCGATAACGATCCAATAAGGTCATTATCGGACATCCGATTAATGATAACGATACATTTCTAAGGAGACCCTATCTGATCGGATCCAAAGTCCATATGTCCAATAACTATCGGACATATTGGATTATCGGACTGCCAGTTTAAGGCCAGCCCTCCCTTCCCCCCCCCCACTCGCGCTCCTTACCTGCGGCCTTCCCCACCACCAGCGCCAGTCCGTAGTACTGCTAAACAGGCTTTGCAGCCTGTTCGTCAGTACTGACAAACAGGCCGCAAAGCCTATTTAGCAGTACTACGGACCAGAGCTGGCGGCAGGGAAGGCCGCAGGTAAGTGGGGACCCCTGGGGACCCCTTTCTCCCTTCCCGCTCCTACTCGTGCTCCTTACCTGTGGCCTTCCCCGCCCCCGCCCCGTACTACTGCTAAACAGGCTTTCCAGCCTGTTCGTCAGTACAGAGAGGCACCAAGTGATGACATCACTTGGCGCCTCTCTGTACTGACGAACAGGTCGCAAAACCTGTTTAGCAGTAGTACGGACCGCCAGCAGCGGGGAAGACCGCAGGTAAGTGGGAAACCCTCCCTCCCTGCCAACTCGCGCTCCTTACCTGCGGCCTTCCCCGCCACCACCCTGTACTACTGCTAAACAGACTTTCTGACCTGTTCGTCAGTACAGAGCTGCACCGAGCGATGACGACATCACTCGGCGGGGCTCTGTACTGACGAACAGGCCGGAAAGCCTGTTTAGCAGTAGTACGGGCAGCAGCGGGAGGTAAGGAGCACGAATAGGGGGAGGGAGCGTAAGTGGGGGGAGGGAGGGAGTGCCAGCCCAGTGTTTTTCCCCATAGACTTGCATTGGGGGAAAGAAAGCTTTCCCCCAATGCAAACCTATGGGGAAAAACACCGTAATCGGATCGGAACTTCCGATATTTATCGGATTTCGGATCCGATCAAATCCGGGTACCCCCCGATATGATTGGATCCAAAACAAATTTATATCGGCATTTCCAATGTCAATACAATAATTTCGGCCGTGCACATCCTATTTACTGTATTATATTTATTGTGTTTTTTTGTAAACTGCTTCAGGATTTGTGCAAACAAGAAGCAGTATAAAAATATTGCTAATAAATATGTAATAAATAATAATTTTGCATATCTGTCTTACTGATCCCAATTTCCCCATTCACAACTGAGAACACGAGGTATTCTCAGTTATGAATTCTGTCTCATTGTAAACATCATAAAAACATGAAGCAAGCTTAATACTTAGTACAAGAGATTTTAAACATATTTTTATTTATGTAGCGCTGCTATCAAGCTGTTGTGAATACTGAAGAATTAAAAGCAGAACCTTCTCAAGGTAACTACTTATCTAAAATGATGAAATTATATAGTTTAAGGCTAACTAGAAAGTGCATCCATTATAAACATCTTTGATTACATTGGTATTTTCATAGTACATGACAGTCATATGTTAAAACAGTCCATAATCTGTTCTGTTTCAAAGGGGTAGCTGTGTTAATCTGTTGATGCAAAAACAGAGTCTTGTGTCACCTTGAAGACTTCAAACCATTTATTATGGCACAAGCTTTCCATGAGCTAGAATATACATCATCAGAAGTGTTTTCCAAGTTGGCAAGCATATGTACACATGGGTATAGGGATTTTTTTTTCTCTATGCAGTTTAGGATAACACCTCATGCATCTGATGTACATTCTAGCTCACAAAAGCTTATGCCATAATAAATGTTTAAAAGTCTTTAAAGCGCAGGTGTTGAACCTTGGGCCCACAAATCTGGCCCACCTGGGATCTCAATCTGCCCCTCTGATGTTTCCCAAATGTCCATGTCCCTTTCCCTGGCCCCACCTGCTTTTCCCCCAACCACCAATCATCTGGTGGTTTCCTGGCTTTTGCATGTTTTTTTTCCCAATTCGGAAAAGTTGAAGTGTCTCTCTTAGGCTTAGTTACTGTAGTAAGAACTTTAAGCTAAAGTATGCTGGTATTTTTATCCCTCCCCTTTTGCCTTCTGAGCTTCTCTGAAATTGAATTTGGCCCTTGGGGTGAAAGCAGTCCAACACCTCTGTTCTAGGTTAGTATTATCTGCTCTAACTGGCAGCAACTCCCTAGGGTCTCAGGCAGAGGTCTTTCCCCATCACCTCCTACCTGGCCCTCTTTAATTGGAGAAGCCAGGACTTGAACTAAGGACCTTCTGTATGCAAAGCACCAAAACAGAAGGACGGGTGGGTGGGTTGGTCACAGGACTGGGAAATAGGTGCATTGTTGTATTGGATGAGGTTACACTCCCCCCTGAAGGAAGAGGTGCATAGTTTGGAATTGCTCCTGTATTTGTCTTTCTCTCTTGAGATTCAGGTGGCTTCAGGGGTTAGACGTGTCTGTTATCAGCTTCAGTTGGTGCACCCAACTATGGCCGCTCCTGGACCATGATAGCTTCGCCACAGGCATTGTGGTACAAACATTGGTAACCTTAAGTTTGGGTTATTGTAATGTGCTCTATGTGGGGTTGATCCAGAACCTGTAGCTGGTGCAGAATGCAGCAATGAGGCTGCTAACTGGGGCTTCTTCTGACAGCAAGCTACACCCTTGCTAAAAGGCTGCCAATAAGATACCGGACCAAATTCAAGGTATTGTTAACATATAAATCTCTAAACAACTTGGGACCTGGTTACCTTAGGGCCCACCTCACCCCTTATGTCCCTGTGTGATCTCTGCAATCATGAGACAGAGCACTTCTGATGGTGCCACTTGCTCCTGACGTTCGCCTCAAGACTACTTGCAATATAGCATTTAGTGTTGCAGCACCCAGCCTCTGTAACACTTTACCAATTGACATTGGTCAGGCCCCTACAGTTCTGACATTCGGACATCTTCTTAAAATTCATCTCTTTACACAGGCTTCCCTGTAATGTGACCCAACCAGTTATGATTTGTAGCACACAGTAAAATGTAGGTTTTATTCTTGATTAATTTATATCGTGTTGTTTTTATTATATTGTTGTTTTTATGCTGTTGTATTTTATGTTCACCACTTTAATACCTTTGTGGAAAGCATTGTATAAATTTAAAAAATTAATAAAAACGTGTGCTACCACTGAGCTATGATCCCTCCCTATGGTTAACAGACCTTAGTTGGACAGACCTTAGTTGGACAGATTATAAAGTCTTGCTCTCAGGTTTGACTTGATTTTAGACATTTGCTTCCTCTGGAGGAAACAGTTCTTCCTTGTATGTGGCTTTGGTCACATTTGAGCAAGTGAGATCCAGTGCTTTGAGCAGTTCTCTTCAAATCTCATCCATGGACTCATGGGGTGACTTGAGGCAAGTGAGACTCAGCAGAAATAGTGAATAGTAATTACTAAGTTCAACAGGTGTTGCAAAAACAGAATATTCTAAGGAATGTAAATAACTTTGGAAACAGAAAAATCCATAAATACATAAAAAACTGGAGTCCCTTTCAGCATTCATAGTCATTATCCAACAGTAAGTGCTTCTTAATCGTGTTTCCAAACTGACCAAAAAAACAAATTGATGACCAAAATATCACACAGATTTGTGTGCTATGTTAAATGTGTGTATTTGCACAGTGTCTGGGATGTTCATGTATCCCTGTTTAGTAACTATAGTGGCCAGAAACCAAAGATATTTAGATTACTCACTACCTTTCATTTCCTTTTTTTCATTTCCCTGTGTTTTGGAAGCTGTGTAAATAACTCAGCTACTAAATATCAAGTACCTTTAACATACTATCATGTAACAGTTTCCCTGTCTGATTCTGTCTTAAAAGAATTGCTGAGCCAGATCAGTTCAGATAGCCCAGATCTCTGTCTTCAAATTCAGTCAGCCCAATGCTTTTGCAAAGCTTGCAAGCAGTTGTCGATAATAAACGGAGTTGCTGCAGCTCTTATCACTACTGATCCTACTTTACAGATGGAAAACTAAGACTAAGAAGGAATAACATGCCCAAATTAACCCCTAACCCATTGTGTTTCATGCAAACAGTGGGTTGGGGGAGGGATTTGAAGGAAGTAAGAACATGTAGATGCTCTGGGAGGCATTATTCCCTTACATTATATATAAGATTAAAGAACTGTACCATTCTGGCTCTCAAACATTGGTTCGCAGAGAATTGTCAGGTGATGAGAGCTGGCCTAGGACCCTTCCACTCTGTGACAGCCTCCCAGATTCATTGAGCCACTCTGTCAAGCATCTCCAGTAATTGCTGCTGTTTTGCTTACTCAGACCCTGTGGGGAATTGTGACCCATTTCCTCACTGCACTACTTAGGGCCCTCCTGTCAGGGCTTCTTATTGGAAATACATTGTATGTTTGAGTGGGGGTTCAGAATGCGAAGCACCTTGAGGTGGCTTCTGTTCTCACCTACCAAATGTCTTGTATGAAGTTCCTATTGAGTCACCTAGAAAGTTGCTGGAAGTTTGACTCCTCTGCTTCTGTACGTTTCTTTTTGCGCCTAGTGTGCTTTCCTGAGTGAAATGTTGTCTTCCTGTCAATTCAGGCATATTTGTGTGTTTGCTTTTTTTTATGTAAGGGAAAGTACATAAAGAGTCATTTCTAGTGGATTTCATTTTCTTTTTACTACCATAATATCAACATTTTAAAAAATGTTTTCAGCTTAAGCCCCTCGCTTCTTATAATTTCCTATTCTCAGAGTTTGACCCAACAGTGAGTTCTCGTTTTGCAATGGGTGGGCTTTCCACTTCTGTTTCTGAGTTTGACTTTTTCTTCTCTTGAGTTTCAGTTGACAGGAAAGAATTTAATTGTAATTGCAAAGAGTGAAAACCTGACAGTTTTGCTTTTGCTTATGACAGCTGAAGGAGCTATGCAATCCCCAGCCTAGCTCAAAAAGGCTAAACTGGTCGGGGGGGGGGGGGGGGGGGACAAAATAATTATGCAAAATAATCTTGTCTCCTGATTAGAAGAAAGAATCTGTCTTGTTGAAGGGACAATTTGCAACATAAGAATCACACCCTAGGAAAATCCAGCGCAGCACTTGTGACAAAGAGCAGTTTCAGTTGTATGGCTATAATTTTTATTTTTGCTAAACAAAGTGGTTGTTTTCCAGGAAGAAGCAAGCATGTAACCTTTGTATTGCCTGCAAAGAGAACTGCAGAATTTCCTACTTCATGAAGTTTATGTGGAATCTGTCAGTCTTTTATAGTTTCCCTAATATATAAGCAAATGTAATTTGCTCAGTGAGTCTGATCCAAATTTAGTCATGCTTCAACTAGACCATTGAAATCAATGAGGCAAGTTAGTCATAACTAACGTGCCCATTGGTTTCAGTGGGCCTATTTGAATCTGGATTCAGTCCAATGACTACATTTCAGAGTTTCTGATGCTCCCCCCCCCCCCCCATTGCTTGATGTCTGCTACTTGAATGCACCTCATCAAGGGCTTCTTATTCATTGTATTTGTCAGAGAAGGGCTCTCCCAAGGGATTCTGTGATTTGGGAAAGACACTATATTGTGAGTCAGTGCTGATTTACATTTTGCACAGCAAATGAGTTTAAAGCAGTAACAACCCCATAGTGTGAAGGAGAGGTGCAGGTTTGTGAACCATCAGAGGACATGTGCTAGGAAGATCAAAGTTCCCTGTCACATGTGCAGCACATGTCAGTGAGTTCATATTTTACAGAGAGTTCTGCTTTAAAACACATTTTGCACATAAAAAGTGTAAATACAGGATACAAATATGGCCCATATGGGCTGATCTGACTTGCATTCCAAGTGGAAGTGTATGCTCTGGGAGGCCACTCTTAGCCTTGGTTCCTATCTTTATCACTCGCACAGTGTATGCCCATTGCTGCATCCACAATGAAGAAGCAATGTATCCAGGCCAATACAGATCCCTGGGAGATTTATTTACAGGACTTCTCCTCTCTTTCCTGAAAGAAGTTGTGTGAGTCGGGCTTTCAGAAGACTGGTGTTGGCAAAGACACCCTGGCTTATACTTTAACTTTTCCCATACAGTAGCAGCGTCAGGGTGCTTTTTTAAATAGAGGGATTTTTAAACATATGAAATGGGGCTTAGGTTGTGTGCTTTCTGTGGCATGGACTCTGTGACATTCTGTACAAGCTTATGCCGTGTGCAAGCTTTGAGTTAAGTTCCGCAATGCCCATTATGCAGATATGGTCAATATACACTTTAAATAATCTCTAGTAGTAATAGCAGTCATAACTGCCAAATAGTTCTACTGTATTGTAATGTGGAAATTTGGTATAACGCAATGAAGATCCTCCCCTTTAAAAAATTAAGCCTTGTACTGCAAATAGATGAGTGTAGACATTGTAGCAGAGCTCAATTAAACAGCTTTGGGTTATGTCAAATGCTGTCCATCTGCCAACCGAACAGCATCTGTCAGTAAAATGGATTCCCCATCCCACTGCATGTCCCATCCAAATCTGCTTTGTGGGATTGGGGAAACCTCCAGGACAAGTCTTTAGGGGCTGCAGGGGGAAGAACGGAAAGGGAAATTTCTGTCACGCGAGAGGAAGCCCACTCATGCAGCTGGATGTAACCCTTTCTGTTTAAATAATAATATATTTATTTCTTACCCTCCTCTCCCTCTGGATCGAGGTGGTAAAAACAATGTAAAATACATATAAAACACATAAAACTGATTAAAAGCATATATTATTAAAATAACAAAATCTTAAAAGAGATCAGTCTTTATCACTTTCTTAAATTCTAGAAGACTAGCAAGTTGGCAGATCTCTTCCAGCAGGTCGTTCCACAGTCTGGGAGCGGCAGAAGCAAAGGTCCTCTGGGTAACGGATGTCAGCCTAGTCTTGGCCTAGTTTATGGTGAAGAATCTTATCAATCTGATTTCAGGAAACAAACATCCTAGTTTCATCAAATAAATGGTATCTCTGTTAATGAGAGTTTATAAGCTTGAGTGGGTTTATTAGTTTAAAAAATGATTAAAAAAACAAACAAAATTAAAGGATAAAGTAATAGCAAAAAAGCAACCCAGCATTTTCTTGATACTTTCATAGCAATTGCTAGCCCATAAAAGCTTTTATTAACCTTCTTGCCCACATATAATTATGTTAAACATTTGTAGCCTTGATGAAAGGGCGGGGAGTCTATAAAGCTTCCCTGCTTGGTCAACTGGAAATGATGATTACTCGTCTTAGGTAGCCCAGTGAGTGTCTATTTGCAAGCCTGCTGTTATTTATCTAGTTATTCATGTTCTACATTTTAATCTATTCCCTCCTCCCCAAAGAGCTCAGGTTTTTGTACCTAGTTCTCTCTCTGTCTGTTACTTCCTGATAACAATTTAGGTTAGACTATGATATTGGAGCTAATCCAAGATCATATGGTGAGTTTCATGGCTGAGCAGGGATTTTAACCTGAATGTCCCTGATCTAGTCCATCACTACAACTATATCACGTTAACTCTTTGCATATGTGATGTGGGAGAGGAGGAGTTTATACAATTTCAGCAGGTAGAAATGTTTATAAATTTCAGGAACATTCTGTACTTCAGAGGTGATTAAAGTTGTTTCTGACTTGGAGTGTTGAATTTTGTTGCATATAATTTCTCTTCCAAAGTTACTGAGTTGTAAAATAAAATATAGTGGGCTGCGGAGGGATTGTATGCTCCTTTAGCGTGGAAGATCTTCCTCTTAAATTGACTGGGTTTATCCAACAATTTAGGAAGATAACCAGCATCCCTTACCAGTGAAATAAAATACTTTAAAACTGTTTAGGCTGTTTGACATAGTAGAGATTGCCTATGATAGTGCTATTGTGATTCCCCCCTTTTTTTCTTCTTTTTTTACTTTGTTGTGGGAAAATTGCTTTTCCCCCTCATTTTATTCTTTTGGAGAGGATATGAAAATCTGGTTGTTGTTTTTCAGATTCTTGTATGGCAGACTTGAAACTTTCAACAAAAACTGCATCCAGTCACATTGGAGAGTCCTTTAAGGTGAGATCTATAAGAGGAAACCATGAGTTGGATCCAGACATAGTCATACTTAGAGTAGACTAACTGGAATCAGTGAGACGTAATCATGACAAACTTTTGCATCCTATTGATATCAATTGGTCTCCTAAGCCTGAATTCAATTCAGTGGTATAGCTCAGCCTGGATTCAACTAAATGGCTCACATCAGCCAGAAACATTTAAACTTATTTCCAGACACAGCCATAGGACAACTGCTGAAGCCGAAATCCTAGGAAATAAGCAACTTGATCCATTTAATTTCTATATTAACAACCTGCAATTGTATATGTAAAGGCATAGATACTTATTTTTGACTTATTTTTGACATTTTTGAGGAAGTCCTGTTGCACGATTGGATATTTGTTCATGCAACATTGTATTCTACCCTAAGGGCAGCATCCAATGGGATGCTGCACCTCCACCGATTCCATTGTATCCCCACCAAGATGTACCACCTGTACAATGGAGGTTTAGAAATGACTGGGAACACTTGTTTTGGAACAGGGAAGGTCAGCTGAACTTGCATAAGAGAGCTCCACCAACCTGTTCCTATCCAGAAATGAGCATTTCAGTTAATTTTGGTTAAGAAAGTGTTAAAACTTCGTTACACAAGCAGTGTGTCCCGCTTGCGCAATGGAATCAGCAGGAGGAAATGCTTGCACAATGGCCCCATTGGATACTGCCCGAAGACTTTACTATTCACTGAGTTTCAGGGAGACAGCCTGTACTTTGTTTAATTTACTAGACTGGCTTCTAATTATTCTACTGCATGGGCCTATTCAAAACCTACCTGTTGATTTTAGTATTTGACCAAGAAGTTGAGGATATCATAACAACTTGGGTTTTACTCTCACCAATCTTCAGTGCTGGCCTAATAGGCTTGTGAGTGAATAGAGGCTCACTTCCAAGGTAATCATCTCGTTCTGTAGGTCCCTCTCTATCATAAGGGAATCACTGGTTTTATATTTTTACAGTTGAAACACTAAAACTTCGTATGTGCTTTCGTCATTCCTTCAAAACTATCACTTATTTTTTTAAAAAGATTTCTGCTCCTGTGTATTAGAGATTCAGTACTGATAACGCATTTGATAAAATATAGAAACTAAGTAATTACCTTTTTGGCTTCGCATCTTGCCACGAAATGTTAGTTGGAACAGAATATATACAACCTCCAATAAAACGCTTAGGGTTTGTTTCTTCAAGACAAAAATTGTGTAGCTAAACCTGTGTATTACATATGTATACCTCTAGGGGAAAATTGTCATTCTGTTGAGCCTTTTAAAATGTATATTGGAATTGCAAAGCAGGACCAGTGAAGACATTCATAGTATATGAGTTAATATGTCGGAAAGTGGCTTTTGTTGAGATTCCATTAAGACAGTTGATGAGTTGCAGTACTCCCAAGACATTACAGCTCATTTTTAATAACTTAATCTTTTCTGTTCTTCTCTTCTCACCACCTCTCTCCTCCCAGTCTCTGTCATCCCTCGTAGAAAAAGCAGAAGGTTTCTCAAAAGTATTGTCTCTGCAACCAACTTTGGAACGGTGCAAACTCCGCCAAGAAATTGTTTCTGGCTCAGAAGTGAAAAAGGAGAATAAAATCGATGTCAAAAACCTTACAGCACAAGTGGAAGTCACCCCCCCACAAACTGCTGCTAGCAATTGTGTTCTATTAAAACGAAAGGGACTGTCATGTTCTCCACAGAAACTCTACCCACTTCAACGAAGAAAAACTAGTCTTGATACATGAAAGTTTTTTTGTGGGGGACTGCTGTGTAGCCTTCCTCTTTTTCTGTTTGAACTTGTCCACAGCACATAAGCATAGACTGTTTGCAAAAGCATCAGTTGTGCTCTGGAGGCCATATCACCAAACACATCTGATCTGTTGGTAATGGAGTTTGTTACTGGATCCTATCATATAGCTCTGAATATTACATCTAACGCTTACGTATACTTCTTATTAAGCTTGAGCATTGTTCATTGACATTGGAACTTGAGGCTGCTGTAATTTTGGTATGTTACAGCAATGATGAGGTTATGAATTGCTTGTGAAGATAAGCACCTCTGAATGATCAAGTCTCCAAAGCGGGTGCACAGTGCAGAGAGAGCGAGAGAGCTGTGCGCTAGCATTGTAGATATTGGTTCCTCACTTACCGTACAGGCAGAAGACTTTGTGCCATGGGCAGCTTCGAAAGCAGCTTCACATGCAGCACCTGTGGCTTCCAAGAAGAAAGCTGAAAGTTCTGTTGCAAATACCCAGTCCCTTAGGTGCACGTAAAAGGACTGCTTGGTTCACAGCAAGAGTTTGCATTTGTGGAGTCTGCATAACTTCAACGTTTTGCTTAGTTGTACAAGTTCATTGTGAACATCAGAAGTAGTTGAGAAATGAACTACATGTTTGGTTGCAGATTGAGTCACTATAAACCGCTAGAAAGTAGTGGGGGGAGGGTGCAATTTGGAGGGTGGCACGGGTGCTAAATACTCCCCTTAACTGCTGATTTCCCCCTGCAGTCCCTTCTCCAATTGCTTTTCTCCCAGCCATGACACATGAGGAAAGGGTTGTGTAGGAGAAAAGTGTCATTTGGAGAAGGATTAAGAATCCACCTGCCCACAACATCTTCCTTCCAAACCACCATTTAGATGTTTTTAGTGGACACCTGAGTATCCAAACCTGGGTCTGCCCCGCAAACCCAGTTTTGTCCTGACAAGCAATCTTGAATATATGTAACTACATTTGAAATTGTAATGTTCTTTGCTTGCATGGTATGCCATTTTAAAATTAAAACCGTGCCCATGATGCATAATTACGGTCTGGCATTAATATTTTTACATTCTCTTGAATACTTCGCTCTTCAATTATATTTCCCCTTCAGTGTATGCCTCAGGAATGCCAGTTTAGGATTATTAATCTGTATATTAGATTTTTAAAAGTTTAGTTCACTTCATAAACTTAGAGTTCTAGTAAATTAATGTCAAGCTATGAACTTGCATATGGATCTATGGGTTGTGTCAAAAGTTAGTCTAACTTAAGTCCCATTCATTTCAATAGGTCTGCTCTAAGTAGAACTAACATTGGATACAGTCCTATTTCTGTTCTATGAAAAATGAAGAGATGGCCTCCTCTAGGTCTCTTTTTAAAACATATAATAATAATTGATGTTGCTTGCTTGATGGGCAGTATATTGTTTTTCTAAAGCCAAACTGGAATGTGCTTTGAGTTGTATCAACCTGCAAAGTGGAGTACTGGGCCTGAAACAATTTGCTCAGGCAGCATATATTCAAGGAAAGCTGTAGAGGCAATTCTGGATTTGGGGATGCAGGACTTGCATTTGCTTTGGAACTGGCCCTGCCTGCCTCTGTGCTTGCAAGTTGTTTTACTATAGAATACTTGCGGAAATTATACTTGTAAATAATAACAAAGGCACTGTAAAGTCCCCTTTCTCCCAGAAATAAAACGTTAAAAAAAAAAATCATTCTCAGTTCTTCTGATGTAAAGGGTGTCCTGGACTTACCACTTTGGGAACAGTATATGCATTTATATACTGTGACTACTTTGGTGAGCCTTCTTTATAAATTTATAAAATCAATGCTATTTGCAGATACTGTTTTCCTTTTTTTTTTCTAATTACAACTTACTGAAAACATTTTGTTTCTGAAAAAGGCAAAATGTTTCTTACCTTAGAACAACCTGAATTATTGTTTCTTTAAACTCTTTCTTGAGTTAACAATCTTAATTAGAGGAAAATGGACAAAAGACTATAAACATTTCATTCTGCTCTTGAAGTTTTAGTTAAAAACATGGATTAATGGAGTAGGGTTTCCAAACTGAATATGTACATTTATTTTGTCTCCTGTGTAAAACGTATAGTTGTATATATCAAACCCATCAGGATCAAACCTCTGGAGTTATATTCAAGTTTTGGCTTAAATTATCAATTGTCCCATGGTAGTTCTGATTTATCATTTTAAAAAGAGTGCAGAGTATTCAAGTATGACTAAAATATTACAGCAGAGACAACTCTGTGCCATTGGACTTGATAATATATTTTGCATATAGAAATTGTCTTTATAAATACAAAATGCAGTAGCTAGGTTCCAAGCAAAGGAACAACTAATTTTGCATATGCAAGGAAGCTATGAGTTTGAGTTTCTAGCCCACATCTCCTAATATTGCATGTAAAAAACCCATTTTGAAAGGACACAGTCACAAGCAGTTTGTTGTATAGCGTAAGGATCTGCTGATCAGCGAGAAAACGTAGGAAAGCTCACTGGGCATGGCTAAAGATGGAGTTTTACTCCAACAAAACTATATTGGGATCCAATAGTTATTCTATACCCAGTCATTTTGAAAATGAATAGTATGACTGCCAGTATTTTTTAAGCAGGGGGCCTCCCTGCCATGTATGCATAATGGTTCTGAGCATTAGCCTATGAGTCTAGAAGCTGTCAATTCCATTGATACAGCACCAAATATACTGATTTTCTTTTAAGTGTGGACATAGTGGAGAATGGATTACACTAAACATGGCTTTCCAAGTCCAGGAATAATCTCAATTCTGATACCATAATTTTAATAAAATGATACTTTAAATTTTTGAAGCCCATCTTAAAATCTAAGTAACCCTTTTGTTTTGAATTCTCGAATTGGTGCCCCTTCAAATCTCAATTCTACATCCCTAAAAATACTTGCTTAGAAGTAATTCCCACTGAATTCAGTCTGACATATTTCAGAATGAGCATGCTTTAAGATGAAACCTAATTTGAGGGAGTCCTTGCTGTTTTCCCTAGAGACAATGTTGCTTGTTTAATATGGATGGTTCTAAGCACCTCTGCCACTAAGTGCTGGCATTTGACAACCACAAGGTGCTGAAGAGATGACATCTTAAGACTCTTCTATAACTTTTTGATAAGGCAATTAGGATGTTGGAATGTTAATGAGGGCATAGAATTATTTTTTGGAGAGCAAAACTCCTGCAGGTGGGAGAAGAAAGTTGAGTGATGAATTAATGCAGTGGCTGCTTTGGGCAAGGAATTGTTTAACTTTAAAAAAAAATTCAGGGGTCCCTATACTTCGAAAGTGAATTATATTGAAAAAAATATATCTCTTCCTAGCTATGGGTAATTATTTGTGAGTTTTAATGAGTTTCCTATGACTCTGAACTCATAGTTTTAAAAAGAATCTAAGACCTCTCTTCACTTGAAATGTCACAACATTGAACTTTTTATTTTTAATTTGGGAATAAACTGGTATTGCATCAGAAGGCATCTGGCTGTTTCCTTAATATAGCTGAATTCCTCTGAGGGGCATCTAATAAAAGGATGGCTTATGTGCATATGGGCTTGATAGTATGAAAGTAAACTGCTGTGCTCAAGACAAGACAGGAGAATTATTATCTGGAGAAAATGATCATATTCTAACATTTCTATCGATTGGACCAATGATGCATTTTCAGGCCTCTAATAGCTGCATGATAATTTATATGAGTAAAGTTTCGTTGGTCTTCAGCTCCTATCTGCCCTCGTCAGTAGTCAGTTATGAAGGATGATGGGAATTACAGTACAACAACATCTGGAGGGCCCCATGTTCTCAATCCCTGGTTAGCAGAACAGGCTGTTGAAGCTTCAAATATGTAAGCTTTCCCCAGAAATATGATTTTTATCACTTTCTTAAGAATCAAAAATCTAGAACTCCAGAAGCTGGCTCTTTCCTCTGTAAAAGACGATCAAAATAGTTTCTCTAATTTGTTGCAATGTAATTCAACAGAAAACTTGAATCGGAGTGTATCGGTATCCAGATCAATCTTGGCTTAAGTATGCAGCATAGTTGGTGCTGTAGAGAGCTTCTTGAAATCTCTTTCTTGCATGCTATGACATTCTGAAATTACACCATTGTGATTAGATATGGAGACCAGAATAAATGGCACTCCATCTTCAGTCCATTTAGGGAAGGGCTGCCAAGTGCAAATGGTTCCGGTGTCAATCCCTGGCATCTCCACATTGGGCTAAGAAAGACTGCTTGAAACCCTGAGGAGCTGTTACCAGTCTCATAGAGTAGACAACACAGAGCTAGATGGACCAATGCCCTGGCCCAATATAAGGTAGCTTCTTATGTTGCAGTTTTTATTCATCTAATTCTAGGATGTTACCTGCTCTCTAAACATATACTGTAGATTCACCGAGTGGCCCTAGTGACCAAAGGACTAATTTTGCAAACTTGCCTTTCCTATTTTTTTTTTTTTAAAAGAGGGGGTTTAAAAGTTCATAGGACAAGATATCACTAATTTGAACATCAAGGCACAAACATTTTGACCCTGTTTGAATGTCACTCTAAGTAAGCCATGGTGGTTAAGCATTTTGAGCTAAACAACATAGCTTAGTGGGTCATGTGAACCATGACTTAGCGTGTTGTGTGAACCATTCCTAACCATGGTGGTTTCATAACCATGATTGAAATACACTAACCATTTGCTGCAAAAGGGTTAGCAGCATAACCATGGCTTAGTGCGTTGTCAGAACAGGCCCATTTATTCTGTGTGCTGGTTATCTCCAGCTGTTGGTTTATTTATTAGGAGGCGTTATATCCCAACTTTCGTTCTCTAAAGAAACACAAAAGATGGTTCACAATATAAAATTTTAAACAATTAGACAATTTAATTTTCTCCCTTCTATCACTTCACTGTACCCTTCCTGCTCTTTCCCTGTTCTGTTTCTTTTTTGCTCTCCCCCTCCCCAAACTCTCAAAGGTTTGAATTATGGTAATTATGGCCAACAGGGTTGGCCTTTTTTTCTTTGGTTGGTATAATAATGTAACTTCTGTAGTCACTATTTTGTTATGGTGCGTGGAGGTGTATTGAGGAGCATTATATTCTTTCAAGCCTTGAACCATTTGTTCTTTTGGCTTGACTAAGTTGGCAGTTACTCCGGTTTTGATTAATTCATTGCTTAACGATTTGTTTATCCCAGTTCTTCAGCCAAGAAAAGCCCCCGGAGAAGTTTACAGATCAATGCTGAACACTAGATGTATTTCCTTTTGTATCATGTCTATTAGATTATGGGCAAGGGTTGTCTAGCCTTTTAATCTCTGTACAATGCTTATTTTTTAAAAAACGAAGAGTCTTGTGGCACCATAAAGAGTAACATTTTTATGGCATGTGCTTCCCCATACTGGAGTCCATGTCATCAGATGAAGAATTAGCCTGACACATCCATATGGTTGTAGAGGGGAAGAGTAAATAGTAAGATGCACAGTGGAGTAAAAAAACAAAACCCAACTTGATGTATATGCTGATCAGATTTGAGCTGGCAGTGACTGACCAAGAAAGTGAGATCTTGTGGTTGTGGAAGATAGCTTGACAAAAACCTCAACCCAGTGTACAGCGGCTGTAAAAAAAAAAAAAGCATAATTGGAAAAGGAATAAAAATACAGCTGCCAATATTATATTCCTCTTATACAACTCTATGGTGTGACCACGTATGGAATAATGTATTCAGTTCTTGCCACCGCACCTCAAAAAGGATAGAACAGAGCAACCAAAATGATAAAGGGGCTGGAGCAACTCCCCTATGAGGAAAGGTTACAACATTTGGGATTGTTTGCCTCGAAAAAAGGTGAATAAAGGAAGAAATGTATAAAAGAGGTGTATAAAATCATCTACTGTGCGGAGAGAGTATCATAATGGTAGAACCACAGGTCGCCCATGAAACTGGTGAGAGATCCAGGACAGGTAAAAGGAAGTACTATCACAGGATGGCCACTGTTAATCTGTCCTGTTTATCTTCAGAATTTACATCAATTGGGTTCTAAATACTGCAGTGGGTAATCAAGCTAAATCCAAACAGGCAAACATCACAGACTACAAAGTGAATTAAAATCCATTGAATGCTTTATTTCAGAAAACTACCCCCCAAAAATAAATTAAGAAAAGTAGCAAGGTGGTGATATGAGTGTAACAAATTTTTACCTTATTGGTAAAATAGCTACTAGCCTTGATGGCTATATATTATCTCCAGTGTCAGAGGTAGTATGCCTCTGAATGTTAATGGCTCAGGAACATAAGTGGGAAGGTGCTGTTGCCCTCATGTCCTGCTTGAGGGATTCCCATAGGTAACTGTGGTGTAGTGGCTAGAGTGTCAAACTGAGAGGCGGGGGATCCGGGTTCTAGTCCCCACTCAGCCATGGAAGCTCACTGGGTGACTTCGGGCTAGTCACAGGCTCTCAGCCCAGCCTACCTCACAGATCTACACCAAGCAGGATATAACACTTTGAAAATTGTTTGAAAAAAGTATATGTAATGTGTCCTGGACCCAAACAGCTGTCAAAACCGTTATAAAGCAGTAGTGTAGATCCTGCCCAGGTTGTTGCTGTGAGGATAAAATGGGGAGGAAGAGGAGGAGGAGGAGAATTATGTGTGCAGCCTTGAGTTCCTTGGAGAAAAAACTGCAATAAATAAATAAAATAAACTGGCTTGCCACTTAGGGAACAGAATGACGGACCAGAGAGGCCTAGCAGGGCTCTTAGGTCTAAGGGAAATGAAATGCAGCCAGTACAGACAGTGCGCTTTCAAGGGATTGGTGGTATTGGCACAGACATCCTGGCATTGGCAAGCCAATTCACCTTGTGCTAATAATAATGATAAATAATATCGCTATGGCTTTCAGGGGGGATTGTTTCTATTTAACAGTGGAAGCATAAAAATGTGATCAATCTGAAGAGGTGCCGCTGCCCATGCATGGCCAGCCGGTTCTGAAGCCCATGTTCAGATCTTTTCTCTCTAGAAATCAACTCTAATAACAGAAGAGCCCTATTGGATCAGACCAAGGGACCATCTCGTCCAACATTCTGTTCACACAGTGGCCAACCAGCTGCCACTCATGACCTGCCACAAGCAGGTCATGAGTGCAACATCACCCTCCCACTTATGTTCCTCAGTAACTGGTGTACATAGGCATTCTGCCTCTGGAGGTAGCATATAGCCATCAGGACCTGTAGCCATCGACAGCCTTATCCCGCATGAATTTGTCCAATCCCCTTTAAAGCCATCCAAATGGTTGTCATCCAGTGGCAGAGAATTTCATAGGTTAACTATGCGCTGCATGAAGAACTCCTTCCTTTTATCTCTCCTGAATCTCCCACCAATCAGCTTCATGGGATGAGCCCAGATCCTAGTATTATGAAAATCTATTAACAAGCGGGTGCGGGGAGAGAGAGAGAGATGCGTCCAGAATTGCCCGTTGCAACTCGGCGCAATCACACGCGGCTGCAAAGCAGCAGCAGCAGCAGCAGCAGCAGCGGGAATTCTTCCAGCTCTCCAACCAACCAGCCAGCCCCAAAGCCGCAACTTTCCGGGCGGCGTTGGCCGGGGGAAGAAGGGGGAAAAGCCCCCTTCTCTTCTCGGTTCCCCATCGGGCCGGCTCCACCCTCCCCCCCCCCCACGCCCCGTGGTCTGGCGAGCGCCAGTTCCCCCCCGAAGTTTCAAGGCGCGCACCACGTGATTTCCATGAAGTTGGCGAGCGCTTGGGCGGCAGTGGCGGCGCTAGCGTCCAGGGCGGCAGCGCGCTCAGGCCCCTGCTTTCCCCGGCCGAGAGGGGAAGGGCCGGGGAACCACGCGAGGAGGCGCACTCGGCTGCTTCCTAGGGTGGCTGCTGCAGCTGCCGGGATCTCCCTGGCCGGGTTTTCCGCCTAGGGAGGCGGACGGCGCGGCGTCTCTCTGTGTCATGCACACACGCGCGCACGCACACACACACACACACAGCTCGCTGCCTCCGCCGCCGCTCCACTTCCTCGGGGAGCCTCGATGCTCTCTCGCCCTCCGTACGACCCACGGCAGCCGCAGCTCCTCGGCCGGGATGTCTCACGGGGGGGTCCCCGCCCCGGGGAGCATTATGGAACGGAGCTCCTCTTCCGAAGGGACTCCGCAGGTGAGCCGAGGATCGGTCGGGGAGGAGGAGAGGGGACACACGCGCAAGGGAGATGAAGGCGGGGAGGCGGCGTGCCCGGCGAAACAAGGAGCAGCGTCTGCCTCAGCCTTTCCCAACCTTGGTGGCCCTCCTGTGTTCAGAGTGTAACTCCCAGCAACTCTCCTGAGCATGCATGGGCCATGCTGGCCGGGGCTGACTGGAGTCGTTGTCCAACCCAGGTGGCAGCCACCCGCGTGGGCGAGGCGAGGCTGCTTTCTACGCGCCCGGCTTGGAAGGCTGCTGGGAACAATTCTGACCGCCCCGTCGCGGGTGGTGGGGAGTGGATCAACCTGAGAAAAGACGCAGTCAGAAAAGGACAAACACAGGAGCCCGTTCCTGTGTTTGTGTATTTGGGAGGGGGGGTGTCTTTTTAGTTTGGGGAAGGGGGCTATAAAATCAGCCATGGTGTTGGGCGTCTGCCGTTTTTCTCTCCCTCTCCTTAAGGCTAGAGCTTGGGTCGTCTTATGAAAGTGACTTGCAAGAGAGATTCAGGTCAGGCGGGAGGAAGGATTCCTTGGCCCCCTTCACACAGTTAGGAACATAGGATGCTGCCTCCTACCAACCTAGTGCAACAGTATTGACTACACCCGGGGCGGGGAACCTCAGGCCCCGGGCGTCACGTCTGGATATCCTGGGATCTCAATCTGGCTCTCTTTCCCCCCAACCACTGATCGTGATTTCCCGGCTTTTGTGCTGTTTCTCCCTGCATTGAAATGCTGCTGCTATGGCTTAGTTACTGGAAGTAACAACTGCCACCCTAAATTTTCTCTGGCCTTCTCTAAATTTTTTACAAACAATTATATTTATTGCGGAAATTTTAGAAAACCAACCAGAAAGCCTACATTTTCCTTCTTAAAGATGCAGATGCTATTATTCTGGGGGGAGGGTGCACTAGAATGTGCCTACATATTCCTAGTAGTACATCCAAATGATAGTGTACCTGAGATGTCCTGCTTGTGGGTCCCTTCAGGAAAACTGATTTTAATAAACTCATAAGTAGGTTTTCGTGCCATGTAAACACAAGAGGAAGTGGTGGGGAAGCTTATCAAATTTGCAAATTTGTATTGGATTGTTAGCTAATATGTTAGAAGACACGAACAAAATTCAAAATGGTCTTGATCGGTTAGAAGTCCGGGCAGAAAATACCAGAATGAAATTTAACAGAGACAAGGGCAAAGTTCTTCATTTAGGAATAAATAAAATATAGCTCCAAAATCATGGGAAGTGATAGTTCCTCTCTACTCTGCACTGTTCTAAGGTGACCATATGGAAAGTGGGACAGGGCTCCTGTATCTTTAACGGTTGTATAGAAAAGGGAATTTCAACAGGTGTCATTTGTATGCATGCAGCACCTGGTGAAATTCCCTCTTCATCACAACAGTTAGAGCTGCAGAAGCCCTGCCTTCCTTTGTATCTGGTCAAGAGGGCAGGGCTCATGTAGCTTTAACTGTTGTGATGAAGAGGGGATTTCACCAGGTGTTGCATGCATACAAATAACACCTGCTGAAATTCCCTTTTCTGTACAACTGTTAAAGATACAGGAGCCCTGTCCTCTTTTCCATATGGTTGCCCTATCAGTAGTACAACACTGATTGACTTACTCTGACTGGCAGCAGCTCCCCTGTGTTTCAGGTAGGGGTCTTTTATGACTCTGCCTGGAGATGAAACTGGGACCTTCTACATGCAAAGTTGGTGCTCTGCCCCTGACCTACAGCTTTACCCATAACAAGCGACTGCTTATCAAACATCAACTGAGTTTTATCAGTGGTAGCTGAACACACTGCAACACATGACATGCATCTTGGTCAACAAGGGCAACACTGGTGTAGGGAGTGGGGAATATGGGGGAGCACAGATCCAGGACTTTTTTTTAGAGCAGGAATGGTGACTTGATCTGCCAGAGCTCCAGGGCTCTCCCCATCCCCTTGTTCTTGCAAGAAGGGAATGAGGCGTTTTATTATTGTTTGTGACAGCTCTAGGAAGGCAGAGAATGAGGATCATGTTCAAGCAGAGGCTGGATGCTTTTCCCTTTTCTTTGCTGGAGCTCCTACTTCACGCTAGCAGTTTAAACAGTGGAGGCTGGTGACTCTGATGTCACTGGGGTGGTGAATCCAGGCTGGGTTTCAGTCAGAACCAGTCTGCCCTACACCTTGGATAACTCCTTTAGAGTTCTGATTGGTTCTGACTGAAACTTCGAGTGGATTCACCACCCCTCTGACATCGGTGCCACCAGCCCCCACTGGTTAAAATGATAAAATGCCAAAATATAGCAACAAAATATGCCATTCCACACCTCTGGAATGGATCATCATTGAGGTTTGTCAGGCCCAATCATTACAAGCATTTAGGAAGGCCCTGCAAACTTAATTGTTTTCTCTGGCCTTTCCTTTGACTTTTCTGGGTTTTCATCTGCAGTTTCATTTTAGTTTTTAGTCTTCTCTTGGGTAGATGTTCTATTGCTGGTGTTTGTCAATCTTCTTAAATTTGTACGCTTGCCTTATTCTCATTGTATGGGTTTTTGCTAGATGTAACTTAATTGTGTAAAATGAACAAAAAAGGAAGTTAGGGATGCTCATGTAAATAGAAATTTAATACTATTAAAATGTTAATATCATTAAAGAACCCTCTTATGTATATACAAATAAAAACACTAATGAGCAATGTCCTTTAATGATATTAACGTTTTAATAGTATTAAATTTCTATTTATATGAGCATCCTTAACTTCCTTTTTTGTTCATTTTGCGGTTTTTGGTTAAGGCTAGCACCTTGTTGTTTGCGTTTGTATACTTAATTGTGTAAGCTGCCTTGGGAGGACTCTTGCCCTAAAAGGCAGCCAAGGATTATTTTAAATATTCTAGGGGCCTGTAGGAATTTTCAGATTCTTAGATCCGAGGTAGGAGACAGGCCTTTGACCTCGGACCCAGGAATCCATGCTTCCCCCCTCCCCCTTCCAACAGGCACAGGGAGAAACATGTCAGCTGCCTCTCCAAGGTCGCAAAAGTGACCTCGGTGAGGGGTAAAGGGGGTGTGCTGCCTGCATTGGATCCTTGTAAGTTTCCGTGTTTGGAGGCTTACGGGTATTGGCACAGGATTGTACCCTAAAAGTCAAACAAACAGTCGAGGATGACAGCAATGCAAGGATATAAAAAGCGCAAACACGGGCTAAAAAGCAACTTGCATTTCACAACCAGCCTTGATCTAAGACATGTAAACTCTTGAGTTGAATAGACATCTTCTTCGGGCATTGGTGTTCAAAGAAGAAAAATAATAGAAGAACTATGTTGCGTTGCAGGGGGTGATTGCTCAAGAATGGTTCACACATGGGTTTAAATCTGCTATTTTCTAAATTGGCCTCTAACATAAATTCCTGCATTCACAACTAGTCTTGCATGTGGCATAATATGGCCTTGTGGCTGGTGTGCTGTAAACATCATGCATCCACTGGCCTGAGGTGAATAGGGTGGATGCTTACGCCTCTCCAAAAGAGAGGACACAAGAGGTTACACATTTGTACAAAATTTGCATATGCTAATTTATATGTATAGATACAAAGTTAGAAATAATCCCTAGAATTTAAATAGAAATAGATCTCCCTATAATGGGGACGTTACTGCAATCAGGTGACCTCTGTGCCTGATCACTCCGCTGTCCAGGTACTAATTCGCGATAGGCACCTTCCGAGCCCCTGCTGATCTTCCTTCTTATGGGTTCTTGATCTTTAAACCAGCTTTAAAATCACTTCACTGGATGTCAATTACTTTCCGGGCGAAATACAAAGTGTTGGTCATCACCTTTAAAGCCCTACATGGTTTGGGTCCAGCTTTCCTGCGGGATCGCCTTCTCCCATACAATCCGCCCCGCACACTCAGGTCCTCTGGGAAGAATTTACTTCAGTCAGCCAAAACTAGGCTGACAACCGTTACCCAGAGGACCTTCTCTTCTGCTGCTCCCAGACTGTGGAATGGCCTGCCAGAGGAGATTCGTCAATTTAACAGTCTCTTTGACTTTAAGAAAGCCATAAAGACTGATCTCTTCCGGCAGGCCTAGCCAGTTGAATTTTAAGAGTTTTATTGGTGTTTTATTGGTATTTTAATAATGTTCCCCGCCCTCGATCCAGAGGGAGAGGTGGCTAAGAAATCAATACATTTATTATTATTATTATTATTATTATTTGTCTTCCAAATGTTCTCTCTGTTTTTCTTTGTGACACAAAAATGGCAGATGCAAATGCACCTTATGGCAGGGAGAGGGGGATGATACGCAGGGATCCTCCGTTGACATATTTTACTGTTGCTGTTGTGGCAGCAACAAAAAAAGCAGCAGTTTTTCATTAAGACAAGGCATGTGGGGAGTGGGGGCCCTGGTGGGGTCCAGAGGGCAATGTGGCCCCTTGGTCCCTAGAAGTTGTCATCGCTGCTTTATAGCATCACTTATGAAATGATCCCTCATGTTATTTAAACCAACTAGTCGTCGTGACCCATAAATAGGCCACATCTTGTCAAAAGGGGGTGGATAGCATCTGCGGCACCGTCATCATTTTCTTTCCTTTTTAAGAAACTTTTCTCTTTTTAAAAAAAGAAAAAGAAGGCAAAAGACAGGGAGAGGAGGAGAAGGAGTGATTGATTGATTGATTGATTGAATGGACAGAAGCAATGAGTGAAGTTGGGAATGCGCCGCATGCTCAGTGGGGAATCCCCATGTGCATGCAAAGCATTTACCATCAAAAAGAGCATCAGAAGCCCCAGTGCACATGGGTGTTTGGATCATGCCCTTTGGGGAGGGGAGCAATCCAGAGAGAGATCTTTTGACCACTTCAGTGATTTCACTGAGAATGAATCATGCAAAACTCTTTCTTGGCTCATTGAACATGTGTAGCACTGTTACTAGATGATATGGACAACTTCTGTGGGACCTATAGAAGAGAAGAGGGATTCTGGGTTTGCCATCAGGGTGTGGCTGTTTCCACCTGCCTTTCCACATCCCTCAGCCCTAGGAGCCTTCACAAGGAAGCTGATGCTGCAGCTGCTGTTACTGGTTTGGGGCTGTTTGCTGGGGTTTGCTGTCTCCAGGATAGCTTGGGGACATCTGCCTGAGGAGAGGCTTTTTCCATCTATCAGCTCCTGGTGCTTTGCTGCCAAGAGACAGCCAGGAGAAGAGATGCCATAGGGACATAGGAAGCTGCCTTATACTGACCACTGGTCCATCTAGCCCATTAATAACCACACTGACTGGCAGCGACTCCCTAGGGTTTCAGGCAGGATTCTTTCCTCACCCAATCTGGAGAAGTTGGTGATTGAACCTGGGACCTTCCACATGCAAAGCAGGTGCTCTATCGCACTGAGCTACGGCCACTCCTGTCTTTGTTCAGGACGTGAGTCTCTGGTGCGAGGAGGGTCTCTGCTGCTTGATGGTGGTCTGCAGGGCCGGCCCTCCCATGAAGTGGGGGGGGGGGGTGGAGCCTGCATCAGGCACCAGAGCAGGAGGAATGGTGGAGTGGAACAGGAGCTAATGCCCTGCTGCATGCTCCGGAGAACCTCACCAGCCGCTCTCCCACTGTGGCATTTGCTGCAGTGAAAGTGCAGCTAGCAAGGCTCTCTGGAGCAGCGGCTCGCCCTCTGCTTCCCTCATTGCACACCCCACTTACCTTTGTGCTGCCGTGTCAGGTCTATGGAGAGCCACACAGCCAGAAGTGGTAGCTGCGGGTTTGCAATGAGGAAAGGGGAAGGGGCAGGCATGATGCGGGGGTGGAGGGAAAAGGGTGCAGTATTTTATTTATTTATTTAAAACATTTCTTAGCCGCCTTTCAGGGCAGAAGCCCTCCCAAGGCGGCTTACAGTCGTACATAGAACAGTATAAACATTAAAAGCAATAAAAACACAGAGAGTAAAATATCAGTTATAAACAATAAAAGCAGACATTAAAACTAATAATAAAAACAACAAAGGCGGTAGCAGCAAAACAGTGTTCATTTATGAGAAGGCCATAGTAAACTGAAATGTTCTGAAGGCCTTCTTAAAAGCCTGTAAGGATGATGCATGGTGGATCGTCGGTGGGAGTTTGTTCCACAGGTGTGGGGCCACAGCTGAGAAGGCCCTCTCCTGTGTGGAGACCCACCTAATTTCTCTCACTGATGAGCAGGTGAGAAGGGCCTCTCTTTCCAATCTTAAAGTACAGGCAGGCTGAGACGGGTGAAGGCGATCCTTCAAGTAGCTTGGTCCGAAACCGTTTAGGGCTTTAAAGGTCGAAACCAGCACTTTGAATTGGGCTCGGAAACACACAGGTAACCAGCACAGCTGGCTCAGTATAAGCTTTATGTGGTCAGATCACCTCGTCCCCACCAATACTCAGGCGGCCGCATTCTGTACCAGCTGAAGTTTCTGAACCATCTTCAAAGGCAGCCCTACATACAACGCACTGGATGTGACCAGTGCGTTGATAACTGAAGCAAGGTCCGTCCTCTCCAGATAGGGCTGCAGCTGGAGTACCAGCCTAAGCTGGTAGAATGCCCTCCTGGGCACTACAGCCACCTGGGCCTCCCCAGTTAGCTCAAAGTCCAGGAGGACTCCCAAACTGTGTACTTGGTCTTTTAGGGGGAGTGCAACCCCATCTAAGACCAGTTGTAAACCTCCATCCGAAGTAGTTGGTTTCCCCACCCACAGTACCTCCATCTTGTCTGGATTAAGTTTCATCTTGTTCACCCTCATCCGTCCCAAAACAACCTCCAGACACTGGTTCAAGAGTTCCACAGCCTCCTTGGGATGTGCAGCTGGAAACGAGAGGTAGAGCTGAGTATCATCTGCATACTGGTGACCCTTGTGACAATAGCAGTGGTAGAGAGGGGCCATGATGCAGGGGTGCCTCAGGTGGCAAGAGAGCTTACGCCAGAACTGGTGGACTGCTTGAAGTGGGTGGTTGCTTTTTCCTCCCTTGTCCCTTTTTTTTGCTGTCGGTTTAATGTGTAGAAGGTATCTTATTAGGTCTTTTTAACAGGAACTCTTTAATGTGGGCATAAGTTATCATTGGTACTGGAGAACGTCAACTGACCTACTGGTCTGTCTTGTGCTTATTTAAATTTTGATGTGTTTTAAATTACCTGTAATTTAATTGTTTTTGTATTGCAATGGATGATAATTATCAAGGTTGTATTTGTATTGAGAACCATTTTGAGCACACCGTATTGTGGGAAAATGCAGCATACAGAAAGGACTATGACTAATGGCAGAACCCTATGGATGTTTACATAGAAGAGACATCCTACAACTCCCAGCATTCCTGTGGCTTTTTCATACCAGCTTAACTGGTATAAAGTGCTCCCTCTTCCCAAAAAACCCTCTGGAAGCTGCAGTTGCATGAGGGGTGAAGGGAGTTAAAGACTAGATAGCTTTAACTCAAAATTCTCAAAAGCTTCACCAAACTGCAATTCCAAGAATTCTTGTGTGTGAGTTCTATAACATTGAAACTGGTCTAAAAACTGGGGGGGGGGGGGAACATTTAGTGTAGATACGCAACAGGTCTCTCTTTACTTCCTGGTCTGTATAATGGGAACATAATCATCTGCGTTGGAAAATGTGACTAGGGCTGTCCCAGTCCAGACGGTGGATCTTCCTATGGAAAATGATTTCTTTACTTTTGAATGGCGAAGGATCTTTTAAGAAATGAAATCAACTAACGAGCTAACAAAAAAAATTCTTCTGATTTTGTTGGCCAGGGTCACGAAGATGCTGAAAGGAAAGTAAGACGGAGAGAAAAGAACAGAGTGGCTGCCCAGAGGAGCAGGAAAAAACAAACACAGAAAGCAGATAAACTCCATGAGGTCAGTTTATCTGGGGGTCAGTTTTAATACAGCTCTCAAGAGCAAATGACTAAGACCCCCTCTACAAGAATTCGGTTTGACGCCTGGTTCTCCGATTATGCGCATTTTCTCGGAAGCGCTTTTATGGTAAATGACTGTACTCGGGAGGTAATTGAGCGCATAACTGGTGGCCTTACCGGTTGTTTGAAATGCACTTTAGAAGTAGTTAATGCGGAGAATCGCTTGTTCACATAGTCAAAATGTGCTTTAACGGCCGCAGCAAAATAAAACTCGCTATTTAACGTGCATTCGATAATGCGCATAATCGGAGAGAAAAAGCGCCTCAACTGCCGATTTGCGCTCCGCTCTTGTAGAGGTAAAAATTTTAATGAGACTTCAAAGAGCTTTAAACGTCTCGTGTAGAGGCAGCCCAGGAGTTTTGTGACACTGTAAAAACATATGCATTTAGGGAGGAATCCTATGCCTCCCAGACAACATCTCTGGGGGCATAGGGTGGTTTGGGTCCTTGGCTCTGAGGTTGGAGATAGGGCTCTGACTTCAGAGCAAAGAAGCCATGCTCCCTGCACCTCCCTCTCATGGCTGGTGCTGAGAACCAGGCTAGCTAACTTTCTGCTCTTGGAAAATGGAGCTTGGAGACAGGGAAAAGGGGGTGTTTCTGGGGGAAGGGAGGGGACTGAGGTGGGGGCACTATGACCTATCCTATAGCTGCCCCAGCCTCCTTCCCCCCCTCCAACATACTGCTGCTAGATGGGCGAATTCGCCCATCGAGCTGAAATGCAGGGCGGCTAGAGCACAGAGGCAAAAATCACCTCTGCTGTCCTCCCGCCCTGCATTGGATAGTTCAGAGACTGCCTGGTATCCTCATAGGATTGCGTCCTTATTATAACTTCATAAGCTTTCATGGATCAGCGCTACTTCCATCAGATGCATCGAACATCATCCTGCATTAAAACAGTGGGCTCTGATCTATGAAAGCTCATTACAGGTTGTATCCAATGTTAGTCCTACTTAGAGTAAGCCCATTGAAATAAATAATAATATATTTATTTATCACCCACCTCTCCCAACGGATCGAGGTGGGGAACATAAAATACAAAACTGATTAAAACACATGAATGGGACTTAAGTTAGTCATGTGCTCTGCTTCTGAAGAGGGGCTTGCCAAATGCTCCCAAATGCTCCCTCTCGTTTGAACACAACATCCAGTGGTCAGATGTATGCTCCCTCTGACCAGGGAGGATTCATACGTAGCTATGAGACAGATCTTTCCTTTGCAAACACCTTTAAACATGCATAAGCTAGTGAGTTATCACAACAGTCTCTGGCAGTGAATTCCACAGAAGAATTACACACCTGAAGAAGTACAGTTTTGACTGACCCCCTGGAATTCATGGTGTTTTGAGTTGTTTTCCTCTATTCATTCTCTCTGCATTGTTCATGATTTTTTGAACCCACATCATGTCTCCTCTTGACCATCTGCCTTTCAAAGCTATAAAACACTCGACTGCCAAAGGCTTTATTAAGTCGACAAGTGCAGTAGTTAAGGAGAAAGGTCTCTCCTACCTGTAGCTCTGGAATGTTGCAAAGGATTCTGGGGGAATGTTCTTGGGTGCAGACACAGGCCTGTGGGGCTTCACCACTTGGAACTGTGTGAATGGAAATTGCGACCCACATGCCCTGCACTCTCCTTGAAATGCTCTCTTCGGGTTAAGATTGGGGATCATGGGCTTGCTGTCTTTTCAGGAAAGCCATTATTGTTTTTCTGACCCCATAAATGTCTGTGACATTCAGACTCATAGATCTGGTTTAAACAAAATGCCAATCATGGGTTAAACAACCCATGAATTGGTGGGGCTGCGCAGGAGTGAGCAAGGATGCTGTCCTGCCCACTTGCCACTTCCGCTTTGCTAAACAAACCAGGAATGTCGTTGAGTAATCAATGTTCAACAGAGAGCATACAAGGAACCCCAAACTTCCCTGGAACAAAGTCTGCAAACTACTGCTCTGATAGCCAAATTCTATGTGTGTTTACTGGAAAGGACGCCTCACTGTTTTCAGCGCGACTTAGCCTCCTCCTTAGTCACAGGGCTGGCCTTACTGCTGACGCTACTACCTGGGGGTAGCAGTAAGGGGTTGGAGAGCAGAATGTGTGGCCCATGTATCCTCCCCTGTGCCCCCTAAGGTAGCCTGATGCCTTCGGGTTCAGGGACGGTCACTCTCCATCTTTTGCTACACCAGGCAGCAGCCTAATGTCTTGGACTCCATCCCTGCCTTAGTATGTGCAGGATTGCTGCCTAAATCATACAGCGCCAGGGTATCTATTCAAAGGCAGTTTCCTCTCTCCCCCCGTAACATCTTATTTCATTCAAACATCCAAAAATCTATTTTTAAAAAAGAATTTTTAACTTAGATATTACCACCTGGAGAACAGGTGTGTGTCAATAATAATTATTATTATTAATAATAATAATAATAATAATAATAATAATAATATACATCCACACCAACATCCAGAAAGCAGTCATTCTTAAAACATGCTCAATTGCCAGGAAATTCCTGAATCAGTAAAAGACAGCATGACCTGGCAAAGCCTGTCATGTCCGTCATAAAAAAAATGGCACGAGCGAGAAAAGAAATAATAATAATAATGCAATGCATGCTAAACAGATAAAATCACTCAGAGAATTCTTCCACACTAAAAACACCCCCATTCAAAAAGCCATAGTAACAGCAGATTAAAAATACACTCCACTCAACCTAGCACTACAAAACGAAGATCGAACACAGCCACTCACACTCACAGAGAAAAAAGAAAAATTGGCACAAAAAGCACTCCATGGGAAGCACTACAACGTAATATAGAACCCACAAATAAATAAAGAACAATCGTACAAATGGCTCAGGAAGGGTGAGCTATTTCCAGAAACTAAAGGATTCCTAATAGCTATACAGGATCACGTTATAGCCACCAAGAACTGTTAAGGAGTGAAAGGGAAAAACTTCTCTAAACAGCAGAGTTTCTGTTAGAAATCCAATGTCCAATCTCCACTTGCTCTCTCTCCAGATAGCAACCAAGAAGGAATAATTCACACACATACGTTGAAGTCTTTCAAATGATTTTTTAGTAGAAAAAAACACAGCACCTCCAGTATAACATTCCTCCTACACAACCTCAACACTGACAGACAGTTTTTTACATATTTATACATTTTTACAGCCTCTTTCACACACATTGCATCAGCCAATAAAGCAATTAAGATTATCTTCACTCTTTATCTTTCTTGTTTGGCTCCCTATACATATCTGCAACACCTGCAGATGATGTCATTTTTTCTTTCCAGGCTCTTCTGCAGATTGTATTTTTTTCATCCCTGACAAGAACTACCGAAATACATCATAAAAGATAACAGTGTAACAACAGACCTATGCAGGAAATGCCATCAGTTCCAAGAAACAATAGACCACATAACAGGAGGATGTAAAATTCTGGCAGGAATGGACTATACAGACAGACACAATACGGCTGCAAAAATAATTCACCAACAACTGGCCATCAAATTCAACCTTATCAAACAACCTACACCATACTATACATACTCACCCGAAACAATCTTGGAAAATGCAGCTCTTAAAATATATTGGGACAGAACAATTCATACCGACTAGACAATACCCTGCAACTGACCAGACATAACGGGCATAGACAAAAAAGAAAAACACACATACCTCATCGACATAGCAATACCGAATGACAAAAATGTTGTTGAAAAGGAAGAAGAAAAGAGAGATAAATATACGCCACTGGCCATGGAAGTCAAAGAACTATGGCAACAGGAAAAGGTCACAATTATTCCGTTGGTCACTTTAGTCACAATTATTCCGTTGGTCACTTCAGTCAAAAAATTATACAGAAAACCTTCAGAAACTGGGCCTACCAAAATACATCCATATCAACACCCAGAAAGCAGTCATACTTAAAACATGCTCAATTGTCAGGAAATTCTTGAATCTGTAAAAGACAGCATGACTTGGCAAAGCCCGTCATGTCCATCTAGAAAAACCGCCATGAGCGAGAAAGAGATGAAATAATAATAATAATAATAATAATAATAATAATAATAATAGATGATGGATCCAGACCTAGTCATGTTAAAGAAAATAAAGAATTTAAGACATAAAAAGAGCGATGTCCATCTAGTCCAGCACTCTGTTCACAGTGGCCTACTAGCTGTTGACCAGGAAACCCACAAGCCGGACATGAGTACAGCAGCGCCTTTAGAGTGCTTAGAGTATGGAGACATTGAAAGCAATGGGAATTAAGTTAGTCCTGATTGATTTTAAGTGTCTCTCTTTTAAGCATGACTAGGTCTGGGTCCAGCCTGTAACATCTAGCACCAGGTTGAGGAAGGCAGCGCTAGCCTTTCTTTTCCTTTCTCGCATTTCTGGAAGAAGTTGCTGCATTCCTCTCAAGTACCCTCTTCACCCTTCTCACCCCGAGCAAATTGCTTATTTCTCAAGAAGGAAAGCTCAAATCTAGAAAATAAAAAACCAAGGGTGTTGGCTGAGGTTATAATATCAGCAGCCAGTTTTATCATTAGGTTTCTTATGAGCAATCATGAATGCAATTTAGGGGAAATTTTTGAATATGGGTGGAGGGCCAGAGACTAATATGCCCTTTCCATAGAAGAAGAAAAGAGATCATTCTTCCAATCTAGAAACTTCATGAATCGGACTGGGAATTTTTCAGGCAGGTAATGAACTCGCTAGTCACAGTAGCTGAGCTGCAACTGGTGTGTGTGTGTGTTGAAAGTGTATTGTTGGAAGTTCTGATTTACCCACATTCAAATGAAAGGGGAAACTAGCCACTTGATGTACATTCGCATTGTAAAGTGATCACGCTTAAGTCTCCCTCTCTTTCTCCTCCCTCTATGGTTGAAAAATGTCCTCCCATTCATGTGTCATTTGAGGATGACAATGAAGAGCAGGGAGGGCAGGAGAAAGTTTTCAGGTGAGCCAGGTCTATTTCAGTTGTTGTTGTTGTTGTTGTTGTTGTTGTTATTTACTTGAACCTCAAGAACCTGGTACCAGAGACATAACTCGGAATTAAAGAATTCTGAGCCCAGGGGGACTTGCTTTGAGTATCAGCCCTTCTGCACAAAATTCCACTCCTGGGGCTGTATTCAATTTACAGTCCCATTTATTTCAATGGGTCTACTCTAAGTAGGACTAACATTAGATACAAAACCTGATCACCCCAAGATTTCTTCATTTCAGCAATATTATTTAGGGTAGAGAGGAGGGTCATTCTGTTATTGCTACGTTAAACCAACGGGAGTCAGATACCTTTCTGTCTTGTTTTCTCCCCTAAAAATGTATTAATCATTCTCTTTTCTTATGTAACAGTTGTTAGACATTAATTGATCACTTTTTGTAATTAAAATACAAATATATATATATTTGCCGGTCTATTGCAAAACAGCCAGAGATCTACCAGACCTACTTTCAGTCAACCCCAGATCTACCATTATCCATGAGCCAAACACTGGGATAACCTGCATAAACAATTTTCAGAGGGATAGTTGTGTTAGGCTGCAGTAAAATCAAAAGTCTTGTTCAACACCCCCAGCTTTAAGTTGCCACTTCTTTTGGCCGAATTCTTTTTGGAAGAGGTTTTTGGGGAGGTGCATTCCAGGGGTGGGCAGGGCTAGAGGCAAAAGGAGCAGAGCGAAAGGCAAAAGATGGTGGGGCCAAAACACCAAACCTGCCAGCCTATTTTAGCTTAAAGCTCTTCCTGCCTTAGGAGAGGAGGCATTTTGACTTTTTAGAATGGGAGATAAACTTCACAAAAGCTGTGTAACTATCAAACAATCAGTGATTTGAGAAAAGGAGGCCTGGTTTTGGGCTCTGAGCCTAAGGTTCTCCACTCTTACCTTAAAGATGAACAAATGTATTAGGACGTGAACTGCAGTCCAGTCCATGAGATACATGAAGTTTTTCTGAGTTACAGGTGTGTGAATATATATATATATATATATATACATACACACACGAGCCAGATCTACACCAAGCAGGATATAGCAGTATGAAAGCAGTATATAAAAGGCAAGAGCCACACCAAGCAGGATATAGCTGTATTTGGTATGTGTCAATGGGCCCCAAGAGTTGTTAGTGCACTTCAATACCACTATAAAGCAGTAGTGTGGATCCTGCCTCTTATATACCGCTTTCATACCTCTTTCATACTGCTATATCCTGCTTGGTGTAGATCTGGCTTTGGTTGTGGATGAAAGTAGGTGGGGATTGTAAACAGTGAGGTCGGAGGGAAATGACAAGGGGCAGCACTAGAGGGGGGGCAGGGGGCAAGCACCTCCCCAGACCAGGGGGTCTCCCCCTCCCTTTGCTGGACTCCTGTCATTGCCTGAAGGAAAGGCACTTTTCACATGTACAAGTGCATTCATAGATTATCATCTCTGTAACTTTTTTTACAGCTCAGAAGTAGCTCTTGAGCCAATAAAGGCCACACATTTTGCAGCTACTGACATACTCTTCAAGATGCCAACAGGGCAGTGGAAATCCACTGAGGGGAAAGGGGAAAGAACTGACCTGCAGGAGAGAGAATTAATTAATTTATTATTTATATATGGGGTGCCTAAGAGTAAAAAAAAATCCCACAAATTAATAGTTTTCAAAATTAAAATTAATTTCCCCTGCTGCAGTGTAGGCCTAAAGGAACCTTTTCCCCGTTTATTTCTGAAATAATATGTTTAGGATGGAAGTTTTAAGGTGAAATATACCATTATTTTTCTTCACAGATCTTAATATATGGGACACATTTTGCCCACCTAGAAATATCTTTTGCCCCTTCTGTGCCCCCACCACACCCCAGATTTTTTTTCTGGTGTTGTCACTGAATGAAATGCAGACCCTACAGACAGTAATAATTACCTTATTAACAATAGCCATTCACAAAAGAGTTGCTGGCAATAACATAGACATCCCGGCATTGGGAAGCAAATTAACCTAAGTAGTGTGATTAAAAGGAAACTTTGATCCCAATCTAAACCGGATGTGAACTTCTTGATGTGTTGTAATGCAGTGGTTTCACTTTGTAGCTGTTTGTAGGCCAGTCTCAAGCTAACATCAGAAACTGGAATATTAAAAAACCACTGGGACAATATTTCAGCCTCCAGAAAACTCTCTAAACTGACTTTGAACTGGCCATTCTTGAACAAAGGAACTTCAAAAGGAGACTGAAAGGTGAAACCATCAAATTACAATACATCGAGGTTTAATTCCATTACTTGTGTCTTGAATCTGTTCAGATCTATATCTAAGTTACTACAGATCAGAGATTCCAGCAGCCTAATTTAGGAGTGTGGAGGGGAAGGCTTTTGTTGTCATTGTCATTGTCATTAAACTAAGCAAAAAGTCCTTGCTGACCTATTTACTTCGTGGGTTGTTGTTTTTACATTTCTATCCTGCCCAATAGCCAAAGCTTTCTGGGTGGTTCACAACAATTAAAACCATAAAATACAATTTAAAAGTTTAGAACTACAGCATAAAATACAACTGTAAATCATCCAGCTATCTCCTAATGCATCCAGCCCTGGTGAAACAACCAGATCAAGTCTGAGGGTGCCTCTACAAGAGCTATTTAAAGCTCTTTCAAGGCACATTACCAAATTTATCTCCGATTATTTGCATTTTTGAATGTGCATTAAATAGCGACTTTTAAGCAGGAGTAAGAGCGCTTTATGTCCGTGTAAACAATTTTGTGAGGAGGCGCATTAACGATCAGATGGTCTTGATGTCATGCATACTGCCCCTTCGCTGGGAAAACCTCCCACTTTTTCGTTTAGTTTTATTTCCTGTCTCCTCCTGGCAACTTCCTCCTTGTTCTCCGTCTCTCTGGATGGAAGCTCTAGGAAGACGAGGCCCAGTATGAACTGAAAATAAAGTTTATTTTAACTCCCCTGATGGAATATTTTGTTCATGGAGACACAGGGCTAGATGGAGGTGATTTCATGAGAAGGGGTTAGGAAGGATGTGCGGATGTGTACATAATTAGCGATCAGCTTAGACATATTGTCCCCTCGTTTCTTGCTGGGTTCCTGACATGAGCTATGTATGTGTGTGTGTGCTCACTGGGAAGAGAAAGGGGAAGAAACGAAGCAGCATCCCCCTGTCTGTTTTGGTGTGTGTGTGTGCGTGAGGCACATTCCCATTTACTTCTGAGCAGTTCAGTTCAAATGGCAATCGAGCAAAGGGTGGGGTGGGGGGACAGAGGTAGCCGAACAGGTTAACCACATCATTCCCGGCAGGTAAGCTAGGTAACCAAAAGCAGGAGATTCTGGTAGGCGGGGAGAATAAAGGGTGCAAAACCTGTTTGGGCAGTTTCCCGGGACAAAGCGCATTACTTTCAGCAACATTTGCATGCATGTCAACAACTTCAAAGCGAGTTTCATACAGCCAGTAATGCGTTTCCTCTCTGGTATATAGGTATTAGGCGTGAAAGCGATTGTCAGGAAATGCGCATAATCGGGGAACCAGGCGTCAAAGCGAAATCTTGTAGAGGGGGCCTGAGAAAGGAGCAGAACTGGCTACTTCCCTCTCCACACACACATCACCACAACCACCAAAAGAACAGATGGAAAGTGCGATGATCCAGGAAAAGATTTGCCAATGATGTGGGTTTGGGGGAGGTATTTGGAGGAAGAGAAAAGAACATGGGAGCTCAGCAAAAAAAGCTGAATGTTCATAGTTCTCCAGGGGCTTGGTTCATGAACTAGGGTATTTTGTATATAGGCGGGATATAAATTCAATGGATAAATAAATTAACTGGACTGCCTGCCTGGAATTGCAAAAACAAAGGGGGCACCTCCAGGCAGGCTATCTCAAATGTCTTGTGGACTGCATTTGGGTTGATTGTAAGAATCTGGGTCAGAGACCTCAGGGCTCTTTTTTGTTTGTTTCTGTACAGTGCCTAGCATAGCATTCCCCAACCTGGCACCCTCCAGATGTGTTGGACTACATCAGCCCCAGCATGCTCGCTGCAGATTATAGGATTTGTAGTCCAACACAACTGGAAGGTGCCACTTTAAGGAAGCCTGACCTAGAGTATGTTGTTTTCTATGCTCTGCCTCATAAAAAAGCTGCATGTATTCCAATCTGGCCTGGAGATAGAGGGCAGTATCCAGAGCTGCCCTGGCACTAGCAGGGATGACAGCTTGCACTCCCAAGAGCAGCTGGAAGCAACGGAAAACAAGTATCTCTGGAATGGAACATGTCAATATTCCAGAAATGCTAGTTTCCCCTAGTTTTTGGAGTTGGTCTAGGAATCGTTTAGCTTCCCATTGCACTAGCGGCTATTCCCACTAGTGCAACCTAAGAAGCGCCAGTGGACTGCCAGTTTTAGATACTTCCCAGGATTTCTGTTTTTAAAATATGGGGGGAAGTTATTGCTGTTTCTTTTTCTAGCAGCGTCTGTGTCCTGAACCCATTTTTTTTTTACATCTAGCAGGGACGGACTATTCCAATTAAATCTACCTAACACGGCCTTCCCAAACCTGGTGTATTGAAGTACTGTGCTGGCTAGGGATAATGGGAGTTGTAATCCAACTCATTGGGAGAGCCCCAGGTTGGGAGAGGCTGGTGTAACACCTTCTTTCATTCCATCTCAGTTTGTAGACTTAGGGGCTCCTACACATCACGTCCGGCTTTTCTCTCTCTCTCTCTCTCTCTCTCTCTCTCTCTCTCTCTCTCCCCACCAGCTTATTTAGCTTAACATCCAGCCTCAAGAAGAGAACGCCAAAGGACTCAAAAGGTGCTCGCTATTTTATGACATGTCACTTGCTCCTAATAAAGCTATTACCCTACTATGATTCTTAGAGCATATTAAATAGAGTAGTTAAAACAAAACAAAATTTGGAATGATGTGATCTCCCCTTCTCCAGAACTCTAACAAACACATGGCAGGGATAGGGGTTTTTTTGGGGGGGGGGGTCTGTTCCAGGTGGGATTTGACAGGCCCAGGTGCGGAGGTAAGCAAGTTTAAGAATGCCCAAATAGCATTTGAATAAAGAGAGAAAAGTGTGTGGCAGAAAAAGAGAGATGGGGAAAGAGAGAATGGGTGGCCCCACCACTGCTAGATTTGGTCTTGCGCACTGCTGGCCCTCAGCCCCTGACGAATTATGCCCAAGGGAATGCAACCCTTGACAGCAAAAAATAAAAAGGTTGCCTGCAGTAAAAGGCTCCAAGCTTTCCGGTTTACCAGATAACTCTAGCCCTCTTTTTCTTGCCATATTTTTATTTACTCCCTCATAATGTGGTATTGAGAGGCAACACTGTGGCCAGTCATGGATCGCTGATTGATTTCGTCCTTCCTTTCCAGGAATACGAGTGCCTTGAGCAAGAGAACACCTCCCTGAAAAGAGAAATCGAAAAGTTGACGGATGAAATGAAACACTTGAGCGAAGTGTTGAGGAACCACGAGAAGGCTTGCCCGCTGCTGCACTGCTCCTTAAACTTTGGCTTGATGCCCAGACATGATGCCCTCAGTGTTCCTTTGCCAAGATGAGGCCTCGGCTGGCCAGTCTTAAAGTGCTACTGAGATAAGAGACCTTTCGGGATCTGACTTCTTTCTTTTTAGCCCTGGCTGCGTGAACACAGTTGCCTGACAGCAACATGGACTTCCGCTTACAGTTGCCTGCTCACCTTGGAGTCTGCCACACCTCCGGAACTCCTCTTGACGTTGACGGAGTGGATGGGCTCCAACTTTATGGGAGAATCTTTGGACTGAGCCGGGCGTGTTGTTCCTCGGATTTCCTCCCACTGCAAGGAATCCAAAACCTGGCACAGTGCAGAAATTAGAACACAAAGAATGCTTAGTTTATTTTTAACAGTGCGACTGTCTAGTCTTCATTGTTTATAGGAAATGAGTTGCTGAGAAATCAGGAAAGGGGAAGAGGCTGCGACAGACTTTGAAAGCAAAAGGAATAGTAGACATTGCAGCCTGCAGTCAAGGACTGGGAAATAGTTGTCTTTCCCAGCTCTCTGCCTGATTTCTTGTTTCCCCTCCATCCTGGGCTTCTCCCTTTCCATTCCACTTGCTGCCAAACGTATCAAATCCTGTGAAAACCTAGACGGGTAGCCATGTTGTTCTCCTGCGGCAAAAGCAAGCAAGAGTCTTGCGGCACCTTAAGGACTGCCACATTTATTATGGCTTGAACTTTCATGGACCACAGAGCACTTCATCAGGTACGTCAAGTGTCATCCTCAGTTTGGCAGGTAACACTTTGATGAAGTGGCAAGCTTATGCCATAATCAGTTTGTAAGTCTTTAAGGCAGGGGTGCAGAACCGTAGGCCTAGGGGCCAAAACCGGCCCTCCTGGTGTCCCCATTCTTTCCCCATTCTGAAAGGTTGAAATGTTTCTCCTAAGGCTTAGTCACTGGCAGGAAGAGCTATAAGTTCAAATGTGCTGACATTTTTGGCCCTGGTTCATTTGCCTTTGGCTCCACCCCTTTTACTTCTTGCCTCGCCCACCATTAGAATGCAGCCCCCAATAGCTTCTCCAAAATGGAACTCAGCCCTCAGGGTGAAAGAAGTTCTGCACCCTTGTTTTAAGTCACCACAAGACTCTTGGTTGTTTTTATGAAAGCCCAGTACAGGGGACCCAACACAGCACCTGTGGGCACCTCCAATAGCACCCAGAAATACTTTTTAGTTCCCTCCCCCCATTTTTTAAATATACACACATGGATTTGCATGAAATGCATACAACTTTCTAGCAAATAATACATGAGCTGCAACAAAGCAGACCAAAGATCCAAATAGGTATCTGTTTGAAGGTGGTGGTTATATGCTCAAATATTGAAACCGTTGTAAAGTCTTCACATCCATTGCCTTAAAGGAGGCGAGTGTTTCTTCTTCCAATGTTGTCATATCAGTCTTTTATTTGTCAAAACAGTGCAGAGAATTCATTTACACTGGCCATTTGTTAATTTTCACGAAACAGGTAAATAATTTAAAAGAGCGTGCACATCAGTGAATATTAAAGACTGTTCCAGTACAAAAATGTTCTGTGTAATAAGTTCCCCACAAAAAGAAGCAACGACTGGACATTGCGAAAATGTATGTTTAAAAGGAGCATTAGCTTATATTGCCCTGCCAGCAGTTAGCTGAATCAGATAATCCCTTACTAAAGAGCTATTGTGTCCAGTAGACAAGCAAACGTTTTAGTTAAAACAATCTAAAATCCATAGACGTGAAATGTAGACGCCAGAGTGGTGATCCACAGATTAGGCAGGTTGTGGTGGTGACCACAGCCTGGTCTGAAATTCCCAAATGCACCCACGGGTCCGAAAAAAGTTGGAGGCGCCGGCCTAAACATTGCCATTGGCCATGTAGTTTTAAGGCTGCTTATAGATCTTCCTACATCCAGCAACACACATCCAACCTTCTTCCCAGGAGGAGGATTGGGGTTGGGTTATGTCCCCGCCATTTGGAAAATGGGCCAGCCATTGCAATCAGATAATCCAATTGTACCTGGTGGAGAACGCACAAAAAGACACCAAACAAGTAACCTGCCTGGAAAGGGGCAACCGTCATGCATCCCAGAACCAGACAGATGTATCAGTACAGCAACAAAGGGTGGGGAGGCAGTGCTCACCCATTGCAACTCCTCTCTGCTCCTAGAAGCATCAAGTTGGAAGGGACCTCCAAGGAATCTTGTCTGACCTCCTGGCAATGCAGAAAATCTGCGACTAGAGCACTCTTAACAGGTGAACATCCAGCCTCTGTGTAAAAACCTCTAGTGAAGGAGAATCCCTCCGTTTTCAAGGCAGTGTGTTCTGCAGCTTGTATGTCCATTGGGATGTTGTTCCTCATGTTTCCAGTGGAGACTGCTGGCTCCAATATCAGTGCCCAGTGAATCCACTCTGGGTTTCCATCAGAAGCAGTCAGAATGATAAAGGAGCTCTCCAAAGTGCTGAATCCATTGAGTTCAGAACCTTGCATAACTACTTTAGAGTTCTGACTGAACTCTAGAGCTGATTCACTCCCCCCACTGGCATTGGAGCCACCAGCCTCCACTGAATGTTTCTATATACATCTGGATGCCACCTGGGTCTCTCAAGGCACTGTAAACAAAACATTCTGCAGCTCCTGCCCTTTATCAGCTGCTGTGCCACCTGGGCCCTGTCTTCATGGCGCCAAGTTGGCACCACCTCCCCCCAAAACCCCATGTTTTTACTCACCTGGGATGGCGTCAGGTAATCCTGATGCCACGGAGGGAGCGTGGGGTTTTCAGCGGTCATCTGGGTACCAGAACTGCCCCCGCCCTCTTCCTGGTGGAAGGTGACCAATCACCAGTGGCCTTCCACCAGGACCGCCCCCTGGATTGGCCCCAGGAATGAGGTCAGATGGCAGAAGAGCTGAACTGATCTCACTACCAATGAAAAAGTCAGGGCAAGTCCTAGACTTTTTCAAAGTGCAACTTTGTGGGAAAGTCCCACGCTGGCTGCGAAGCTGCACCTGTGTCATTTAGCTGACATAGCGTAGATTCACAACCACCACGGGGCTTTCCCTGCATTTAGACAGCCCCCTAGATGACAGCCAGGTGTGCCACAAAACAGGTAAGAGAGCAGGGAACAAGGAAGCGGTTCTTGGGAGGAGCTACAGCAGCCTCTGGAAATGCAGCTCTCATTCACACAAGCTGCCTCTGACTGATCATTCTTAATATTTCCTTTGGCCCCCAGCCACATATCCCAGGCCTTTCCTGGGGAATCCCCGACCCATAAGAGAGTATTTTAAGCATGTACAGAGGGCTGCAGTGGAGTGGAGAGGTGGGTAGAGATGTGAAGGCCTAGGGGAAAAATGGGAGAGGGGTAAGAGATGGGAAAATGTTAAAAGTTCATTCCCCCCCCGCACCTGAATTATCCAGGGATTTTTGTACCCCACCTTGATTTTTTTCTATTTCTCCCCCTCCAGATTTTCCACAAACCTTCACATCCCTAAGGGTGGGGAATTGCCTTCATTTGATGGTCCTTGTACAGAGGCAGTATGCTAATGTACACCAGTTGCCAGGGAACATGGGCAGGAAGGTGCTGTTGCACTCATGTCCTGCTTGTTGGTTCCTTGTGGTCAGCCACTGTGTGAGCAGAATGTTGGGCTAGATGAAACTTGATCTGATCCAGCAGGGCTCTGATCCAAAGCTTCAACTGCAGAGAGGTATAGAAATGGAATGAATGAATGAATGTTCTTATGTTGTTCTCATGCTACTTTAAATGTCCTCCAAATTGATCAGCCTTTGGGAAATTTTCTGGATGAGCTCTTTCCCCCTGATACCTTTTGCTTTCTTGAAGCCATCATGCAACACACACCTTCCTCTAGTACAGATAGATCCTCCCTTTTTGTTTGCTCTGTTCTTTATTTATCTTTATGAGTCTCTTCCCTGCCTCTCCCTTTTTCTTTCTTTCTTTTTAGTATCCATTACCTGGATGGTGAGTTTCCATTTTATTGTGGAACAGCTCCAAAGTCTAAAGCTAATATTGTTTTCAGCAAGTTTGCTGAATTGTTCCAGGATTGGCATGTAAGGTCTGTTTTGTTTTCTTCTCTGGGGAATGGTTTGCTCATGAATGCACATTATTGATTTTTGACCGCCATTAGCTGGCAGTCTTGGACAAACACCAATCTTTGATGGATTTCATCTCGAGAACACAACTTCATCTTTTTGTGCCCATTTCTCAGGATTTCTCTAACTCTGGATTTTAGGAAAGCTGATTTTAATAAACTCAGAACTATGATAAGTAATATTCCATGACAAGAGGCCCTTATGAGAAAAAGAGTCCAAGATGGGTGGGAGTTTCTAAAAAGGAAATTTTAAAGGCACAATTACAAACAATTCCAATAAGGAAAAAAGATAGAAGACAACAGAAGAAACCAATGTGGCTGCACAAAAAGCTTTTCATTTTTCATTAAATTGTGTAGCTTTTTATAAGCAAAAATTATATATATAGTGTTCTCATATCAGACGGTCGATAAAAAAAGTATTTACCTCAATTTTTGGAAAATATTTTTATTGTTTTCGCAGTTGTGTGCCTTGTGCATTATACCAATTGTTTAGTCTTCAACTGCTGCCTCTGTTTTTGTATAACTGAAAACAAAAAAGGACACATATAGGAAGTGAAAGGAAGGCCAGGCTACAAAAGAAGAGTACAGACAGGTAGCACAGAAGTGCAGGAATGGCATCAGGAAGGCTAAAGCTGAGAATGAGCTGAGGCTAGCGAGGAATACTAAAAGCAACAAAAAAAGCTTTCTTCAGGTATGTGCATAGTAAAGACAGGAAAAATGGTGGTTCAACTGCTAAATGAGGATGGCAAAGTGATAACAGATGACAAAAGGCCAAAGTGCTCAATTCCTACTTTAGTTCAGTCTTCTCCCCAAAGCAGGTCTATGAGCCCCCTGGCAAAAGTGAAGTACAAGTTAAAGGGGCAAGATTTCAGTTTGAGATTGGTAAACAAATAGTCAAGGAACACCTAATTTCTTTGAGCGAATTCAACTCTCCAGGGCCTGATGAACTGCATCTTAGAGTAATAAAGGAGCTGGCAGAAGAACTCTCAGAACCACTGTCTATTATCTTTGCAAAGTGCCGGATGACTGGAGGAGGGCTAATGTCCCTATCTTCAAAAGGCGCAAAAAGGAGGAACTTGGGAATTGCAGACCAGTTAGTCTGATATCAATCCCTGGGAAAAAAATTGAGCAGATTGTAAAGAAGTCAATCTGTAAGCACCTTGAAAACAATGCAGTGATTACTAGAAGCCAGCAAGGATTTGTCAAGAACAAATCCTGCCAGACTAATCTGATCTCATTCTTTGATCGGGTAACCTCCCTTGTGGACTGTGGGAATGCTGTGGATATAATATATCTTGACTTCAGCAAAGCTTTTAACAAGGTACCACATGACATTCTGATTAGCAAACTAGCTAAAAGTGGGCTAGATGGAACAACTATTAGGTGGATCCACAGTTGGCTACAGAATTGGACTCAAAGGGCTTATCAATGGTACCTTCTCAAACTGGTGGGAGGTAATGAGCAGAGTACCACAGGGTTCAGTCCTGGGCCCAGTGCTCTTCAACATTTTTATTAATGACTTGGATGAGTAGGTACAGGGAATGCTTTTCAAATTTGCAAATGACACAAAATTGGGTGGGGTCGCTAATACCCTGGAAGGCAGAAACACACTTCAAAGTGCTCTTGATCGGCTGGAGCACAGCCTATCAAGAGCTGTGCTGCTGAAAACAACAGAATAAAATTTAATAGGGATAAATACCAAGTTCTATACCTAGGAAAAAGAAACCAAATGCACAGTTACAAGATGGGGGATACTTGGCCCAGTAATACTACAATCGAGAAGGATCTTGGAATTGTTGTAGATCACAAGCTGAATATGAGTCAACAGTGGCTGCAAAAAAAAGCAAATGCTACTTTGGGCTGCATTAATAGAAGTATAGCTTCCAAATCTCGCAAGGTACTGGTTCCCCTCTGTTCAGCACTGGTTAGGCCTCATCTTGAGTATTGCATCCAGTTCTGGGCACCACACTTCAAGACAGATGCAGACAAGCTGGAGGGGGTTCAGAGGAGGGCAACGGGGATGGTCAGGGGTCTGGAAACAAAGCCCTATGAGGAGAGACTGAAAAAACTGAGCATGTTTAGCCTGGAGAAGAGAAGACTGAGGGCAGACATACTAGCACTCTTCAAATACTTGAAAGGTTGTTTGAAAAATGTGCACGGAAATACAAACGAATTTTCATGTGGACTAAAAAAATTAATCCGGTGTGGAACCAAGACCAAATGAATTTAGCATTGGAAAAATGAAAACGTAAATAAAATCAAGGTTGAGAGATTCACCCGTGGGGTCTGGTGGTTCTGATATCAGACAGAACTCTAAAAGAGCTATCCAAAGTAAGAAAGCACCTTGGATAACTCCTTCAGAGTTCTGACTCAATCTGGAGCGGATTCACCACCCCAATGACATTGGAAGCACCACTGGATCTACTCATCCTTACTTGGGACAAGTCTGTTGTGCTCAGAGCCCCAGAAAGTTCACCTGACACCTATGTTGTGCTATATTGGGCACCAAGTGATTATCTTTTTATTCCAATAGGCCTTTTGGTCCTTCAGTTTTAAAAACTATGCTAGTGCATTTTTAGATCTTTGCTCTGCTGCTGGCTTTCACTTTGGTTTTCTGTTCTTTTAAACTTTTTCGATTCCCTACTATGTTTTACTATTATGTTTTTGTATTTTATTGTTTTAAATTTTATTTTGTGAACAGCCCAGAGGGCTGCATAAAAATGTGGTGGTGGTGGTGGTGATGGCATCATCTATGACAGCCTTCCTCAACCTGATGCCCTCCAAATGTGTTGGACCACAATGCCCATTATCCCCAGCAACCTGGAGATGGTGGGCATTGTGGTCCAACACATTTGAAAAGCACCAGGTTGGGGAACATTGAACTAGAGCAAGTAAAAAAAGCACCACAGAAGTCAATTTTTCCTAGCATCCTTAAATGCTCTTTCTTTGATTGTCCAATCAGAATTTGCTATTCACAGAAGTATGGAATGGACATTTAAGCGTTCAAAGTTCAAAACCAAAAGTGTACTTTAGAGACAAGGATAAAATTATCCTCTTGCATAAGGTATGAGAAACCAGAAGGTCCCTTTTAAAAAGAGAAAAGGAAAGGCATGAACTTCCCTTTTTAGAGAATCCCATATCCTCATTGTAGTAGTAGGCGTTGTAAATGTGGTTATGTGATAAATACACATTCCCTGTCTCAAGGACTTGACAGTCAAACCAAAGTTTCCATATGTTTCAGATCCTTGTTTTTGGATGTGCATGAGCTTGTCCTGAGGAGCTGGATCCTGTAGCTCTCCACATGTTGATGAACTACTACTCCAAAGGGGTGGGCAACATCTGGCCTTCCAGATGTTTTGGCCCATAACTCCCATGATCCATCATCATTGGCTATGCTTGCTAGGGCTGTGCTTCCCTTATCACCATGATCTAGAATAATAAAAGATGTGTCTTGTCTGTCTGTCCGTCCATCAGTCTGTCAGCACCATAGTTCCAAGACTGTGAACCCCACCACTGTATGACTGCCATCATGCCTCACTGTTTGCCAGGCCAACTGGGGCTGATAGGAAGTGGAGTCTTCCCCTGTCCTCCAGAAGCAGTAAAAGCAGCAGAAACTGGGATGGTCTAGCCCAGCTTTCCTAACCAGATGCCCTCCAGATGCATTGGACTGCTTACCTTCATTCATGTGTGAATACAGTCCTGTCTGAGTTAGGGCCATGGCTGCTGGCAACCATAGGCATGGCTCCTGCCATGGTGCACCTCCACCCCCCCCCATGGGAGGGTCTATCCACCCCCTTCTCATGAGGAAGCTCCTGCCCCACAGCAGGGGGAGGGGCAACCAAATAACTCAGCCTACTATTCTCCCATGGCTTCAAACTGTATGAGCTCAGCTGCAAAGCTATGCACTGGTTAGGGAAGCCTGCCCCTACAGATTGAAAATGTCACTGCAGGCTGCAACAAAATGGGCACAAACAACAAAATAACCCTGAAGGGACTCCTCTAAAGTCCACTTAGTATGTACGCCAAGTTTCAGGTGTCTAGGGTTCACCGTCTTGGAACTATGGTGCTGACAGACTGAGGGACGGACGGACAGACAGACAGATCTTTTATTATTATAGATCGTGGTGATAAGGGAAGCACATTTTTGAAGCAAGACTCAAGGTTTTTGAGAGCCAGTGTAGTGTAGTGGCTAGAGTGTTGGACTGGGAGTCGAGAGCTCCAAGTTCTAGTTCCCACTCAGCTATGGAAGCCCACTGGGTGACTTTGGGCCAGTCATAGACTCTCAGCCCAATCTACCTCACAGGACTGTTGTGAGGATAAAATGGAGAGGAGGATGATTATGCACACCACCTTGGGTTCCTTGGAGAAAAAAGGTGGGCTATAAATGTAATAATAAATAAATCAGGTTGGCTCTCCTGAGTATCACAGACTATGCCTTGTACACACACACACACACACACACACACACACACACACACACACACACGGGAGAGAGAGAGGCATTGCCAGAATGTTACATTACCTAATTAAAGCTAGCAGGCAGCCTATTCTGAAATGATGCCATGTGCTCTTTGCTTTGTAGCACAGGGTTGGGGGATGTTTGGCCCCACAGATTGTTGGACTGCAACTCCCATTATCCTCCACCATTGGCTGTGCTAGCTAGGGCTGATGAGAATCGCAGTCTGATAACATCTGGTGGGTCCCACCCCTGTTGTAGCACGTTTTGGAAGAGACTGTGGTCCTCAATATATGGCTGCTTTTTCTGTTTGATTGAGTGATTACAAGTAACTTTCACAGGGGGGTTCAGGTGTGACAAACTCACTCTGACAGACCGCAAAAGGAAGAGCTTGGCTCCACCAGCTCCAACTCTCACCAGCTACTACTGAGAGCTACCAGTTGCTATTTGAGTGGGAACACCAGGGAGGGAAGATCAGCCTGGGCCAAACTGGATGCCCCCTTGAGATATCACTTCTTTGTTCTGCCTTAAAGAACTGATCTCCCTCTTCTCTGGGCTGCCCCAAGACTTTCAGCCTATCTACACTACTGCTTTAAAACGGTTTAAAATGATTTAAAACGGTTTATAACACTTGGAGGACACACTCCATATACAGTTTTCAAAACGTTTTCAAAGTGTTTTATCCTGCCTATGTAGATAGGCTTATCCTGCTGCCTGAGGCAACAAGCAAGTTAGCACCACCTGTCTCATGTAGAGAAGCCACTGAAACTTTCTTCAACACTGACAATAGGACAGCAGGCTACCTTAGGGGGCACAGGCCAGGTTGTGGGGCATACAGCTCTCTCCTTCAGCACCTTACTGCCACCTACCAGCATCTACTGCCTGAGGCAACCACTTCATTTTGCCTAATGGTAGGGCTGGCCTTTGTCCTACTTTTTTCCTCCGCTCCCTTTTCCTCGTATAGTTTTAGTTTGCAAGCTGGATGGGAGGCAATCCCATCATTGGGAGACAATCATTGTCTGAAAAATGAAATTAAAATACAGCAGGTAAGTAAATAAATATATTTGACCATTCTATCATAAAATCCAGTCATTAAATTAGTGTCTGGCAAATATTTTCCCCTCCTGGAAACAAGGGATAGGACCTCCCTGGGCCACCATAGCAACATTTCTGATTAGCTCTGCTATGTAAGTGCAATTAGTGGCAACAGCACAAATCAGGAGAAGCACAGGAAAGTCCCAGTATGTGTAAATGAAAGGATATGAATGAGGGGGTCTGGGACCTCTGAAACAATTGGGAACTCTGGATTATTGTTTTGGGATTCCCTGTGGATATTTTCATGACTAGAATACTCCCAGGAAACGCACACATCATCCCTCTATCGAATCTATGCAATGTAAATATTTATCTATATATCTAGCTTGGGGTCCTACAATTATGAGAGTGCCTAGTCCCTACAAAGACTTTAATCCAGCTCTGTCTCCAGGGCCACCTCTCTCATTATAAGGACAGACCCTATCACAGCAGCACATTTTGGCCAGGCAGGTTCTCTGAAGAGCCATGCTGGGTACTGTTTGGGAAGTTCTCAGAGAGCTAGGCATCCGGCAGGCAGTGCTCCAAAGTGTTGTGCCAGGCACACCCTGAGAGGAATCGGCATGGCTCTCCGGGGAGCACCAGGTAAGCCAATGCCTTGCTGAAGGCATTGACTTGTCATCCCAGAGAGCTGTAATGGTGCTCTCTCTTGCTGTGGCTCTTGTGGCAGCAGGATAGCAGGCTGGAATGACCCTCCAGAGCTGCTACCTGCCTACCCTTTGGCTTATTCTTAGGTGCTCAGAATAAGGCATAGGGTAGGCTGGCCATATGAAAAGGAGGACAGGGCTCCTGTAACTTTAACAGTTGTAGAGAAAAGGGAATTTCAGCCAGTGTCATTTGTATGCAATTAGTCCCTGGTGAAAATTCCCTCTTCATCACAACAGTTAAAGTTGCAGGCACTATACTAGAGTGACCATATACAACAGAAGGCAGGGCCCCTGCAACTTTAACTGTTGTGATGAAGAGGGAATTCCACCAGGAACTAATTGCATACAAATGACACTGGCTGAAATTCCCTTTTCTCTACAACTGTTAAAGTTACAGGAGCCCTGTCCTCCTTTTCATATGGTCAGCCTAGCATAGGGAGGGTGGTGGCAGCCACTACAGAAAGCTGTGCCAGCTATTTTCTGGTTGCAGCTGCAGGAAAGTGGCCAGCGGGGTCTCCAATGTGGTCACCTGTGTCCCATGTCTTACTCTGAGAAGTCCTCAGAGTAAGACACATGGCAGTGGGACATGTGGCCCTCCCAGCAGTGGAGGGATGTAATCCACCGCCCTTCTGGATCCACCGCCTGAAGCAGAGGACTCACCCTGCTTCGTGGGTGGGCGGGCGGGCCCTGCAAACCCTTCTCAAAGGTTTGGTACAAAACAACCAAGATATGGCAAGAACGCAGGTGGTGTCTACAGAAAGGTTCAAATGCCTGGGAACAGAGATACTAGAATCATAGCATTTGAGGCTTTGAGGGGATCATGGATATCATTTAGTCCAATGCTCAAAGCAGACGCTGCTCAGCTGTCCCAATCTGAATCCTGCCCCTGGGCTACTTTCTGTGAACAGTATGTCATTCAAGTGTCATTCAAAAATGTGTTTAAAGTTACGTTCTACCTTGAGCCTAAATAAGGATATCGTCTCCTGTCCTAGCCTATTTTGCGTGTTGACAGGAACTGGTGAATGTTCTAGCACCACCTACTGATGAATTAATTCAAAGTGTCATAGACACTGCTGAGCCTTCAAAAAACAAGTCAAAAAACAAAAAGTCACCAGACTTCTGTCCTCAGGCAACCACTTTGGTTATAGTGACTGGGGTTTCCGCTGGTGAATCAGCCTACAGAATGTTGAAGTACCTAAGTTAAATGGGTAAATAACGCACTAGTTTTTAAGAAAACCCTTCTCTTTTCTTCTCATCAATGTAGTAGCACCATTCTCTCACAGGAAGGAGTGGGAAAGAGGTTTTACTGTTAAATTGAGTTGTTATGTTCTTGAGGGAAATTAAGAGCATGTGTCACTTTTTCTTTTAATGCCTAGGATTTAGGAGAAATCCTGCATGACTCTGGAAAAGACTCACATACACACACATCAGAGTTTTATGAGGTTGACTTTGGTGGAATTTACTCCAACTCACATCATCCCCCATCAGCATAGCCAACAGTAAGGAATGATGGGTGTTGTAGTCCAACAATATCTGGAGAGCCACAGGTGCCCCGTTCCTGAACTAGTGCTAGGGGTCTGTGTGTGTGTTTGTGTGTGTGTGTGTGTGTGTGTGTGTGTATATATATATATATATATATATTTCTACCTACTCTGATCCTTTGGCATGGACTAGCATCTAAATAAGCAACAAGTGTGAAAATTTAGTTTAATTATTTTTTCAAATTTTAAACTTTTTATTTTTTAAACAAAAATAAAACATAGACAATACAACAATACAACATACAACATTAAAATGGATTTCCGAATTTCTCCAACATACAAAAATATCTACGTTTTCTTAATGCTTAATCAAAATAAGCCAAATAAAAAATGAAACAAAATAGTGAGTGAATTTCCCGACTTCCCTATCTTTATCAATTGTTTTTCTTCTAATTTAATCGCTGAATCCTCATGCAAATATGTCCTTCCCGTCTCTCTCTTTTAAAAAGTCTATCAGAGGCTTCCATTCCTCTATGAACCCTGTTGTTGTTTTATCTTTTATTATCACAGTGAGTTTTGCCATTTCCGCCAATTCTGTAATTTTCAACAGCCATTCCTCCTCTGTTGGTACTTTCTCAGTCTTCCAATTCTGGGCATATATTAATCTTGCTGCCGTTGTCATGTATAAGAATAAAGTTCCATAACCTTGCATCAACTGTTCGTCTATTATCCCCAACAAAAAGTACTCTGGATGTAGTTGTATGTTAATCTTCAGTACATTTTGCATCACCTTATGCATTTGTGTCCAAAAGAATTTTGCTTTTTTATATGTCCACCATAGATGATAAAAAGTTCCTTCCTGATCTTCACATTTCCAGCACCTTCCCGATGTCCCTTTATACATTTTTGCCAATTTTAATGGAGATATATACTAGGGATGTGCACTGGATCGGACCCGATCCACGATCCGAGTCCGGTCCAGTGGGAAATCGGATAAATTATCCGATTTCCGATCCCGCAGCTGGATCGGCCGATCCAATCCGAACCGGTCCGAAAAAGCTCCGAACCGGTTCGGCGGATCGGCGGATCGGCGGGCGCCCACTGGCGCCCACCGCCGCTTCCATTGGCGGGCGCCAGCGGGCGCCCGCCGATGAAAGTGGACAGCGGGGGGGGGAGGAGGGGGGCACTTACCTTCTCGGCCCGGTGGCTCCCGTCCGGCGCCGGCGCCTACTACTACTAGCAGGCTCCGCGGCCTGCTCTAGGGTGGCGCGCCGGGTGATGTCATCACCCGGCGCGCTACTCTAGAGCAGGCCGCGGAGCCTGCTGGTAGTAGTAGGCGCCGGCGCCGGACGGGAGCCACCGGGCCGGGAAGGTAAGGAGGGGGTGCGTGGAGGGGAGGAGGGGGCGCGCGGAGGGGGGAGGGGGGAGGGGGGCCCTTACCTTTCTGGCCCGGCGGCTCCCGTCCGGCGCCGGCGCCTACTATTCCCAGCAGGCTCCGCGGCCTGCTCTAGGGTGGCGCGCCGGGTGATGTCATCACCCGGCGCGCTACTCTAGAGCAGGCCGCGGAGCCTGCTGGTAGTAGTAGGCGCCGGCGCCGGACGGGAGCCGCCGGGCCGGAAAGGTAAGGAGGGGGTGCGTGGAGGGGAGGAGGGGGCGCGCGGAGGGGGGAGGGGGGCCCTTACCTTTCCGGCCCGGCGGCTCCCGTCCGGCGCCGGCGCCTACTATTCCCAGCAGGCTCCGCGGCCTGCTCTAGGATGGCGCGCCGGGTGATGTCATCACCCGGCGCGCTACTCTAGAGCAGGCCGCGGAGCCTGCTGGAAGTAGTAGGCGCCGGCGCCGGACGGGAGCCGCCGGGCCGGAAAGGTAAGGAGGGGGTGCGTGGAGGGGAGGAGGGGGCGCGCGGAGGGGGGAGGGGGGCCCTTACCTTTCCGGCCCGGCGGCTCCCGTCCGGCGCCGGCGCCTACTATTCCCAGCAGGCTCCGCGGCCTGCTCTAGGATGGCGCGCCGGGTGATGTCATCACCCGGCGCACTACTCTAGAGCAGGCCGCGGAGCCTGCTGGAAGTAGTAGGCGCCGGCGCCGGACGGGAGCCGCCGGGCCGGAAAGGTAAGGAGGGGGTGCGTGGAGGGGAGGAGGGGGCGCGCGGAGGGGGGAGGGGGGCCCTTACCTTTCCGGCCCGGCGGCTCCCGTCCGGCGCCGGCGCCTACTATTCCCAGCAGGCTCCGCGGCCTGCTCTAGGATGGCGCGCCGGGTGATGTCATCACCCGGCGCACTACTCTAGAGCAGGCCGCGGAGCCTGCTGGAAGTAGTAGGCGCCGGCGCCGGACGGGAGCCGCCGGGCCGGAAAGGTAAGGAGGGGGTGCGTGGAGGGGAGGAGGGGGCGCGCGGAGGGGGGAGGGGGGAGGGGGGCCCTTACCTGCCCGGCCCGGCGGCTCCCGTCCGGCGCCGGCGCCTACTACTACCAGCAGGCTCCGCGGCCTGCTCCAGGGTGGCGCGCCGGGTGATGTCATCACCCGGCGCGCTACTCGAGAGTAGGCCGCGGAGCCCGCTGGTAGTAGCCGCCGGCGCCGGACGTGCCGAGAAGGTAAGTGGCGGGGAAGGGGGCTTACCCCCCCCCGGAGCCGTCCGCTTCTATCCGCTGGCGCCCGCGGGCGCCAGCGGATGGAAGCAGGCGGCCCCAGGGGGGGTAGGGAGCGCGGGGGAGGGGGTTTACCTGCCGGGGCCGTCCACAGCGGACGGCCCCGGGGGGGGAGGGAGTTAGGCCCCCCCTTACCCACCCGCCGCCATTTTTTCCTCATAGACTTGCATTGCAATGCAAGTCTATGGGGAAAAAAATGGCGGCCGATCCAAAAATTTCCGATTTTTGGATCGGGATCGGACTCGATCCGGTCCGGGGGGCCTCCGATTTTGTCCGAACCGGTCCGGGACAAAATTGGAGGTCCCGATCCGGGTCCCGATCCGATCCGGGGGGTCCGTGCACACCCCTAATATATACCATCTATACGTCATTTTATATATTTTTTCTTTCAATCTGGCACATAATGTAAATTTCAAACCTCTCAACCACATATTCTCCCACTGATCCATAGTAACGTTATATCCAAAGTTTTGAGCCCATTTTATCATACAATCTTTTATCTGTTCATCTTCAGTCTCATACTTTAACAAAAGTTTATGTGTCTTTGAACATATAATAACATGGTCATCATTTGTACATAACACTTTCTCAAATTCAGATTTTGTACATTCAAAACCCCAATTTTTATCTATCTTAAACCTTTCCATCATTTGTAAATATGAGAACCACTGACAAACATTTCCTTCATTCAGTAACTCCTCTCTTGATTTCATTTTAACATCTCCTTCTGTTATTTCTAAAATCTCATTATACATCAACCATTTATTCGTGCTTGCCAATTCTCTTCTATAAAAAGCCTCCTGTGAGGAAATCCATAATGGTGTTTTCTGACACAGTCTGGGTTTATGTTTAATTCATATTCTCAAAATTGCTCGTCTCACATAATGGTTATTAAATTCTACATTCACTTTAGTTTTATTGTACCACAGATACCCATGCCAACCAAATCTTAGATCATGTCCCTCTAATTCCACTAATCTTTTTTTCATCAACATCCACTCCTTCATCCATATCAAGCAACAGGCAGAGAAATACATCCTCAAATCTGGCAAACCCAAACCTCCTCTCTCTTTGGCATCTTGTAATATTTTAAACTTCACTCTTGGTTGTTTGGATTGCCATATAAATTTAGAAATCTCTCTCTGCCGTTGCTTGAATGGTAACTCCAAAGTTACAATAGGTATTGTCTGAAATAGATACAACATTCTTGGCAAAACATTCATCTTAATTGTTGCAATTCTCCCCGTCAAAGACATTTGAAGTTTATCCCATCTTGTTAAATCTTGTTTAACTTCATTCCAGACTTTAACATAATTATTATGAAACAACATACAATTCATATTTGTCAAGTTTATTTCACCTTCTTTTCTACTTTAAAACCTGTTTTTTTCTGCCACCTTTATTTGATTTTGCTTATTCATATTTTTTGTAAGTATCTTAGTCTTTTGTTTATTAACCTTAAAACCTGCTAATACGCCAAATTCATTCAACTTATTCATTAAAGTTTCAATTTCACTCAGTGGATCCTCTAAAGTAAACACCAGATCATCTGCAAAAGCTTTTAGCCTGTAAGATTCTTTTCTAATTTTTATTCCTCCAATTTTTTCTTCTTGTCTTACAGCTCTGTTCAATACTTCCAACACCAAGGTAAATAACAAAGGTGACATTGGACAGCCCTGTCTAGTCCTTCTTGCAATTTTACACAGTTTTGACAAATCTCCATTAATGATGATCTGCGCACTCGGTTCAGTATAAATTGATTTCACCCACGTTGTGAAATTAGACCCAAAGTCCATTGCTTCCAAAACTTTAAACAAAAAGTCCCAATTAAGATTGTCAAAGGCCTTCTCTGCATCCAAAATAATCAAAGCTGCTTGTTTTTCTGCATGTTTATCCAAATATTCTACGATATTCAATACAACTCTGATGTTATCTTTTATTTGTCTTTTCGGTAAAAATCCACATTGATCTTCATGAATAAATTCCCGCAACACAAACTTCAACCTTTCTGCCAATATTGATGTAAACAACTTGTAATCATTATTCAACAGTGATATTGGCCTATAATTTTTAGTCAAAGTTAGATCCTGACCTTCTTTAGGTATCAACGTTATATATGCTGTTTTCCACATCTCTGGTATCTTCCCCTCTTTCAAAATAGATGTTTTGTAATATGTAGCTGGAAGACCATCCGGTCCTGGTGTTTTCCCCAATTTTATTCTTTATATAGCTGTGACCATTTCAGCCATAGTGATCTCTCCATTTATCATTTGTTTCTGATCCAAATAAATTTTAGGCAAATTCTGCTTCTGTAAATATGTATCTATTCTATCCAATGGTGTCTCATGTTTCTTATATAAATTTGAATAATACTGCCAGAATATTCTTTGTATCTTCATATCATCCATTATTTCCATATCACCCTCCTGAATTTTCACTATTGTCTTTTTTTCTTTTTCTTTCTTCAGTTTGTAAGCTAGCCATTTTCCCGGTTTATTTGCACCTTCAAATTCTCTCTGTTTTACAAAAATTTACTTCCGTTCCATTTCTCTGACCATCAACATAGACAGTTGCTGTTGCAATATCTTGATCTGGTGGCTGATCCCCACCTTTCTTGGTGTGCTCTTTAACTCCTCTTCCTTCTTTTTAATCTCATCCATAATAGCTTTCATTTTTTTCCTGTCTTTTCCTCTTAATTCAACTGTTCTTCTGAATAAAATATCTTCTTATAAAAGCTTTACTTGTGTCCCAGACCATACTTTGGTTAACATTTTATTCAAATTCAGCTCAAAAAATTCCTTAATTTTTTTCGACCTTCTTCCACCACCGCTTTATTTTGTAGTAAAGATTCATTTAATATCCATCTGAATGTACTTATTTTTTTTTTCAGAACCATCAATACTGAGTTATGATCCAAAAAAGATTTTGACAAAATTTCTATGTTCTTTACTTTTGTAAGTATTGTCTTGGACGTCAAAATCATCTCTATTCTTGAAAAAGATTTATGTCCATTTCTATGTCTCCATACATCAACCAGACCCAAATTGTCCACCAGATCAAAAACACTTTTTGGAAGCTTTCCCTGTTGACCTTTGATGTCTTTCTCCAAATGTTTATCAATTTGTGGTGATATCACTCCATTCCAATCACCCAAGAGACACCAGCTATTACTTGAAATGTCCACCAGTCTACGTAACAATCGTTCATAACATTCTGCTTTTTGTTCATTGGGAGCATAAACCCCCAATACCATAATTTCCAGTCAATCTAAAATAGTTTTTACACCCACAAAACATCCTTGTTCCTCAGATATAACTAATTCTGGTTTCAAATGGGGTTTAATATACAAAGCCACCCCTGACTTTTTCTTTGTGCTCACGGATATAAATTCTTCTCTCAAGCCTTTATAATGCAGATATTTTATATCTTTTTTTCTAATATGAGTTTCTTGTAAACAGACAATGTCCAATTTCAACTTCTTTAAAGGTAAAAGATTCCCCCCCCCTCTTTTGTGGTTAATTTAGTCCATTTATATTCCATGATAAATATTTGTAATCCATATTTAGGTTATTATTATGTATCAATAAGAATCCTTATAGCCAACAAATTTTACATATCTGAAGTTTCTCCTTCTTCTCTTGGGTCCCTTTCATCAATTTGTATATCCTCCAATTCTTTTTTATATTTCTCCATAAAATATCTTGCTTTTTCCACTGAATTCAGCTTATATCTTTCCCCAGCAAAAGTCAAAGTCAATCCTTCAGGTATTTCCCATCTGAAAACAATATTTTTCTGTTTCAGAATCATTGTCAAAAAGTGTAGTCCTACCTTCTAGCTCTTATCCTCGTTGGTACTTCTTTTAAGACAACAATATCTTTTCCATCAATGTTTACTTTATCCTGATTATGATGTAAAATATTGTCTCTAGTGGATTGTCTCACAAAATATACCATAATATCTCTTGGCAGTTTCTTTGTATTTGCATAAACAGAGTTTCTTCTATATACTCTGTCTAGCTCAGCTTCTATCCTGTCTTCCTCTCAGTCCAATAAGTCTGCTAATATTGTTATGATCTGAGGTCACCTGGTTTTTCTATGACATTCCTCAACCTTAGGCATTTTTCCATTTCTCTCTGTTCCAAAAGAGCCACTGTATCTTTTTCCCGTTCAATTTGAACATGTAAAATTTGTGTTTTATGATCCAAGGTTTGCACTTTATCTTCTGTCTCCTTGACATCCTTCTTTAATTGTTTAACTGCCATATCTATTTGATTAATCTCTTTAATCAAATCATCTTTAGTCTCCTTAAGTTTCCCCTCCATAGCCAAAAATTGATCATCTATCTTCTTTGAAGAGGCATCCATTTTAGCCTCCAAACGACTAGTTATGTCCATCATTGTCATCAAGATTCTATCTAATGCCTTCTTAGTTTCATCAGCAGGTGGCGCCATAGCTGAATCAAATGAACCATTTCTGGTTACTCACTTTCCAGTCATATTTCCATAGCAACCTTCTTATCTACTGTTTGGGAACATCCAGAAAGTGAAAGTCAACAAGAAAAAAGCAGGCTCCCCATAGAAAGATTCTGTAAATTTCCACTGTTTACTTCAAAGCCTGTCTGTTTGCAATTCAAACCCACCCAATGGAATCCTTTTTTCTCCACTTTTTAAAGTTAAATATTCAATTCAGCTTACTTTCAATTAATTGCAATTCCTTTCTGTCATGAATGCTTGTATTTACATATCTTATAAAGAAAGTCTGTGTCCACTCACCATAAAAAGGTATATTGTTTTCTCTTGATTTTGTCATGTTGAAATCCCCCTGTCTTCGTTTACTTTTGTTGTTATATAATCAATCAGTCTCGGGGAATGGATATTGGTGGATCTTAACCCTTTTCTCAGGGTGACAGTGTGATTTATGAGCGATAGATGCCTGGTCCCTTATCTCCCCGCCGCCTTGTTCGTTGAAGCTCCCTTCATTGAATTTCACAGCTCAGGAGATTGATGAGACAACTTACAACCTGCTCCAGCCAAGACCCCTTTGATCTGGGGTCATAAATCCGTAGGGAGAGACGGGTTATAAATAAACATTATTATTATTATTATTATTATTATTATTATTATTATTAATTCCATCCAGCAACCACCTAGATGGTACTTATTCACACTGTTCTTCTCAGCTAAGTAGCTGAGCAGCTTCAACCCCAATAGCTCCACCGGAAGTCCTGAATTTAGTTTAATTATTGTTTATTTATTTCTTATTTAATAAAACATTTGTATCCCGCTCTATATCACTAGGATCTCAGGGTGGTGTACAGATAAACTCATACAAACTGTATAAAACAATTAATATACATGGCTAAAAACAAATTAAACCATTAATCAAGCTAAAACCAGTATAGAATTTAAAAGTAATAGAAACAATTAAAACTAAGTGCAGCTTTGGTGAATGTAACCATCAAAGGCTTTGTTTAAAAGCCATGTTTTGACTTGGTGCCAAAATGAGGTCAGCGCCTGCGCCAGTCAGGCCCCCAAGGAAAGGGCATTCCATAGATTGTTAAGATGAAAAGGGATGGAGTGATTATACATGATGGAATTTGTCACTGGTTTCAGTCTTCGCCAAAGCCCTCAAAATTCTCATTTGTATTTAATCATGAGAGTGAGCCAAGAGCTGAAGCAAGCCAGGAGTGTGGCATCCACCATCTTGAAAAGTGTAGCACAATACATGTAGCTGATATGCCCTTGGTGACTGTGCCCAAATGGCAGCAATTATTATTCCTGTGCTATAATTTCATGGTGCAGATTGGTACAGTTCTCCCCCCCAAAAAAATGTTTATGTACCCCTCCTAAAGCATAGTTACTGGCAGTAAGAGATTTAAACTAAGGTACACTGGTATTTTTTTGCATTTTGGCCCCTCCCTTTTTACCTTTGGCCCCACCCACCACTGGAATGAGGCCTCGCAGTGCTTCTCTGAAATTGAATTGGGTTCCTCACTGCTGCCATAAGCAAAGAATTGTAATGTCATACTGTGGGAGACACAAAGTCAGAAATTTTCATGAGAAAATTTCATCAGAAATTGAGTCAGAATCCCAAACAGATGGACCCGGCTCAGCTTCCATTTGCAAGCCAAGCCATGTTATAATACCTGAAACCTGGGTACTTTATCAAGTTTTTTTGTGTAAAATCACAGGCTGATTTGCACAAAATCATGGCTGTAAAGGGTCTAATTTATGCAAGTTAGACCATCTACAGCTGCAATTTTGGGCCAATTGCCCTATTTACAGCCGCGATTTTGTGCAAATGGCAAATTGCGCCACACCCCACACACCCCTGAAAAATCTATGAGTTGGCCTGGCTCGGTGCGCACCAAGTCAGGACAAGTCGTGGATTATCAAGCCCGAGTCTGGTGAAAACAGGCTGAGCTCCACCCCCCAAAAGGATTCCTCCAACATCCCTACTATGAGAAGGGGAGGATACTTGAAGTGTGCAAATGCTGTTCTTCTTGCCAGCCCCTGCCCCACCCCCGGGCTAAAGTCAGTTCTTTAAAATGTCTTGTTGCACCATTCACAATATTGGTCTTAGGGAGGGGAGGGGAGGGGAGGAACAGCAGAATTGGCCCCCATTTAAAGCAGAAAAAAAGGGAGAAATGTTCTCCCCTTTTTCTGGTTCATCTTGGATACTTACCCGTTTTGCACCCCCATTTAAGGCAGTAAATTCTATTGGGTGGGTACTGGAATATTTCTAAAGATATAGCTATATGAGGAAAGTGATGGTATCCAAGTCTGCTCATATCATTACCTTGTGTAAGGATGAAATGGCAAAATGAGTCACAAGCGTGCAGTTATCAAGCTAAAATCTTCATCATGAACAAAGGTCCTCACTCTCTGGGCACCTATTCTTTATGCTAAAATATGTATTATTTTATTAAAATTGCCTCTTATCTCATATTCCCACTGAAGCCATTAAGGTAAAATCCCGCTGGTGGTAGTATTCAGCATTTACTTGAAAGCGATAAAAATATTTTGCACATTTTTATCTCAGTAACAACCACCCAGTGTGGTGCATCAGGACTGCACAACAGTGGTTTGCCAAAGGCCACCGAGATCAGTTTGTAGCTGAGCTGGGGATTTCCCACTTCATGGTTTGCATGTTTCTGGCTCACAGCTGAGATCACCCTCAGTCAGCATAGCCATCAGGTGATGGGAGTTGGACTATACACCTGGAGGGTGCCATGTTGGGACAGACTGGCTTTCCAGGACCTTGGGCAATCAGTGCCCTTCGACAGAATGTATCTCAGACCATGCTTTCCCTTTCCCTTCATACATTAATCTTCCGGAAGAACTTCCAGCTCCAAAGGATCACCAACCTGAGGAGCAAAGCTGATCAGGTCCCCTGATGAAACCATGTTCAGTTGGAAGTGGACATGGAAAGGTAAAGGCAAAGAAATGTGTGGGAGAGACCAGTGGTTGACTCCAATATAATTGAAATAACCCAATTTGAAATATTCTACATGAATCAGTGGATCCCAAACTTGAGATTGAGCGCTTTGGTGTGATGGTGAAAGTAGACATGCTGCGAAAATTTAGGGGGAAATTTGGATCAAATATTGTTCTATCACTTCCAAAACTGGATGTGGAAGTTCTGTTGGGTATGTTAAGATGTACAGTGCTTTCAAGACATCTACTTATGCTCCACAATTACATGAACAAATATATGCATTTGCTATAATTTGTGAGATTCGTTTTGTTGTGGTATTTTATGTTGCTTTTGATTTTATGGTATGATGTTCTGTTTTGTATTTAAGACTGCAATCCTGTAGACCAGGGATGCAGAACTGTCTAGGGATAAGCGGGGATTTGCCTCCACACCTGGCCCACCAAGACCCAAATGATGTCAGAGTGTGTGGCCCCATCTCTGATGTCACATTATGGGGCATGACCTGTCCTCTGATGTCACCCCCTTTTTTCTTCTTTCTTTTTCTGCATGCTGGAAAGATGCACAAAACTAGTCACCCCACATCTCAGGCCATCCCACATCCCCACTACTATCTCTGATCCTAGGCCCTACCAGCTGGAGGAATTCCAGGAGGCTGCACAGCCTGGGTACCAGTGATGGCAAACCTATGACACGCGTGTCAGCACTGACACGCGTAGCCATTTCTGATGACACGCGGCCGCTGAGGCGGCCGCATGATAGGGTGACCAGATTGCCTGGGTGGCAGCAAGCTAGGAGTGGTGCCGGTAGACCCGGGCCGGCGGCAGTGGCGGCAGAGGAGCCCGGGAAGCGGCCGCCCCCCCACCCCACCCTGCACCGCCCGCCCCGCGCTCCTTACCTGGGCATCCGCTTCCCTCCGGTGCTAGATTCTACTGAGAAACAGGCTGCGCGGCCTGTCTCTCAGTCTCAGTATTGCGCCGGGTGATGACGTCATCACCCGGCGCGATACTGAGACTGAGAGACAGGCCGCGCAGCCTGTTTCTCAGTAGAATCGAGCATCGGAGGGAAGCGGACGCCCAGGTAAGGAGCGCGCCGCGGGGCGGGCGGCGCGGGTGGGCGGGGTCGGCCGCTTCCCGGGCTCCTTCGCCGCCACCGCCGCCGGGTCTACCGGCACCGCTGGGCTCGTAAGGCCAGCGGCCACGCGGAAGAGGCAGGGGAGGGCCGATTGGATCCGGCCCTCCCCTGCCTCTTCCGCGCGGGCGGTGATGGAGGACCCAGCACGGCCGCGCGGGTGACGGAGGACCCCGCACGGGTGGCGGCTGAAGAATCCAGCGGTAGGTCCAGGCTGGTTTTTTGGGGGGGGGTGGCTTGGTGGGGGGGTTGTTTTGGGGGGGCGGGGGGGGACCGGGATTTTTATTTTTAAAATCTGGTCACCCTAGAGAAGGATGTTTCATCCTCGGCTCCTGCACGGCCAAGTGCAGTAGCCGAGGATGAAACATTTGCTGCTCCTGAGGATGAAACATTTGCGACTAGAATCTTGGAGTTAGAGTCTAACGACTAAGACTCTAGTCGCAAATGTTTCATCCTCGGTAAGTTAAATAATTAGTTTTTGGTTTATTAAATACAATTATATATAACAATTATACATTTATGTTATTTAAACTATAAATATCGCGAAATAATGTTTTTTCCTCAAAGTGACACACCACCCGAGTTATGCTCAGTTTCTTGGTAAAGTTTGACACACCAAGCTCAAAAGGTTGCCCATCACTGGTCTATACACTTACCTGAGAGTAAGTCCCAATGTTTACTTCTCAGAAGACCTGCAGAGGCTTGCACTCCAAATTGTTTTCATTTTTGTCAATGATGGCTTGGGGCCCACTAGAGCTGGTGGGGTGGAGAGAGGCGATCACCAGAGGCGAGCAGTCTGTTGAATCCCCAGCAGCCAGCAGTAAGGTGACCGTATGGAAAGGAGGACAGGGTTCCTGCAGTTGCATAGAAAGGGGAATTTCAGCAGGTGTCCTTTAAGCATGCAGCACCTGGTGAAATTCCCTTTTCATCACAACAGTTAAAGCTGCAGGAGCCCTGCCCATTTTTGTATCTGGTCACTCTAATATAGCTCCTGCAGCTTTAACTATTGTGATGAAGAGAGAATTTCACCAGGTGCCTGCGTGCCTACAAAGGACACCTGCTGAAATTCCCTTTTCTATACAACTGTTAAAGATACTGGAGCCCTGCCCTCCTTTCCATATGGTCACCCTAGCCAGCAGCCTAGTTGCAGGACTTATTTCTGTCAGCCAGCAGCAGTAGTAAACCTCTCCCCACCCTGCAGCACAGAGGGTTTTTTTTAATTATTATTAAAAGGAGTTTAATTGTTGTTGCATCTGGAGTTGGGCTGGCCAGCTGGGAGTTTGCAGGCAAGAGAAAAAAATGGGGCTCTGCCTTGCAGCCATACCAGAACCACCACATCTCATATTTGCTTATTGTTAATTGCCCAGTGAACTTTATGTTATGGGGAAGCATGCAAAACATTAATCCATTCCATCCATTTATTTATTGAGGTCATCAGTCCAGAAATAAAACTGAACAAAACAATGTAAGCAAAGAAGAGCAATAAAGGCACCATCAGCTCAGATATATATAAATACAAAATAGCAAATGACCTGAACTAATCCCTCAAAAACATCCTCCCAAAGTCAGATAGTTAATTCCCCCCAACCCCAGAATGACCAGATACAAAAGAGGGCAGGGCTCTTGCAGCTTTAACTGTTGTGATGAAGAGGGAATTTCACCAGGTGCCGCATGCATACAAATGACACCTGCTGAAATTCCCTTTTCTATACAACTGTGACAGAACCCTGTCCTCCTTTTTATATAGTCACCCTATGAGTCTATGACCCCCTCTACAAGAATTCGGTTTGACGCCTGGTTCTCCGATTATGCGCATCTTCTCGGAAGCGCTTTATAGTAAATGACTGTATGCAGGAGGTAATTGAGCGCTCAACTGGTGGCCTTACCGATTGTTTGAAATGCGTTTTAGAAGTAGTTAATGCGGGGAGTCACTTGTTTACATAGACAAAATGCGCTTTAACGGCCGCAGCAAAATAAAACTCGCTATTTAAAGTGCATTAAATAATGCGCATAATCGAATAGATAACGCGCCTCAATTCCCGATTTGCGCTCCGCTCATGTAGAGGTAAAAATTTTAATGAGACTTGAAAGAGCTTTAAACCTCTCGTGTAGAGGCAGACTTTGCTTTATTAGGGTTAACACAGAGTCAAATCCCATTTGGGAATTGAAAGAAGGCGACAAGCCAATGCATACAAATGTTGGAGAGAGAAATTGGCAGGATCTACACTACTGTTTTAAAATGGTTTATAACAGTATTGGCAACTGTTGGAGCCCAGGACACACTCCATATACAGTTTTCAAACTGATTTCAAAGTGTTATATCCTGCTTGGTGTAGATCTGGCCAAAGAGAGAGAGAGAAGTCCTTATTCAGGGGTTTGCTTGAATGCGTAGGGGCTCAAAATGTCTACTGAGGCCCTTTCTAGACAGATGGGTGTAGAGGGAGGGAGGGCTGGCAATCCCGGAAATAGCCGCTTCTGGGATCATTGCTGTAGTGCACATGTAAAGTGCGACAACGCAGCTTCCTCCCAGGCCGTCGCGCCTGCCATTTTCTTTTCTTTTTTTTTGAAGACCTCGGAAAGAGCACTCACGCACTCCATCACAGAAGGTAAGTTCAAAAAAAAATTGCTCACGAAATCGGGGGGCCCTCCCCCCACCATCCTGGGGATGGCGGACTTGCTGCCCACCCTCCCCTGATGGGCACAGAGCTAAGTGGTGTGGCTCCATGCCCATTTCTGTTACCTTGCTTACTCGCAAGTAAGCAGAGCAGCAGCCAGGATGGGCGGCCACATCTTCCATGGTCTCGGGCCGTTCCCGGAACCGCATGAAGTTTCGGGTTTCCTCCGGGATCCCATATCCCAGGGGAAACCCATGCCCATTCCCCCTGCCCCCGGGACTCCCTGTGAGTCATTTGGATTCACAGGGACAACCCAGGGGCTAGCCCACAGAAAATGGCCTGAGACAGGTCTATGCATGTCAGCCCTTCCCCCCTCCGGTCAAGGTTCCCAATCGCATGGAGAATTCTAACTCCCATTCAGAGCTTGCTGGATCAACTCGGGAAGGTCCGGATTGAGAATGCGGGGCTAGTATTCACATAGCTTTAAGGGCAGGGGCAACAAGCATGGCCCCTGCCCTGTGCAGCCCTCAGACATTCAAATGAAAGCCTTACTAGGACGATGGATCGATCTCCATGATACCCGGTAAGCTAAACTCTCTTCATTCTTGTTAAGCAAAACAGTCATGCATAAACGCTAATTGTGAAACTTTAAAACAAAAGCCTGTTATTAGTAGTATTAATATTTCTAGTATCATTATTACTACTACTACTACTACACCTAAAACCACCAGGTGCTTACAATGCCATGCCACGGCAAGAGAAAGCAGATATGGGGGATCTTTTCTCAAAGCTGCCAATGGATAACATTGAATAATTAACATGCAACCAGGATGTTTGAACATTGAGATCTGCCATTGACTTTCTGTGGAAAGCTGCTGAGTAAGACCAGGAGATAGAAGCACAAAACAGAGTCTCTCCCACCCACCTCTAACCCCCATGGGTTTGTACTCCTAAATCAAGCTCCCACACCATGAATTGGTTTGGCCATCACAACACGGATTTCAACATGAAACACTTCATTTTAAGGTATTAATGAATACTAATGTATACTATGCTGTGCTAATCTTAAGATCTCTGCAAACAAAGCTCGCTTTACCTGTTATTGTCATTTAGTAAGAGCTAAACTCTTGGTCACAAACATGTTTGATAGTGGTGGTAAATGTGAAACCACAGATTTCCTGAGTTTGCCACAATGCAGATGAAAGAGATAGTTGATTTCTTAGAATTATATTTCAGTGTCTGTCCATTTCTCTTTGAAGACAGTTCATTTTCAGGTAAGAATATCTCCCCCGCCCTTCCACCTTCCTGACCTTGAGGAACTGAAGGAGAAACATCTTTAAAACAAACCACCCAGGTTCTATGTGAAATATATATAGTGGCTGTGGGTTGGCTGAAGGTAAGTCTGGACCAACTGATGGCTCTCTACACTGCCCTGAGATCCCAGTGATCTAGAGCGGGCTACAAATGTTTTAATAAATAAATTTATTAAGTAGGTGATTAGCAGTAGATCAACAAGGGGGTTTGACACACAATTTTCTAATGGAGCTATAGTTAAAAAGCTTTCTCTCCTCCTTCCCTCTGCCCCAAAATAGGTTGTTGAACTAGAATACATGGAAGAAAACCAGGAGCTGGTATGGTGTAGTGGTTAGGTTGTTGGACTGTGCCCCAGGAGAGCCAAGTTCTAGTCCCCACTTGGCCTTGAAGCTCTCTGGATGACTTTGGGACAGTCACTGATTCTCAGCCAAACCTACTTAATGAGGTTGTTGTGAGGATGGAATGAAGGAGGAGGGGATCATATAAGCCGCCTGGGATTCCTCGCAAGAGGAAAAAAGGCAGGATGTACAGATAATAATAGTGTGATTTTTGTGTGTAAAGAACTTGCAAGTGTCATTCTTATATCATTCCCAAATTCCAGGGGCACCCTGCTTCTTAAATCTTCACACAACCTTCCCAAATCTGGTGCCTACTGGATGTGTCAGACTAAAATTCCTATCATCTCCACTCAGCATGGGGATTATGGATTTTGTATCCAACAGATCTCGAGAGCACCCAGTTGGGAAAGGCTGTCTTTAGCATATAGCTGCCTCCTTGAGCCTCTCTTTTGCCCTGGCCTCTGGTTAGTGTGCTGCAGAGTTCCAGTAAAAAGCCCAAACCAGATCCCATGAGCCTGAAATCTGCCCTCCACCCTGCTCTAGAACAAACTTACAGAATCCACATTCTTACATACAGCATTTGGGGATGTTTAGCTTAGAGCAGTGTTGGGGAACGTGTGGTCCTCCAGATGTTGCCGGATGGTCATTCCCATCATCCCATCTCAGCATAGCCAATGATGAGGGATCATGGGAGAGTCACATGTTCTCCCATCCCTAGCTTAGAAAAAAGGCAAGGCAAGGGGATAGGGGTGTATAATACTAGAACCCTGGGCAGAGCCAAGGGGGGAGGGGAGGAAGTATTTCTTCATACGTTACATTATGGAATTCACTAGCACAAGATGTAGTGCTGGCCAACCATTTGGGCAGTTGTAAAGGAGGATTAGACAAATTCATGGAGAATAAATCTATCACTGACTACTAGTCATGACGGTTATATATTTCTTCCCATGTCAGAGGCCTCTGTATACTAGTTACTGGGCAACACAAGCTCTGGGAAGGGACAGGTGGGACTATTGCCCTCATGTCCTCCTGGTTGGCCACTGTGGGAACTGAATGCTGGACTACATAGGCTTTTGGCCTGATCCAGCATGGCCATTCTTACGTTGAGCTCCTAAATCCAACAGTCCCTATTTACCAGGGACAGTCCCATGCTACTGGTGCCAGTCCCTGGTAAATCACCACCCCTATTTTGCCTTTGAGGGGGTGTCATTTTAAAATGTCATGAGCATCAGTCATAAAAGTCACCATACCTCAACTTTCAGCTCCTTTAGGGTGACCATATGGAAAGGAGGACAGGGCTCTTGTATCTTTAAGAGTTGTATATAAAAGGGAATTTCAGCAGGTCCTTTGTAGGCATGCAGCACCTGGTGAAATCCCCTCTTCATCACAACAGTTAAAGCTGCAGGAGCCCTGCCCTCTTTTGTATCTGGTCACACTAGGCAGAGCTCCTGCAGTTTTAACTGTTGTGATGAAGAGGAGATTTCACTGGGTGCTGCATGCATACAAAGGAAACCTGCTGAAATTCCCTTTTTGTACAACTGTTAAAGATACAGGAGTCCTGTCCTCCTTTCCATATGGTCACTAGGTTCTCTTTTCAGCCTGTACCATGCTTCATAAAGCTACTCCTATCCCTAGGGCATCCCAGCCCTTACACATCACCAAAAAAAGAGGATATTCACCCCCAAAAGAGGGTAGAGAGTTTTGCATAATGTTTGCAGATGCTAATATATATGTATAGATGCAAAATTAGGCATAATTACTACAATTTAAATAGAAATGCAACACATCTCACCATAGTGGTGAAGACTGACCTGTGTGCCTCCTCTGTCTGCTGCTCAGGTGCTGACTGTTGATGAGCAATTTCAAGGTCTCCGCTGTCCCTCCTGAAGATTCTTTATACTTCATCTGGGCTTGGATAGGACAGCTTTTCAAACTGAGGGCACTCTTGAATACAAGGCTGTCTTCTGAAAGCCTTTCAACTCGGACACTGTTGTTTCTAAGGTAGGACACACCCAACTGACAAAATTTGCTTCACACACACCGGACTGAAAAAATTGACAGCTTTGATCCCTGATCATTTGGAATGTTTGTGAACACTCTGTGCCATCCAGGGCCAGACCTCTCATGAGGCTGAGTGAATCCCCTGCCTCAGGCAGTGGGGTGGAAGGAGCAGTGAAGCATCAGGAGAAACTGCCAACACTGCCCACCTGCCCTCCCTCCACCACCACAGCATCTCCCACCCCCTGCCTACCTACACCATTGCTGCCGCCCATTCTGCAAATCTTCTTGGAGAGAGTTCTCTGGAGAACCCCCTCAGCCACTTTTCTGACTGATGCAGATCTTCAGAGAGCTTGGCTGCCCTGCAGAGCAGGCAGTCAGGCAATGGAAAGAATGGGGTAAATAGGTAATGAGAGGAGGGGAGGTGACAGATGTGTTGGGCAGGGGAAGAGAGGAGACACAGGGAGGGGAGGGTCACTGACAATGGTGGGCAGCAAGGGTGGCATGTGTTCTCTCCCACTTCAGATGGTCAAGCTTGTCCTGGTGCTGGTGCCATCACACCAGCTCAGCCAATCAGTGTCCAAGGCTTTACTACCACAAGGCTTTGCTATCACACCTTCTCCGTGAGCTCCCGCCAAAGAAATTGAGGCATGTGGCTACCAGGAGGAGGGCCTTCTGTGCTGTGGCACCCTGACTGTGGAATGAGTTCCCTAGAGAGGTTCACCTGACACCTACGTTAGATTCTTTTCAATGCTAGGTGAAGACCTTTTTATTTCCCCAGTATTTTAACAGTTTACCATCTTAGGGCTTTATCACACCTACATTCCCCGCCCCCCCCCAGTTTGCTTCTGTGGTTCCCCCTCCGTTTCCTATGCAAGTCTAACGTTTTGATTTACACGTGCTCAGTATTGCTGCAGTACCTGTGATACCTGCAATACCTGCCTGTGCCTTTTGGACTTTGCCCATTCAGGGATACATCGAAACAGAAACTAAAAAACGGCACCTCAGGGTGAGAAAGCTGCAGGATGGGGACGATGTCATGCGAGTCCAGCGCTGAAGAAGTGGAGCAAAGTCGCGGCGGGTGGGCTTAAAACTGCCCATGTGATAATGACCAGAGGCTTTTCATTTTGCTGTTTTAAATCTGTATTTTGAATCTGATGTCTGCATTGCTCCTCAGTCTTATCCTGGTTGTGCTTTTATATTGTACTTTTATACTGTGTGTTTGCATTGTGGCTTGTTTTTTACCTTGAATTGTACTTGATGATTTTAATTTTTGTGAACCACCCAAAGAGCTTCAGCTATTGGGCAGTATAGAAATGAAATAAATACATAAATAAAATATAGATAAATGCTTTAGGAAGATTCGGCATTTGGGATAATTCAGGAATCTTAAAGACTGGCTCTCATATAACGATGAATATTGTACAACTTTTGTTCACTTTCAGATGTGACTTTTTCATATAAGAATATTGTCAGCATTAAATAAGTTTAAGTTTAAGAAAGGTAACAGAGAGTTTGTGGGAAACACTTAAGTTCAGAGAAACTAAAAGATTCCTCTCCAGAGTCCATGGCCTTTCTAGATAAATATTTCATGGTGCAGCAAAGGCTCAGTTCTGCGCCAAGTGTCCCCCAGGCTGTACTTCTGTTACAGGAAAACCACATTTCCTCAATCACACAAGGTAGAACATGTAATTGTAATTCTTGCCACCCCCCAGATAACATAACTCTGGCCATTGAGAGTTTCCACATCCATGAGCTGTCATTACTGGATGCATGTAAACTTTCCCTACAGATAAACATGGAAAACATCACGGCTGCACCTAGTCCAGATTTTCCAAGATTGCTAAAGCCAAATCAGAGAAGCAGGATGTTTCCAACGGCTTTTTGGATTGTTTTAAATAGGGGGATATTTCACAAGCCACACAGATAGAATTGCGCTGAGCATTGCAGTTTATGCATCGCATGTGTGTGGGTGGATGTGGCACATGACTTTCACCCTTGCTTGATCCTTTCTTTCCCACCCTGTATCACAGCCTTTCCTCACCTGGGTGCTTTCCAGATGTGCTGGACTACAACTCCCATCACACCAAGCACAGATAATTTCTGTTGGAGGTTGTGGGAGTTGTAGTCCCAACACATGTGGAGGCTCGGGAAGGCAGCTCTATTTTTTCTCTGCAGATAAGTGGGGGAAAGTAGAATGTATGCTCCTAAGGTCTTCCTTGCTCATACAGGAAAGACCTATGTAGACTGATGTTAGTGCTTAAAAAGGGCAGCTTGGCAGCCAGATAAAGATGCAGAGAATCCAAATCATGAAGAAGATCTCTTTTCTGGTCTTAGAAATGCATGTGGCTGACACCTTTTTGACAAGCAAATGATGAAATGGCAAGATTTCATGTAGCCTCTGGCAGGGAAGAACATATTTTGACTCACACTGTCCTCTAGTGGTACCTGCTAAGCCACATGCTAAACTGTGAACAGATGGAAGAGCCTGGAATAGATAAAGTGCCGGTGCCTGGAGCAAAAGAAGCACTTTTTAATCTCCAACTGAATATCTGCTGAAGCAACAAAGGAAAACACATGTGTTGCTGCCTGCACACACACATATATCTACAAACCATTTCTGCATAATGGTTGGTTTCCCTAGAAGGTATCCAAATTGTGGGATTCGAACTTTCCATCTCCTTCCAGAAGGGTAAAGCCACATTTGTCTGTAGCAAGAAAAACAACAAAAAGTCTTGTGGCACTGTAAAGATGATGATGATGATGATGATGATGATGATGATAATTTATTTATTTATTTATTACCCACCTCTCGCTCCGGATCGAGGCGGGGAACAACATCAAACATGAATGATATAAAATACATAAAACGGATTAAAAGCATATAAATTAATACATTATTAAAATACCAATAAAACTCTTAAAATTCAACTGGGTAGGACTGCCGGAAGAGATCAGTCTTTAGAGCTTTCTTAAATTCTTGAAGACTGTGAAGTTGGCGGAGCTCTCCCGGCAGGCCATTCCACAGTCTGGGAGCGGCAGAAGAGAAGGTCCTCTGGGTAACGGTTGCCATTCTAGTTTTGACTGATTCTAGTAAATTCTTCCCAGAGGACCTGAGCGTGCGGGGCAGATTGTATGGGAGAAGGTGATCCCGCAGGTAACATGGACCCAAACCATGTAGGGCTTTAAAGGTAATGACCAACACTTTGTACTTCGCCCAGAAACTAATCGGCAGCCAGTGGAGAGATTTTAAAGCTGGTGTGATATGGTCACTCCTAGGTGTACCAGTGACCAACCTGGCTGCCATATTTTGAACTAGTTGAAGTTTCCGGACTAGGCACAAAGGTAGCCCTGTGTACAGCGCACTGCAGAAGTCAAGCCTCGAAGTTACCAGCATGTGCACTACCGTCTTAGGTCTTCCAATTCCAGGAAGGGGAGTATCAGCCAAAGCTAATAGTAGGCACTCCTGGCCATCGCATCTATCTGAGCTGTCATTTGGAGCGACAGATCCAGGAGCACCCCCAAGCTGAGAACACAGCCTTTCAGGGGGAATGTAACCCCATCCAGAACTGGTTGACACACCTCCAAACCCAGGTTGGGGCCTTTGACAGTAAGCACCTCCATCTTGTCTGGATTCAGCTTCAGTTTGTTTTTCCTCATCCAGCCCATTACCGCCTCCAAGCATTCATTCAGAGGAGACACACTATCTTTAGCGGACGCTGTTATCAAAGGCATAGAGAAATATATTTGGGTCATCAGCATACTGATAGCACCCTGCCCAATGCCTCCGGATTATCTCTCCCAGCGGTTTTATGTAGATGTTAAACAGCATTGGGGATAGGATGGCACCTTATGGTACGCCATACAACAGCTCCTTCTTTGAAGAGCAACTATCCCTAAGCATCACTATCTGAAACCTGCCCAAGAGGTAGGACCAGAACCACTGAAGCACAGTGCCCCCAATTCCCAATCCCCTCAGGCGTTCCAGAAGGATACCATGGTTGATGGTAGGGATGTGCACTGGATCGGACCCGATCCACGATCCGAGTCCGGTCCAGTGGGAAATCGGATAAATTATCCGATTTCCGATCCCGCAGCTGGATCGGCCGATCCAATCCGAACCGGTCCGAAAAAGCTCCGAACCGGTTCGGCGGATCGGCGGATCGGCGGGCGCCCACTGGCGCCCACCGCCGCTTCCATTGGCGGGCGCCAGCGGGCGCCCGCCGATGAAAGTGGACAGCGGGGGGGGGAGGAGGGGGGCACTTACCTTCTCGGCCCGGTGGATCCCGTCCGGCGCCTGCGCCTACTACTACTAGCAGGCTCCGCGGCCTGCTCTAGGGTGGCGCGCCGGGTGATGTCATCACCCGGCGCGCTACTCTAGAGCAGGCCGCGGAGCCTGCTGGTAGTAGTAGGCGCCGGCGCCGGACGGGAGCCACCGGGCCGGGAAGGTAAGGAGGGGGTGCGTGGAGGGGAGGAGGGGGCGCGCGGAGGGGGGAGGGGGGCCCTTACCTTTCCGGCCCGGCGGCTCCCGTCCGGCGCCGGCGCCTACTATTCCCAGCAGGCTCCGCGGCCTGCTCTAGGATGGCGCGCCGGGTGATGTCATCACCCGGCGCGCTACTCTAGAGCAGGCCGCGGAGCCTGCTGGAAGTAGTAGGCGCCGGCGCCGGACGGGAGCCGCCGGGCCGGAAAGGTAAGGAGGGGGTGCGTGGAGGGGAGGAGGGGGCGCGCGGAGGGGGGAGGGGGGCCCTTACCTTTCCGGCCCGGCGGCTCCCGTCCGGCGCCGGCGCCTACTATTCCCAGCAGGCTCCGCGGCCTGCTCTAGGATGGCGCGCCGGGTGATGTCATCACCCGGCGCGCTACTCTAGAGCAGGCCGCGGAGCCTGCTGGAAGTAGTAGGCGCCGGCGCCGGACGGGAGCCGCCGGGCCGGAAAGGTAAGGAGGGGGTGCGTGGAGGGGAGGAGGGGGCGCGCGGAGGGGGGAGGGGGGCCCTTACCTTTCCGGCCCGGCGGCTCCCGTCCGGCGCCGGCGCCTACTATTCCCAGCAGGCTCCGCGGCCTGCTCTAGGATGGCGCGCCGGGTGATGTCATCACCCGGCGCGCTACTCTAGAGCAGGCCGCGGAGCCTGCTGGAAGTAGTAGGCGCCGGCGCCGGACGGGAGCCGCCGGGCCGGAAAGGTAAGGAGGGGGTGCGTGGAGGGGAGGAGGGGGCGCGCGGAGGGGGGAGGGGGGCCCTTACCTTTCCGGCCCGGCGGCTCCCGTCCGGCGCCGGCGCCTACTATTCCCAGCAGGCTCCGCGGCCTGCTCTAGGATGGCGCGCCGGGTGATGTCATCACCCGGCGCGCTACTCTAGAGCAGGCCGCGGAGCCTGCTGGAAGTAGTAGGCGCCGGCGCCGGACAGGAGCCGCCGGGCCGGAAAGGTAAGGAGGGGGTGCGTGGAGGGGAGGAGGGGGCGCGCGGAGGGGGGAGGGGGGCCCTTACCTTTCCGGCCCGGCGGCTCCCGTCCGGCGCCGGCGCCTACTATTCCCAGCAGGCTCCGCGGCCTGCTCTAGGATGGCGCGCCGGGTGATGTCATCACCCGGCGCGCTACTCTAGAGCAGGCCGCGGAGCCTGCTGGAAGTAGTAGGCGCCGGCGCCGGACGGGAGCCGCCGGGCCGGAAAGGTAAGGAGGGGGTGCGTGGAGGGGAGGAGGGGGCGCGCGGAGGGGGGAGGGGGGCCCTTACCTTTCCGGCCCGGCGGTTCCCGTCCGGCGCCGGCGCCTACTACTCCCAGCAGGCTCCGCGGCCTGCTCTAGGATGGCGCGCCGGGTGATGTCATCACCCGGCGCGCTACTCTAGAGCAGGCCGCGGAGCCTGCTGGAAGTAGTAGGCGCCGGCGCCGGACGGGAGCCGCCGGGCCGGAAAGGTAAGGAGGGGGTGCGTGGAGGGGAGGAGGGGGCGCGCGGAGGGGGGAGGGGGGAGGGGGGCCCTTACCTGCCCGGCCCGGCGGCTCCCGTCCGGCGCCGGCGCCTACTACTACCAGCAGGCTCCGCGGCCTGCTCCAGGGTGGCGCGCCGGGTGATGTCATCACCCGGCGCGCTACTCGAGAGTAGGCCGCGGAGCCCACTGGTAGTAGCCGCCGGCGCCGGACGTGCCGAGAAGGTAAGTGGCGGGGAAGGGGGCTTACCCCCCCCCCGGAGCCGTCCGCTTCTATCCGCTGGCGCCCGCGGGCGCCAGCGGATGGAAGCAGGCGGCCCCAGGGGGGGTAGGGAGCGCGGGGGAGGGGGTTTACCTGCCGGGGCCGTCCACAGCGGACGGCCCCGGGGGGGGGAGGGAGTTAGGCCCCCCCTTACCCACCCGCCGCCATTTTTTCCTCATAGACTTGCATTGCAATGCAAGTCTATGGGGAAAAAAATGGCGGCCGATCCAAAAATGTACGATTTTTGGGTCGGGATCGGACTCGATCCGGTCCGGGGGGCCTCCGATTTTGTCCGAACCGGTCCGGGACAAAATTGGAGGTCCCGATCCGGGTCCCGATCCGATCCAGGGGGTCCGTGCACACCCCTAGTTGATGGTACTGAAAGCCGCTGAGAAATCCAGAAGTATCAGCAGGGACACACTCCCCCTGCCAATACTCAAGCATAGATCATCCACTAAGGCGACCATAGCGGTCTCAACTCCGTATACTCCCCTGAAGCCGGTTTGAAATGGGTCTAGAAAAGATGAACAAATTGATGATGGTGGAAGCTTTTGTAGACTTTCATCCACTTCATCATCTGGTCATCTGAGGCTCACTGCATCTTATCGCATTCCTGACGGCCCCACTGGACCACGCCATAATGTGCGCCTTCCCACATTCGTCTGTGGTGCAGGTAGCAGTGGATGAGGACCGTGGGGCTTGCTAAGTACTACACTGTTCCTGTTTAACTGAAACCATTTTGTCGGCTTCCTGTTTCTCCTACTTCAGACGATGCAGCTGTATGATAAAGGGCTGTTCCTGGGGTTGCCTTCAAAGACCATTTAGAAGTTCCAGTTGATTCAAACTGTGTTCATAAACCAAGACAAGAGAGAGAGAGATGCCCCAATAGATTGTTTCCAGTGTGTTTCAAGACTTGCCTCTTTATCAAGGGAAACTGTACAATATAGTACCAAAAAAACCCCCTATAGGTCCATTTCTATACATCAGAAACTAAAAAAGAAACTTAATTTCTGAACTGCTGCACAAAATGTCACCAAACCAGTGAAAGGCACATTGTCTTAACAAGCATGAATAAACAGAGATTAGTAGATTTCAGCAAAATTTGAAAGAACTATATGATTTGCTGAGTTTGGAGTAAAATGGAGAAATGTGTCACTTTTCAGCATTTTTTAACTTGCTGCATCTGTGGCAATTTGTATCAGATCAGTTTGAATTTTTGCACAATTGTAGATTTCATCAAGTAAATCATGGATGCCAACTTTCAGGTTAATAATTCAACAGGAGTCATTTTTATAAGCAGTAAAATGTTGAGATGTCTAATGGTGGAAGCTTTTGTTGTTGTTTTGACATCTCACCTTAACTGAAGGGGAACTAGAAATAGAAATAGCTTGATACAGTTTATTATGGTATACAGACATTTTTGTTATGTAGTTGTGCTGTGTTTCTTTTCATAAAAAGTGAACTTGTACTTTTAAGAATGTTAAATATGTTTTTGTATTGTTTTTCCTAGTTTCCCTTGATAAAGAGATGAAACGTACCTTTTCTGCCCCTCTGGTGGCATGCCAAGGAAACATGGGGGCTTTGGAACTGACAGATCAAAGAAACATCTCCCCTGACATGCACTCAGCTCCACATCCCACAGAGCACCTCTCTCTCTCTCTCTCTCTCTCTCTCTCTCTCTCTCCCCACCCCTTGATTATCCTCATCTTTCTTTCCTCAGTTGTCTTCCCCAGTGTCAACATTTTTACTGTAAGCTCCTTGAGGGCAGGGATCTGTCCTTTCTGGCTTGTGAACGTTTGTGAAGTGCCACATATAATGTCATTAAAAGAGCTGTGCAGGATCAGACCAAAGGCCTATCTAGTCCAAAATTCTGTTCCCAAACAGAAGCCTAGACTATTTTATTTTATTTTATTTTTGAAAAAGTTCACATACTGGTTTAGCCTGCACTGTTGGGCTAGAAGCCACATCTCTTTCTTTCACTATTTTGCATTGAAAGCCAGCAATTTTTAGTGCTGGAGATATTCTTTTTTAAAAATTATTTAACATCTTGAATGGATAGTTTGTGCAGGTTTAGCAGCTGTACCTCTTTAAATGTTTCAAGATTTGGTTTGGTATTTTATGCCTCTAGCAGTAATTCTGCATTAATTACAAATAATGTTTTGTCCCTTGAGAATTATGGGTCAAAATATGGCTTTTCTTTTTTCAATTTAAAGATATTAAACTTTAGATTAACTTGACATCATTTAGATTACAGGATAGTGAGCATCCCATTTTAGTCCACAAAAGTGGATTTTTATTACCATGAGTCAGAGAAACTGAATTGCCTTTCCCCCACCCCATAAACTGAGGGTAATCTATCTTCCTATATAGGATATCATCATGGTAATCTTAGTAGTATTACAAGGATGTCTTAATAACATTAAATGAGCCTTCTGAGCAGAGAAATTTCTTCTCCAAGACCTTTAATTTTTTGCATTTACCTACTCTTCTCTTACCACTATCCAAAATACTTTGTGTTATAGCAGTCAGGAATGATTTCTAGTCTAGTTACATTGATGTGAAATTGTGCAGATAAATGAATTTAGGTCACAATATGCCCACTTACCTCGGGATAGTTCCATTGAATTAAATGGAGCCTATGGCTGAGCAGACATGTATATGATTGCACTGTTACATTAGTACAGCCTTCACCAACCTGTCACCACAAATCCCATAACCCCAACTAGTATGATGATGGCTAATAGAGGTTGTTGGAGGTTATAGTCCATCACCAGGTTCAGGTGATGTGCCAGGTTCAGGCAGGTGCTAGGTTCAAGCAGATAAGTGATCAGTCGACTACTTTCCAGGTCTTATAGCAGCACAGTGCTAACTGAGAGTAAGCAAAATTGTGCTAGTGGGGATGTAATAATATGAATTCAATGGGGCTTACTTCCAAATAGGAAGCATATAGTAGAGAGTGGGCAGAAGGTGGATTAGGATCTACTGGTGGATCACTGGATAATTTGCAGTAGATTAATAGATTCTTGTTTCAGCCTTCTCCAACGTAGTATGTATGCTCAAAGAGAGCAAAGATGACTGATAGCACTTCACACTGCAACATTTTGTTACAGCTTCCACTCGTAAAACCATATCCACGTTCCTTTGTGTTATGTGCTTCTTTGTGCAGCCATTTACTCAAGCAGAATCATTCTCCGGTTACCAGAAGACAGGAAGAAAAACAAAACCAGGGCTGATGATTTCCATTAGGGTTTTTTTTTAAGCTTCCTCAAAGCATCTGGTCAGCCAACACTGGAGGAACAATGGCAGCCCTTTGGTCTGCTCCAGCTAGGCAATTCTTATATCTCTAATCATGCCAAAAAGAAGAACCACTCAAACAGTCACAACACTGCTCAAAGGTACAAAGCATTTTTTACAAGCCAGGCATTTGTGCCACAATCATAACCAGGCAGTGTGCGCCAAGCGCATCACTTTGTCATTTGCTTGTTACGAGTTTCAAATGTAGTTTATAACTTACAAGATGATTTCTCTGGGGCCCTACAATCCTGGGATTGGAAACATTTGCTCATCCCACTCTTTCCTCTTTTCTCCTCATACATCAATTCCAGATGCCAAACGGACAGCCATGTTAAAGAAGCTGCCATCCCTCAGAGTAACATCAACGGAACAGCCTTGTGTGCATCCTAAAGGATCGGTTCTTTTTCTTTTCTTCTCGAAGCTGACAATATTTCTCTGGAGCAATTACTGTCACTCGTGATGTCAGTAGAAATGCAAAGCCGCACCTGCTTCTCCATTTAGTTCTTCAGTTAGGACACAACTAAACATCACAAAACGTTGTGGTCAAAAATGATGTCCCCCACATCAACTTCTTCCCCTGTAATGTGTGGCGAAAACAACTTACTCCATGATGTTGTCATGCTGTGCATTTCCCTGCCAGCAGCACCAATCATGTGGAGGATGGATGAGAAAATGCACCTCAGAGGTCTTGCACCATCTCCCCCACTGTCCCCCATCTGAGGTTTGATGAATGGGGGGAGGGACAGGAGGCAGGGCCTTTTCAGTCACGGCACCTTTGTTGTGGAATACCCTTTGCAGGGAAGCCTGCCGGGGTCCATTACTATTTACTTCTTGTCTCTTGGTGAACACAAGGAATTGAATCCAGATTTAGTACATGCTTAGAGTGGACCTATGAAAATCAGTGGGTCTTGGGGTTAATCATTACTAACTTGTCCAATTGATTTTGATGGGACTTCTCCAAGCATGATTAAGCCTGGATCCAGCCCACAGCTTCTTTGGTAGGCTTTTGGTGATGGGGGTAAACCAGGAGTAAGCAACTAGGTCTCTTCAAGATACCTTTAACTACCACTCCCATCAGCTCCAGCCAGCATGGTTAATGGTAAAAAATGATGGGGTTTTTTTTAGTCCAAAACATCTGCAGGACACCAGATTGCCTGCCTTTAGTATAAACTAACAATTACTTATGAATTTCTGTTACTGTTGCTGTGGTTTCTGTTATTGGGGGTTGTACATGTGTACTATGGATGTTTTCAATTATATGTTGTTAGCCACCTTGAATTTTCTTGTTTAAAAATGTGGTAACAACACAGAGTTACCCGTTTCAGTTTCATCCCTTCCCCCCCCCCCTTTTCATGACATGGCAATTCCACTCTTGTTTACATCTCTCATTCTAAAACCTGGGATGCCAATTTAAAAGCCGTATCTAATATGCCCCATTGAAACCAGGTTAACAAAAATTATGCCGTTTTCATCTTGAAAATGGCCTTGATCATCATCTGAGATAGGGAAGGCTAACTGGCAACCTTTGGGGCTAGAGGTCTTTTGGGAAATTGTACATGGCTCCCAACAGCCATATCAAATTTTAATCAAAGCATTGTAATGAGTTTGTCCACAGCTTTCCCCAGAAGTAAAGGAAAAAATGTTTCCAAGTTATAAGAGACAGAGGTACTCCACACTGCAATGTTACGTCTACCTGCTGGATTTGTATGCGACACATACATTTACAGCATGGTTAATGAGCAGTGTCAAGGAAGTAATTAGAAAGAAGAAGGCTTCCTTCAGAAAATGTAAGACTTGCCTAAATAAGATGAACAACAGGGAGCACAAGGTTGCACAAAGGAGATGCAAGCAGACTATAAGTGATGCAAAAAAGCATTTTGAGGAGCATTTCTCTAACAGCATCAAGGCCAACAATAAAGAATTCTTTAAATATATCAGGAGCAAAAAACCCGCTAAAGAGGCAGTTGGACTGTTGGATGACTACAAAGTTAAAGGAGTACGTAAGGAGGATAAAGAGATTGCGGAGAAGTTGAATGAATTCTTTTCATTTGTTTCCACTGCAGAATATGTAGGACAGATACCTGCGCCTGAATTGATGTTTTCGGGGAGTCTGAGGAACTGAGGCAAATAGCAGTGAGAGAACATAAAGTTCTCAACCTTATTGACAAATTGAAAGTTAATAAATCACTGGGCCCAGATGGTTTCCATCCTAGAGTCCTTAAAGAACTCAAATATTAAATTAGAGATCTTCTAAAAATATAAATGTACCATGTCCCTAAGATCAGCTTCTATTCCAGAGGACTGAAGGATAGCCAATGTCATGTGATGTATTGGGCCCAATGATTTCCAACTTGTTCATAAATGATCTGGAATTAGGAGTGAGCAGTGGGATGCCAAGTTTGCTGATGTCACCCAATTATAGAAAGACATTGTGAAGCGCTCCAAAAGGATTGCTCCAAACTGGGAGAAATAGCATGGCAAATGCAGTTCAGTGTAAGCAATTGTAAAGTGATGCACATTGGGACAAAAATAAACAAATAAATCCCAACTTCACGTATATATTTATGGATCTGAACTAGTGGTGACTGACCAAGAAAGAAATCTCGATAAAAATGTCAACCCAGTGGGGTGGCTGTGAAAAAGTCAAACCCCATGTTAGGTATAATTAGAAAAGAAATTGAAACTAAAACTGCAAATATCAGGGGCCCTGCCTTCTTTTGTATCTGGTCACTCTAGTATAGTGCCTGCACCTTTAACTGTTGTGATGAAGAGGGAATTTCACCAGGAACTAATTGCATACAAATGACACTGGCTGAAATTCCCTTTTCTCTACAACTGTTAAAGTTACATGAGCCCTGTCCTACTTTTCATATGGTCAGCCTAAAAAAGATAGCCCCTATGATCTTACCTTTCAATCGTGGCTTGGCTCTCAGGGAAGAGGACGCAGGGCAGGGTAAGTCCCAGTGGCAGCAGGAGGTGACTGGGGAGGGCAGGAGGTGACTGGGGAGGCAAAGGGAGCTTAGCGTCCTAGCGGTGGCTTTCCCAATTAGGTAGAGGGAGTGGCCCATCATTAGGCTGACTAGATAAAATCCGGATCAGGGCTCATGTAACTTTAACAGTTGTAGAGAAAAGGGAATTTCAGCCAGTGTCATTTGTATACAATTAGTTTCTGGTGAAATTCCCTCTTCATCATAACAGTTAAAAGTTGCAGGGGCCCTGCCTTCTTTTGTATATGGTCACTCTAGTATAGTGCCTGCAACTTTAACTGTTTTGATGAAGAGGGAATTTCACCAGGAACTAATTGCATACAAATGACACTGGCTGAAATTCCCTTTCCTCTACAACTGTTAAAGTTACATGAGCCCTGACCTGGATTTTATCTGGTCAGCCTACCCATCATTGTCATGAATCAGCCCAAGGCACTCTGAGGCTTCAGTACTGACACACTTCGGCCTCAGGGTGCCTCGGGCCAACCCAGCACCACCTCAGATTTGGGCCGAGGCAGGCCAATTCGGCCCACCACAATTTAGATTCAGGCCAAGGCAGTGCACAGCCCTAATAGGAGGTGGATTTAAACCATGGCTTAGTGGATATCTGAAAAGAGATTCGTTAAGCCCCTACTAGCAATTATTTGTACTAGGGAAGCGTGCCTCATTCCTTGAGAACCAGTGCTTTATAACTGCTCCAACACGAGCAAGAATAGGGATGGGGAGAAATTTGTTCATCCAACAGTTTTATGTGAATTTGTCTAATTTCACTTTTGAACCACCAGGCAAACTGAAGCTCAATTATCCTTCAAAAGTTGCACTTCTCTGATTTTTTCAATGGAGTGTGTGTGTGTCCCCAAAAATATGTATAATAGGGAAAATAACATTAAAATGCATTATATTGGGGAAATGTCTATATTAGTCAAAAATGCATGTATAGGGAGAATTGTGCACACAAATACTTATGAATTTTTGTCCAGGCTTTAAAAAAAATCCCAAAATTCATGATGAACTGAACTTGGGACTGGAGAAATTCTCACAGCTTGAAACATATCGAACTTAAAATTGGAAAAAATGAAAAATCAAAATGGATAGATTTGTCCATCACTACTATGATATCTAGAGGACTCAGCTGAGAATATCAGTCATGAAAATTCCAAGAGATCACAGCTTAGATAACCATGTCTATTATTGTTAGCTAAGGACCTTATGTATAGAAGAGTTTTTAAAAAACCAAGTACTCGGGGTAGTTGGACAGATGGGTTATTTGTCCCAGGTATAGGTCACATCTTGTAGCAACATTGTGGGTGAAGGCAACAACAGATCAGCTGAGGGATGATGGTTGTAGTGCAGCGAGGGTAATGATGACACGTTGTTGGCATTAACATTGGCAAGAGGGTGAGGGGGGTCCATGCAATGAATTTGGATAATAGACTGTTAGGACATTTTTAGAAACACTACCGAAGGCAGGGATTGGGCAACCTGTGGCCCTCCGGATGTTGTTGGACTGCAAACCCCATCCCCTTTCACTACTGGCTATGCTGACTAGGGCTGATGGACGTTGGTGGTCCAACTACATCTGAAAAGCCACAAATGTTGCCCACACCTGACCTAGGGCTTTTGAGTGAACATCAGTCTTCCAGACAAGGTGAATTAAGTCACACAGGAGAAAACATGTATTAGTTTTATTTTTATTATTAAAGTATCAAAACATAAAACTTAAAAAATATAGAAAACAAATTGCCTCTACTGCATTATTAAATGTTCAGAGGAGGGGAACACACCCAGTTACATACATCCATGCAGGTCTCCCATTCAACTACTCTCCCAACCAGTTTCAAAGTCAAATGGCCTTAAAGAAGTTCCCCTGTGCCCTGTATAGCAGGGGGAAATTCTGCTGCAATTCTCATTTCACCTGTCCCTGCAGACAGGCAAGGTTACAGCTGCTGAGATTCACCCTGCCACAGAGCTACCAGAATGCAAAATTCTCAGGACTAGAGCAAGAACTTGAAGCACTGCATCCAGCTCCTCTGTCCATTGCTTCTCCCAAGCAGTGCAAATATGTACTGTCGTCGTACCACCTGGAGATACACACACACTCACAGAGTCACACACACACACACACACACACACACACACACACACACACACACACAGAGCAGCCACAGCTGGACAAAGATTATCTTTGACAAAAGTAGCGGTGCTGTAGTAAACATTTGGCATGCTAGTTAACGACAAGTCTTTTGAACTTGAAGCAGCAGCAGCAACAGCAGCAGCATGACGCCTGCGTCATTTTAAATAGGAGATAGGACAGCAATATAAACATTTCTCAAGAAGAAACGCCAGTTCTGTGATGAGGCTTCACAAAGGCTGTCTGCAGGATACATATACAACAGCGTCAGAGCCCAGTTTTTAATTTTTATTTGCTTAGGTTGCTTTTGGAACCATCTGAAATACACGGACAAAGCAAGGGGGCTTGGATACAGTGTAGGGCATTTGTAGGTACCATATCTGGCTAGTGTTGACAGCCCCTTAATGCCACAGACACGGGGTTGGATCCAGAGCAGCCCTTCCACGTGCGGAAGGTGCCTTCGGCTCATGGAAGACCTGTTCCTCAGCTCTAAAGCAGAGCAACTTGGCTGGGTGAACTGGTGACAATAGATAGATGATAGATAGATAGATAGAACAGTAATAATAAAATATTATTATCCTCAGCTTGCCAGTGCATTCCAGGAGCAAAGGGAAAATCAATCCAAAGGTGCCCTTCCATTTGCTGACAAGCTTACATAAGCAGGAAGACAGTGATTGATCAGGCATCTCCCAAAAAGAGGGAATGAATGCATCACTACCCGCCCCCCCAAAAAGCAGACAAAAGATGGCACAGGTTTGCATGCGCTACTTTATATGTAACAATGCAAATTCAAAAATAATAATTACTATAATTTAAATAGAAATATGATACATTTCCTCTTAGTAGGATCACATTGCCTGCTCAGTCCGCTGTCCCAGTGCTTGTTAGGGCTAGGCAACGTCAAGGCCCCTGTTCTCCTTTCTTATGGTCATTTATCTTTAAACTGGACTTGGATTGGAGAGCCTTTTAAATAGAGGACCATGCTCTGTAGTGTAGGATACCTGGCCACCCTAGCAATAGAACCTACGATATTACTGTGAAAACTCTTCTGCTAGTGTTTGCAGAACAGTGCTAGCTGCTACTGACCTTCTGCTCCCAGTTCTTTGGATCCAACCCATAATATTCACAACAAATGGCAGTATAATATATGACAGAAACCCAAATTAAAAATGTTTCAACAAGGGTCTTGTTAGCAAATTGCACAAACCTATATAGAAAATTATCTCCCACCTTTTGTACATTGCACAGTACATTGCACAGAGGCCATTAATGGGATCCGTCAGCCAACATGGCATGAGGGGACAGCTCACAAGATGGCAAAGTGGGTTTACTTTGCAGGAAAAAAAATAAATCATTCTCTAACGAGACGGAATTTGGCCCATTTCCTTCCATTTTTGTTACATGAAATATACATTTGAAACACAGTATTGGACATTACAATATATCCAGATTGCAAAAAGCTCATTAAGTAGTTCTGTTGCAGAATATATATATAAAATAATCAAAGCAAGATAGAACAGGCAACAGATTCAAGTGTACTAGTCTGAGTTTCAGGGTCTAAATTTTAGACACTACTGTTCTGAGGTATCGTGTGTGTGTTTGTGTGTGTGGTTAACACTGCAAAACGGATTAGATAAAGTATTTTGTACTGCAAGTTCCTTTGTCTACTGCACAGATTGTGTCATTACATTTAAACAGACAGATCCCACAGATTAAAAATAAAAAATACATAACAGAACCAAAAAGAGTTAGGGGAGGTAGGGGAATTCTTACTGAATTGGCCTGCAGAAATCTTATTTGCAAAATTAAAATCCTTACTCAGGTTTCAAAATTCAACGTTTGAATTCAGGGTGGAGCTTGTCACAGCAGCCAAATTGAACTTTTTGGGGGAGTCTTTTGAATAAAAGAAGCTGGTTTTTGAAAACAAACCATTTTTTCTTCAGTTGTCAAAATTTGAAATCTTTTCAAAACTTGGCAATGCTACCGTCTGCCAGTTTCTTGGGTAGTGAATCACAAAAGCAAGTTGCTAGATATTTTAAACATCTGCCGTAAGATTTAGACCCAAATGCTGCTACCACTGGCCAAGCCATTTTGCTGCTTAAGACGAAAAAACAAGATGGTGTCCCCTCCCCAGTCAACATATAGAAGCCGATCGGATTGGCAGCTGAATCTTACCTCAGCTCCGAAATGGGATAACCTCCACTACACCTGAGGCAGCAGGTTAGTTTTGCAGGCCCAGGACTGGTTGTGGAGTGTACACAGCCCTGCCCTCCAAATGAGGGGAACAAACAGAGAATTCATGAGGGCCAGCCAGGAGGCTGCCTCCACTGCCCCCAAGCATCTGCTCCGTGAGGAAGTTGCCTCACTCTGCCAAATGGTGGGGCCAGCTTTGAACAGAGAAAGCAGCAATTGGAAACCCTTCCCTTATGTATGTACATTTACCAACAGGAATTAAACCTGGTGGAATGGCAGTAAGGGCTCTGCAAATGCTCATCCAGTGAAGCCCACTGGCTGCTTGTGAGAATGCAAGGGAACTACATGTGTGGAGATTTAAAGGCTTTTGGTAAGAGTTGCAGACCATGGCTCCCAATCTTTGGATCTAGCTTTGCAGTTCGCACAAATTCCCAATCACGTTCGTAGTGTAAAGAAGCCACTATACGTTTAGCTCACATACAAGGGTCAGAGCTGAGTGCATGTAATGCATAACTCCCCAGCAGATTCTCAGGTCGCATGTGGATGGCCTATTGCAAGCTGATAGGTGCAGCAGGGTCAGGGGTGACTGAGGCATGGGGTACCCTGAAGATTTGGGAAAGGGAGTGGGAGAATTGACCCATGGCAGGCCCCTTTCGCCTCCATGATTCTATGAGGCTACAGAACAAACAGCACTTCAGAGGAAGCTTAGTCTGAACATCAGCATGGCCCCACCAGCAACTTTGACAAAATGGAACCATTGTTGTTGTTCTTTTAAAAAAAATATTTTTAAAATCGCTTGACTGAAAGCCTCACAGTGTAAGGGATGCCAGTACTAGCTTTGAAGGGTGTTCCTGCAACTTGAAGCATGGGCAAGTTGTGCTACCAGGGCAGCACAATGTGGATTGAGACACAGCAATTGGCCTCAAGGTCAGTTATCAGCTCCAGCGGCCAAGTTGGACAAGAACCCAGGTCTAACCCAGACTACAATGCCCCATCACCACCAGCCAGTCATTGACCAGTCATCCTGGCTGTAGGTGATGGGAATTCTGTTCCAACACATCTGGTGAGCAGCAGGTTGGGGTGGCTTCTCTAACCACTAGACTACACTGGCTCTCCATACAGTGATGGCAGACATTTCACTTCCCAGGCCTGTGGTTAAGCTATGAAGGGTGCAATCCTATGCCTGTTTAAACATACATACATACATACATATCCCTACAACTCCCAGCATTCCTCAGCCGCCATGCTGGGAGTTTTTTTCTGGCTGTCTGGGGAATGCTGGGAGTTGTAGGACGTATTTATTTATTTATTACATTTCTATACCGCCCCATAGCCAAAGCTCTGGGCAGTTTACATAAAATTAAAACACTAAAAACAATATACAAAATTTAAAACTACAAAAACATACAACATACACAGAAACATACATTTAAAACAACTATAAACAACTTTAAAAACAGATCTAGGATCAGTGAAATTCATCACATATTGCTAAATGTCTGGGAAAAAAGTTTTAACCTGGAGCCAAAAAGATATCAATGTTGGTGTCAGGCGGGCCTCGTTGGGGAGATCATTCCATACTTGGGGGGCCACCACAGAGAAGGCCTCTCCCTTGTTGCCATCTTCCAAGCTTCCCTCGGACTATGCACCCGAAGGACCTTAGATGTTGAACATAGTGTACGGGTAGGTTTATGTTGGGAAAGGCGTTCTGTCAGGTATTGTGGTCCCGAGCCATGTAAGGCCTTATAGGTTGAAACCAGCACCTTGAATCGGGTTCGGAAATGTATACGCAGCCAATGCAAGCGGGCCACCTGGTGCCAACACTGATATCTTTTCGGCGCCAGGTTACAACTTTTCTCTTTTTCCTGGCATTTAGCAATATGTGATTTTTTCCCCCCTGTCTAAACATGCATAGGATTCCGCCTTAAGGAGCTGACAGCTCTAACAGGCCACATTTTCAATCTTTTTTTTTCCAAGCCCAGCCATAAAGTTAGTCCTGGGGCTTATTTTGCATATACCTGCAATGAATGCATACATTAATGTATGAAAACGGACAGCCACCAACGGAAAGCAACCTGAAGCTGACGATCCAAGATACAGTGAACCACAAATCAAAGGGGGCCATTCAGTTCAAGTCTGTTGTTAGCATATCGCTGTTTGTATATTGTAATGTTCATTTGAATATTGTGTGGATGATTCCTGTATTGGGTTATCAGAGGGGAATTTCCCTTCCTTTAAAAAAAAGAAAGATGCCAAAGCAGGTATAGAGAAGGCCTAATGCTCCAGCTTGATAAATTCAGACTTAGTTGAATGAGCAGTTTTGCATGAAGCTGATGGCTGCCATAGCATCCCACAATTTCCCTCTAACATGAGTCATCAAAAAACCCACACTAGGGCTTCTGTGAAAACAACAATAATAACAACATTTTTAAAAAGGGGGGGGGGAGTACGTTGTCGAAATGCAGTAATTCCCGTTATATTGCAATGCCTTTCGGAATCGAAAGCAGCGTTTCCGGAAGTTGCAAATCTCTTTCTTTTTGAAAGTACAGAGCGAAACAAACCAACAAGCAAACAAAAACAAGCTGCTCCATCCACATTGCCTACCCGACTGAGCTCCCTTCTGCCTGGTTGGCCCTAAGGCTCATGCATCACTGAAAGCCATAGGGCGCTACCAGAAATAACTCAAAGTGCAAGGACCGCATGCCAGCCGAGGCTTAACACACGTGTAGCTGTCGTGAGTAACGGCTTCTAGGAATAGCAAGTATGGCAGATACTTAGACCTGAAGCAAACGCAGGGAGGGGGCTCCTCTTCAACCCAGATGAGTCTTTTTTCAGCAGGGCGAACCGCAGCTAAGCTAACAATAGCCTTCCCTTTCTTAGCCACATCACCTCTTTTGCAGGAGACCACAAACGCCAAGATCGCTTCTCTAAGGGCTTGGGGCTTTTTTTGGTAGGTTTTTGTTTTGGTGTTAAAAGGCAGGCCCCTCCTCATTCAGGGCACCTTCACATTGTCACTTAGCCTTGCAAGGTTCCTTCTTTGATCTGCTGAATGAAGAGGTTCCGCTCATCCTCTGGCGTCCGGCCGTTCTGGGCCCGGACGATGCATGTGGGCCTGTGGAGGTTGAGCATGTAGATCAAGTGCTGCTTCTCGTTCTTCAGCTCCTCAATCTGAGCCTTCAGTTCTGCGTTGATGGTCTCCAGTTTTTCCGATTCCTAGCCACAGGAGGAGAAGTGTAAACATCAAAATGTAAGTTTTAAAGCAGGAAGAGAAAGAGAGAGAGAGAGAGAGAGAGAGAGAGAGAGAGAGAGAGAGAAATTAACCTGACACTTGGGGAGAATTCGCACAGCTTGTTTCAGTGCGCCAGGCAATGGGTGGTGGAAATCCAAGTTATCACTTATGAACAAGAGGAAGGTGAACAAAGAAGTTGCAGTGGTGAAGAGGAGGACAACCCCATGAGGCTCTTGGCAGTGGGGGCCCCTCCTGGGGTGTGGGCCTTCAGCAGGTGCCCAACCATGCCTACCCTTGATGCCAGCTCTGCCAATACATCCCACTGTCCAGGTGGCAGATATTGGGAGGAAGTATTTGCATTTGGATTTTTTTACATGGAGCCGGGAGCACATTTGCACTCCATCGCAAAGGGAACGTTTTTTAAATTTTTTTTAACTGAAATTGCGGACCTTACTTCTACCACCATGCAGCCCCCCTCTCCCCTGATGGGCATGGAGCCATGCGGTGCAGTTCCATGCCCATTTTTGGTGCCGTGCTTACTCACGAGTAAGCAGGCACCAGGCAGGATGGGTACCCACACTTCCCACGGTCTCAGGGCAATCCCGAGATTGCTGGAAGATTCAGGTTTTCCCAGGATTTCTTCATCCCTGGATAAGCCCGTGCCCATGCCCCCACTGCCCCCGGGAACTCTTGTGTGTCATTTGGACAAACAGGGAGCAGCCAGGGACAACCCCCAGGGGAAAGGGCAGTGTAGAAATGGCCTCAGAGTAAGCGACAGCTGCTCCAGAGAGCTCCAATGGCTGCTTCATGCAGCAGCATATGGCACAGTAGGGGAGTGTACAGACAAAGACAAAAAGGGGGGAGGGGCCCACACTAATGTTAGGTTACCTAACAGTAGGGGAGTGGCCAACAGGGCTCTCCCAAGCAGCCGCCTGCCCTATGTCTCCCTTTCACAGCCATAGGGCAGTAGGGCCCGTGGACTTCCCAGCAGTGGGGCAAGTGGCATGTGCCACCCTTCTGGATCAGCTGCCTGAGATGGGGGAGTCACCCCACCTCATGGGATGGCAAGCCCTGCTGTTCCTCCAGTTCTACAACTCTCAGGCCTCCTCCTAATGTATCGCTGCTGCTCCCTTCCGGAGCACGGATGTAACGCTGCCTCTTTCTTCAAATCCATATCAAGGCCCCTCCATTTCTTGGAAATCGCTGCTCAAGCCCATCCCACCCCTTGTCTTCATCCACAATCGCAAGAGAACCAAAGCACAAACATATCACTGCATCTGTTGACATGTACACACCCATTGTTATCACTGTCTCCTTCAATCCTCTCCTCCCCCTATTCTCTCCCTACTAGCAGATTTTAAAGTGCTGTGTCCTTGGGGCAGGGACCTATCTTTTCTGTTTATGCCATAATAATAAGTGACTGATTAACCCTCATCATCATTTCTAGCTTGTTATTTACATTTTAGGAGAAAAGACTAAAATTTGTTATTTGACCTGCAAGATTTAATCAGTTAAGCCAGGAATGCTGAAGCTCTTTCAGCCCAAGGCCTGAATTTAATTTCAGAGAAACTCTCGGGAGCCACATTCCAGAGGTGGCTGTGTGGCTGAAGGCAAAAGGGGCGGCACCAAAATACCAAAAATACTAGCAAAGGGGCCAGGCCAAAAATACCGGCATATTTTAGCTTAAAGCCCTTAAGGCCAGTACCTAAGCCTTAGGAAAGGTATTTCAACCTTTTAGAATGGGGCAGAGGGGAAAATGCAAAAGCCAGGAAACTGCCAAATGAATGGCAGTCAGGGGAGAGGGGTGTGACCCTCTGGAGAACACCAGAGAACTGGATTGGACCTCCAGGTCTAAGGTTCAAGACCCCCGAGTTAAGTGGTACAATTTCAAAAGCTTTTGGTTCAGGTGACCCTATGGAAAGGACAGAGCTCCTGTTTCTTTAACAGTTGTATAGAAAAGGGAATTTCAGCAGGTGGCATTTTGTATCTGGTCCACATACAAAAGGAGGCAAGGTTCCTGCAGCTTTAACAGTTGTGATGAAGAGGGAATTTCACCAGGTGCTCCATGCATACAAATGACACCTGCTGAAATTCCCTTTTCTATACAACAGTTAAAGATGTCCTGCGGGATCGCCTTCTCCCATACAATCTGCCCCGCACACTCAGGTCCGCTGGGAAGAATTTACTCCAGTCAGCCAAAATTAGGCTGACAACCGTTACCCAGAGGACCTTCTCTTCTGCCTCTCCCAGACTGTGGAAGAACCTGCCAGGAGAGATTCGTCAACTTAACAGTCTTTCCAAATTTAAGAAAGTCATAAAGACTGATCTCTTCCGGCAGGCCTTCCTAGTCGAATTTTTAGATGTCTGACTGTTATTTTAATAATGTATTTGTTTTATATGTTTTTAATCAGTTTTATGTATTTTATAGTATTTTTGTATTCAGTGTTGTTCCCTGCCTCAATCCAGAGGGCGAGGCGGGTAAGAAATAAATATATTTATTATTATTATTGTTGTTGTTGTTGTTATTCTGCTTGGTGTTATATCCTGTTTGGTGTAGATCTGGCCTTTGTAACTACACAAAAGGATCTGCTTTCAGAAACTCAACGAAGATTACATTTAATGAAGAAGAAAACTCAAAACAATTCAGAGCCATTTATCAGAGTAGTTTTAACTGACGAACCCTTTTGCCCTCCATCATCTTGTCTTCCCTGCCCAGATACCAAAGGGAAGTGCTCAAGTTAGCTTACTTTCTGCAGGCATTCCGTTTTCTCCTTCTTTTTGTTTCGACACTTTGCTGCTGCAATCTTGTTTCTTTCCCTCCGCCGTTTTTTCCTGTCATCTTCTTCAGGTGCATACTGTCAGAATCCAAAGACAGATGTGGATTGTCAGCAAAAGACAGAGGCTTTAATTTCTATATCCCCTACAGATGAAACTGCAAATGTTACAGCTGTGCTAGGCTGGATTTCTCCATTGCCAACAAAAATTACTAGTCATTTCCGGATTGACCATTATACTTGATGATATGATTAGCACGGAGGCCATCTGGCATGTTGAGGCCATTGCACTTAGGTTGTAATCCTATACCTACTTATCTGAGCGTAAGTCCCATTCAACTCAACGGGACTTACTTCTGAGTAGACATGTATAGGATTGTGATCATAGGCTGCAATCCTGTGCACGCTTCTTTGGGAATAGCTAGCGTGAAATCAGTGGGATTTATTTCGAAATAAAAATGGACAGAGTTGGGCTGGAGTAGGGGTGGGAAACTTCTGGGGAACCCACCTTGTCCCTCCAACCCATGGGGGGCTGCACCAGGCCCCTACCAAATTTGCCACAGTTGTGGCCAAAATTGTGCAAAATTGAAAGAAGGCCTGTGGGGTATGTACACCTTGTGTACAAGCATAAGTACACTTCCTGGAGAATTATTGAAGCCTCCTGGAAGCATGATTATGTTTGTTTGCAAGGCACCATGACATCACATGCCTTGTTTCAATAGAAAAATGCCACCATTTGGGCTGCTGCTACTGCAGCAAATTTGGCGGTGGCAGGGGAGGAAACGGGGATGCCAAAACAACTGGGGTACATGTGGCCCACAGGCCGTATGTTTCCTACCTCTGCTTTGGAGCATAGGGATTGCTTTGGTAGGCAACTCTGGGTTAGATCAACCAATGACCTGACTTGGTATACGACGGCTTCCTATAATCCTTGATTTTGCAATGTCTAGGTTGCCTAATGAAAGGAGTGCCACCGGAGCTAATGCATAACCTTGGAGAAATCCAGAGCTCATCAGTGATCCAGAAATGGGGTGTTTTTAGAGACTGCATTTGGAGGGGGGTATTTGGTAGAGTGACCATATGAAAAGGAGGACAGGGCTCCTGTATCTTTAACAGTTGTATCAAAACAGTTGTAATTTCAGCAGGTGCCATTTGTATACATGCAGCACCTGGTGAAATTCCCTCTTCATCACAACAATTAAAGCTGCAGGACTCTGCCCTGAGTGACCAGATACAAAATAAAAATGGAGTACCTCTGCTTTTAAATAAGACATTTCACTGGGTCTGTCAGAAACCATGACTGTGTCCAAAGTAGAGGGCATCCTATGGGATAGATGCTTATTCTGGATGGCAAATCTTAATTCTTCTTTCACCAATGGAGTTAGATTTGTGAAGTCTTCAAAACCAAATGATACTGCAGGAGACAAGCAAGGGACAATCGCAGAGGCACTGACCTCTGAAGCAGACACCTGACCTGGGTGTTGGAGCATCATTTTGCTGAAAAGGGAGAGAGTTGAACAAGAATTAGTCTTGCTGAAGCTGAACAAGACAACAATATTTGCCAGAAGACAGTTAATTATTCTCAGCTAAGACCCGACAGAGAAATATGACCTTTGGACATGGGATCAGTCCAGCAATTCCTGGCCGTGACTGAATACACATAACATATTGATAGAATGGTTGTGTGTACACACACACACACACACACACAATACCATAGATGTTCATCTTAAATGCAATTAGAACTTGAAGGTTTTGTTCACCAGATCATCAGGAAGAAATCTTAGCATATAATATTGTGTGCAAATGACAATACTGCTGGTCGAGTGACTTATTACCAAACAGGAAACGTGAAAAGCAGGGCATCAAAAGAGGTAATACAAGGTTGTTTGCGATGTTGTGAAATAATCCTACCAGAATTTGAACTGGGCCACCTGTACTGATTCATTAATCTCCTAATTTTATGTTTAGGGCACAATCCTCTGCATGTTTAGACAGCAAAATAAATCCTACAACTACCAGCATTCCTTAGTCAGCATGGAATTGTAGGGCTTTTTCTCTCATGCACTGGATTGCACCTCAGGCTACTGAGCAGCTTCACTAGAAATGAATGTTGAAGTGTTTCGTTAATAAGGCTTAGTTACTGGCAGTAAGAGCTTTAAGTAACAAATGCTGGTTTTATTGTGTTTTGGACCCTCCCCTTTTGCCTTTGGCCCCACCCCTTCTGCTTTTAGCCCCGCCCATCACTGAAACATCACCACCACTACCACCAAAAGCTTCTCCAAAATTGAATTCTGTCCTTGGGCTGAAAGAGATTTCCCACCTCTGATCTAGAAATGATGCAACTTTTTCACATCTAACTGCTGCACATGTATCCTAACGTAAACACCTTTTTTGAGAGCCTTTCTTTTTCTCAAAGCTGTGTTGTGTAAATCAGATTCATGCAATAGGTGTAATTAAACTGGTCTTTCCCATACTGTCACACTGAAATGGCCACCAATTTGGATGGCTTTAAAATGGGGTTGGATAAATTCCTGGAGGAGAAAGCCTGTGTGCACCAGTTGCTGGAGAACATGGATGGGAAGGTGCACCATCTCCTGCTTCTGGGTCCCTGGTTGGCCACTGTGTGAACAGAATGCTGGCCTAGATGGGCTCTTGGTCTGATCCAGCAGGGCTCTTCTTATGTTCTTAAATCTATCAGCTTTCTCTTTTTGAGGCACATCAGTGACTCTATGTTCAAATAAACAAGATATTTGCTCCTAGAGTAGGTCTTGAGATGCTCCATTTTATTAGAGGAAGCAATAAAAGTCTGCAAAATCCTATTAGAGCAAACTCTATTCTAATTAGCATCACAATAAATAAGGCCTTTGGGTATTCATGTACATAAATCAAGCCATCACGCTGTCAAGTGAAACGTGATTGATGCAAGATCTTTTGTAATGGCAGATTCAGGTAATGGTTAGTTAGACAAGGCTAATTATGGTTGCCCACACTGGTGTAAACTGCACCCTCTGACACTGGAACTTTAACTGTTGTGATGAAGAGGGAATTTCACCAGGAACTAATTGCATACCAATGACACTGGCTGAAATTCCCTTTTCTCTACAACTGTTAAAGTTACATGAGCCCTGACCTGGATTTTATCTGGTCACCCTATAACTTATGCCAGAATACATTCCTTAATCTTTAAGGTGCCACAAAACTCTTTTGTTCTCTTTGTTGCAACAAACACGGAAACCTTTTACCCTGGTACAGTGGAGAGCAAAGGCAAGTCCAAATGTACTTATGAAAGAAAAAAAAAAGATCTGAAGACACCGTGTTCCCAGTCAAGAACACCTTTATTCAATTCCCACAAAAATGAACTTATTTCTGCCTTCTCTCTTCAAGATATACATGACAAATATCTTACACAGAAAACACTTCTGAAGAGGAATAAATATGAAACCTGGATATAGATAGTCACTCTTTTTGATCCACACACATGGTTTGCTACCTGTACACATACAAGGTTGTGTCTAATGTTAGACTAACTTTAGTCCTGCACATTTCAATTGATCTACTCTAAGTAGGAGTAATATGGGATACAAGCCACAGTGTACATCTATTGGAAACCCACAGCCATTTGTGAGAGGAAAATGCAAGCTTTTGGCAACCTAGATAGGTCATTTTTATACCAATTCCTGCAGAGAAGTATATTTTCCATGTAAGGATTTTATTAATTATTTTCCATGCAAGAATTTTATGAGCTAACCTTAGACAATAAAAGCAGAAAACCAAAGAGTTCTTGACCTCTTGATTTATCAGTGAGAAGATTTCCTGGAATTGTTTGTTATTTCCATAGAACTTGAGAAACTTATGCAATTTTGCTCAGAAATCCCCCCCAAGCCATGAGTCACAGCTCAAAATGCTGATATCCTTCAGTCCTTTCAAAAGGTAGAAGCAGTCTACTCAAAACCAAGTCAACAAAAGATCTACCATTCTCAGGTTTATCATTTTTCAGCTGAATGCTAAGGTTGAAAACATTAATACAGAGTCAATCCAAGTCTATTCACAACCATTAACAGACTCTTCACTGTTTTGCATTAACAAACATTATTATTATTATTATTATTATTATTGCTGATGGAAATTGTTCAATTCTACATGGGGTACCATGTAGATTCTACATTTTGTTTGTTTGTTTGTTTGTTTTCATTTACCGGGTTTATCTTCCTAGCCAAAAGGGCTCAGAACTTGCTTCTTTAAAAAGAAACAGAAAGCTGGGATTGTTAGGATGCGGATTCAACAGATAATTATAAGCACAGGAGGCACACACTGGCCCCATTTATAAGCATGGTCCATAGGCACCTCATGCCAATTCTTGGAGTCTCAATTCTCACATTGGCACTGCTTTGGCATCGACACAACGTTTTAAGGGTTTGGGAACGCGCCAAGGGGTGCCTCTACAAGAGCGATTTAAAGTTCTTTCAAGGCACATTACAAATTTTACCTCTACAAGAGCAGAGCGCAAATCGGGGGTCGAGGCGCTTTTTATCTCCGATTATTCGCATTTTCGAATGTGCGTTAAATAGCAAGTTTTAATTTGCCGCGGGAGTTAAAGCGCTTTATGGTCATGTAAACATGCTATTCTCTGCATGTAAACAACTTTAAAGCGCGTTTCATATAGCCCATAATGCGCTTCACCGCCTCTCGTGAATTGATATTAGGAGTAAATGCGCTTCTCCGTATATGCGCATAATCGGGCAACCGGGCATCAAACCGAAATCTTGTAGAAGGGGCCTAGGTCTCATTACACCAATCCTCTGGCAGAGAAACTGTTGAGAATGCTGGCCATAGAATGGGACTTTGGAGAGAATCACTACAGCTCCAAGCTGTAGTAATCCTATCCTAACAACCATATTGGTATTGATGAAAATCTGAGCTGTGTTTCAGACAGAGGATTGAGTCAAGCGACACTCCCTCAGCACCAAGTAAGCACAAGCAGCCCATCACAAATCTCAAATTAGGTAAAGCACATTCTAAATCCAAGGATGGGATTTTCAAGACGACTTGAGACCTACATGTTGACGTGCACCATGAATGTCCTTAGTTTAGTTACCCTAACATAACCACTTGATTGTATGTCACACTGACCCTGCTCAGATATATGCTAAGTCACAACGGTTAAGCATTTTGAGCTAAACATGATGGCTTAGCATGTCATGTGAACCATGACTTAGCATGTCATGTGAACCATTCCTAACCATGGTGGCTACGTAAACACGGTTTAAACACACTCACTAACCATTTGCTGCAAAAGGGTTAGCGGCCTAACCATGGCTTAGCATGTTGTCTGAATAGGCCCATATTTATCCCAAACTTTCTCCTGTGAGGAGTTGAGGAGATTGTTTTGCCCAGTAACCGAACTGGAACCTTGGATCTAAGCCCAATATTCTTTCTGCAGTATCTCCCACAGTCTATCCACTGGACTAGATACTCTTCACTGGTACTGTCTCTATTTAAAAGAACCATGGAGGCCTGAAGGCTAAAGAATGCAGAACACCATAACCATATGTCGAACTCTCTTATGCAGAAAGATGCTGAACACCACATAACGGGTGGGAAACCTGTGCCCCTCCAGATGCTGTTGGACTATAATTCCCATTATCATTGACCATTGGACCAGCTGGCTGGGTTGATGGGAACTGGAATCCAACAACATCGGGAGGTCTTCATTTTCCCCTGCCATATAACTTGTAGGAATCTGGACTTCTCCTGATGCAAGATGGTTGCAACCACACACACTCATCCTGCAATCACTTAGTGACACTCCTATATCCACAATATTACATGGAGCCAAATGGAAACATTCCACAGCCAGTATCAAATACTGAATGTCCAAATGACTGAAAATACAAGATCTAACATGCTTTCTAATATCAAAAGTTTCCCATCTCCTTTTCATTTGTCTCCTTTTTAAAAAGGGTAATAGCAACAACAACAAAAAGGGAAAACTCTTCTCCCCCTATCCCCATAATCAAGAATACATGTCACAAACCAATAATCCCAAACTACATAATATGAGCCATGCTTATATCTATATAGCAGCATTATACCAAGTAAGAGCGACATCATTTATTAGTAGTAGTAGTACTTAAATAAGGCACCTTTTACACAAATTTTAAAAAGTGAAATCACTGCTCCATCTAGTCCAGGTATTGCCTGTTCCAGCCTCCGACAACTTGGTATTAGACTACAAATCCCATCATTCCCAAACAGAATGGGTTGCTAGCTAGGCTTGATAGGAGCTGTAGTCTGACACAGCTTGTGCACACCAGGTTGGGGACGGCTGTTCTATGACTGGCGGTAGCTATTCAAGATGTCAAACAGGAGGGGTTTTTTTTACAGCCCTACCGCCTGACATCTTTGAATCAGAAATATCAGGAGATTGATCCCCCAGGACCTTAAACATACAAGAGATTTGCTCCACCATGTCACTGCACTACAACAACACCCATACCCTATATACTTCATGTATTTTTACCCATTGATCTTTACTGTGGGATTGTCGGCTGTTTATAGCTTTATTCCAAGAGACAGTGGAAAATCCAAAACGTTCTCAGTTATTTCAACCTGTTTCAATTTGCCCACAAAAAAAGGTATTTTATTGAGCTTCTTCAGAGGCCCACCATTCAATATGACTGATGCATACATGTAGCTGTTCATACACAAGATAAACACTCTCCGTTTGCACATTCCTTATATTTTTGATCTGTATTTTAGAATTAATGTCCAATAATCCTGTGCACGTATTAAGAGAGAATTCCTTCTCTAAGTGTGGCTCCTTTTGTAGCCAGAACAGCACACAAGGAGAGCGGAGTAACAGTAAGTTCAGAGGAATCGCCAATGTTGGTAGAAATATATATTAAAAACCCTAAGGAGGGAGTTCCAAACAGCCCAATGAGAACTAGGTATGCTCTGTGACTACGGAATGGTGTGTGTGTGTGGGGGGGGGGAGATGGAAAGGAATATCCAGGAAGAGGGTATGGCTAGCATGCTGGAACCCTGAACAGGAGTGCTCTGCGCTGCAACATTTTGTTGCAGGGTCCACGTGTGTGTTATATTTTAATGTTCATAGCTCACATTTCCAATTATAATCCCCCAAACCATTTATTCTGGAACATTCTCAAAGGCTTTGAGTAGACTTGGTGACGGGGCAAAAGCTCCATTTTTTGAAAACCTAGATCACTTTCAGCTAACTTCTTTGGCAGTAGTAAGAGCTTCTCCTTCATATTAAAAATAGAACAAGGCACCCTGCCCTGACCCTTCACATGCCTCTTGGTTCAGTTTGTGGTTGTTTTGTCCAAAATGAAAAGTCGCTTTTGTCTAATCAATTTGCTTTTGTGTTTTACTGAATATTCCCGCCCCCTCCCTACTGATGCAACAAGACCTCTGAAACCACAGCTTTAAAAGCAATTCAAGTTCGCCACCACCCTGAACTGAACTTGACCTTTTACAATTTTGACATTGTGATTGGGCCACATTTTTCTACTGCTTTCGAAATTGCCAGCTGTTGACATGGTGAAGAAAATCAATACGGCACCGGAAACTGCTGCCTATCATCCATTTTAGGCAGCGTCCTCACTAAATCTTTGCTTCGTTGGCAAGTTGGACAAGTCTGTTTATCTACCGCAGCCTCCCCAACCTGCTGCCCTCCAGATGTGTTGGGCTGCAACTCCAACACACCTGGAATGTACTCCCAGTCTGGGAAAGGCAGATCTACCACTTTTTCTTCAAATTGATCTGGTGATGTGTCAATAGGTAAGGTAATTCACAGCAACAATGCTTATCACTAATAATTAATTTGTTTATTCCGGTCTGTCAACCTTAATAATATGCATTTATTATTATAAATAATCAATTTGGGTTGGATCCAGACTTAGTCAGAGTAGACACATTGAAATCAATGGGACATCAGCTAGTCATGACCAGCAGAAGTCCCATTGATTTCAATGGGTCTACTCTAAGCATGACTAAGGCTGGATCCAATTTTTACCACGAAGAACCTCTTAAGTGATTTGAGCCACAAGGCTATACTTACACATACCAGAGAGTAAGTCCCATTGAACTCAGTGGGGTTTACTTCTGAGTAAAAAGGGCTTTGTGGGGAATATGCTGTACATCTATGCTCAGGGAAATAAAGCCAGGCAGTGAACCTAAATGCACTTACTTCAGAATAAATGTGCATAAGGATTGTGCTGTATGGCTGTAATTCTATACACTCTTGGGTATAAGTTAACTGAAACTCGGTGGGACTTGCTTCCAAGTACCTGAAAAAATATCTCCTCCTATATATACCTGCCCAGACCTTAAGATAGTCTTCAAAGGCCCTTCTCCGGGTGCCCCCACCAAACGAAGTGAGGTAGAGGCCTACTAAGGCCAGGACCTTTTCAGTTGTAGCACCCGGAGCCCTCCGCCTGGTGATCTTTTCGGCACCAGGTATTTTCCCAGGCATTTTAGTCTTTCATTTTCTGATGTCTTTAAATCAGTTACTGTATTTTTTAAAAAAAAATCTTTATACTTCTACTTTTTTTTTACTTGGTTTTGTACTGTAATTTTAAACTTTTACAAGTTTTATATATTTGTTTTATCGTGTTGGATATTATGGTTTTAATCAATGCGAACCTCCCGGAGTGCTTCAGCTGTTGGGCAGTCTAGAAACATAATAATAACGATGAAGAAGAAATAATCAGTAGAATTGGGCTTCATGGCAGTAATGGTGAAGAAACTTACTTTGGGAGTAAATCCCATTTAACTCCTGAGACTTACTTCCACATCAACATGCATAGGATTTACCCTGGCTCATCATGACTCACCTTCGTACAAATAAAACCTAAAGATCTCTTTGTTCTCTTTCTCACCACATGAAGTTTTCTTCATTGAAATCAACAAGCATTTCATTCTTTAACCATTATTCACCATCTAACCATTATTCATCATCTAAACTGGTTCCAAAGCCTAACGCTCAGAAGTCCCAAATATCTCTCCATACACTGAAGTCCTCAAACAGTCTTATCGATCGCCTGTAAGCCTACTCTGTCTAAAATGGGTTGTATTCCAGGATTGGGCTACTTTAGCCGGTTGCCTCGCTTTAACGCTGCGTTGAAAACCAAAAAGTGGCAGGTCGACTGAGAAGCATCCGACGAAGCGGCGGCGTCCGCGCGACCACGGAGCGCGCCACCCACCGGCGGCCGGTGGTATCACCACCTCGTAAAAAAACAAAAAACAGTTAAGCCCTGAATCTTTCCGTCAACTCTCACAAACTTACCGTAAATGATACAACCATTGATTATTATCACTTATTAGATATTCTCGAAAAAGCACTGGAAAAATGACATCTTAGCGATGACCTGGTGGGGGAACAATCGCAAGAGCGTCTTCGACACAGCGCTTTTTACGCAGATCCAATGATTTGATCGTGGGTTTTAAAACGTCACCGCTTCTCTTGGGTAAAATCCATCCCACTTAGGGTAGACCTGTTGAAAGGAATGGAACTTAAGTTAGTCATAACTAACTCAAGTCCCATGCGTTTCAACGGGTCTACTTTAAGTAGGACTTACGTTGAACGTTACCCGTTGCTTCCCCGCTTCTCCGTGTTTGAGCTATAGGAAAAACCGCCGCTGCCGACCCTTCCCCAAAATAAAATAAACCTGCGATCGCCAAAACTGTAAGATGGCCACGATCGACGCTCCAAAAAAACTACTGAAAGGAGGAAACGAAGCGGCAGTTTCTATTGCTTAGGTGTGTCTCAGCGATCGCTCTAAACTTCAATCGGATGAATGAACTTTTACTTTCAGTTAGTTGCCTGCGCGTTTTTTGTTTTTTTTTAAAGACTATTTGATTTAGGAGTTGCCCAATTCATCAACTCCACAGGAGCCGAAATCTCGCCCATTTCTTTTAAACAGACGTTCGCTCCCCCTCCCCCAAAAAGTCAAAAATTGCTTTTAAAAGTTAGTAGGACCGAGAAGATGGAAGGACCGGTACGCGCGTATCTGGGCCGACACGCGTGGCTCTCTACACGCGACTCCCTCCGCATCACACACCTCAACCCCATCAAAGGCAAGAGCTGGGAAAAGGACCGAAGCCCCCTTTCGCCCCTTACCCCATTCCCTTCCGAGTCCTCCTGGGTCTGGCTGCCTTACCTGTTTTTCTCCCCTTCTTTGGCTCTCCCTTTTCCCCCTCCCAGGGCTTGGAGAGTTACACGGCGAAAAAACAAACGCGCAAAAATGTCGTCGGGACGAGGGTGCTCGAAACTTGCGCGGGGAAAGAGCGCTCTTGCCCGGGCTCGAGCCGAAGCAGGGCGGCTGTCGCTGCTCTCTGGTGCTGCTGGACGACGACGACAACGACGGCAGCCTTCACGTCTCCCTCGCTCGGAGCGCCTCTCCGCGTCTCTGCCTCTCCGCGCGGTTGCATCACCCCCTTTATATAGCCCAGCAGGCAACGTTAGTATTTGCACTGGCCCCGAGTCCCCAGGTTGATGTCATGCTATTCATAGACCCTTCAGCGAGAAAGGGTGGGAGGAGGAGGGGCGGGGCCAAGGATCCTGGGGGCGGGGGCTCCTGGTGATGCAACCTCCCCTCCCCTCCCAGCCGTTCCCTGGGCGAGGGCGGGATCTGAGGACGCGCCGCGCACGGCTCACGTTCCATAAGAGGCTGGCCGACGGGCGGACGGGCGGAGCTCCGCTTGTCCGGCTGGGCCAGCGGCCAGGCGTGCGCACCCTTTGGAGGGCAGCGGCGTGACCGCTCCATGAGCCAATGGAGCCCAAAGCCAGCGCATGACTCCAGAGCGCTGGCATCCCGGCGTGGAGCGAAGCGGGGGGCGGCCGAAAAAGACGCAGCCCGGCGCGGGGGACAGAAAAAAAGAGCGCGGAAAGGGGGGGCTTCTTCTTTTTCATTAGCCTTGGAGACGAGGCGCTGCTCTTTTGTGGAGCTATTTAGAGAACTGGGGAATGGGGGTGTCCCTTTCTTCTTTTGGTTCTGTCCAGACGGTGTCTCTCTCTCTCCCCCCCCCCCCACTCTGTGATTGAAGAGTTTGGGTGTTGTGTTGACTGATCGGGGGTCCTTATCTGCCTCCCGGAGACTCTCCGCACACTCACTGGCAACTGGTGCTCGTTGGAGCTAGTGGGGCAGATAGTCCCAATATTCTACTGAGATTGTCAGAGAAGGCAGTGGACGATCATGCCACGCATTTGGGACAAACGTACCCGGTTGTGGTGGGAGTTCTCCGCCACAAATGGCTGGGGAAGAAGAGGCAGAGGGTCGCCGCTCCATTCGCCCCAAATCTAGAGCCACCTCTGCGATTACTCCCGCCGGCTCCCTTTCGCCCCGCGCGTTTGTGTCACATCCGTGACTCCCTTTATTTTGAGAAAGAGATTCCCCAGCATTCATGTGGAGCTGCGCGTGTCCAAATTGTACGTGTGTGTGCGTGCGTGAAATCCTTCAATCCAGGACGACGACGCCCCCCCCCCCCGCCCCAATCGTTTCAGTCGAGCGACTTTTTGCAATCGCAGCAACCCCGCCCGGCCGCAAAAGAGCTCTTTTGTAGCAAAACAAGAAGCTCTTTTGCATCAGGCGTGTTCAGGGTTGCTGTCATTGCGCTGCTGGATTGAAACTATCCACACCACGGAAGGCCGTAAACCGCCAGGGGGACAACTGAGTGGGAAGGTGTTTCTTTTCAGTCTAACATCTCTGCGTGCATCCTTCCCGCCCGCCCACAATGTGTTCCCCAAAAGCATTGGAACAGGCATCAAACTCTTAAAACCTCTCTGAGAGAAAAGGCACACGCTCCTGTTGCCTTTCTCAATTATTTCCGACACATTTCCTACTTGCGTTGATTGTTTCTTGATCTTATAACATTAAGGGGATCTTCCCACCCCCAGGCACCCGCCACACGCCTTTAATATATATAACGTTTGGTCTCTTTGAGGTGGCTTGCGAGGAAAGCCCAGAAAGATAAGTTCTATTGGAAATCAACTGGGCTTTATGTTCCAAGCCAATTAAACCTACCTTTAGGGGTGTGGGGGCTGCCTGATCTTCTCTGTATTTACTCAGGAGTCCTGCCTACTTTCATTGACCTTACACGCAAGAAAGTGTGCCGGGTACAGCAGCCCAGGTCTAGGAAAAGTGGTTTTAACGATGTTGAGTAGCAATAATACTAATAACAATAATAATAATAATAATAATAAACCAAAATATATCCACACTAACGTCCAGAAAGCAGTCATACTTAAAACACCTTCAATAGTCAGGAAATTCCTGAATCAGTAAAAGACAACATGACTTGGCAAAGCCCATCATGTTCATCTAGAAACATGACCGGGGAGAAAAGAGAGATAATTAATAATAATAATAATAATAATCGCGTCAAATTTCGTCCCTTCCCTTCTGGTCATTTCAAATTACAAACCCCGCTTTTCAGACAGTTTCGGTGGCAGGGAATCTCTTGATTTGGGAAGAAGCATGAAAAGGGACTGATCCCTTTGAATACACATGAAAGTGGCTCCCTTCTGCTTCCCAACAAAAAGTTTCCACCAGAGTATTGGGTGGGGTGGGGTGGGGCGGGGCGGGGGAGGTGGCAGTTAATACAAGAAAGGTGGTTTTGAAATATTCTCCCCCCTCCCTCTCGATTTTCTTACACCACCAGGAAGATGGGGTGGGGTGGGGTGTGGGTGGGATAGCACCACAATAGACTGCTTTAAAGCAGTCTGGGAGCAAAGAAGGGCGTGCGCACCTGTAGAAGTATAATGTGCTCCTGTTGCAAACGCAAAACAGCAAAACAACAACAAATCACCTGTATCCGCAGGCGCTCCAGGACCAAAGAAAGCGATTGAGAAATGCTCTAGTCTCTTTTGCTTGCAAGTAGGATCCGATGACTGCAGTTCAATTTACCTCCGAGTAAGCCTGCTTAGGCTCTTAGCCTTCACATCAGAAGGATTATAGTCATTTCCCTATGCTACAATGTATGTGTACTGTATGTTTAAGAGTGGCTGGATATCATACATTCGACTGAAACGGAGCATGCATCTATTTCCATGCATATAGCCATGTGAATGTGCTTAAAAGCACAGGCAAATGTCCCTAAACAATTGGATTGGATCCTGATTTAGTTATGTGTAAAGGAGATCCACTAAAATGAGTGAGACAAGTTAGTCTTGACTAATTTAAAATCTCATTTAAGGTGCAATCCTATGCATGTTAGGACAGGAAAAAAGCCCTACAACTCCCAGAAGGAGGTTTTTTTTTCTGTCTAAAGTCTGGCTCCAACAACCGTATTAGGTTCAAGTAAATCCTATGAGAACCCCTGAGGTTTAGGCATCTAGGCTTACACTTTTTGGCTTTTCATGCCTTTGTATAATGAGAATGTGAAATCTCAGTTGCTTAGAATATAAAAAATGATTTTAAAAAAATGTCTCTCTGCTTTGTACCTTTACTAACAATATTCATATGTGCACATGTAGACAGAGGCTTCAAAATGTGCTTTTAATATAATGAATGGTGCAGGGGGACCCTAAAGTGACTCAGAGGGTCGCTTTAACAACTGGTTCTAGAACTGCATTGTGTGGATGAGTCACATATAGCCCACTCTTGAGATTTTAGGCCACTTTTACAAAAGACACTTAAAATGATTCTGCATTTTCCATTTAAAAAATGAAACATAAATAAGACACCATGGATATGGTCTTGACATATCCATAATGGGATATTAGCTAGAACTGAAGGGAACGTGGGGTGGGGAGAGACAGACACAACAGAATTGTCTCTGTCTATTTGATCTGTCTGTTCTTTGTCTGATGCTGGTTACAGTTGCCATAATCTAGTAACAGGGTTTGGGCATTTTTATTTTATACTTTACATCACTGCACCTATAGTTTTTTTTGGGGGGGGGGGGGAATGGAAGTCCCTTTCATCAATAATACTCTAGCTTAAAAGTAATTTGGTCTAACCGCTTGTTGTCAGGCTGGTCCTAGAAAATAATATAAACAGGACAGATGGTATCTTATTCACCAAATGTTGTGTTGGTATGAGAATATAAGAGCTTTCATCATCAGGCAGAATGGAAAGGTAGATAGCACTTCTAGCAAGCAGGTTTATGGCTATTATCTAGCTAAAGTAATTTAAAACAAATGCATTTGTATCCTGCTTTTGCATTGTATGTAGCTAAGAATAAGTTAGCTTTCCATTCTGTACAATTGAAGTGTTTTGCAGAATTGGACAGTCTGCACACTCATGTATTAAGAGGAAGTTAGGTAATAGAAATCACTTCTTATATATCTATACTGATATCATAATCCCAGACTTGAATTATTCTATTTATCCCACTGAAAAGCACCTATGATCCCAACCTTGATTTATTTGCAAGTGCTCCCGAATGATTTTCACAGCAGTTACATGCAAATAAACATACTGCAATGTACTACCCAAGGCTGCAATCCTAAGTGTTCTTTCTAAAAGACAATTCCCACTAAATTCAGTGAGATTCATGTCTTGAAGAAACACATTTAGGATCAACCTGCAAAAACAAATGATTTTGCTAAAAGCTCAGTCATGCAAGGTACTTGTTCTTTCTCTGAACCACCACAGAGTCCATTTTAAAGCCCCTAGTCAATTTATTATGGATACTGAACTCTGTTTAGACAAAAAAATTAAATATGTGTGAATGAAGTTGAGATCTATTTCTCAGACCACAATCCCAAGCAGCTGGAGAGATTTCTCTCAAGCCACATACTAGGTAGAGTAGGTTAACTAGCAGGAGGACCAGGAAAAATCTCTCTGATCTTGGAGAGGTGCCAGTGGGTAAGCAAACCTGAAGCCCTCCAGATATTTTGGACTACAGCTCCCAACATCCCTGACCATTGGCCCTGTTGGCTGGGGCTGATGGGAGTTGTAGCCCAAAACATCTGAAGAGCAACAGTAGAAAGTAGTGAGCTAGACAGCGTTTCCCAAACTGGTGCCCTCCATGCTGCTGAGAATAATGGGAGTCGCAGTCCAGCACACCTGGAGGGCATCAGATTGGGGAAGGTTGATCTAGATGGTCCGATGGCTAGATGGCTTCATAGAATGCTTTTTATTCCATTGACTTCTGTATGTTGGTCCAGATGGTCTACATGGGCTGCCTCTACATGAGACGTTTAAAGCTCTTTGAAGTCTCATTAAAATTTTTACCTCTACAAGAGCGGAGCATAAATCGGGAGTTGAGGCACGTTATCTATTCAATTATGCGCATTATCGAATGCGCGTTAAATAGCAACTTTTATTTTCCTCCAGCCGTTAAAAGCGCATTTTGCCTATGTGATCAAGCGATTCTCCGCATTAACTACTTGTAAAGCGCATTTCGAACAACCGGTAAGGCTATCAGTTGTGCGCTCAATTGCAAGCATTTACGATAAAGCGCTTCTGCGATTATGCGCATAATCGGCTAACCAGGCTTCAAACGGAACCCATCTAGAGGGGGTCACGGACTGGCAGCAGCTCTCCAATGTTTCAGACCAGGATTTTCCCATGCCCTACCTGGAAATGCTGAGAATCGAACCTGAGACCTTCTCCACACAAAGCATGAGCCATAGCACTGAGCTATGGTAGTATGTCCCCCAAAAGAGGTGGTTCTAAAATATTAAGAATGGGTTTGCTTTCCTCTGTTGTCTTTTTCTGATGTACTGCTATTGCTACAGCACTGTAGAATCTGAAATGGCAAAAGATCCCTGCCAACCTGTCCTTTAGGAGGATTCTTCAAGAAGCATGTTCATTCCATTGCTTCCCACTGGAAATGATGGCCTCATGTGCTCCATACCAGTGAAGCTCTTACAGCTGGGTGATGCCAACTGTATAATGGCAGAGCCTGACCATCATCCCTGAGTATTGTTCTTCTATCTCCTGTACACTGAGTACAGCAGGGGTGGGCAATTTGTGGCCCATCAGTCTTAGCCAGCACAGCCAATGGTGGGGAAAGATAGAGGAATTATAGGTCAAAACACCGGGAGGGCCACAAGTTACCCACCCCTGGAGTACAGTGTACATTACATGCATAGGCTTGCACAGTAAATGCTCTATAACACTAAAATGATCAGTAGTTATATTGTTAAGAAATACCAGTAATATATTTTAAAAAAGGATTACATCGTCATGACTTTAAATATTACTGGCTACATGAGTAATAAGCAAAAAGAACTTGAACATGAAATCAATGTGAATCATCCAATATGCAGGCAATGTGATGCGCATGAGACAGCACTCAAAAACAAAACAAATGACCACTAGTAGCACATCCAATTCATATTTTTTATAGATTCTAAATTTTTACAGCTTATTTTAAAAAAAATAGATTTAAAATGTGAAACATTTTGGTATAAAACACGAGCTTCAGTCACAAACAAAAAGCTTGCTGCAAGAGTACGCCTATCAGTGATATTGTAGCACACTCTTGTTTGTGACTGAAGCTTGTGCTTTATACCAAATGTTTCATATTTTAAAACCTGTTTATCTATTTGTTTTAAAAAATTAAAGCTGTAAAAAGCTGGATGTGCTACAAGTGATCATTTGTTTTGTTTTCGAGTGAAATGCATGTGTTCACCAAGGTATTGAATCAGATCAATATACATGATTATACACCATTGAAGAGTTCAATGTTTCAGCATTATAAACTTGAACTCAATATGTAAATATGCTGCTAGTCCTTAATATTGTGGCTGTATGATACTATTTTTGTTATAATACAAAATTTGCGATTTCTATTTTCAATTTTTATTTTTTTCCTACCTCCCAGAGGATGATACATGTCATAGGTATCATAGGGTGCAGCAGCAACATTCTTTCTCTGGCATTGGGTATATTAAAATTTTGATTGTGCAAAACTAAGGCATTTAATGTTAAAACACACCCTTTGCAAAAAGCACTGATGTATTTGTAATTATTATTCCTATCCAAAATATAAATAAGATTTATCTATACAATAATGGGGAAATTATCCTCTTTTTTAAAAAAAACACCTTTAAAATAGAATCCTATGTAAAAACAAGAACTGCCTTTGCACTAAAAACAAGAACTGCCTTTGCACTGCCTTTGCATAGCTTCGGCTATGGGGCGGTATAAAAATGCAATAAATAAAATAAAATAAATAAATTTTATAACTTGGTGCCCTCTAGTTGTGTTGGACTACAAATCCCTTCACTCCTAGTCAGGATGATCACCGCAGCCCAACACATCTCAAGGCTGGTCTGCTCCAACAGACTGCAACTTTGCAAGATCACAAGCAGGGGCCACCTAAAACCCTTTTAACTGGAGATGTCTATGACCTATAATGTGCAAAGAATGTGCTGTTCCTTTGAACTGTAGCTCCAAATGTTCTAATGCAGTCCTTGGTGAGTTTCATCTCCAGAAATAATACGGCATCCATGTATGCAGAGCAGATCTTAATATCCCATATCCAATCACTTAGTGGAGAGTGGGGGAAGATTGCTAGATGTGTCCTCATGCACAGGAGCTGTACAGTAGAATAACATACGGCATCTTAAATATTTTTTTTTAAAATACTTTGGATGTTAAAAGTAAAAAAGTTACAAAATCTTTGAGGGCATGAGTGAAAATTGTACAGTTTGTAATTAACTGCGTTAAGATGGATTCCTGCATTGAGCAGGGGGTTGGACTCGAGGGCTTTATAGGCCTCTTCCAACTCTTCTATTCTATAATTCAACGATAGCCTACCAGTTGAAACAGCTAGTGGCCAGTACAAGGGGCAGGACTTGCTTGGTGTTGGCCCCTCAGTTCAGGAACTGCCTTCCTCTTGCTTTGTGCCTTACATCTTCCGTGCAAACCTTTCAGAAAGCTTTAAAAACATATTTGTCCAAACTGGCCTTTCCTAAATAGGTTGTTTAAAAATGCTGTGTTCTGCCCTCAACAGCCTCAAGCTTGGTTTAATTTCTTCAATTCTGACAGTGCTGTTTTTGTATATTTATATGTGCTAGTGTGTCCAACACCTCTATTCTTTGTCAGACACTATTTGTGAGGGTATATCTTCAAATAGCGGGATATAAATGTATCGAATGAATAAATATAAAATAGCTCTGTGGCAGAGCATATCTGAGGCATGCAGGATGACCGAGGTCCAATCCCAGGTATCTTGCATTAAAAGTCACAGGTAGCAGGTGTGGAGGAATAACTTTGCTTGAATGTCCAGAGAGCTGCCGCTATCCAAAGCAAGCCATGCTGGTCTGGATGGACCAGTTCTTTAAAACAGTACAAGACAGCTTCTTGCATTCATGTTCATAGCTCAGCAGGAATGCAGACATGATATGCATTCATAAGGTCCTAGATCCAACCATGGCATCTCCAATTAAATTATCAAGGTATCGGAAAGTGTCTCTGCCTGGGACCCAGAAAAGGGGATTAGAGTCAAGATAAGGAGTGCAGGCCTAGATCAGGGGTGCACAACCTTTTTGGCCCCGAGAGCCACATGTGATGCTGGCCAAGGGGGCACAGACATGCTTGCACACATATGTACATGCACACACGCACACACACAATGCATGTGGACACACTCATGCACGCACATGTGTGCAAACATTCCAGGGATCCTGATAAGAGCTTTCCTTGCTGCTAGTGGAGAGAAAGATAGCCCTGTGTGGGGCCACATACATTCCCCAGGCTGTGGGTTTTGCACCCCTGGTCTAGATGGACTAGCGGTCTGACTCAGTATAAGGACGTTAATATGTTCTTATCCCATTTGTACAAAATGTCACTTGCACCATCATAATAGAAATTGAAGCACTACTTGTGAAAAGTGTCACTGTACAAGATCATTCATTTCAGTGCTCAGAAGGAAATGCAATAACGACCCCATAACAAAAGGTACTATTCTTTAAAAAGCCATTTGGACTATGTGTAACTAATGGGAAACAAATGCATGTCTATTTATTTACCAATATATGGTACAAAGAAAAAGTAATTGTGTTCAAAGTCCCTTTATCTTTTGGTCATATTCTGAGGCAGTGCCAGGCATGCTTTTCCTAGGAATATACACCCATACACAACATGACTTATTTCTGTACGTGCACAGGATCTTCATTAATCAAGATGTGAATGCAGAAAAATAAATAAGAGATAATGTTGGCCTATTATCTTATGTGCATGCTCTGGGTTTGTGAAAGCGTTTTTCTAGGTTTCAAGAGAAGGCAACAAATTGAACCGGCTCACTCCTCTCCTAAAACTTTCCAGAGACTTTTTATCACATGGACTTTGTACACATACATAGCAATGGGATTAGCATAATAGACTGTGATTACAACTGTTGTGAACTATTCGTTCGTCCTGTCAACAATCAGCAAAAAGTTCTAATACAATTTTCAGGGAGTTTCAGGGTGTGGTATGAAAAATGAGATTATACCACCCTTCCCCAACCTGGTGCCCTCCAGATTGCTGGGAATGATAGGAGTTGTGGTCCAAGACATCTTGGAGACACTGGGTTTGGGGAAGGCTGGATGATATTATATTTATATATAAGGCTGCAATTCTATATGTAATTACCTGGGAGCAAGTCCTACTGAACCCAATGGGATTTACTTCTGAGTAGACATGTGTAGTGTTGTGCTATAAGGGAAGCAAACCTTTCTTTCTTAAACACCCCATATGCAATGAGTGGGTCAAATATTTGGCATATTGCTTCACATTGCATTTCCCCCCCTTTTTAACCTATCTGCTAAGTACTGAAAATGTTATCCATAAGGAAAGGCTAATGAGCCCATGAACAAGCAGCATTGTGTAGGTGAGGTCATGTATATGAATATTACAGACTTTATTGATATTCATTGTACCTACTAAAGATATATGGTGAATAAATAACATTTTTCCTGCATTGGGAACCATAACTACTGGAGTTGCAAGTTTTATCAGTCTATGCACAAGCCTATGGATGCTTCCTCAATAGTGTTTACTTCCAGTTAAGTAAACAGAGATGTGAACCTTGCAGCACTATTGAGTTTAATGGGGCTTATTCTTGGTAAGCGTGTATAGGGCTGCAACCTTACAGTACAATCATATATATGTCTATTCACAAGTAAGTCAAGGTAAGTGAGTAGACTTCAATAACTCAAAACCCTGCTACATTTTTGTAACTTTTCAATTTAGTAAATATTTACTGATATTAAAATATTTAAATCCAAACATTCCAATTAATTATAATTTGTTATATTAGTAGAACAAGTAATTAGCTGAAGAGCAAATGATTGACTAGGGCAATTAGCAGTCCTAATAAGTATACATAGGTATGTTGTATATGTATAAACAAAAATATGCATACATGGATGCTCCCCAACTGGATGCTGTCCATATGTGTTAGACTACAATTCACATGCTAGCTAGGGATGATGGGAACTGTAGTACAACACACCTGCAGGGTGCCCAGTTGGGGAAGCCTGGTAAAGGGTATTCTAGACTTAGAGGAAAGTGCACCACTTCCAATTTCAATAGATGGATATAAGCAATTTCAAGATGGCATAAGATTAGCCCAGCCCAGCTACCTCCTGGATAATTCAGTGTTAAATGTTAAAGAAGAATGTATTTTATGAGCATTTGTTACAATAGTTTTATTGTTTATACTTCCTAAATAACTATAGCAATGTTATCAACACAAGGGGACTGGGCAGGAGGAGCTTTCATCAGGGGTTCCTTGATGATCTGGTGCAGAACTTTTAAAAGACAGCTGGAAATTAAAGATTGTGCCTGTCCTGCCATTTTGTTTAGCTCAGAATGGGGCCTTTTCCTCCCAAATGCAAGTCTGGAAGGAGAAAAGGATTGAGCCTCTAACATTCATTTTCTTAGGCTTGCCGGCTTTGCATTTAACATGTACAGACATGAAAGAACAGTGTTTGGAAAGTGAAATGTGGATCGTACTTTTCAAGATCAAAGGTTTAATAGCAAGATTAAAGGAGTGGGGTGCAGGGACATCTTCCCGGGCAGATTCATATTCAGTCCAAATGGATGGAAGTGATGAAGCACAGTGTAAGATTTTCTCCTAGCCAGCCTTGCAGTGCCTCAAGGGGAATAGACGAGGAATTCAGTTATTATCATCCTTGGGATGTGCAATATCATGCCAGCCTTTCCCCCAACCCCAAAAGGACCCTTGCACAGAGCTTCTGTGCCAGGTATGACTTCACCTTAAAGTCGGGATTCGATAGGGTTGCCAGATCCCAGCCTAGAGATAAGCCTCTTGTCTTGGCTTTTTCAACAGCCCTGATGTTCTGAGGGATTGTGCACCCACTTGTACATCCTACTTCACTGAGCAGATCCCAGCTGGGTGAAGGGATTTCAATTGGGGAAGGGTTGTGGAGGAAAGGGACAGGCTAAACCAATGGTAAGTACCAATGCACCCCCCAAAATACTTTTCTTGTCATCTGCCAAGGTGCTCTACCTCTCCCACTGGCATCTACATTATACTCCTTTAGATGCCAGGTGAAGACCTTTTTATTTTCACAGTGTTTTTACAGTTCTTCAGTTTGATTTTTAACCTTGTATTTTAAATCCCTATCAATTTCTGCATGGCTGCTCAGTTTTTCTCCTGGTTGTGTTTTATACTGTATTTTAAATAATGTTTTTATACTGTCGTTGTTTTATATTTTGAATGGTTTTTATGGTTTTAAGTTTTGTAAACCACCCAGAGAGCTTCAGCTATTGGGCAGTATAAAAATGCAGTAAATAAATAAAATAAATAAATATCTTACCAAGAGCAGTGATTGCTATGAAAAAGATTCCTGTTGGTGCTGGAAATTATGGGCTCCAAGGAGTTGTTTAGCATGTTGAGAGTCAGAACCAACTTCTGCCTAGTGTTCAATCTTTTAGGTAGGTTACTTGACCTTTGCCACACTTCCTGTAGCAGCCATTTTGTGATGGTGACCAGGGCAGATTCTCAAATTGCCAAACTTCCCAAAAGGTTGCCTACCCCTGGGCTAATCCCCTCTCCTCTACTGCCATGGTCCTGATCAACTCTGCCAATCCATGACTAATATCCCTTATTTTAATTTTTTTAATAAGGAATTTTATTTTAAAATGAGGGATGTGTTGTGGGAGATCCATAAGGTCATGGATCTCCCACAACACATCAGGTGGCAGACTAAGAGTTCTGAGAAAGGGGGTATTTCAGCAGGTGTTTCTTTCCTCTCCCTTGCATGGCAAGCTGTGTTTTTTATATGTGGATGCAGAAGCCCCCTCCGCCTTTGCATCATGATCTGGCTCCTTTAGGACAAAACATTACTCATGTCAAGCATGTGGTGGAAGTAATAGGTGTTCTCTTTTCCCTCCATTCAAATGTTTAAAAGAAATATGGCTCAGAATTTTAAGCCAGGGATGAGGAACCTGTGGACTACAACTCCCATGCTTGCTGAGGGAGGTAAAGTACAACATTTCGAGGACCACAGGTTCCCCATTTCCTGCTTCAAGCCAAATGTACGTTGAAGTTTTCTACTGGGATCCAAAGATGCACGCACACAGCTCTGTGCCCCCAAGAGAGTTTTAAAACTGCTTCAAAAGCTGATTGTGTTGCAATAGTGGCATTGAGGGAGGTGTCTTTTGTTACAGGAAAAATAGTATAAAAATCACACTTGGCATAAATGACCCTTTTGGCTTGCCTAGCAACCCAAATGTGTGTATGTTTACTTGGAAGCAAATCCTGCTGTGTCTAATGGGTCTGACTCCCTCCTAAGGGTGTTTAGGATTGCAGCATTAAACGCTATCGTGTTGACCCCTATATTTAAAAAGCAAGCTGGTTACCGTCCTACTTACCGCAGTCTGTTGTATATTTGCCAGCTATTATTATTAATTATGATTATTATCAGTCATTCGTCTGGCACCTGTAATTTACAGGGAGCTTTTTAACCTTTCTTATCTTCAGCTAGGTTTAATTACATGCATACACGTTTTACATTACATTTTTGTTCAATGTGCAAGCAATTAAATCTAGAAGAACAAGGTTAGGAAATGTTATACAAACTCTTTATAAATTAAAAGTGCAGTGTACATGTTGAAATCCATTACAAAATAATAAGCAGAATGGTCGCCAAGAACAGTTAACATATTTTAAAGCTGATGCCATGTCTTTCCTTCTTTAGTTTAAACATGAAGATAAAACTGACTGAAAAGAGGATTAAGGGTGGAATCCTATGCATGTTTAGACAGAAAAAGGTCCTACAACTCTTACCATTCCCCAGCCATCTACATCTGCATTGTATTCAGTACATAATTATTTTTATAACTATATAAATCCTGGAATGTTTAATAGCAAATATTTGGTAAAGTAAAGAGTTTTTATCCATACCCTGTAACATTTGAGAGAAGCAGATCAGTGGCCATGTTTTCCTGTTATATGATCATATTATTTATGCAAAAGTTATAGCTATCCATTTCTAGAGGAGTGGCTGTATTTGTCCATTGCAGCAAAAACAACAAGGTTGTTTGTGGTACCCTAAATGCTAAGATATATTGCGGTGCAAACTTTCACAGACTAGACTCCGAGCCTATGTACACTACTACTTTAAAACGGTTTATAGCAGTTTTAAACCAGTTAATAACCGTTATTAACCGGTTTAAAACTGTTATAAACCGTTTTAAAGCAGTAGTGTAGATAGGCTCTCCACTTCAACAGATGTACGAAGCATTATTCACTGTTGACAGGCATACAGGTATGTGGGTATAAAGAAGAAAATTGTAAACATTGGATAACCAATGTTAGAATAGACCCACTGAAATGAATGGGACACAAGTTACTCATGGTGCCCATTGCCTTGTTTCAGGCCTAAGTGAATAGAATCAAACTTCCTGACAAGTTCTAATTAAGTATATATCACCTTCACAGATGAGTGGATTAGTGAGTCCCTGGTGGAGACAAAATTGACAAATAGGTTTGTTGCCTGTCTGGTCCCTGGATTTGTGTCTCTGTTATGTGGCCACAAATACAGGGATAATTTAGTTGATCATATAGCAATACACAGGCACCAAGACTCCAACAAGCTCAATGCTGATCTGAAAGCTGTCATTCTTCAATGAAAAAACATCAAAGGTAGTCTCCATGAAATCTAATATAGCAAAGCTAGGATGATTGCATTATCACCAATTACAGCTGTTGTGGATTGATATTGTGCTTAACTTGAGCAGAAGGTAGTTCTGGATCTACTGGTAGATTTCTGGATTATCTGGAGTAGATAGGCAAGAATTTCTGACACCCAACAGTTTAAAAGCTTTCTCTCCCCACGGCCCCAAAATTAGGTTGCTGGAAAACCAGAAACGGATTTTGTGCGAAAGGACTTGTGAGCTTGGTTCTGGTACTGATCACAAATTCCTGGGCTGAGCATCCTGTTCCTTAATCCTTGGTATATATCTGCCTGCATGAGTCACTTTTTTGCCTGTGGCCCCATTCGGTGAATTTTAGGGTATTGGTAAAAAAAAACAAAGTAGATCAAGCAAGCGTGAAATATACACGGAAGTCTTATGCTGACATGTCAAAAAGTATACCATGACATAGTTACTGGGCCTCACTGTTGCTTTTTTCTCTTAATACGAGGGTGTATGTTGTTTGTGTGTGTGAATGAGTGTGCATACATGCCTGGTTCCCTACCTACCAACTCAGGACGTATTTGATGAAATACACTGCATTTTGTAAAAGCTTATTACGCTGCAATACTCTGTTATTTTTCTAGGTAGCTGTGATGCTCCATTAGAAAGGGGGGAGGGGGGAATCCCGAAGCCACAAAATGGTAATATTAGGGCCTAACAACTAGTGAGCAAGCTTTTGAATTCTACAGAACTCTTTTTCAGGCTGAATATTAAGCAGCAGCAGCAACAACCAACTGGGGTGAAAAGGTGCACGAGAGAAAAGCCCCAACAGCTGTAGTTTGTAACCAACTTCAGATGGCGCATAAGAGGTGTTATGCAGACTTAGGGTGCAACTCCATGCATGTTTAGACAGAAAAATGTCTTACAACTACCAGAATTCCCCAGTCAGCACTACTGGAGTTAGGAACTTTTTTCTGTCTAAATATGCATAGGAGTGTGCCTTTAATTAAATTAGATTGTGCTAGATCCAAAATAGATTTTAGGTTCGACCCAGGGCTTTTAGGACAATGAAATCACAACGGTTCTTCTGCCTTTTTAAATATATATATTTAATATATATTTATATATATGGCTAACTTTTATGTGTTCGTCTTATCAGAATCTACAATATTACTAAATATTGCTATTAAGATTTTTTTAAAAATATATTAATAATGTAGTGTTGGTATTACAAGACTGCTAAGATTATGAGAAATTGTGGTTTCAACAATCTGGTCACATAAGGCAAACTCTGCAGACTTTATGCGTAAGTCATGAAGAGAAAATCAACAATTTTTGGACTGCAATAGAAAAAGGAATTTAGGAGATTTTGAAAGGGGAAATAAGTTTTCTTTTGCTAAAATAGTCTTTCTAAATGATACAACAGGTCATGTAAAGGGTAAAAACACCAACTCTAGGGCTAATGTGAGGATGTGATAGCAAAAACTGGGGGAAAGTTTTGTCTTTAAAGGGATGGTTTCAGAAAATTTGGGTTTGTGTTACTATGAACAAGGTTACAGCAATGTTTCACGAATTAGTTGGCAGACTAAATTCATTTTGGATGATTGGCCTTAATTTGTGGATTACTTGAAAACAGACTTGTACACAATAGTATTAGGATGCAGATATAGGGTACACTGTAAAGAGATTAAAATTATATGCTGTGATTTTGGATTTAAAGGTTTAAGAGGAACAGCTTTTGTAAAAAAAAAAAAAAAAGAATGTTTGATTTAATGTCAGATAGATTTTATATATAACATAATCAAGTCTTGGGGGAACTATTCTCATCGGGGGGGGGGGGGGGAAGTGAGGTACTTATCACCAGCAATGTCATAGGCACTATCAAATAGCTCCCCATAAGAACAATACACACAACTGTTTCAGTAGTGCTGGCTAGTAGAGCTAGAACTCCGTCACACCAGCGATTTAGTGCACTCTCGCCATGCCTGGTGTGCGGATTTGCAGCATGGTACTCACATGACGCTGTGCCTGTCCTGCTTACACCCTGCGTTTTCCCCAGCCTTTCCTAGAATGCTAAAAGTCTGGATTATTTTCCCTAAGCGCATTTAATGCAACCTAAGACCTCCATCACACCTAATTACACCCCCCCCCAGTTTGACCCCTCTACAAGGATTCGCTTTTGCGCCTGGTTAGGCGATTATGCGCATAATCGCTGAAGCGCATTTACGCCTAATACCTCTGCACGAGAGGCGGCGAAAGGCGGCGAAGCGCATTAACAGATGACCAAAATGCACTTTACAAGTAGTTAATGCGCATAAGCGCTTGTACACATAGTCAAAATGCGCTTTAACGGCCGGAGCAAAATAAAACTCGCTGTTTAACGCGCATTCGATGATGCGCATAATCGGAGAGATAACGCGCCTCTACGTCCGATTTGCACTCCGTTCTTGTAGAGGTAAATTTTTTAAAGCGCCTTGAAAGAGCTTTAAACCTCTCTTGTAGAGGCAGCCTCCGTGTTTTTTTACTTCTGAGGCAGAAGCGCATCAAGCTTATGATCCCTTTCACCTGAATAGCTGCTTTTTCGCTCCTTCGCTCTTCCACTCCACCTCACCCCTCCCCTTCTCTTTCTCCCTCTAGTCAGGTCCTGTCAGATGAGTACTTCAACCATACCGCCTTTCTGCCAGGCAAAAATGGAAGGACCCTTTAGTCTGGCTCTTTGGGGGGTATTGAGGGAGTACAATCCTGTCTCTGCAGAGATTCAGGCATTGTATGATTGGGGAAAAAAGGCTTTCGAGCCTGGGATGCAAGGTTTGGGTTTCATATTGAGGCTTGGAGCCGGCTGCTGAGAGAGATCACTTTTCCCTGCCAGGACCTGATGCAATCCATTCAAGCCCCCAGTTCCTTTAAAACTACACGGAGGCTTAGGGCGCATTAAACGTGCATAGGGCAAATAATCCAGACTTTTAGCATTCTAGGAAAGGCAAGGGAAGAGGCAAGGTGTCAGCAGAACAGGCATGGCGTCATATTAGTACCATTCTGCAAATCCGCACACCAGGCATGGCGAGAGTGCATTAAATCGTTGATGTGATGAAACTCTTAGTGTAATGTGCATTAACAATCAAGAGCTTTATCACACCTACATTTTTTCCCTGTTTGCTTCTGCGGGTTCCCCCTCCATTTCCTATACGAGTCTAGCATTTTGATTTACACATGCTCAGTATTGCTGCAGTACCTGTGCTTTTCAGACTTTGCCCGTTCAGGGATACATCGAAACAGAAACTAAAACCCCCAACCTCAGGGCGAGAGAACAGCATGACAGGGACGACGTCATGTGAGTCCAGCGCTGAAGAAGTGGAGCAAAGTCGAGGCGGGTGTGCATCAAACCTTGCGTGTGAGAATGGCCCAAAAGGCATTGAGCAACTACTCCATCTTTTCTTCCTCAATCGACTTTTTCCAGTAAGAAAATAGACAGAAGAAGTGATGGGAAGATTTGGCGAAAAGCCTTGAAAAAAACAGACACATGGGGGCGGGGGAGGGGAGTGATTGTGTATCCCCTCCATTTTTTCCCCAAGAAATCCTGGAAAAAAATGTTTTTTTTTTCTAATTTTTCTGGTCTCCCACCACCACACACATTTTTCTGGGTTTTTTCCCCAGGTCTTCACATCTCTAAGGGAGCTAAGAAATTGAAGATGACAACTTCTAGATCCTATCTAAAATTCCGTAAATGAGGCAGTGTGATTACATGATAAAAGCCATATCTGGAAGCACCAAGAGAGAAAGGAAAGATGTTATAGAAGTGGCCACCTGGAGACCTTATAGATTAGGAGAACTGGAAAATTAATAAATGAGGAAGCCCATGGCTACACCAATTCTACTATCCTAAGAAGGAAATGAAATAACTCTGAACTTTCCATGATCCTCTGCTTCCTAGTTCCCCTTCTGATTGCACTCTAGGCTTCAACTCTTATATGAGTTTCGAACACGGATAGTTTTACATTAAGACTTCCATTCTTCAGCTGCTATCAGCAGGTGGTGATTACTTCAGCCAGCTGATATGCCTAGTCTCTTGTACACACACACACACACACACTCATTTGTGTATTACTCATAGTTTGAAAATCACTTTGACTCCTATAACATAATTATGTTAATGTCAAATGAGTCACAGAGAAACAGAAAGCTCTGTATATCAGACTCGGGCTCCGTGTCAGTTTCTGAATACAGTGAACTCCTGTACACAAGAGGAGGGGCAGGAGGTAAGCATTCAAATTGCTGGGTAGCAGGAGTGATGTTAAATTACAAACCGGGGCTCAGAAGGGAGGTTGTTTTTAACTGAAGGTCACTGGAATCATTGTTTGGAAAGTCATCCATGTGACAATTTCCAGTAGAGAAAGTAGAATTAAATGGTACAGAAAGTTTAAAGTCTTGTTTCTTCCCCTCACCTGTCCACGCAATCTCAGCAGATGGGGGTCTAAAGCCAGCACATAGTTAAGAATGCTTAAACTCATTGATTTCGATGGGTCTACCACCTGTTTAACTCTGGGCTGGATTGTGGCTACAGGCCAGGTGTAGGCAACATGCTGCCTGTGGGCGCCAATGCACCCCGGATACTTTTCTTGACACCCCCTAAGGTGTTCCAGCCCACCCACATTTTCTTAGTGGCAGCTGTGAAACAGGATTCTCTTCATGCTGAAAAATGGGTTCAAAGGAGTTGTTTAGTGTGTTGAGGATCAACCCCATCTCTGCCTTTTACTCAAGTCTTTTGGGCAGGCTTCTTGACCTTTGCCATGTTTCCCATGGCAGCCATTTTGTCTATCAAATTGCCAAATGTGCCCACAGCCCAAAAAGGTTGCTTACCTGTGCTATAGACTATTCTTCATAATCAGCTACTGACACTGATGATCACATTTAATCAATGTATTCATTTATACTTGAAACATTATTTTGTGGCAAACAAAGATGTCTCTCCTCTTTTTTTGGGAGAGATCTGATCTAGCTTGCAAAACTCATTGCGAAGGATAGGCACTTGTTTTATGGACATGAGTGGACTATCAGGAAGGTATTTATAGCCGTATCAATTTGTATGGTAAGGCCATCTTGAATTTTGTCCCAAAGAGAGAAAGAAGTCTGAGTTTTGAAACTGGCTGGGAAAAAAAGTTTTTGAAGATCTTGGGGTGCTAGACCAACCATTCCCAACATGGTGCTCTACAGATGTTTTGGTCTACAACTCCCATCACCCATAATTATTGGCCATGCTGGCTGGGGCTGATGGGGACAGTAGTTTAAAGCATTTGAAGGGCACATTGGAGAAGGCTGAATTAGACTGATACTACCTTCACATCTGCTTGAGTACCTACCTGCCTGTACAATGTATATATTTTCCAAAAAAAAACAGATACTACAAAGGCTTTGCTTCCCCATAACTCTCTCCTCACACAAGGAAAATGATTGTGTAAAGCTGCCCTGTATAGGTAAGTGGTGAGCACGAAGATTTATTATTTAAATGATACTGTTGAATAAGTTTTGAGCCATTCACATATTCACTTGGTGCAGTATCAAAACAAATAATTTCTTAGACCAATCATTCAATATGCCCCAACCACTCACGTACGGATTCATTATTATGTAACTAGTGTAAAGCCCATGTCGCCATGCGCATGAGTAGTCTGAGGCGAAACATACTGTTCCTTGACTTCCGCTATGTCAGTCCTCCAGAAGCTGTACGGAGGTTACTTTCCTTCAATGCAACCGAGGCCATTGCTTCCTCACATCCATCACGGCTGAATGATATTTGCTTCTTCCCCTCAGGCCTGAAGCCCACCTCCTTCCCTCTTCCCCCACATTTCAAAACCCAACTTTTCCTAGGGCCGCTTCATTTCCTCCTCCTCAACCGCCTCAGAGCATTCGCCACCACCTTCACCACCATCCCTGCTGCCAATATGGCCACTCCGAGAGCAGGCTCGACTCACAAGGCCCTCCCTCCATCCCTGCTCTTGGGTTTTTCTCCCTGCGTGCCTGCTATGTGGGAGCTGTATTTCCCTGACGGCTTCAGGCTCCTGGACAGGGTGAGGAAACATACTGTTTGGCTACAAAAGCTCAAACTTTGAACTTTTTCGAAGTGTCAAAATTTTCTGCACATCTTTACTTTTTTTTAAAAATGAGCAAAATCAGTCTGGTATATTTCTAGCAATAAACATTACGCTAACCTAATCTTATATAGCCTATAATATGTTCTACACTTTTTGGCAAGGAATATATATATAACATACCGTTTCATTTATGTCTGTGAGCATTGACTTTTAAACATCACTCAGTCCCAAAGTTTTTGATCTATATGGAAGCACATGCCCGTGACAGAAAGTGGCAGTTAAGTGGAACGAAGTATTAGGTCCAAACTCAACATGAGATCAATTGCATGAATGGAAATATAACACACACGTTTGTCTAAATGTAAATAGCGGGGGGGGGGGGCAGACAGGGGAGGAGGAGGTTAACTCTATTCCCCTCTTCCCAGTCCTGACTAAAATTGCCTTCCTACCTGCTATTTACATCAGGATGGAAGTCTCTATGGGTATCAATGGGACCTTCCCTCCTGATACAAATGCCATCTGAGAGGGGGGCGGGGGCAGGATTTTCCTCAGGACCAGGGGAGGGAAGAGGTAAACTCCCTCTTCCCACAGTTCTGATCCTGCACAATCCCCCACAACCACTACAACTTCTGCCTCTATTTCGTTTGTCCCTGGGGATATAAGAGCCAAAATTGGGAGGTGGGAGAGAGCTTTATTAATCTGTTAAGCAAAAAACGTACAACATATCAAAAAACAAGAGCTGTAAGGCACACTCCCACCAATGTTAAGTATTTTAAAGTCTCATTTGATACAATGGAACAGATTATCTCTCTGCAACTGAAATCAGTGGGACTTAAAAAAAAAAGGATTTAACTTTTCACAAATTTCCTTAGGGCACAATCTTATGCATGTTTAGACCGAAAAAAGTACTACAACTCCCAGCATTCCCTGGCCAGCATGTAGGACTTTTTTCTGTCTAAACATGCATCCTTAATGATGCATGTTTAGTGACATAGTGAAAATCTCTGCTTTACACTGTGACCGCTTCCCTCCCGATCTTCAAATATTGATTCTTTAGTATTTGTTTGTGAAAGAACTAGATGTATATGTTCAGCAATAAATACATAGCAACTAAACAGTCCAAAACCCTCACCAATTTGGGAAGTCTCTCTCAAAATCGCCCAGCAAAAACATTTTACAGTGTGACACCAAGCAATATTAAACAAAACAAACATTGTTAAGGAACTTCAAATAGATATGTTAAAATGGTTGCCTAACATGTGGTGAATATTAATATTCACAAGTTTCTAATCACAAGTGACAAGCCCAGATGATTTTTCTGTGAATGCCTCCAAAACTCAAAAGATACACCAGTGAATACTTCTTGTCACTTAAATGTACCTGTCAACATTCACTTGCATATTTTTCATACTTCTGAAAAGTGGGGAAATGTCTCTCTTTTCAGGCATTCACAAAATCCATCCAGGGTGAGCAGCATTTGACAGTTACTTTCACAAACAGAAACACGGTTCACATCAAAGAAGATGGTACTACCTGAGGAAGTTGAGAGATGAGACTCTCAGGACCTGAAGTAGCCTTCCATCTCTTTGAGGGCTCCATTCCTTTCTTATCCTGACTTCTCGTCTCTCTTTCAAGCCTCCTCATCTGCTCACTTATCCCAGAACCTCTGTTAATAACCTTAATCTCCTTTGCCCCCCACAGCCCCCAAGAAACCAACTGCTGTTACTAAATTAGGTGGGAATACGAAGTCGTATCATAGGTGACTAATACGCGCCCTATAATTCTTCACTAGCCATGATCTAAATATGAAGTAACAGCATCATCTCGACCTTAAAGTGAGTGAGGGGCTGCATTTAAGAGTAATGCCCCTTGTTCCAAAGATAACCTAGTAGGGAAAACATCTCTAGTTTGAAAACGGCTAGAGTGACAGAGTTATAAATATTTTTGGGTGATCTATTACTCCTCTACCTACTTAAGTCATTTTCTGCTTTTTAGTGTATGGAAATGTACTGCACATAGTTCTTTCTATACAATCCAAAGCCATTTCAAGGGACTAATTATAAAATTAGCTACAAGAGAGTTATTTATAAAGTGAGTTAGGAGAATCAGTGTGATTTAATGGTTAGCATGTTGGAATAGGAACTGAGAGATGTGGGTTCAAATCCTCACAGCCATGAAGCACTCCACATAACCCTGGACAAGTCAGTATTACTCAGGGTAACCTACCTTGCAGTCTTGTTGTGGTGATAAGAATGTTGTGATGTGGGGAGAACTGGGTATGCCTCTCTAAACTTCTTGATAGGATAAAAATGTCCTAAATTAATAAATAAAATTCTGATCATAAATATATACACTGAAAGCTCTGTTAAGACAGGGAATGTTACTATTAATTGTTGTAAACTGCTCAGAGAGCTTTGGTATTGGGCAGTACACAAATACAACAACAACAACAACAACAACAACAACAACAACAACAACATATATCCAGGTAAGGGGCAGGTCTTAATCCAGCACATAATTAGGAATTTTACAACGTTAGTCAACAATTCAACCTGAGGGCATAACCTATCAACCACTGTTATTCAGCAACTAGGGCTGGCTCAAAGGTTGTCACCACCATAGGTGGGATGAGGAAAAAGCATTATGGTGTAAACAGGAATCTAAATATCCCATAAGAAGAGCCATGCTAGATCAGACTGATGGCTTATTTAGTCCAGCTTTGTGTCCACACAGTGCCCAACCAGCTGCCTATGGGAAGCCCACAAGCGGGACGTGAGTGCAATAGCCCCCACACCCCTACCATTGCTCGTGTTCCTGAGCAACTGGCATGCAGAGGTATACTGCCTCCAATACTGGAGGTATTATATACCCATCATGACTGCTAGCCATTAATAGCCTTCTCCATGAACTTGTCTAACCCCCCTTTTAAAGCTATCCAAATTGGTGGCCATCACTGCATGTTGTGGTAGCAAATTCCATATGCACTGTGTGAAGAAGTTTTTCCTTTAATCTGTCCTGAATCTCCCCCCAGTTTCATCGGATGACCCAGATTCTAGTACCCTAGACTAGCATCCTGTTTCTCACAGTAAACAACCAGATGACCCTGAGAAGCCCCAAAACAGGGCTTTAAGCAGATGTCCTTCTCCTGCTGTCACTTGCCATCATCTGGTATTCAGTGTGGCATATTGCCTCTTGAACCAGAACGTCACATGTAACTATCATGACTTCAATACATTTTGTAGCTGTTTTTAAGCCTCTAAGTCAGTGGCCATGTACCACACATAGTGTGGCAGCAAATACCATAAATTAGATGTGACCTGTAGGAATAAGTTTTTTCTCTCACACAGTGGCTAATAAACAAAATAAAGATCCTGTTGAGTGAGGACAGAGGCCTGTGGGATTCCTACTCATATGGAACAAAGCCATGCCGCTCCCAAACTGTGGAATGACCTGCCGGAGGAGACTCGTCAACTTAACAGTCTTTTAGAATTTAAGAAAGCTATAAAGACTGTTCTCTTCCGGCAGGCATATCCAGTGGAATTTTAGAATGTTTTAAGGATGTTTTTAGGATGTTTTAGGATGTTTTAATGCAGTTTTAATAATATGTGTCATGTTTTAATCAGTTTTATGTATTTTATCATGTTGTTGTTCCCCACCTCGATCCAGACGGAGAGGCGGGTAAGAAATAAATTATTATTATTATTTGTTTATTTCTTATATTTTTATATTTCCCTTCCTCCAAGGATTTTGGGGTAGACATGGTACTTCCCCCATCCCCTGCTGCTGCCTTTCATCTTTTTAACAACCCTCTGAGGTAAATTATACCAAGAGATAGGGAGTGACAGGTCCAAAACTCACCCAGTGAGCTTCATGGCCAAATGAGGGTGTGATCCTGTGTCTTCCCAGTCCTAGTGACACACTAATCACTACACAAAGAGTACCATGGACTTGGGTGCCCCATGGATTCTTCATTACAGAGAACTGTGGCACACTGGACTTCAAACCATGACATATGAACAAGCTCTGAGTGGTTTTACACACATAACCCAACATGACAAATACGTTCTCCCCATTGTTCTGACAACATGTGGATTTACTAAGGGCTGCGTGCTATCAGCTTCATCAATGCAGGGCTGTATTTTGTCCTCGTGCACGCTTCTATTTTGTAATGCAGATATGTGCACAAGTAATACTTTCATTGAAATGGCCCTCAAAAGATAGAAAGGCCAAAGTATACACCTTTAAATTATATAAATAAATGTTTCAAAATCCGTATTAGGACAAATGCCTTTATTAGGCAAACCAAAATGTCAAAAAAGTGTGTGCAAGCTTGTGTGAGGTTCATCTAGGACTATCCATAGGAGTGGTGGGATTATAAAACAAACTGTGGTTGGTTCCATTTTTAAAAATATTTTGTTATGGACCTTCCAAGGATCCCACCAACTGAGGCCAAGGGCAGAAGAGAAAGGAGATGGGGCGAATTCAGAAGGTGCCCCTAGTGCGCAGATCAACCAGAGTCCAGCAGCTGACATTAAGAGAGTACAAGTGACTGTGGGATGTGGATGCAAAGGCAGCTGAGGTATGTTCCCAAGCAGGCCAGAGGACCAGAGAGGAAGAAGGGGAGAAATGAACTACGCAGAGTTGATTGAATACCCGATTGTTTGGTGGGTGCAACATCCACGCACCATTGGTTGTTCACTAAACAACAGTGCATAAATTAACACCCATTGTCGTTTGTCTTGTCTTACAAATGTGCCCGTGGGTCTGATTGTGAAAAGAGATTGTTAGAATGGTTGGGCAAGTTTAGCCTAACGGATTCCTAATTATTATGGAGATTAGTTGTTGGGTGGCTGTCTTCAGAGATGGCCTTATGTATAATGTTCTGGAATGGAGTTTACCTCTATCTCCCCCCTCCATAAAGAATGTGTTAATTCAGAAGTCTGAGGACAATAAAAACAAGCTGTTTGTGCAGCAGTTGGTCTGTGCTAGATATGAGAACAGGAAAAGAGAGGTGGCTTTGCTCTCTGCAGGAAGTCCTATGACATCTAATGGGAGAACATGAGTCTGTTATGCTCAGCCTGTATATATGTATACATAGACCGTATATCACAGAAATGCCATAAAGTTCCAATGACTTCCTTCTAAGGAAATTGAACCCTGAGTAAATGCTGTAACCCCTGAAACTTCTTGCTGCTCAGCAGTGGAGGGCATATACATAAAAGTTCAAAATCCAGCTGTTAGATGGATCTGTCTCCATCCCTGGTAGGTGGAAAACAGAGGCAGAGAGAAAATAGATAGTTTTTCTTGTATTTTATTTAACAAAGCTTGAGATATTAGGCAGTGTACTATGGAAATAAAGTCAATAGAAGCCAAATTGGGTAGCTTAGTGATTCGAGAGGATGTACCCTCAGATAATAAAGTCCTATCTTCAGATGGTTTAAAATCCTCTTTCTCCTGTATAGGACCCCGCTGTCAAATAGCTAAATTTGATATTCTCCAAGGCAAACAAAAGCAAAGGTAGTCATGTTGGCCATAAGAAAAGCTGCACTTTTTTAGGCCATCAAAATGTCATAGAATAGTGTGCAAGGAAGGGATAGCCAATGCAAATATATGTAGTTAACAGTGGTTATAGTTGGGAATTAGGAGGCCTTGCAACAAGTGAAACTGCAACAAAATGTTGCAGCGTGACATGATCTTGTTCAAGTTTTCAGCCATTCCATTCCTATTCCCCTGTTTTTCCACAATTCCCCTCCTCCCCGCAAAAGTCAGCTAGCATTCCATGCCCCACTGAGCATGCTCAGTCCTCATTCAATTGTTTGTGGAGGGCAGTCCCTCCTTCAGGGAGGCAGAAAGGACAATGGGTAGAAGCATGACGGAAAAGAAATGACCAGAGATCAGAGGGCGAAAATAGAGTTTCCACAAATGGAGGGACATAAGTAGTAGAATCCCAAGAAGATCTGAACTGGTGCTACTAGGTGAATTCTATTTAACACTCATAAATGACCTGGAGTCAGAGGTAAGCAGTGCAGCAACCAAGTTAGCAGATGACACCACATGAGTCAGGATGATGAAATCTCAAGCAGACCGGAAAATTCTGTTTAGGATTCTTTACAAATGGTATGAGTGGACAAATCAATATAAATAAGTGTATTTTGATGTACATTTTAAGGTGTAAAATCCTTAACTTCACATATTCACTAATGGAGTTAATTCAGAAGAAAGACCATGGGGTTATGATGGGCAGGTCACTGGAAATATAAACTGAGATTGCCGCAGTAGTGAAAAAGGCAAATTCTTTGTCAGAAATTGTTAGGAAAGAGATTGAAAATAAAATGGCAAGTTTCATAGTATCTTAGCTGAAATAAACCTACACTGAGGTCACATCATACTATGTAAAGTTTTGGTCACCTCATCTCAAAAAAAGGTATCACACAACTGGAAAACGAACACAAATGGGAAACTCTATGAGGGAAGGCTAAAGCATTTGATGCTACGCCGATTGCCACTAACTTCAAGGGCTTAAAAAAAAAAAGAACTAGGGTACAATCCTATGGAGGATACAAGAGCCACAGGATACAATGGATCTCCCTCTCCAAGAGTAGGAAAGGAGGTCATTGGACACCTCCCCATAGTGGCAGTTAGATGGAATAGTAGAGTTGGAAGGGGCCTATAAGGCCATCGAGTCCAACCCTCTGCTCACTGCAGGAATCCACCTGAAAGCAGTTGAGAGGTCTTCTGCCATTGCTATTCCACTAATGCACCAATGCAAGAAAGAACAAAAATGAGGTATTTTGGCAGTTTGTTGTGGGCAGATCAGGGACACTTTGTATCCAGTGGATCTAAAGCCCTCCCTTTCCCCAAACACGCCCCTGGAATCAATGGCAGGGAGGAAAGGCGCCATAGCTCAGTGGTAGAGCACATGCTTTGCATGCACAATGGGGTTCAATTTATTTTATTATTTGCATTTCTATACTGCCCAATAGCCGAAGCTCTCAGTCCATAGTATCTCCGGGGAGGGCAGGAAAAACTCCTACTTGAGACCCTGGAGAGCTGCTACCAGTCAGTGTCAACAATACTGGGCTAGATGGAACAACGGTCTGACTCCGTATAAGGCAAGTTCCTATGTTCTTAAAGTACACAAACCCTGTAGCTGGCATATTTATTTTCCCACCCATTGGGACCAGTGTAAATTAGTGTGTGGGGAGTGGCCAGTAGGGAGGAAGGAATCCCACCCCACCCCCATCTTTCACCTGGCACGTCATAGGAAATGGCGGTCCATCTACCACAAATCCTTCCTCCTCTACTTGTTGAATTGCTGTGCTGGACAAATCCATTGAGGACAGGTCTAGCAATATATTTTAGCCATAGAAGCTCTATGTACAAAGACAGTATATCTCTGAATACCAAATTCTAGAGACAAGTAGTGGGGAAGGTTGCTTTTGCCTCAATGTCCTGCTGGTTGAGTTTCTCCAAAGCATCTGACCAGCCACTGCTGGAAACAGAACACTAGGCTGATCCAGCAGGTGACTTCTTATGTTCAGTTCATCTTAGGCTGAGCAGATGCTGGCTTGGATTTGAATATACTCCCCTATATAGAATCCTGGTTAGAAGAGTTATTGGTTCTAGCAGTTAAAAATAATATAATAATGAGCAGATGGGATGGTAGTGCTAAATTTTATGCATAATGGTACAAAATGCAGTACAGAATGGTAGCTGTATTAGGCTGTGGCAGCAAAACAGCATACTGCAGCACCTTGAAGCATTCCCTATCAGGATGCCCTCCAGATGTTTTGGACTTCAATTCCCATCAGCCCCAGCCAGCATGGCCAATGGTCAGGAATGCTGAGGGGCTGTCATCCAAAACATCTGCAGGTCACCAGGATGGGAAAAGAAGCCTTAAAGGCTAACACATTTACTGTGGCATAACCTTTCATTCATTCAATACATTTATATCTCACCCTTCCTCCCAAGTGTTTAAGACAACATTCATGGTTCGACCACCTTCCTGATGTTGTACTCACAACAACCATGTGAGGTAGGCTGAAAGAATGTAACTGGCCCAAGGTTGCCCAGTGAACTTCATGGCTGAAAGGGGGTGAAAACCTGGGACTCTAACCCAGCCTTCCCCAACCTGGTGCCCTTGTGTTGCTTGCTGGGAATGACGGGACTTGTAGTCCAACAGATCTTGAGAGCACCAGGTTCTGCTATAACCACTACATCACACTTATTACTACTACTACTACTACTATTGCATTTCTATCCTGCCTTTTCTCCTCCATGGAACCCAAGCAGTTACATGATCCTCCCCAACTCCATTTTTATCCTCACAACCACCCTGTGTGGTAGAGGCTAAGAGTCAATGACTCGCCCAACGTCACCCAGTGATATTCATGACCAAGTGGGGACTAGAACCCATCTTCTGAATCCCAGTCCAACACTCTAACCACTACACCACACTAGCTCTCACATATGATGAAATAGGTTTTTACCCACAGAGGCTTATGCCATAACCAATTTAGGCTGTATTCCTATGCACTTACTTGGGAGTAAGCCCTATTGAACACAATAGGACTTACTTAGAACTTATGAGGAGCATGTTGTTATTCATGTTTTAAATGCCACAAGACTTTAGACTTAACATTTGCTCAGGTGTTTTGAAGCTCTTTTTAGATATGAAGGGTCATGTTCCTGGGCCATGTTTACTTCACCTTTTCTTTTCTTAAGCACACAGCAGCTATGTATTGGGGTTCAGATTGGGGAAAAGAAAAAAAGTAACCCGAGTAGGTGAGTGTGGGGTTTTAAGGAGATGGTTATGAAAATTTCTCTTTTTTTACTCTTTTGTGATTTGTATCAATACAAATATTTTGTTTTTGTTTTTAAGGAGGAGATTCTAAGAAGACTGCTTGCAGACTTTTATCAATATTTGTTAACGTTTAAATTAAAAAACAGCAAACTTGTACTTGCAGTCAGCTTTAACTCATAGGCTCTTAACCACTTTATTCTGTACTTTTAGAATCCAGAGTGCAGGAAAAAGGGTCACTATCCCTTTAAGCGTTCGGTACTCCAATGAACATTCCAGGCTTTCTCCATCCCTCCTTAACGCAGACACGTCATCGGCATTCCGGGAAGCAGATGGCGTCAGCTCCCTCTGTCTTTGCCAGCGGGTGGCAACTAGAAACAAAGCAGAAGAAAAAAAATGAGACCATTGTCGTCGAGAGCAGGGTGCTCGAAGCTTCGTCGGTCGGGCCGAGTATTTCTAGGCGGGCGATGCGAAAAGCAACAAACCCCCTCGCTCCTCCGGCTTCCTTCCATCTTCGGCTCAGAGCGTGCAGGTTCACGTTGGGTGATGACTCATAAGGAGGCGTGGCTGCAGACTCCTGTTTCCCTCTCATCCTTTATGACTCATCGGTGACCGCGGAAGCCCGGTACGCATGCGCGGAAGCCCTCTCTATATATAGCTTTCCAAGGAAGGGTGAATGATATCATGCGGGCGGCAGTTGGGCAGTGGTAGAGATTCGGGGCTTTGCGCGCGGGGCCACGCCCGGCGTGTTGCCTAGCGCCCCAATGGTGTTTACTGAATGGGGGAAGCCTGTAGTTTGCCTAGCAACGCAGCCAGGCCGAATAGAGCAGAGGTGACTGAAAGGGGAGATAAGGAGATTGGAGGGGGAGGACACCCCTTCAGCAAGGATTACTTTATTTAGTGTTTATTTAAAGTATTTCTATCCCGCTGCTTGGCCAAAAAGGCTCTTAGAGTAGTTTACATGCAATCAGTAAAACAAGACAACCCCTCCTCGCAGGCTTACACTCTAGAAAGGCATGACATACAGGGAAAAGGGGAAGGGAAGAGGGGGGGAAAGTTGTATTTTAAAGTCGCCCCTCCATTCAACGTGTAATTGAGGCGGTTGACAACAAAGCTATAAAAACAATCAAATTCAACAATTAAAAAACGTGAAAATGACAGATAAAATATATTATGATAAAACAGGGGAACCCTCTAAATCGGGGGAGGCAACATGGTGCCTTCCAGATGGTTTGGACTACAACTCCCATAATCCCTGAACACTGGCTGTGCTGTCGGGCTGATGGGAGTTGTATACCAAAACATAGGGAGGACGCTAGGTTGTCTCCTCCTACTCTACATAAATTGAGGAGTGGCAGAGAGCCACAATCTGGGATAGCCCCAAATAGCCAGGGGGTATTCCACCTCACTAGCTATGCATAGACAGCAAGCAGCCTGGCTAATTTATTTTTAGGATCAGGGCTCATATTTGGCACCTGCTAATCAGATGAGTTCGTTGGGGATGGGTGGGTAGATGCTCAAAAATGCCTGTGCATGCCAAAGGGAGTTTCTTTATCACTATTCCATAAAGATCCCTGATATTTTTATTTTTAAAAAAAACAGTGATTTTGAGGAGGTGTAATAAAGGAAGATCATTTTGTTGAGCTGGATTGAGAATTTACTGAAATGTTTACATTTCTTGGAATATATTTCATGAAGTGAGGTTACTTTTTATGTTGGTTTGAGGCAATGTTTTAATTGATTACTTGTCTAGAATGCAGTAGTTTCTGAGTTGACTTTTTAATTTGTTTACTATGTTATTGAGAAATATTAATATGAATAGATTTTGATACGATGGAGATGGACCATAGGAAGATGGGACATTAGACATAGATGCTGAGGAACTAGGAACCAAAGTGGTTTGGAAAGAAGGATGTAGATAGATGTCTGATGAGATAGCAGGCCAAGGGGAAGTGCAGTCAGAGGAGGACTGGGCGAGAGACAGGCTGCAGGAAAGGGCCAGAAGGTGAAATCTGGGGGTAGTGACACTTGGTTCTGTAGCTATGTCTGTAATTCAGAAGAAGTGTTGTAAAATAAAAGAAGTCTGTGGCTCACACAGATGTGTGAAATTTGGAAGCGAAAGGGAGCTATACATAGATACTGAAGCCACGGTCTATATAAATGAACAGAAACTCAATTTATCTGTGCTATTCTTCCCTGTAGGCTTCCCCACTTTTCTGTTCAGGGTCAGCCCTCAAGCACTGCCAGTGTTATGGGAGACAGTGGCATTTATCATGCAGCCTTAGCAGTCGGATTCTATTGCTTATTTCACAGGGGGTATTGTTCATGTCCTTGGTGTGCTACTTCTAGTGACAGTCTGAAAGGATAAGGCAGGTAAAGAGATGATTAGGTGTGGATAGCCTCACAACACCTTTAGAGGAAGAGGAGATCATATAATGTCAAATTCATGTATGAGTGCTTGTGACAGTGGAGGTTCATTTGCCATTGTTCATGTAGAAGACAAGAAGGGGATCTTAATATTGATTCCTGTGAAGTGGGATTCTTTTCTGTTAAGACAAGAAAAAGGCAAGATATGGCACAAAATTAAGGTTGTAATTCTAAATACATGTGCTAGGGAGCAAGTGTCATTGGACATTGTGGGACTTACTTCTAGATTGTGCTGCCAGCATAGGCCTCCTCCACACGGGGCGTTTAATGAGCCTTGAAGGCTCATTATAAATTTTACCTACACACGAGCGGAGCGCAAAACGGGCGTACAGGCGCGTTATCTCCCCGATAATGCGCATTTTCGAACGCGCGTTAAATAGCGACTTTTATTTTGCTCCGGCCGTTAAAGCGCATTTTCGCTGTGTGAACAAGCGATTATGCGCATTAACTACCTGGAAAGCGCTTTTTGGGCATCTTTTAATGCGCTTCGCCGCTTCTCGCCGCCTCCCGTGCAGAGGGATTGTGAGTAAATGCGCCTCCACGATAATGCGCATAATCGCGGAACCAGGCGCAAAGGCGCATTCTTGTGGAGGGGGCCATAGATGCGGCCTCTGCAAAGGTGGTGCATTCAACTCACCAGCTGCTGTACTATCAAACCCCTTTAATAGTATGTAGCCATCCTTAAGTAATCCCTTTCTATTCAACCTTTTGAGCTACAGTATTCTTTCTCTTCTGTTTTCAACAGTACAGAAGATCTGATCTTTCTCTAATTTCCTCCATGTGCCTGTAGGTTGGAGGCTGGAGGAGGACAAGGACAACTGTCTTCCCACATGTAGTATTCTTGGGTTGCCTAGTTCTAGGAGCTGTTATGTTGCTATAATTGCCTTTTTCCTGTTCCTGGTTATATAAATAGAGCAGACATTTGGGTCACCCATGATTCTTCTAATTTTAGTCTGATTTCGCAATTATGTAACAAAAGGCAGAACTGGTAAGACATCTCTGGGACTTTTCACGTGAGTCTCACATTTCTTAATTTCCAAGAGAAGAAGGCTGAAGCCCCACATAACCAATTATCAGGAGTTAAAGTTGAACATTAACTTGTATCTTGCAGACCAGCTCTTTTCCACTTCATACAAAATGTGAGTCTGCCAAAATCTACCTTGAATGTTTTTGTTCCAGTAGCTCTGTGTGTGATATAAGGTGAAGGGCGGCACAACAACCATTGCTGAAATCAAATTGCTACTGCTTTAGATATCTTGGGATTATAAGAAATTTTGTTTAAAACATCGGAATGTGTTGCGGTACCTTCACAAAATCAGTCCCACACTAACTAAATTGTGGGATCCTGCAGCTGAATATATTACATGTAAGAGCAAATAAGCAGAGGGCACAGCTATAGTGGGTAATGGAAACTCTTTGGCTCAATTCAGACGACACGATATCAATGGTGGGGTAATAATCAACTTTACAGTTGTTCATCTAGGGGGTACTCCCCACACAACATGGTAATAAATAATCAACTGTGATGTGGATTAGGATGAGCGCTAAATTGACTATGGCAGCATTCGGACAACACGACAGTCAATACAACTGACGATTGTTTCCCCCCCCCCCCCCAGTTGTTTATTGTGTTGTCCGAATTGAGCCTTTGTCTTTCCTGTGGATTAACACCCTCTTCTTTTTAGAGATTTCTGGCATGTAGGTAAATTGTAGAAAACTAGATTCATATTAAACAGTGTGTGGAGGAGAGGGGAGAGAAACACAACTATAATCAGGTGAAATATCTTTCCAGATCCTCTGACCTCAAGCCAGAGCTTGCATGAGGGATCCCAAAGTCCTGTAACCTGGTGGAAGTAAAGTCCAAAAGAAGAACATCTTGCAATAATGCATTGGCAGATTCTGAATGTGAGACTGGCAGCTCCTGCCCTTTAAGAAAGCCAGTTCTCCTAGAATTCTCCAATGAAAAAAGTAAAAGGCACAACTTGAAGCTATTCAGTGGCACCATAGCACATGACTCTTAACAAATTTCAGATTCCCATTAAAGCAATGTTGAGCTTTCTGCTGTTGGTCTGCGTATGTGAAAGACATTTAAAATGTGCCTGATTCAGTTTTTTTTAAGTGGTGGTCATTCAGGGAGGTGGGTTTGCAGTTGCATTTCACTCTCATTGCATTTTTATGTCACCTGTTCTATTATTTTGTAATTACTTTTTCACAATTGAATATCTCATCCTTGTAAAGACATTTTCTTTGGTCAATTTGAATATATGTGGCACCTTATCCATTTCCTTTTTCTTTTTCATCAATGTCCGTGTTTGCATTATAGTCTTTTCCTTCACCACTCTCACTCTGGTCTGTGGCAAAACTGACAAGGTGTGGAAAAGCCTTGTTAATGCCACCAGCATGAAGGTGTTCATTTTGGTTTTGATTTTCCTTCAGAAGGGTAGGTATGTATATCTGCACTAGAGCTCTTAGTAATAATTCATGTTCGAAAAAGCCACCAATGAATGTACTGATGAAATTGATAAGAATTTCCTTTGACCTTGTCTGTTTCACTAGGCTCTGGAGAGGAAGGGTAATGTAAATTGATGTTAGTGAAATTGACAAGGCATTCTTGCTAACTTTGTCAGCTTCTCCAGAGACAAGTGGGGAGGAGGGAGTGAAGGAAATGGTGGGGGTGGGCAGGCAACTAACACAGAAAGGGTGGGTTACATTATCAGACTGTCACCAGCCACATCGTGAGGCGATTGTTACCATTCTGAGTAGTTTGCAGGGACACTATGGACAAAGATCCAGGGTAGACAAGAGAGGAGGGGGAAACATAGCTTTTGAAAGGTGGTAATCTGCATTAATTGAAGCAACTATTGATTCCCCAGTAATCATGAAAGTGCTTGATAATGCACCTATGATTTTAGCTTAAGCCAGAGTACTGCCTTTTTCACTCATTACAACTTCACCTGAGGGGCACTAGGAATATGAGGTCTCCATTGGGCTTTGTAAGAGGAATGTTTGCCAACTTTGGGAGTTCTCCCAAGTCCTGCAGAACCTTACTCTAATCCAGCCTTTCCCAACACTGCACCCTCTAGATGCATTGAGGTACAACCCTCATCATCCCCACCCAGCACAGTCATGGTGGTTGGAATGATGGAAGTTGTAGTCCAACACATCTGGAGTGCATCACATTGGGAAAGGCTGTTCTGCTATCTTATACCGCAATGTTGGGGAAGGCTGTTCTACTGGATTCCTATTCTTGCTTCCTGCATCCAGCTACCTGTTGCCATTCGCCCTGTGCTCAAGGTTGCTTCCTTTGAGCATTACATAGCATCCTGAGGGGGGCTTCACATATGTGCATGCTGAAATTGGGGAAATCACCTAAAATTGGGCATAGGCATTCTGATTTTGGTTTATTTTCCTCCTACCCCAGTAGCCCTCCATGCCCATGCCACATTGTTCAGGATCCTCTGTAGAAGCTTTTCAGGGGTATAGGTGACTGCAGGGCGGGCAAGGGGAAGACAGGAAACTGTATTTCTGTGAACGTCTTTCCATGGATTTTTCTTAGGATCCAAGCTTTTTTTACTTGAATTTTAATTTAAGTGATTTTGATATGTCTATTCCACATTGCATCAGGCGGGTTATCCCCCCCCCCTCCACACCACCATACAAAAGAGCACAGTTAGTCATTTTTGCCACCACTACATTCACATCTGTATTACAGTAAAGCACAAAGACAGGCTTCCATCTCAAGATGATTGGTAAAAACAATGTTTTCTACACTTAGAACTTCCCCTCCAATCATGACCATAAATCCATGTGACCCATGTTAAAAGAGAGATGCTTAGGTCATCTAATTGTCAGTCTTTTGAGCATGACTGTAAACTTGTTGACTACTGAAGGTTCCTGCTTCTTGTAGGTAGGAGAACACAAAGATCAGTGTGTGACATAGTGGAAAGGAGCAGTGACTCAGCATTTGTCCAAAAGTGGCATTCAATTATTTTTGTTCTGCTTCCTCTTGGTTATCAACAACCAGAGTATAATAAACAGCTTATGAGCATTAACATGAGATCCTTTCAGAGAATTTACTAAAAATAAGTGAGCCACAGAAAATGCTTTTTTTCCCCTCTGTAAAATGCATTTATCATATGACTTTAATATTTTTTTCTGCTTGGCCTTTGAATTCATATGCCAAGTAAATGTGGAACAACCCTACTAGATCAGTGCTTTGCTAAATATAGAGTAGCTTCCTGGGGAGCTACTGGAAGTTGCTACAGAAGGTTTTCTTCCCAAATTCTCCCTAGGCCAATTTTCTGTGTAAGTTCGCTGGAGGAGGAGATGGAAGATACATGTGTCGTGCTCATTCATGTACTGTTCATGGGAAGCTGATTTTAAAACTGAACACTGGTTTGCCTCACCAATGAAGGAAACTACCATCTCTAAATAAAATCTTAGTGCTGGGGAAAGACCCTGGCACCTTGGAATCAGAATAGACAGAACTCAGCTATTATTATTATTATTATTATTATTATTATTATTATTATTATTAACATTTATATACCACCCCATAGCCGAAGCTCTCTGGGGGGTTTACAAAGATTAAAACATTGATGCAAGATGAGTCAATAACCTGAGCTGGTATACTATAGGGTAATTTCATAGATATTTCCACACACTAGGATCAGCCTTCCCCAACCTGATGAGACTCAAATATTTGGACTACAACTGCCATAATTCCCTATCAGTAGGGCCATTGATGGAAATTGTAGCCCAACACAACAGGTTGTAGGAGGCTGACATAGATTTTTCGGAATGTTGCCATTGTGTTGTGATATGTATAATTAACTGAAAATATACCTTAGTTTGAAGTTGTTACCTTACTGTCCACCTATTTCTATATTCGTGCCCAATAGTCAAAGCTCTGTGGGCAGTTCACAACATGATAAAACACCATATAAAACTTTTAACACATTTTTTTCTTGAACACTTTGAGATAGTTAAACACAATTAACAATAAAACTACTAGGACCCAATAACAAACTTACAATTAAAAAAACCCGACATATGCCGTCAAACGCCTAGGGATAGGGCAGGGGTACAGAACTGTTTTGGGATGGGGGCCAGATTGCCCCCCACCCCATGGTCTTAATGACATCATGAGGTGTGGCCTTGCCCCTGATGTCACCCTCTTTTTCTTTGTTAGTGGCAGAGGTTGGGACTTACCCGCAGAGAGGCAAGAGCATCCATTCATCTCTGCACACAGCTGAGTCCCAACCGTCATCGCTGAGATCAGAAATAACAGCAAGGGGTCTGCTGCTGGTGCAAGTCAGCAGAGGAATCTCTACTGTTATCTCAGATTTCAGATTGGGGGTAGCAGTGGGCAGGCCCTCTAAGGGGAATTTCCGGGGGGGGGGGGGGCTTGGAGCCTCAACCCTGCACGTTGTGGAACCCAAAGAGGCAGCATGAGCCAGATTGGGATGCTCTGCAGGCCAGAGGTTCTATCCCTCTGGAGTAGAGGAAAGTATTAACCTGATACTGAAATGATGACGAGGTTGGCACCCGGCAGGCCTTGCAGGGCAGAGCATTCCATAAGTGGGGGGCCACCACTGAAAAGGCCCTCTCCCTTGTTGCCAACCTCCAAACCTCCTTCAGAGAAGGCATTTGGAGGAGGGCTTCAAATGTTGATTGTAGTGCACAGGGAGTTTATACCAGGAGAGATGCTCAGTCAGGTATTTTGGGCCTGAGCCATGTAAGGCTTTATAGGTCAAAACCAACAACTTGAAATGGGTTCAGAAACATTCAGGCAGCCAATTCAAACTGGCCAGAATCGGTATTATATGCTCAGACCTTCTGGTCCCCACTATCAATCTGGCCACTGAATTTTGCACAAGCTGTAGCTTCCAAACCATCTTCAAAGGCAGACCCATGTAACACACATTGCAGTAATCTAACTTGGAATAACCAGAGCATAGATTACTGAAGCCAGATTATCCATGTCCATATAGGGGACCTAGGCGGGCTAAACTCGGTAGAAGGCATTCTTTGCTATTGAGGCCACCAGAGCCTCAAGTGACAATGATAACTGCAGGAGAAAACCCAGCTACGAACCTGATCCTTCGGGGGAAGTACATTCTTTGTGCTGCCTTCCAAAAAGATTAAACCACAAACAAAATAGTACGTTTAATTCTTTGTTTTTATGTCGCTTGTAGCATTGTTGGTTATTGCGTTTCTTCTGATTTTCTTGCTTGTAGTGATTAACCAGATTTTGTAGTCATGTCATGTAGTCATGGGGAGAGTTTATTGCTTCATTGTGTGGCATAAAGGACAAAGCTTTGAGGGTAGTGAATTTGCATGATACTTGACTGTAGTAGCAGAGACCAAGGTAATGTATATGCATTGCCCAATTATCTCAAAGAACTTCAAACACATCAATATTATGCCATAGGTATAGTGTCTCAACATAACCATTAGCATCCCATGCTAAATCTTATTTGAATGCAAATGGAAGCACAGGAGAAGTATCAAATGAACCTCCTCCTAGTCTCATAGGTACAGTGAGTGCAAGTAAGCTCCTCAATCGCTATTTCAAGGGCTACAACAAGAGGTGTTGGACTTTTTCTTGGACTGGTGCTGATGCTGTGAATCACAGTATAGTAATGAAACAATCTTTAATTTGCTTATTGCAATAGCCGAAGCTCTCTGTAATACAGAAAAGCAGGTACAGTTGGACTCCCACTGTCTTCTGTTGTAGTTCTGTCAAGTTGCACTTTGCATTCATTCTTGGCAAGACATCTTTCTTTGATTCCTTTGTAGTCTTCTTTGCAGCTTCCATGATGGGTATGTTATCATAAAGCTAGGGTGGCATAGTGATTAGAGCAGCCTCCCTCAACTTGGTGCTCTCCAGGTACTTTGGACTACAATTCCCACCATCTCTTTCCAGTAGCTATGCTGGCTGAGCCAATAGGAGCTGTAGCCTGAATATCGAGAGGGACCTGATCCCTTGAATCAGCAGCTCGCAAGTCACAGATGATTGCAGCATGATCGCAGTGTGGTTAATAAGCCATAGTGGCTTGCTGATCATCCTGCGTATGGTAGTTGTGTGTCAGGGGGATTGGCATAATTACCCTCGGCAGCATGGCTTGTCATGTTGTGCAATCCCAGTCAAGGTGGCTTGTTACCGTGGCCAGCAAGCCACCCAGAACCCATTTGCTGTAGGGTTATGGGGTGACTTGTTAACCAGAGCAACGAGCCACTCTTGGTTTGCACAACACAACAAACCATGTTGCTGAGGGTAATTATGCTCATCCTTCCAGCACACATGGAGGGGAAAACAAGCCACTGTGGCTTATTTCCTCAGCCACGATTGTACTGCTCCAAGGACGCTCCCTAACTGCATCACCACTGCAGGCCTCCCAGATGTCTAGGATTGTTTCTTTGAAGGTTGGTGTGACAGCCTTTTGATCACTTTCCAAGAGATCTTTCAGGTAAATGAGTACTTAATCCTCTCTGCATTTTCTACAATTATACTTCAGAGTTGCTCAACAAGCCCATTTATTCCATAGTTGTTGCTTTTGTTATTGTTGAAGAAGACAACTTTCCAAGAGCCTTGCCCGGGAAGAGCCATGAGACCCCATATGCTCAAGGCAAGCTCCTTCCAATTTGAGCAGAGGAGTGGAAGGTCAATTTCCCCATCCTCACAGTGGCTTTCTCTCCCTGCTGCTAAGCAGCTGATCAGCAGCAGGTTCAAGTACAGGATGTTGAATCCAGCACCCTAATGTTTTTCATTTTTCATTGAAAACAATTTTGAAGGGAGTGAAGAGTTGTGTGGGTGCCATGGCGCCTGTGAATGCCGCATTAGGAATCCCTGGCATAAATTATTACGGAACTGCATGAGTTGTGCCCTGGCAAGCTGAATGTAGCCCAGAAACCATGGGCCTACTACCAGGGAGCATGGAGTTCATCTCCTGGTCACCCTCAATTTCTGTTCCAGCAACTTTTTCTTCTCTAGTTTTCCCTTGTCACCTCTCAGTACTTTCACCTCTTTCAGAAATTCTGCTGCCAAAATGTTTTGTTGTTGTACTTTGACCCAGAATAGTTGTTTTTCAATTATATTGTATTTATAACCTGTTTTTATGCTTTTTATGGTTTTAACTTTTGTATATCGGTTTTGTGTGTGTCTGTTTTAATGTTCAATGTTTTTAATTTTTGTAAACCACCCAGACAGCTTCGGCTATGGGGCGGTATATAAATAAAATAAATAATAATAAAATAATAATGAGTGTGGGTTAGCGTGTTGTGTGAACCCAGCCTTGGCTTAGCTCAGGTTTAAGCAACCTGGGGCCCTCCAAATGTTTTGGACTACACCCCCATCATGCCCATTCCAGTGATGGCTGATAGGAATTGTAGTCCAAAACATCTGGAATGCCCCAGATTGCCTACCCCTGCTGGGACTCCTTAGCCTTCACTTCCAGCTGAACATTGGAAGCTGCATTACACCAAGTCGGGTTATCCACTTATATGTTGTCTACTATGACTTGCAGCAGCTCTCCAGGATCTCTGGCAGAGGAGCTGCCCAGCATCTGCACCCTGATCCATTTTCTTCTTTTAATGGATGCCAAGGATTGCTTGCATACAAAGCATGCATTTTATCATTGAGCTACCCTCTTTCCCCAAAACAACTGAAAACAAACCTAACTAGATGTTACTGCTTTTGCACATCCCCTGTTTCTTTTGATTTCTTCCCTCATTGCCTCCCACCTTTTGATTGTAATCTCCTTGGGGCAAGGACTGCTCTTTTTTATATATAGCATAAATGACTCCATTAAGTGTACTGTACATTAATGGTCCTGTATAAGCAATTAATAACTATAGTACTCCATGTTTAGTATGTATACCTTTGTGTTTTAGGAAGTTAATTTTAGAAAGCAAGGAAATGCTGGGGTTTTGCGTTACTCACCCTGAGAATTCTTAATCTCCTTTCCTTTAAAAAAAAAAGTCAGTCAGAATGTCTGCTAATTGCTTAACATATGCATTGCATAAAGACAACCTTTAGCATGACTAATTTCGCTTGAAGAGAAACTAAATACAAAGTTCAGAGCAGGTGGTGTTGGTAATGTCTTTTACTTTCCTGCTCTCTCCAATATGAAATAACTGAAATGTGCTGTGTCAGAAGTTCCAGGAATACCTTTCAACCATATATAAAAACATAGGTTGTATGTTCTGTAATGACATGTTGCAAACGTGGAAATCCTGCTTCCTTAAAATCTTTCCTGGGTACCAGAGATTGACTCCTTTTGTACTTTCTGCTGCCAGTAAAACCTTTTCCCATCAGGACTGCTACTGCGTCATATAACCCAGTTCTCCCCTTTCCACCAATTTCAGATCCATTTTAGGCCCAAACACACATATGGCTGCATGAGGGTGGCCACTTGCACATTTCCATTAAAAAAAAAGGGGGGGGGAGGAAATACGTCATCAAAAAAAGAGCCAAAAAAGACATCAATTTGCATAACATTTGCATATGCAAATTTGAAATTGCAACTTATTATTTAAATAGAAATGGAAGACATCGCCATAGTGAAGAAAGTCACTGACTAGGTGACCAGGTGCTCAGTCTGCTGTCCAGGTGCTAACTATTGATGGGCAACTTCAAGGCCTCTGCTCTCTCCTTATGGTTCTTGATCTTTAAAATGGACACCCCATCAAATTGAGGATGCCTTCAAATAGAGGACCGTTCTCTGCCAGCTCTCCAAAATAGAGGACTCTCCTCTGTCAAGTAGAACACATGGCTGGCCACCTCGGCTGCAACCTACAAGCGTTCCCACAGTAACTGACATCTAGTGAAAGAAGATGTGTGACATTACTGGGGCGTCAGCTGTACAAGGGCCCAAAACAAAATAATGCTAATGAAGCACACAACTGGAAATTCATCTAAGCCACAAAAAACAGTTGTTGATAATTAGGGGACACTCAAAGGAACAAAACACAATATAAAAATACATGTACACCCTTGTATTCCAGATACTATTAAGTACGTCTTTATTTATTCTAATTCCCTACTCATGTATGTTATATAAAAGTTCAGTGTATTGATTTTTGAGTGTCCCCTAATTATAAACAACTGGATTTTTTGTGTGTGACTTAGATGAATTTCCAGTTGTTGATCACTGTGACACCATCATTGTGTTCTTCCTTTCCCCACCCCTTGCAAGCAGCAGCTGAGTACCAACAGTGAACTACTGCTAGTGTCCCCACAACGCTGCTTCGTGGCACCAGCTACACGCCCCTGGCGATCCACTTTCTCAATTGGCTTCAGTTGAAGTGGGGCACGGATCCGGCGAGAAAGGTTTGTGTCGCCCTTGTGTTCTGCATGGTACTTGGTGAACAGCTGGCAGCAAGCAAGTGCTGCTCATGTAAATGTGTAACCTACCTTATCACTAAGTGGCTTATAGGGCATTCTAATAACATCTCCCCGCACAGTTCACATGATCTCTCACCCACCCATCCCATTCTCCTTTAAAGCTTAAGACACTATAAAAAAACTAACCTCATTTAAAAGCAACGGGAAGGCAGTGCAGGGGGTGGGGTCCCTTTCCAGTTTTTTTTTACCTGCTCTTTCTTCCCCCTGTTACAAAGTGTCCTCCTGATGCAATCCGCCCCACAACACTTTATTCCAGGGGTGGAGACTTTCCAGTGGCTGGAGGTCCATCTTGTCCTCCACCGCAGCCACTGCAATTGCCACCGCCAGATGGCAAGCAGACACGGGCACGTGGAGAGGACTGTCTTGTTTCCACACAGAATCGCACTCCCAGGAGGATTCCACGAGGGCAATTCTGCTTCAAACAAGGACATGCCTTATTTTCTTGTAAAACTGCTGTTTTTGCCGCCGCCACCACTGCAGTGGCCAGCAGGGCCCCCTTCCCTGCAAAAATGGCCGCAGGGGCTGTAGGCGGCCTACAGGATATGCATTGCCAACTCATGCTTTAACCCATCTATTCCAGCCATGTTTCCAAACCACCGTCTCCCTTCCTACATGCTTGTGTGAATGTGTCAGTGGGTCACACAAGCTGTCTGCGGCTGTCTGCTGCTGCTGATGTTGCTCCCTGGGGGGAAAGGCAGGAAAACATTTTGGTGTGCTGGATGACAACAGGTAAGCCTTTACCACAGGGATGGAGAACATTGTGGCTCTCCACTTGCTGTTAGGCTCCAATGCCCAGTAGTCCTAGTAGCATGGTCCTTGTGGTCAGGGTTAACGGGAGTTGTAGTCCAGGAACACCTGGAAGGTCATGGTTTCCCCAACCCTGATTTAGGGTAGGGAGCCTGGATCACCCTTCAATAACTAAACATGCCATTTTCCCCCCATTCTAAAAGGTTGAAAATTCTCTCCTAAGGCTTAGTTACTAGTTGGAAGAGCTTTAAACTAAAATATGCTGCTATTCTTGCATTTGGGGCTCAGCCATTTTCTCTTTGGCCCCTCCCACCACTGACATGAGAACTGCTAGAGCATCTCCAAAATTGAATTCTGCAAGCAATCCACCCACGTTCCTACTTCTTTTGCACTGCAGTTGGGAGAAACCCTTGTATGAGGGGGCTGTTGAAGCACGAATGTGTGGATACTCTCCAGGAGAGGGTGGATTTCTACATCATTCACCTGCTCAAGGTCAAAGGGCACTGCGCCGGCTTACGAAACTAGCCCACCTTGTTCTCGGAGGGCTCTTGTATTGCTGGCATGGCATGAAGGGCCTGTGCAAATTTCAGCCTAAGTCCATTTCATTAATAGGTTCAAGGTATGCAAGTTAATCTATTAACCCCCTCCTCTACTGTGTGTCTGTTTCCCAACAACCTTGAGGGGGCTCTTCCCTGCTCAGGGATATAATGGCTGCTGTTTCAAACAAGGCAAGGAAATTTTCCAGAAATGCAGGTTGGTAATTTGATCCTGCCGGCTTCTGGACTCCTTTACACCGCTGGCCCATAAACAGGATTTAACACCCTCCAACTATTTGCTATGGAAAGATGAGAAGGCCCATTAGGCCTAGCGTGCTATATTTCATCCTGCTGGGCTGCTGCAAGTGAGTCTTGCCCGTAGCATTTTTGACCCAGATGGGGAGAGACAGTGAGAGAGACATAAACTGGAAAGTAGCACTGCCACGCGATGCTCTTTTCCTAAACAAAAACCAGTTCCCCATTCCCACACCACCCACATACCAATTAATAGTTTATTAATAAACAGTGGAAGTGAAGTCACTGGTTTCAACGAAAGCCCTTTTATAACACCTTTCTGTTACGCTACCCCACAAAGGCAGTGCTTTGCTGTAGTTATGTAATCAGATTTCCATCAGCACAAGATCACGGTAACAGAAACTAAGCAGTGACCTCCCCACCACCCAAAAAAAGCACAGTCACTTTAGGCTGGGAATTCTTTACAAGAAAGGAACAGACATGCTAACTCATAGGGACAAGGAACTTACAGCATTGCCCACAGGGTACATTTGCAGAGAGGTCATTTGAAACCAGGCTACTTGGAGGAGCATCTTCTCCAGTAAATGCCTACCAAAGGTAGCCTTCCTGAACCTGGTCCCACACCACAGCTCATTCCACTCAGCACAGTCTCCTCCTGACTCTAGATTCACCCAACACACTAACCTATGCACCATGGTTGAGTGTGGGTTGTTGTCGAACCATGGATTATTGTGTTGTCTGAACAGTGTGTTTTCCACAGGATGGCTTGTTAACCATGCAGTGTGGCTTATTTTTCTTGAGCAAGCTACCTTGAGAACCCGTGGCTTGTTGTTGGGTTGTTCTGGGTGGTTAACAAGCCGCTCTGCATAGTTAACAGGCTACCCTGCAGAAAATGTGCTGCATTCAGAAAACACGACAACTCACGGTTCAGCAACAACCCACACTGAACCACTGAGCGTGGGTTAGCGTTATTTTTTCTCTCCATGCCTAATTAGCATTATTACCCTTGCTGGGCATGGGTTGTTGTGACGTCTGAACCCAGTGTTGCTGGCTGCCTGGGGTGGTTTACAAAACGCACTATACCCTGAAACATGCCATGGGTTTCCTATACTCTGGTAGCTTGAACTGCAGACATAACAGCCTTTCCCAACTTGGCGCCCTCCTGGTATTTTGGACTACAGCTCCCATCAGCCCCAGCCATCATGGCCAATGGACAGGGATGATGAGACTTGTAGTTCAAAAATATCTGGAAGGACCCAAATTGGGGAAGGCTGCTGCAGAAGGTTTCTCCATGCGGCGTAAAGCTTCATCTGCCAGTATTTCTGTAAATCCAGCTGTTGCCTAATGTCACAACAGTACACCTGGCTGATATATTGCAGGTCATTTGGCAATCCTATGAAGCAGGGGCAGATTAACAGCCCTTGGAGCCCTGCCCTTAAGAGCCTTAGCCACCCCAACCATCTCCCCATCATGGCCACCAAGAGAAATTGCTTAACTCTTCTTGAAAAAAGCCCACATAAATAGCAAAAGGCACCTGTCTGCTCCCATAGTGCATACAGTAGATACTAGGCTGAGCAGGGGTACATTGTTTATTTTATATATTTAATTATTACATTTCTATCCCTCCTTTCCTCCAAGGAGCCCTAGGCAGCATACGTGATCCTCTTCATTTTATCCTTGCAACGACCCTGTAAGGTTGGTTACAGGGAGAGTCAGTGACTGGCCCAAAGTCTCCCAGTGAGTTTCATGGGCTGCATGGGAACTTGAGCCCAGGTCTCTCCAGTCCCAGTTCAGCCCTCTAACCACTGCACCACACTGGCTCTAAGTGTGCAATTCAGTGTTCTCAGGTTTTGTTGTTTTTTACCTTCACCACTACCACCTTCCTAACTCATCAATCTTTCTTGAGATTTATTTGGGATTTTACTGGAAATGCTCCTTCTTAGAACCCTCTTGTTTATGTGTGCCTAGCTTTTCTGTAAAGGGGTTAGCATGCCGTAAGCGAGGATGACAGTGGTTTATCTTGGAATTGCAAGTCATGTGCCTAATTGGAAATGATTTCAGTTTACTATACTACACTTGAGGATTCTGCTTGCGATGTCCTCACCAAACAAACGGCACATGACTCTTTCGTAAACCTGCTTGTACCTGGGAGGGAATTTGATAAGGCTCTCAGGATCTGTATTGTAAGCAGCTTAATAGCTCTGATCCAATAAGGAAGCGCTCTGCAGTGGCATCATCCACAGCAGCAAGTGTGGAGTGATGGCTGGCGGCTTCTCAGATCACGCCGGCCAATGAAAGATTCATGAGATGATGTTTTATAAGTCAGGCTCTAATACTGCTGGGGAATCGCAAGTGTGATGTGAACCAATCGATAACAAGTCATCCTCCTGAAAGGAGCTGAGGCAGTCTTCCCCAACCTGGTGCCCTCCAGATGTTTTGGACTTCAGCTTCTGTCAGAACCAGCCAGCATGGCTAATGGTCAGGAATTCTTGGAGCCCTAGTCCAAAACAACTGGATGGCATGAGATTGAGGAAGGTGAGCACGTTTTTGAGAGGCGAAATACTCTACAGCAGCCTTCACCAACCCAAGGCCTTCCAGATGTGTTAGACTGGCTAGGGATGATGGGAAATGTAGTCCAACATATTTGAAGGGCTCCAAACTGGGAAAGACTGCTCTACCACCAGAGATAAACCTGCAAGCACTCATCAATCGGTCATCTTTGAAAGTAATCATGGAGTTCCTGTGGTATCTATGATTGTCACCAGTTAGCATTTTATTAACCATCAGTAAAAACACATTCTGGTAACTGTTATGAGAATATGCAGACTTGGTAAATTAGAATGGCCCCAATATGTGACTTATTTTATTTTGCTTTGGAACCACCCTCAAGTTTCCAGGTTCTGTGCACTGGCAGATAAGATATACGTCTATGTACAACACAGTGATAGAATCACGGAGTTCAAAGTTGAGGATCAGTTCTTCCAAAGGGGAAAGCCTATAGCTCCCTGGTAGAAAACACATTTACTGGGTTCGCACAACACTCTGCCCCCACTCAGTGGCTGAGTTTGGGTTGTTGTTGAACTCTGGGTTGTTTGTTGAACCATGGGTTAGCATCTTGTCTGAACCTAGGACATTTTCCACAGAGTGGCTTGTTAACCATGCAGTGTAGCTTATATTTCTCAAACAAGCCACCTTGAGAACCCATGGTTTGTTGTTGGGCTGTTCAGGTTGGTTAACAAGCCGCACTGCATGATTAACAAGCCACCCTGCCCAAAATGTCCTGGGTTAGACAACATGCTAACTCACGATTCAACAACAACTTACACTCAACCACGGAGTGTGGGTTAATGTGCTGTATGAAAAGTCCCACTCTTAGGATGCAGAAGGCCTTGGGATCTGATCCCTGTCAATGCCAGTTAAAAAGATCAGGTAGCAGGAAAGGGGAGAAACCTCTACTAGAAAACCCAGAGAGCTGTTGTCAGTCAGAGTGGACTGTATTGATGGACTAATGGCTTAACTTAGTATGAGGCAGTTCCATATTGCTCCATGCCACCATTGGTGAGAAGTTCTAGGGACAGCACTACCTGGCTTTGGCCTCCTTTGGAGGGGAAAGTGCTGGAGATCTATACCATTTTTAAAACATTTTATTTATTTATAAATATACAAGTAGAGTGCAGGTACAGGCAGGTGGGACACACACACTCCTACCAAGCAGCCCACGTTCTGTACAGGGAGGCACCAAGCACATACAGACACACACTAGACGAAGCCAGGTGTCCGTTTTTACAGAGGACAGCCCTCTATTTGAAGCTGTTTTCTAGTTGAAAGGCTGTCCTGTCCAAAGCTGGGTTAAAGATAAAAAGCCATAAGGAGGGAGAGCAGGGGAAAATCCTTCAGCCTATGCCATTTTCCCAATAAGTTCCCTCACCTATGGAAGCTGCTATTTGCCCCACAGAGCAAAATTTCCCTTCTATGAGGCAAATAGTAGCATGAAGGGGGTTTATTGAGGAAACAACTGAGGGGAAAGATTCACCCCCCTTCCCCCTATTGCATCTGTGGACTTTCATTACAACGCAGTCCTATGCACGCCAACTAGGAAGTAAGGCCCATGGAGTTCAATGGAACTAGCTCCCAAGCACTTGTGTAAATCAGCCTTCCCTAGCCTGGCATACTCCAGATGTGTTGGACTATAACTCCCATCATCCCCTCACCAGGTGGCTGTGGTTGATGGGAACTGTAGTCCAAGAAATCTGGCATGCGCCGAGTTTGGGAAGGTTGGTGTATAGGAGTGCAGCCTACTTTGCTTTTTTAAAAAAACATCAACAACCAAACAAGTAATTTCATCTAGTTGGGCCCTTGGAGATGCAGGATTTCTGGTCTGGGAACAAGCCAATCAAGGGCTTTTGACATTGGCAATTTTGGAAAGGGCAACCAGGTAGAGGGCAAACTCTGTGCTTCCAATCTCCTGGGGTTTGCATATGGAAATGAATTCCTGTTTGAATAGCCTTGTTAAAATGCAAACCGAATGCTGATGCTATTTTACATTTTACAAGAGTGCCAGGCAAAGGGAAAGGGGGAGCCACTTTCCTTTTTCTAGGAGATCGAAAGCAGAATTTCTAGTTCTGGTAACAGAGGCTCATAATGTGGCCCTGGCCTCCGTGCTTTACACAATGACTCAGCACTCAGTCATCTCTCCTGCTGCTCATCAGTCTCATTTTCGCTTAGGATTTCTTGTAAGGCTTAAGGGCAATAAGTCCTTATCTGTATTGGTGTGACAGCACTGAGACTGAAGTGCGTTTTCAGATAACGGCTATCTAAACTGGAGAGAGGAACCTGTTCAGATTGCAAAACCATCGACATCTGGAGAAACAGAGCCTCAAATACATACAGCTGGCCCCAGAAAACAAATGGTTTGGAATATGAGGAAACTTTAAATGAAATCCTATGCGCGCCATGGCCTGATGGAGGGAGGAGAAAAGGCAGACAGGGATTGTAGCTTACACTGGTTGAGCACACAGTTCGCCCGCAGATGGTCCCAGGTTCGAGTCCTGGCATTTCCATTTCAATGGATCAGGTAGCAGGTGTTGAGACCCTGCAGAGTAGACAATGAATCTGGGATTCCAGTGCCTCTGATTTGTATATTAGCTATTGAGCTGGAAATTGTCTTTTTCTTCCTCTTCCTGCTCCTCTGCTGTCTCCATCTCTGTCATAACTGCAGTATGTAGGAATGTGATTGGCTAGGTAAAAAAATAAATATATAGAAACACATTATGCAAACCCACACTTAGCACCGAATCTAAAATCAATACCAGATTGCTGCAGCCAATCGCTGCTCCCTGATGAGAATATCTGCATGATGCACTTTTTTGCAAACAGTTGCTTGTCATACTCACACTTGCACTTTTACATGCTCAAATCAAGCATCTCTAGGCCATATTAGACATTATATAGAACAGGAGTATGCAGGAAGGAGTTCTCCAGGTGTTTTGGACTTCATCTCCCAGAAGCCCCTACCAGCACGGTCAGGAATGCTGAGAGCTGAAGTCCAAAACACCTGGAGATCTACCTTCTGCCCACTCCTGTTCTACAGAACTTGAAATATGGCCTGGAGATGCTTGATTTGAGCATGTAAAATTGCAAGTGCAAGTATGACAAGCAGGTGTTTATAAAAACGTGCATCATGCAGGTACTCTAATCAGGGAACAGCTATTGGCTGCAAAATCTGGTACTGATTTTGCATTTGGTACTAAGTGTGGGTTTGCATAATGCGCCACATGACTTCCTGGCATTCCCTTCCTACTGCCTGCTGTGATTTTGGACACCCGCTTGCTACATTGTGGGGAAAGGGCCCCAGTAAGAAGGGGGAAAGCAAAAGGCAGGCTTAAAGCTACAAGTGTGCCATCCTTTGCAGCAACCCTATGGCCTCCGTGGGGCCCTGAGCCAGATCTGCACTAAATGTCTAATTTGGACCTGAACAGTGGAGGCTGGTGGCTCTGATGTCAGTGGGGGTGACGAATCCACTCCGGGTTCAGTCAGAACCAGACAGAATTCTAGAGGAGCTATCAAGTTGTGGAAGCACCTTGGATAGCTCCTTTAGAGTTCTGACTGGTTCTTACTGAAATCTGGAGCAGATTCACTGCCCCACTGACATTGGCGCCACCAGCCTCCACCAGTCATGAATCTAATCAATGTCCACTGCAAGGATGGGCAGGTTTCAGATGTCTAAGTTCTGCTCAGGGGTTTTGTTTGGTTTTTACTAGATCCACCAACCAGAGCCTGGTGCAAAAGACATACACTTTGACTTTAAAATTCCTGGCAGTAGAATTTAGGGGGGGGAGGGAGCAGGGAGAGGGAGTCATTTGGTTGGAGTCAGAAATTCTTGTTAATCTACTATAAATCAACCAGAGATCTAGCAGTAGGTTCAGATCAACCTTTTGCCCACCCCTGGCCTACAGAAACTCTGCAAACACCCTGCAGTGACCAAAGCAGTGCCTGTGCTGTCCTTTTCTCCCTCTTTCATCATCTTAAGACCAGGGGTACCCAATGGAGCTGAACAGTGGGAGACTCAGGACAAACAAAAAGAAGGATGTCTTCACACAGCACACAGCTAAACAACGGCATCTGCTTGTGCAAGATGTGGGAGGGCCACCAGTTTAGATGGTTTTAAAGGGGATTAGACAAATTTGTAGAGGATAAAGCTATCAAAGACTGTTAGTTAAAATGGCCATATATTTACCTTCAGGATAAGAAGTACCATGTCTCTAAACACAGACACTGGGGAACATCAGTGGGGAGGGTGGCCATCTTTCCTACTTTACAGAGACCAGTCCTCTGTTTGAAGGGCTGCCAGAGGACTGGCCTCTACTTGAAGGCATCCTCTGTTTGAAGGCCCTTCTGCCCAAGTCCTGTTTGAAGATTGGGGGGACCATATGAAGGGAGAGCAGGAGGGATCTAGATGTTGCTCATCAAAAGTTAGCACCTGGACAACAGACTTTGAGCAAGTACAGAGGTCAGATGGTCACAATCTTCCGCACTATGATGAGATGTACTGTATTTCTGTTTAAAGTACAGTAATTCTATATAACATTACATCCATACATAAAAATCAGTGTCATGTTCTGTCCTCTTTTTTGGTGATGAGTTTCCTCCTTTTTTGATGATGTATATGTAGCCACCTTATCAGTGTGAGAAGACTATTGCCCTCGTGTCCTGCATGTAGACTTTCCATTGGCTTAGAGATATATTTTTAAAAATATGTAAGCAGTATATAAAGCCATTAAATAATATTGATGATAGAGGAAACATCAGGATGCTGGACTAGATAGGCATTTGGTCTTAACCATCTTATGTTTCCCAATACGACAAATGATTAATATTATTGTTATTCAAATCTATTTATTTTATAACATTAATTATATCCCGCTTTTCGGCCATCAAAAGAGCCCCCAAGGCAGTTTACTGTTCAAATCATATAACTGCAGGAACTAAAAATGAGAACAGGATGAAAAATCGAAACCATTTAAACCGTTTGTTGCTGGGCGCAGTAAAATGTTATAATTGCCCACCTGAATGAAATGAGTGAAGGAGACAACTGGATTTCTCCTGGGAAAGAGTTTCAGAGTCAGTGTGGCACCAGGGTCTTTTTAAGGTGGTGGGGGCATAGGGAGCAATTGCCCTGGGTTTCACATACGAGGGTGGCCTTACAAATGGAGGGAACCACATCAACATTGGCAAGGCTGCATTGTTGCCAACTCTTTCATTTCAGAATCCCACTAATTTGAGCCCCATAAACCTAATGGGATAAACAATCACAAAACAAATTCTACTGGTGGTGGTGTCCTTTTGCAATGACAGCATCAGCATGATGGTTGCAGCTGCAGGCAGTGCTAATAGCAGCAACCCAGCCCAACCATAGTTAGACATACACTATGAAGTCCTCAAGACAGTGCCTATAGGCACCAGTACACTCACAGAGGGCTGCCAGTGTGCCCTCCATTTGAGGGGGGTGTAAATGAACATTCTGCCCTGGGTCTTTCAGTATCCTAAAAAGACCCTGGGTGCCACAACTGAAAAGGTCCTGTTGCTCATTCCAGTCAACTGTATCTCTTGCTGATGGCGACACAGAGAAAGGCCTTTACTGAGGAATGCATCGGGCAGGCAAATTAATGTAGCAATTGTTCCTACCTCCTATTTAACCTCTAAGAAAATGCATGATCTTGTAGGAACATAGGAATCTACCTTATGCTGAGTTAGACCATTGGTCCATCTAGCCCAGTATTGTCTAGGCTAGATGGATCAATGGTCTGACTCAGTGTGACCAAGCTGCACACTTTCTGGGCCTTCGGAAAGTGCGCAGATATTTCCAAGACCGTGGCAAAGACTAGCTGAGCTCCTGGGGCGCACCTTTCCTCAGATATTTTTAATAATAATAAAAATCCACCCCCACCCAGACCCACCTTGAGGGAGTGAAAACCCGGACAAGTCCAGGCAAAACCAAACAGTTGGTCACCCTAGCAGCAGCTCACCAGGGTTTCAAGCAAGTATTTTTCCAGCCCTGCCTGGAGATGCCAGGGATTGAACCTGGAAACTTCTGCAAGCAAAGGAGGCATGTGCTAGACCACTGAGCTATGGCTCCACTTTAAACAGTAGCATGATCCTGAGGGCAGCATGTACAGGGCATACATCTAATTTAAATACACTCAAACATTTAACATGTGACAACACAGAAAGGACAAAACTGGGCTGCCTTCTGAAGCAGCGGAGGGTTTCCTCAAAACTGATGGCCCTTTGCCCATATACACCCTGCTGTAATCTGACAGGGAGCTGATGAAAGCTTGATAAATAACAGGGAAGCATAAAACAAATCTTGGCGAGAAAAACATAAAAGCCGCCTGAGGGTTAGGAGCTGGATATAGAATTGCCAGGTGCAATTTAAATCCATCTGATACACAATAGGAAAGGAAGAACAGGGACATTTTAGCCATTTCCCCTTGTCATTTATCATCACGGTCAACACTGTTCTTAGTGATGCATTTTGTTACTTTTCTCCAGATATGATGGCAATACACAATCAAATCATAATCACATTTTGTTTATAGTGTAAGAATGCAGAAGAATAGCCTAATGTATCTTTGGCAGAGCTTCAACACCGTTGCTTTTTGATCTGATTACTCATTTTGCAAATTAAGGCCATTGGGCTTCCCAAAGGAATCAACTGTTCTGGTTCTATAGATGAACGGAGATCCATATTGAAGGAGCCACATCTCCCATATGTTCCTGCCCGTATGTTAAGATCATCTTCAATGGTGCGATAGCAGTGGTAGGTGGCTATGAGCCTTCCCTACAATAGACCCCTGTCTGTGGAATGCACAGATGGAGGGTGAGGACTACAGAGAAGGCTCCATGTCCTTCCCAGGGAGATCTGCCAGGAGTTTCCCCTGTATACATTTAGAAGTCAGGTTAAGACCTTCCTCTTCCAGCAGGCATGCAATTTCTAATCTGGTGCTCCAATGATTAAGATGGATCTATTGTTAATGTTTTTAAAGAGCAATCCCATGGCCCCTAGACAGAGTCTGGGCAGCCATAGGATAATTCAGATTCCTGGATCCAAGGAGATAGCGTTTTGTCCGAGCTCTCCTCCCACTCCCCGGCACCTTAGCTAGTGGAGCGAGAAAACCCATCTAGTAAAAATACAGAGCTGGAGGAGTGCCCCTTGCTGTGCTTTGGATGGCCATAAACCTCTGAGTTTGGAGGCTTATGGCCATTCCCACGCTCAGGTCCTCTGGGAAGAATTTATTCCAATCAGCCAGAACTAGGCTAACGAGTGTTACCCAGAGGACCTTCTCTTCTGCCGCTCCCAGACTGTGGAATGGCCTGCCAGAGAAGATTAGCAGTCTCCTTGAATTTAAGAGAGCCATGAAGACTGATCTCTTCTGGCAGGCCTACCCAGTTGAATTTTAAGATGTGTTGAATAATGTAATAGTTTTTATTTGTTTTTAATGTTTTATCTATTTTGTGGTCCTTGTATTTATATTTACTGTCGTTCCCCGCCTCGATCTAGAGGGAGAGGCGGGTTAGAAATAAATAAATAAATAAATATATTATTATTATTATTATTATTATTATTATTAATTATTCCACAGCTTAGTTGTAATTTTCACAGTCCACTGGGGGGGGGGGGGAATTAATTTTCCCAGCAACAATATATTGCTTCCTGTTGTAATGCAAACTGTTATGGGGTGACTTGGTTTTGAATGGGTAATTAAGACTCATTAGCTTTTCGAAAGACCTGCTCCTAGTGGAGAGAAAATCTGCTAGAACTTGATATGGATCAACACAGGTGCTGGCTCCTCCCAGGGTGCACTTCCTAAGAGGAGCCAGGAAGTAGTTGAGGGCAATACCCACTGCTCCTGGCCTGAGGAGAGGGAGGCCACAGCCTGAGAGAGGTTTGTTTATAAAGCGGACTGTGTTTGGGTCTATGGTGTACAATCCACCTGCTTTGAAATGGGGATGTGGTTATGGCAACTGTCTTGAAGAGGACCTACATTTCAAAATTTACCACTGATCTCATTTTTGCTATGAATTAACTAACTAAAGGTGAAATCCTATGCATGTTTAGACAAAGTAAAAGTCCTACAACTCCCAGCATGGGTAGCTGGGGAATGCTGGGAGTTGTAGTACTCTGTCTAAACATGCATAGGATTACACCCTATAGCCTTAAAACAAGCTGCACCCTTGCAGCCTCAGTCCACCACTACCCCGTAATGTAACAAGGGTGCAGGGATTACTAATATTGAACTAATACAGCAACTAGATCATGCCAGTTAATCAGTTTGAATGCTTGAAAGGACTAGACAAATGTTAAGTAGTATTATTACCAATGAGACAGGGAAAGAACTATGCCTGGGGCTTCAAATCCTTCTCTTGCAGGAGCCCTTTAGCATTCAAACATATCAATTTTGTTTTTCATTGTTCCAGCCCTTCTTTCCCTCCCTCCTGTTTCCACACTGGTTTGTATATATATATATATATATATATATATGTGTGTGTGTGTGTGTGTGTGTGTGTGTGAGAGAGAGAGAGAGAGAGAGGGAGAGAGAGAGAGAGAGAGAGAGAGAGAGAGAGAGAAAATAAGCATTTTTCTGCACATCTCTTATATATACATTTTCACCCAATATACACGTTTTTTTGCAAGTGCTTTGTCCTGATATACTACTTTTTGGGTCTTCTCCCTCCCCCCACTTCTCCCCCCTTATATATACATTATTTTCTGCATTGAGGTATGCAGAAATTGCATTGCAAATTTCTTAAAAGTGCAAATGCTGATGGATGACTCCATTCCAATTCATATATTGATGTGAGATGTGAAAATTTGGCAAATTCATATCAAAATGTGAGCTGAATGAAATTCTCCCGTCCCTACTCCTGAGGCATTGTTTTTTCCACAATCAATTGGTAGTGCAGTTAAAACTAGCCTTCCATATGGGAAGTGTACTGCATGTCTTATAATGTCTGTTCAGAAGCACATCCCATTGTGTTTGGTGGTGCATACCCCTTAGCAAGTTTGCTTAGGATTGCTGCCTGCACATATTCTCCATAACAGTCCCGCAATGCATACCTTAAGGACAAGATATTAGTTCAGAAGAAATTCCCAGTCAACTCTAAAAAGGGTGCTTAAAATGGCAGTCTTCGAACAGCAGAAGCCTCCATATGTGGTGTAAATATAAAAGTACTTCCCGTTGTTCCAAGTTCTCCTCAGCATTTTGAAATTCAGTGCTTTAATTTCATGTTTCCTTTCCTCACCAGGCACTGACATTACCGAAACCAGGCATTTAATTATTCATTTCTTCCTTGCAGCCATCATTTGTTCAGTCATTTTTAGAAGTTTATTTTTTATTAGCCACCTTGTGCTTTAGGAACAGCTGCATAAGCTCTTTTAAAATGAGAAGGGATTCCAAAGAAAAAGGCAAAATTGAGCTGAACAGGGAAGAGCTGTGTTGCAGGGCATGGTGGGGCAAGACTTGCACACAGGGAATTCAGGACAAGACATGCAAATAGATACGGTATCACTAACCCCATCATCCCTTGCCTCATGGACCACTGAAAGTGCCTGAGGGGTGTAACTGCAACTGCATTTTTAATCAGAAAAAAACCCACAGCAACCTAGAAGGGGGGGAATAAACAGGGGGAAACACTGCAACAGTTTGGAAGTTGCGTCATCTGGATTCTCTGCAATAATCGTGTGATGAAATGATGCCTGTTCCAGAGAAAAACTGCCAGGGTGGAAAGACTGCAGAAGTGAAGAGCTACTGTCACGTATACTAGACGGGCCAGAGAGGCCGATGGTGTGACTCAGGATGAGACCACTTTAGATATCCCTATCCTCTACATCAGCCTCCCACAATTTAGCCTTGCTGGCTGAGGCATGATGGAAAATTAATAATAATAATAATAATAATAATAATAATAATAATTTCTGTCCTGCCTTTTGCCCAATGCTGGGCCTCCAGGCAGCTTTACAAAATTAAAGCATATACAGTTAAAATGACAGCGGAACACATCTGGAGGGCACCAGGTTGGGGAAGCCTGTTCTGCACCATTGACCTTCACTTGCCTCTTCAGGTTACGATATAAAAATTGCAAAAAGCAGAGGAACTGACAAGGATGTGTGCGTAAAAGGGCAGATGTCAGTCTCTTCCTTCTGCAATCTTTGCCTTAGTTTAAGCTTATACAAGCATACCTTTGGTTCCTCTTCCTTTTCTCATACCGCATTTAAAAAGAAAATACCTTGAGGGCAGAAGTCATCCTGCATCACGTTGCAAAGCCCCAGCTATGACTATGACTATGGAACAGGCTTGGATTTGCACGGGTTGGAATAGCCCTAACTTTGATGCAGCAAAACCTTCAAGCAAACTTACACAGCTGTCAGTGTAGGGCACACAGTGCCTGCCCCGGCTGAGTACAACCGCCAACACCCCATGGCACATCTCCTGCCATGGTGCACCCCTATAATAGGCTGACCATATGAAAAGGAGGACAGGGCTCATGTAACTTTAACAGTTGTAGAGAAGAGGGAATTTAAGCCAGAGTCATTTGTATGCAATTTGTACCTGGTGGAATTCCCTCTTCATTACAACACTTAAAGCTGCAGGGGCCCTGCCCTCTTGAGTATCTGGTCACTCTAGTATAGTGCATGCAACTTTAATTGCTTTGATGAAGAGGTGATTTCACCAGGTACTAATTGCATACAAATGACGCAGGCTGAAATTCCCTTTTCTCTGCAACTGTTAAGTTACATGACTCCTGTCCTCCTTTTCATATGGTCAGCCTACCTATAGTCCTCTGAGGGAGAAGTCTGTCCATTCCATTCCCCTGAAGAGGCTCCTGCCCCACAGCAGGGAAGGGGGGGCAGGCATATACTCTCCCCTGGCTTCAAACTGTATGGACTGCAAAGTAGGGGTGTGCACGGACCCCCCGGATCGGATCGGGACCCGGATCGGGACCTCCAATTTTGTCCCGGACCGGTTCGGACAAAATCGGAGGCCCCCCGGACCGGATCGAGTCCGATCCCGATCCAAAAATCGGAAATTTTTGGATCGGCCGCCATTTTTTTCCCCATAGACTTGCATTGCAATGCAAGTCTATGAGGAAAAAATGGCGGCGGGTGGGTAAGGGGGGGCCTAACTCCCTCCCCCCCCCCCCCGGGGCCGTCCGCTGTGGACGGCCCCGGCAGGTAAACCCCCTCCCCCGCGCTCCCTACCCCCCCTGGGGCCGCCTGCTTCCATCCGCTGGCGCCCGCGGGCGCCAGCGGATAGAAGCGGACGGCTCCGGGGGGGGGGGTAAGCCCCCTTCCCCGCCACTTACCTTCTCGGCACGTCCGGCGCCGGCGGCTACTACCAGCGGGCTCCGCGGCCTACTCTCGAGTAGCGCGCCGGGTGATGACATCACCCGGCGCGCCACCCTGGAGCAGGCCGCGGAGCCTGCTGGTAGTAGTAGGCGCCGGCGCCGGACGGGAGCCGCCGGGCCGGGCAGGTAAGGGCCCCCCTCCCCCCTCCCCCCTCCGCGCGCCCCCTCCTCCCCTCCACGCACCCCCTCCTTACCTTTCCGGCCCGGCGGCTCCCGTCCGGCGCCGGCGCCTACTACTTCCAGCAGGCTCCGCGGCCTGCTCTAGAGTAGTGCGCCGGGTGATGACATCACCCGGCGCGCCATCCTAGAGCAGGCCGCGGAGCCTGCTGGGAATAGTAGGCGCCGGCGCCGGACGGGAGCCGCCGGGCCGGAAAGGTAAGGGCCCCCCTCCCCCCTCCGCGCGCCCCCTCCTCCCCTCCACGCACCCCCTCCTTACCTTTCCGGCCCGGCGGCTCCCGTCCGGCGCCGGCGCCTACTACTTCCAGCAGGCTCCGCGGCCTGCTCTAGAGTAGCGCGCCGGGTGATGACATCACCCGGCACGCCATCCTAGAGCAGGCCGCGGAGCCTGCTGGGAATAGTAGGCGCCGGCGCCGGACGGGAGCCGCCGGGCCGGAAAGGTAAGGGCCCCCCTCCCCCCTCCGCGCGCCCCCTCCTCCCCTCCACGCACCCCCTCCTTACCTTTCCGGCCCGGCGGCTCCCGTCCGGCGCCGGCGCCTACTACTTCCAGCAGGCTCCGCGGCCTGCTCTAGAGTAGCGCGCCGGGTGATGACATCACCCGGCGCGCCATCCTAGAGCAGGCCGCGGAGCCTGCTGGGAATAGTAGGCGCCGGCGCCGGACGGGAGCCGCCGGGCCGGAAAGGTAAGGGCCCCCCTCCCCCCTCCGCGCGCCCCCTCCTCCCCTCCACGCACCCCCTCCTTACCTTTCCGGCCCGGCGGCTCCCGTCCGGCGCCGGCGCCTACTACTACCAGCAGGCTCCGCGGCCTGCTCTAGAGTAGCGCGCCGGGTGATGACATCACCCGGCGCGCCACCCTAGAGCAGGCCGCGGAGCCTGCTGGGAATAGTAGGCGCCGGCGCCGGACGGGAGCCGCCGGGCCGGAAAGGTAAGGGCCCCCCTCCCCCCTCCCCCCTCCGCGCGCCCCCTCCTCCCCTCCACGCACCCCCTCCTTACCTTCCCGGCCCGGTGGCTCCCGTCCGGCGCCGGCGCCTACTACTACCAGCAGGCTCCGCGGCCTGCTCTAGAGTAGCGCGCCGGGTGATGACATCACCCGGCGCGCCACCCTAGAGCAGGCCGCGGAGCCTGCTAGTAGTAGTAGGCGCCGGCGCCGGACGGGAGCCACCGGGCCGAGAAGGTAAGTGCCCCCCTCCTCCCCCCCCCGCTGTCCACTTTCATCGGCGGGCGCCCGCTGGCGCCCGCCAATGGAAGCGGCGGTGGGCGCCAGTGGGCGCCCGCCGATCCGCCGATCCGCCGAACCGGTTCGGAGCTTTTTCGGACCGGTTCGGATTGGATCGGCCGATCCAGCTGCGGGATCGGAAATCGGATAATTTATCCGATTTCCCACTGGACCGGACTCGGATCGTGGATCGGGTCCGATCCAGTGCACATCCCTACTGCAAAGCTATGTGCTGGTTAGGGACGTCTGCCCCTAGTGGCTGAAGATGCTATTGCAGGCTTTAACCACATGGACACATTTCAATTTATTAAAATTAATAAATATGTTTTAAAAACAAATTTTCAGGTATACACCCCTAGGGTCCCCTTAGTATGAACGGCAAGTTTCACATGTCTAGGTTTTATGGTCTTGGCACTATGGCGCTGACAGATGTATGTCCAGACACCTATACACACAAATCCTTTTATTGTGTTGTTGTTGTTGTTGTTGTTGAAGTGAGAGTAGTGAAAACAGCCCAGCCTAACTCTCTCAGGCAGGTCCTCTGTTTCCAAACATTATCTCAGTTTAGTTGATATCCCAGTTATGATGTGCCATGGGGGGAACGACAGCAGTTATCAAGGTGAATCCAGGTGAAACCAGGGCTGACCACCTGCACAAGCAACCTAAGCAAGGGAAGGTAGGAGCAGACAGAAGGGATGACTCCAGAAATACTAGTCTAGGGGTGACAGGTTGGGAAAGGCTGTTGGTAGGGGAGTGAGTCTTTTGATCTGTGGCTGAAAGTTAAGGGAGCAAATGAAATAGCGGGCTATATTTGGGGGAAGGGTGCCCACTACCCCTCCTTGTCCCTTGGAACCATCCCTAGGCAACAGTATTTTCATGGGGGTTAATGAAGCAGCGAAGGATCTGACATATGTGCCGTGCAATGTCACAGAGCATGGAGGAAAGGGAGCATGCCTTGGACTATGCACAGTCATGCATAAGATCTGCTCCAGCGCCCTCTGCAACACTGCACAGCATCCTGGAGTGCAACGTTTAGATCATGAGGTGCAGCGGCTTGAAGTGCCCAAATGACTTGGGCTGGCCATGGGAGAGTTTTCTTTTTTGGTATTTTCACCTGGACTGTTTAATCAAACCCATATCTTATAAGCCCATGCCGCATGCAGTAAAGAAAAACTAAGATACCACAAACCCATGCTAGGTTCACCAATCAATTTGAATAGGACGTTCTGTTTTTATAGCAATTGGGAACATAGCGATTCCTAAACCTTGAAAGCTAAACCTTATCCTCTGGACGGTGCAGGGAATGGTTTTATATCTCCTCTCCTCTTCAGCACAGTCAATTCACGCAAACACTTTGGGAAGTTCTTTCATACAGTTCAGCTAGGCCAACTTTTCACCGCCAGGCTGAGTTCGTTGTGAGCTGCTCACTGGAAAAACAATACTGTGCATAGGTGGGTCTGAACACATTTAGGTACAAGAAGCAGTGAATTCCCTACATCAGCAGGGAGTAGAAGTAGAATAGATTTGAGGTCACTTCCAACTCTATTATTCTAACATTAAATACTTTTACTAACAAATAATTTGCCAGGAGAATAAATCCCCTATTTCCTCCTGAAAACAACTAACCTATGGTATGGCATATCAATGCCGCAGCACAGTGTGGCTGACTCCCTTGTAAGTATTTAAGATTACAGACTTCAATTGGTTAAACAGTCAAACTTCCTTGCCAGGAAACCGTAGAGACTATTTCAGTGAAGTCTGGAGATCTTGAAAATCCTCACTAAACTAGGGTGATCATATGGAAAGGACAGGGCTCCTGAATCTTTAACAGTTGTATAAAAAGAGAGTTTCAGCAGGTTTCTTTTGTATGCATACAGCTCCTAGTGAAATTTCCTCTTCATCACAACAGTTAAAATTGCAGGAGCCCTGCCCTCTTTTGTATCTGGTCACCCTAACTAAACTTTATGTCTCAGAAAACATGAGCAGGGAGAGGTACCCATGGCAGTTAAAAGAGGGATGTAGATTTGTCTTTATTTTGGTTGATATTTTTCTTTCAGCAGCAGGTGTTTACTGTGGGCCGGATCCAGTGCTGGTCATCTGCAGGGGAGCAGAAACCACTAGCGGAATGAATTTCCCCCCCCCCAACTACAGCCCCCGCATGCCCCCCAGATATTCTCCATAGGGTTGGGGGACCCTCTGGGGAAGACTAGTGGGGCATGTGGAGGGCTACAGGGGGGAAGGAAGCAACATGAAGTCCCTGTTGCACAAATAGGATTTAATCCTGTGTAATTTTAGATCTTGCTGCCCACCTTCAACTCCCATCAGCCCCAGCCAGCATGGCCAATAGTCAGGAATGCTGAAAGGTGTAGTCCAACGGATCTGGAGGGCACCAGGTTGGGGAAAGCAGTTATACACCATTTGGAAATACATTGAACTCCTATTCCTAGGAAACCTAGTGGATCTCATTCTGTTGTAAATGTTGCTAGGTTTTCATCGACAAGGGTGAATTCACTTGGCATGGGGTTACTCTCCTCCCTTGCTCTCTCTTCCACCATCTGCTCAGAGTTACGGAGACGTGCCTGTACATATCCCTGCATAGAATTGACTCTCAATCCCAGGTACTAGTGTGAGTTTCAGCTGCAGATGTTCTCTTTTTCTCTCTCCTCAGTATGAGGATCATTAGTTCTGTGGTTCAAATCACGATTTCCACACAAAGGCCCCATTCAGCTAAATGGGAATGCCAAGCTGCTTTCCTTCTTGCATAAGCACCAAAAGTATTAAGTGCAAAGGCAGGTTGCAAAACAAAAATCCAGCCTTAAGGGTTTCACAGCAAGCAGATGTGGTTTCCAAACATCCTACTTCTAGGGAAACTTTTCTACACCATTCTGTCCACTGAGGATGCCCAGAGCATTTGCCACAGAATCCCAGTGAATTTCAAAGGATTCTGGGACATGCTCTAGGCAAGGTGCATTATCAGTGTACAAAGGATGGAGGCCTTGGCCCCCTGTGAAGGGAACAGTGGCCACTCCGTAGCACAGGGGCCTGGAACTTCAGTCTGGGAAGCCAGTTCCATCCATCCTGGCATCCCAATCCAAAGCTGGAAAAAGTGCAGAAAACGGCAAATAAAATGATTAAGGGGCTGGAGCATCACCCCTATGAGGGAAGGTTACAACAGCTGGGATTGTTTAGCTTAGAAAAGAAGAGAGTAAGGGGAGACCTGATAGAGGTGTGCAAAATTATGCATGGTGTGGAGAATGTGGAGAGGGAGACATTTTTCTCCCTCTCCCATACTACTAGAACCTGGGGGCCATCTTGAGAACAGCGCATATGCTCCACGAGCCGTCAAACCCCCATGTTTACGCTCCTTCGCACTGTCCCCACGCAAAGGAGCACACGCAGGGAGAAGGGGAGAGCTGCAGCTGTCCACGGGAGAGTGATGTAAGGGCGGCAGCAGATCGGGGAGGGGCACGCAGAGGCCCAGTGCCGCTCATCTGGTGGTGCTGCAGACCAGCTCAGGCCTCCCCAGTCCCCCGCCACCTTTACCTTGCTCTCCGTGGATGGCTGCAGCTCTCCCTGGGAGGATGCGGCTCTCTGGAAGACACGGGGAGGTGAGGAGGTGCCCCAGCAGCCATTTGGCTTGCAGGCCTGCCCCCTCCTCCCTGTCCAGCCAATTGGGAGCTGTCATCGGCTGGGGCATGCCTCCACCACAACTCCGGAGCAAGGTGACAGACAGCAGATGCCATCGTTGCCTTGCTCTAAGTGGGAAAAGTCCGGGTAAGTGCTTTGGGGGTTTGCCCTGGGATGGCTTCGTGATGGCGGCTGCATCATATAGATGACCTGCCGCCACTCTGAATCTACCCTGGGGCAAACCCCTCATCAAGATGTACCCCTGGAGTCATTCTATGAAACTAATTGGTGGGTGATTCAAGACAGATAAAAGGAAGTACTTCACACAGCCCCTAGTTAAACTATAGAATTCACTACCATAGTATGTAGTGATGGCCATCACTTTGAATGGCTTTAAAAGGGGGTTGGATGGATTCCTGGAGAAGGCTATCAGTTGCTACTAGTCCTGATGGCTAAGTGCAACCTCCAGAATCAGAGGCAGTAAGCCTATATACACCAATTGCTGGGAAACATGGGTGGGAGGGTGCTATTGCACCCATGTCCTGCTTGTGAATCTCTGGTCGACAGCTGGTTGGCCACTGTGTGAACAGAATGCTGGACTAGATGGACCCTTGGTCTGATCCAGCAGGGCTCTTCTTGTGTTCTTATGACCAGAAAGCCCTGTCCCTTCCCTGGCCCCTTCACCTTTCCCTCAAACACCAATCATTTGGTGGTCTCTGGGATTTCATGCAGTTTTTTCTCCATTCTAAATGATTGGCATGCCTCTCCCAAGGCTGAGCTAATGGCAGTAAGTGCTTTAAGCTATAATATCCTAAATCTTTTGTATGGCCCCACCCCTTTTGCCTTTGGTCCCACCCGCCACTGGAATGCAGCCCCAAGAGCTTCTCTGAAACAGAATTCAGCCCTCGGGCCTCAAAGAGGTTCCCTACAGAAGCCCCATAATGCCTTGGAGCAGCACTACATTGGGGAAATGAAAACAGCAAATATGAAATCTTGAAATTAAGGAAAAAATATGCACCCTTACCATTTTTTTTCCTGGAGTCTTTCCACATTGACTACATCTCCTTTAGACAGCGACCAATGGTGACCATGTGATTTGTAATTGAAAACTTCCCCTCTTGGCAATGCTCCATAAAATTAAACAAAACAGTGCCATCTAGTGGCCCATGATATCCTGTGATAATTTTAAATAGTGCATTTATCTCTGATCTTTTTAAAAGCGAGATTACCGGGAAAAGGTGCGGGAGACATCCTGGAGGTTGACAGCATCATGTAAAGGACCCTCAAATCTCAGTGAGTGGCCAATCATGACCATGCAATAAATCGCTTATGTAGTGAAGCTGTCTGGCTCCCCAGCACTATTTAAATAGCCAGGCCTTAGAAAACATTTTTAAAGGAGGATGGCAGCAGTATTTTCTGCCAGGGTGCTGGAGCTTCTGCAACTGCTCAAGGATGCATGGTGATGATGCTGGCCAGGGGCGTTGCTGGGCATTGCGAAGATTCATGGCCCAATCTTTCCATTGGCATCAGTGGAAGGTTTCCCCCCTCCCAAAGCTTAATTGCCATGGAGAAGGGGGATTTGGGGGGCACAGTGCACAGTGCACAGGAAGGGGAGGGTTAACCTTTGTCTCCCCAATTTTGGTTCCCCCCCCCCCCCCGCATGGCAGCTAAGCTTAGGGGGGGGGGGAATTCCTATTGGCACCAAAAGAATTTTTTCTAACCCTAATTGGCATGCTGGGTTGGAAGGAGGAGGTTGAAGGGGCATTGCAGCATGTTAACCCTTCTCTACCCAGCTGCAATTGCCCTTGGATCGCTACTCCCTGCATAGCTAGTGGCCTAGTAATGCCCCTGATGCTGGCCCTGCCCAGAACATATTGGGCACAGAAAAAACGTGAACATCACCCCTCTGGCCTAATAAGCATGGGATGTTGGAGGGACCGGTTCTCTGTTTGTCTCTGCAAGGTGCCATTTCGGTAAGCAAAGTGGAGCAGCTGACACCTGGCTTTCTGGACTACAATGTGGTCAGGCTTCAGGATAGGTTTACCAGGAGTTCTTCATCTAAATCTTTCTAGATATACTAGTGTAAAGCCCATGTTACCATGGGCGCTAACAGTCTGAGGGCAAAACATATTGTTCCTTGATTCCTGTAATGTGAGTCCTCCAGAAAGTATGGAGGTTACTTGCCTTCAATGCAACCAGGGCCGTGCAGAGCTGGTAATATGCCCAGGCCAGATGAGAAGTGTGTGCCCCCCCCCCCATTTCAAACTGCTCATTAAGTATTTTTTAAAAATGTTTTAATGCCCACCAACATGTCCGTTCTACATAACATCTTCATATTAAACCTGTTCTACAACACTTCAATGTTGAATCAGAAATTAACATTTAATTTTAGTTGCTGTACAAATAGAAGCAACAACAACAGAACAGTCCTTCATCATTATCAAACATTATCATCTACACCTGGGTCATGGTATCATCATTATTATCACTAATAACTATCATCATCGTTACCTCATCCTCCACTGTGGAGATTATATGCCATGGAGAAGATTGAGGAAAGAGACGCAGTAAGGACAACCATCGCAACTTAAGCACATATATCCCCGCCCCGCATGCGGCATGGCCTTCTGGAGCTTGGAGTCTGACTGTAGTATTCAGGACGGACGGCTTCTGTGCTGTTTCCACAAGGTGGGCTCCTCGCTTCTCGATGGGCCGCTTATGCTATGGAAGCAGTAGCGTAGAGGGGGATGTCCTCATCGGAGTGCCCCCTCAAAATCGTGGGCCTCGGGCCAACTGGCCCCACTGGCCCCAGCCCTCTGCCCTGCCCTGAATGCAACCAAGGACTTTTGTCCCTCGCTTCCTCACACCTGTTGTCAGCTTTCCCACCTCTTTCCCTCAATTTTACCTCTTTCCTTCTTCCCCCACATATTAAAACCCGGCTTTTTCTAGGGCCACTTCTTTTCCTCCTCTTCTGCCATCTCAGAGAATTTGCCACCACCTTCAACGCCATCCCTGCCACCAATATGGCCGCTCTGAGACAGCCTCGACTTGCAAAGCCCAAGGCCCTCCCTCCATCCCTGCCTCTGCATTTTCCTCCCTGCGTGTCTGCGCAGTGCAGAGCTACATGGGAGCTGTAGTTCCCTGACCACCTCAGGCTCCTGGCCAGGGTGAAGAAACATACTGTTTGGCTAGTAAAGCTCAAGCTTTGAGCTTTTTCAAAGTGTCAACATTTTCTACACATCTACATTGCTCAAACTTCAGGTTAAAAGAAAAACAAGAAAAATCGGTCTGGTAGATCTTAAATAATAAGCCTTACACTACTATATTCCTATATAAAATGATAAATCCTACAGACAAGTGGACATGCTCGTTTGTGTGTGTGCGCGCATTGGTGTGTACATTTTGATTTTAAATAGAGTATTTGGATTTCTTGTGAGAAAAAAAGAAAAGAGAAACAAACAAAGAAAAGATGAGTATTGTGGTCAGTCTATAAATATGTCAAAGGAAAACCGCTGTGAATGAAGGAATTATGAAATAGGTCTTTTCTTTTTTAATGCCCACAAATATTTTTAAAACAAGGAAGAAGGGTACATGTGACAGCTATTTAAGGCAAAGATGGGTGACATTGTTACACCACACTGCATGTCATAAGCACAAAACTGTCAACACAGCCTCTAAGAAAATATGAACTAAAAAGGAGAAAACAGGCCTCACTGTTGATTTGAACATTTCAGGCCCAAGGCCTGCCTCCTCTAGTTTTTTTATGCTAATGCCAAAAGAATGGCCTTTTCACAATTCATGAAGATTTTTGACCCCATTTCCTGTCATTTGAATAAGGATAGTTTGGGTTTTTTAAAAATCACATTGCATCTGTTAATTAGCTCACTATTGCAATGGTGCCCGTGGTATCACCTAACAATGTTTTTAAAACAGCAGTTAAGCTGTAGTCTGTACTTTTTTTTTGCATTTCAGTTCTCTCTTTCAACACAGCTTACATCTCCGACACATACATGTACACAGCATGCATGCCTATATAAACCCAGTGGAGGCTGGTGGCTCTGCTGTCAGCAGGGTGATAAATCCCCTCCAGGCTTCAATCAGAACCAGTCAGAACTCTGAAGGAACTATCCTTGGACAGCTCCTTTAGAGTTCTGACTGAAACCTGGGCCAGATCTACACCAAGCAGGATATAGCACTATGAAAGTGGTATATGGTATGTGTCAATGGATCCCAACAGTTGTCAGTACACTTCAATACCGCTATAAAGCAGTAGTGTGGCTCCTGCCTTTTATATACCGCTTTCATACCACTATATCCTCCTTGGTGAAGATCTGGCCCTGGAATGGATTCACCACCCCACTAACTAGTTGAGCCACTACCCTCCGCTGCATAAACCTGCCAATTTGAGGTTAACACTCTCTGCATTTGATGGGGCGTTCAATGTCCACAAAAAGTTTATGGCAAAATGCATGTGTCTTTAAGGTGCCAGAAGACACTTCGTAGTTTTTGCTGCAACAGACGCATACTGCTATCCCACTGGAGCCTTTTTGCTGTTTCTTTACCCTGCGCCTCTTCTCTTTCCTTAGCAAATAGCCCACAATTATGAAGACCATGATCTAACAGAGAGGGCATGACACCCAGTTAAGAGCTTTTGTGCAGTGTGATCCTATGCAAGTTTCCCCCGACATAAGCCCCACTGAGTTCAATGGAGGTTACTCCAAGCTTAGTGTGCGTAGCAGCCTCCCCCAACCTGGCACCCTCTGGATGTGCTTAATGAGACCTCCCATCATCCCCAGCCATCATGGTTGAGCATGATGGGGATTGTAGTCCAACATGTCTGAGAGCACCGGGTTGGGGGAAGCTGTTGTATACTGTCATAGTCCCATTAGCACGCTTTGATGTCTCACAATGAAAGAAATGCAATTTAAAATAAGTGCCCCATGGTGACAAGACCACGCCTAGAATTAAGCAGGTGTAAGTTCTTTGATTTCATAGGTTAAGTGCACATAACTGAGCACTGGAGACATTTGCACTTATTCTGTAGTAACTGTGTTTAGGACTGAAAAAATGCATTGAGGGCACAAAGCTATGCATGTTAGACAAAAAAACATGCAGAGGATTCGCTCTAAGAGGTGCTTCCAGACAAGCTCTGATCATGCAATCATCTGCTTCTCATAATTTTTTAGGGGTGCTGGTGGTTCCAGACCATTGTCTCCCACTTATAACCCTCATGGGTTTTCCCACCTCTTTCTCTTTCTCTACACACACACACACACACACACACTTAAAGAGGAAGACAGAATTCGATTGGTAGCGTTAACTGTCCCTCTGGCAGCACCTGAAGTTTTAAGTATCTTAATATAAGTGCCTGTCAAGGTGGTAGAAGAACATCAGTGTTTCATAGATCCCTCTCCCCATGCCCTCCTTTGTTAAGGTAAGCTGACAAGAACCTGACAAGGGCTGAGCTGTGTGGAATCCTAGCTGAAGGAGCTCGTTTTACCCTGGATCAATCACACTGGAAACCCTAGGTCAAAGGAATAAGAAAGCTTGCATCTTATTGCAGGAAATACACATTGTATATAGGAGGGTCTGCAACCCAGGATGGAGGGATACCAAAGGAGATATCTCCTCTCTGAGAGGCAAGAGCATGAAGAAGTAGAAAATGAGGTCAGCAACCCTAAGAGTATCAGTTCAGCCTCAGAAGTAAGGTCAGCACAGATTAGGGGACAGTCTAGGAAGCTTGGAGGTCCTCTCTTTATTCTCTTTGTTTTTTCTTTTGAAACTAAGTTGCATACACGTCTAATACCTCCCACTACTTCCATGTGCATAATTGCAACACAAGTGTTTCGTAAGGGACACTGGAATGTGCATTACAGACACTTGTCTTTACCACTTATTCTGAAGGAATGATAACTGCGAATCAGCCTAGAGGGCAATGGGACTGGAGGCTTATGTTATCTCTGGGTGAAGAGTTGTCTCCACTCAATCAAGCAGACCAACCCTCCAACATGAAGCCTAAAAGGCAGACCTGTACTGTTCATACAAGCTGCATTTGGAACAGCACATTCTATAGGGCAAAGGAGGGTAAGGACCAGTGTGAAGCACCTTGGATAACTCCTTTAGAGTTCTGATTGGTTCTGACTGAACCCCGAAGTGGATTCACTGGCCCACTGACATCAAAGCCACCAGACCCCATTAGCAGAGACTCCTGTACTTTTAGTCAACTAAAAATAGCTTTTTAACAGGAACAGCTTTTGTCACCCTTGAATGAAAAGAGGCACTTGATTAATGTATTTTTTTATTTATTACATTTGTATATCACCCCATAGCCGAAGCTCTCTGGGTGGTTTACATAGGATTAAAACAATTAAAAACAATATACAAAAATTAAAACAGCAAAAACATACAGCATACATACAATACACACATACATTTAAAACCACTACAACAACCCAAAAAACTACTTCTTCTATTTATTTTATTGATCCGTATCATACCTTTCCTCCAAGGAAGTCCATAGCTCTCTCCCTTCTCCCATTTTAATCCACACAACCACCCTGTGAGGTAGGTTAGGCTAAGGGAGAGTGATTGGTTCACAACCACCCAGTGAGCTTCATGACTGAGCAGGGACTTGAACCTGGATCTCCCCAGTTCTAGTCTGCACCACACTGTCTGTCTTCTACATAGCTGTTAAAAATACAGCTGATAACTCCCTGGCACCAGTCACCCAAACAATATTTTAGAATGTTCTGCAGGGCCTAAAAGAAAGAAAATGTTAAATTAGCAATTGGGCCTGGCATTAGATTTTTGAGGGGGTCACGTGAGGAAGATTCCTTGTGCCCCCCCAAAATGCTAGGGGTTTATATCTCAAGGGTACTTACATCTGGGAGTCATATTTCTTTCATTCCTGCTATTGCCCCCATTCATAATGACCTCACAGACGGCCACAAATAATTTCGTGAGAAATTTTGCAACAATTTGCATAATTTCTGTTAGTACATAACATTTAGCATACTGTCCCCCATTCCATTCGATTATTTTCCAGAATGGCATATGTCTCAGCAGAAACATGCACATTTTCCTGCAAATGAATTTGCATAAATGTCAGGAAAGCCCCCTTCCCCAATAATTCTGGAATCTACAGAGAATTCTGCAGGTCTGACTCTTAGAAATCTGAACTCATTTTTCTCCATCTCGATTTTCTCCAGCATCCCTACTTGGAGGTAAAAGGAAGGGGTCAACTTCTTAGGAAAATGCTGCACAATAGGATCAAGCTGCCCTATATGGCAGGGAAAGGCAACCACTTTTGGTCCGCGGGTCGGATCACCGCCCCTGGAGCAAGTAGTGGAGCAGTGCCCTTCCAAAGACATCATCCGCCCCCACCCACTTCCTAAGAAAGCAATTCTCTATGCACAGAGAGAGGAGGAAGGAAGTCGGCGGGAACTTGCAGAAGCTAGTACCGGCAAGCTTCGGTCGAGTTGGGCTGCTCCTTCCAGGGCGCAGACAGCGCAAGAAGGAACTGCACTGGTACTTACAGGACACAGCTCCTACAAGCCTGGGCCAAATGGTCCGAGGGAATCCCCAACTTATTTCCGTTCCCTGATTCCTTTGTGCCAATCACCTGGGGGGAGTGGCTTGGGGAGGGGGAGGGGCCATGGAGTGTACTCAACTCTCTGTGGGCCAGGTTGGGCCCCAGGGAAAGATGGATTAAGTCCGTGGGCGAGAGAGTGCCCCCCCCCCCCCGCTATACATAGGCTGACCATATGAAAAAGAGGACAGGGCTCATGTAACTTTAACTGTTGTAGAGAAAAGGGAATTTCAGCCAGTGTCATTTGTATGCAATTAGTTCCTGGTGAAATTCCCTCTTCATCACAACAGTTAAAGTTGCAGGCACTATACTAGAGTGACCATATACAAAAGAAGGCAGGGCCCCTGCAACTTTTAACTGTTATGATGAAGAGGGAATTTCACCAGAAACTAATTGTATACAAATGACACTGGCTGAAATTCCCTTTTCTCTACAACTGTTAAAGTTACATGAGCCCTGTTCTCCTTTTCGTATGGTCAGCCTAGCTATACAATCTACGGGTTATGTCAAAGTGGATTAGACAAGGTAATCTCTTTTGCATGCATTTGTTATACAGCTACACCACAGGTTGTGGCAAATTAATAATAGTTTTTCCATGGAAAACACTCAATTTCTTTCATAACCATTGCATGAAGTAACATTGACCAATCATCCTTTCCCATTAGTCAGTAATTTGCCTAATAAAAAGGTGGCCTAGCAGCCATCAAACCACCCAGGTATTTATGCCAATTTATCAGTACGGTTGAAATCCCATCCACCCTTATTTGGGAATAAATCCTAAAGAACTCTGAAGAATTTGTTTCTGAATAAACATCCCTAAGGATTGCATCCAATGTTAGTCCTATTGAAATGACTGGGAACTAAGTTAACTTAGTTCCAGTATTGTGGAGAAAGGCGGGATATAAATAAATATCAATATCATCATCATCATCATCTAACATTGGATACAACACTATGATCAAATACCAGGTTTGTTGTTTGTTTGTTTATTTATTTATTTATTTATTTATTTTTGGAACAGTGCAGGCTGTCAGAACCAGTCAGGACTCTAAAGGACCTATCCAAGTTGCAATGAATCCTTTAGAGTTCTGGCTGGTTCTGACAGAAACCCGGAGTGGATTCCCCACTCCTTGGATAGCTCTTTAGAGCTCTAGCTGACACCTGGAGCGGATTCACTGCCCCTTGCATAGCTCCTTTAGAGTTCTGATTGAAACCTGGAGCGGATATACCACCCCACTGACATTGGAGCCAGCAGCCTCTACCGGTTACAGATCTGCAACAGATGCCATTTATTTCAGCTCTGCGATTGCCCTTCTGTTGGAAATTATAATCTTGACATTCCTGGAAGCATCAGAACTTTTTGAGCCAATGGATGCTTGTCGGGCTACATTCTTTTCAAATCCAGCCTTTGTTGTTTTCAGTTTTAGGAGAGAATAAACATTACCTCCACATGATTACAGATTAACAGTCAGTGTGGACTGTTTTGTACTGTGTGTGTGTTTTGAAGGATACAGAGAGAGAGAGAGAGAGAGAGAGAGAGAGAGAGAGAGGGCTTGTACACTTGGGAAATCCCCACCATGTGACTCATGCAGAATTACTGGGCGTTCATGTCTTACCATAACCTTAACTATTTCACAGTGTTACAGCTGTACAACACGTTTTGCACATATTGCAGCATACGAAAAGGAAAAGAAAGGGGGAAAAAACACCCTACCACTCACCCCTGGAGTTTCAGCATTTGCATCATAGGCAAGGCATCCCTGAAGGTGTTTTTCCCCACTTTTTCCTGTTGCTTTAATGTTTAAGAAGCGTGGAAAATTAACCGAAGGGTGGTAGCACCCACAAAAGAATCCAGTTCCAGGGACAATTAGGGGATTGCATTGTCAGACCACAATAATACTCCCCCACCCCCATTTGTGAACAACAAATTGCACAAGGGAAATGGTGATGACATGTTTAGGCAAGAGAGCAAGTGTTGCGATGATGTGATCTGCTCAGATCCACAGTGCCCTTTGAGGCAGAACATCGCTGCTTGCACTGCTATCAGAAGATAAGAAATACTAGCCAGTTACAGCTGTGTTCTTTTATTTATTTAGGGCATTTGCACCCCATTCTTTGGCCAAGAAAGACTCCTAGAGTGGCTTACAAAAACTAATAATAAGACAGTACCTGACCTCAGGTGTGCAAGCTAAAAGACACAACACAAAAGGAACAGGGATTGGGAGGGAGGAGGAAAAAAGAAAAACAAAACTCAAGTACCAGCTCTTAGTTCTTATGGTCGTTCTTTCTGGCAGGGAAGGGTGAGGGCAAGCCCCCCTGCAGCTGTTCCTCCTCTGGCTGATGTCTGGGGTCAGGTCGGTCTTCCCCTTGGCATGATATTCTTCCTGGGAGGCAGAGGGTGCAGCCTCCCAGTGGGTCTTGGTATTTTGGCCGATGGATGAAGCCAGAATCTGCAGTCACAGGGAACTCTCCGTTTTGGGGCTGTGTATTCCTTCTGGCAAGGAGGAGTGAAGCAAGCTCTGTGCAGCTGCTCCCTCTCTATACTAAAAAAAAACCAAACACTGCTGTGAAAAGAGATGTAGCTCAGTGATAAGAGCACATGCTTTGTAGGGAAAAGGTTCCAAAATGGCTTTAATTCCTGGCATCTCCAGACAGGGCTGGAAAAGACTCTCTGGCTGGGTTCACACAACATGCTAACCCACCCAGTGTGGGTTGTTGTTGAACTGTGGATTATTGTGTTGTCCGAATGCAATTTTCCACAGGGTGGGTTACCATGTTGTCGGAATGCAGTGCTTTTCTGCAGTGTGGGTTACCGTGTTGTTAAAATGCATCACTTCTTATGCAGAGTGGGTTATCATGTTATCTGAAAGCAGCACGATTTCCACAGGGTTGCTTGTTAACCATGCAGTGCAACTTGTTAACCACCCTGAACAATCCAACAAGCCATGGGTTCTCAAGGAGGCTTGTTAGAGAAAAATAAACCACACTGCATGGTTAACAAGCGACCCTGGGAGAAATGTGCTGCATTAACCCACCCTGCAGAAAAAGCACTTCATACAGACAACACGATAATCCATGGTGGGTTAGTGTGTTGTTTGAGCCCCTGACCTGGTTCACTCAACACAATAGCCCATGGTGGGTTTATATCCCCCTGAGGAGCTGCAGCATGTGACAGTTGCCATTGTGAATATACAACTCTCAACTGGGGGTTGTAGTGTCATGCAAACCTGGCTGATGGAGGTTATTTGAGGGCTACATAACCCTGGTATAACCCTACAACAGATGGCTTGTTTGAAGGCTTTGCTGTATCAAACAAAGGGCTATCCCTACCCGTGCAAAGCTGGGTCTAGGGTGTAGTCCAAGGGACAGAGTTATACGCCTGCTCCCTCTTCCCTGCTTGGGGGGGGGGGGAAGGAAAGAAAAGGGCAGACCCCTTCCTCATGGGACCATAGGGATGCATGGCTTCCCTCAGAGGGAGCAGGCATACTGTGTCCAAATTTAGGTAAGAAAAGAGTTAACATCAGCTTGCCATTCTGGAAGGAAGTTGGGTGCATTTTTAGGAAACAATATGAGTTACATTAGATAAAAAGCACAACTGAAATGTAATACAATAAGGGCACAATCCTATGGATATCTGTATGCTGGCTGGGGATGCTGGGAGTTGTGGGACTTTTTTCTGTCTAAACATGCATAGGATTGTGCCATCAGTGATTGGAAGCCACTGACTCAGAGGCTTCTGATCATCCAGTGCAGGGCGGGAGGAGCAGAGGAGGTGATTATTGCCGTGCAGATTTTGCTATATGGGCTTTGTAGCCCATCTAGTGATGGTGTTTCAGAGAGGGAGGGAAAGAGCCTGGAAGAGGCTCAGGAAGGCTCGTATCCTGGACTCTTCAGTCTCCTTCCCTTCCACCAGAATGCCCCCTTTACCCCTCTCCAAGTTGCTTTTCCAACCTCGGAGGCCACTGGCCACAGCTGCAAGGGGGAGGAGGGTCAGACCTCTGACTCTCGCTTCGAGGCAGGACAGCTATCTCTGACCTCAAAGGAGGAGTCCCCAGTATTTTAAAGCCCCTGAGACAATATCTAGGGGCCATAGGATTTCTCCCTAAGAGTGTTTATTTTAATGTGGTGTTTCAAGGTGGATGCAACTTTCAATATTAGGAATGCTTCATGCTATTTGTATTGTCCCAGAACTATGTTATACTTTTTTTTAAATCCCTCTTTCCCCTCCATATCTCCTTTTCCTGACACAACACATTGTGGCTGCCTCTCCCTTCCAGAACCCCCACTGGGGGGTGGGGGGTGGCAGCCCTGCCTACCCTGCCTCATCCTGTTCTGATACGGGCAGGCTGACATGATTCAGCACAATGTGATGGATCATTTGACTCTTGGAAGGGAACAATATGCTGTAATTAAGGAATGTTTTATTTCCTCATTCTCTCTCTCTCTCTCTCTCTCTCTCTCCTATTATCAACAAACACTTTTGCATAACTTCATACTGAGTGAAAGGGACCCAAAAAGAGCCTGAGCTACACATAGCAGACCTTTTCTTTTTCTTTACCTTTTTGGCAGGTTCAATATTGCTGGGGGGTGGGGGTGGGGAAACAGCCTGGTCTTTCTTTGTAACTGACAAGCCTGGTATAGTCACACAACTATTGCCCTGTTGATCTCAGGCGGCCTTCCCCCACTGGGTGCCTTCCAGATGTGATGGACTACATCTCCCATCACCCCTGCATGGCTAGGGATTATGGGAGTTGTGGTCCGAGATTTCTGGAGGGTGCACGGTTGCTGAAGGCTAATCTAAGCCTTTGTTGATTGGTCCGCCTGCTCTAAATTGGCTGGGTTTGGGATGTGAAACCAGAGGCTGCAGATAATCTGTAACTTCGTGGGTTGGGTAGGGCGCTGTTGTAGTGCTATCCTGCCTGTGCAGGTCATGTCAGCTCTTCATATGTTGTAGTCTCCACCATGGACAGGGATTGACTCAGGTGGATGAGCAGGGTTCAGATCTGAAGCACAGCAATCCCAGAAACACAGCTGCACTTCCAGGCAAAAGGCCCATAACCCCCTCTGGCTTCTTCCCACATGCCCAGTCAGCTCTGACATGGTGGGCAGCACATCCAATCTACGATGGTCCAGGCTGTGCACGTCTTTCACCTTGGATAGGGTCTCCCACCCCGTTATCCATTACTGGAAGGAAGGCTTCCATTGATCGGGAGCATTCGTCTCATCCAATGCAAAGTGCAGGCAAATCAGCCCCATCCAGATTGGGAGCACATCAGGGAGAAAAGGATTAAAGCCATCCTCCCTTCTGCAACAGGATCTCTATCTGAATCTCAGACCACCACCACCATTGGTACTTACACTTTTTTAAAGCAGTTCACACAATTGCTAATACGGATGATGTCGTATTTCGCTTGGCTCTCAATCTTTCCAGACCACATCAAGGGAACCATATCCCAAGGGTGCCCATTAAGCACCATCCTGGATGTGTTGCTTACCAGTCCTGTTCCCACTTTATTCATTTATTTTAAAACATGAGAGAAATTATAGAGCCCCGGTGGCACCTGAAATCCACCACCAAAGGCAGCAGCCCCTTCACCTTACCTTGTGTTGCACAGAACATCATACAGCTGTCTCCGTGTTAATGATGCTTACAAAGGAACACCTTATACCCACTCAGACTATTCCCACATCCCCCCATGCCTGAGACTCTCCAGGGTCTCAGGCATGGGGGGAGGCACCATGTTGCCTACCCCTGCTGTAGACATTACTGAGCTGGATGGATGACTCAATCAGTGAAGGCTGGTGGCTCCAATTTCAGGAGGGCTATGAATCTACTCTGGGTTTCAGTCAGAACCAGACAGAGCACTAAAGGAGCTCTCCAAGGTATGGTAAATTGGCTGACTGTGGCTGCCTCCACAAGAGAGGTTTAAAGCTCTTTCAAGGCGCTTAAATTTTTTTACCTCTACAAGAACGGAGCGCAAATCGGGCGTAGAGGCGCGTTATCTCTCCGATTATGCGCATTATCGAATGTGCATTAAATCGCGAGTTTTATTTTGCTCCGGACGTTAAAGCGCATTTTGCCTATGTGAACAAGCGCTTATGCGCATTAACTACTTGTAAAGCACATTTTGGTCATCCGTTAATGCGCTTCGCCGCCTCTCGCCGCCTCTCATGCAGAGGTATTAGGTGTAAATGCGCTTCAGCGATTATGCGCATAATCGCCTAACCGGGCGCAAAAGCAAATCCTTGTAGAGGGGACCTGTATGTTTCCGGGTCCAATTCAACATGCTGGTTTTAGCCTATAAAGCTTTACACAGCTCAGGACTGCAATGCCTGACGGAGCACCTCTCCAGACCTGAATCTACCTGGACACTACAATCAATATCTGAGGCCTTCCTCTGAATGCCAGCTCCAGGGAAGTCTTGGAAAGTTGCAAAATCAGAGAGAGCCTTTTCAGTGTGTGTGTCCCCCTCTCCCCGATTATGGAATGACTTCCCACTGAGGCCTGCCTGGGGCCAATACTATCATCTTTTCAGTACCCGCTTAAGAAACTGTCCTCTACTCCCCTGCATTTAACGGCTTATGATGGAACACCTATGTCAGCTGACTTAACAGGTCTAATATTTTATTGCAATTATTTTTAGCTGTTTAAATTGCTTTAAATTTTGTGTATTGAAATTTTAAGCTGTATTTTATTGTCTTCAGAATTGTGAAGCAGCCAGAGAGCTTCGTCTATTGGGCAGTATAGAAATGAAAATAATAACAACAATAATAATAACAACAACAATAATAATAATAATCTAGGGCAATTTATTTATTTATTCATTATTTCATTTATTAATTAATAAGACTTACATACTGCTTAATATAATAAAATCTCTAAGCTATTGACATATAAATATTAAAAGAGAGAGGTATCACCAAGCTTGGGGGAATTCCACGATTTGCAGAAGAACAAAAGGTGTACATGAAAAAGGCGTACCAAAAGCAGCTGAAAATCTGAGCAAACGCAGTGTGGCTGGAATCCTGAACAGGAGCACTCTGTACTGCAACGTTTTGTTGCAGATCCCATATGTAAATAAGTACTATGGGACACTGTAAGTCTGTCATGCTTTTAGAATAGTAAAAGCTTGTTTCCTTGAAAAGACTATACAAACAACAGCCTTCTCAGCTGTTACAATGGGATCTTCAACCTTTTTTGGGTTGATGGGTACACTTGGAATGTTTAGAATGTCATAGGCACAAAATGGCTGCCATGGTGGGCATTACTCACCTTCCTCTCCCCGCTCACCAGCCACCGCCACTGCCACCGCCTCGCTCCATCGCTTCCACCATCGCCCCATCTCTGCTATGACCAGGAAATGCAGCGTCCTCCTGAGAGCCAGGTTTCAAGATGTTATGGGGTCTCTGTTTTAGTACATCTACGGCTGCAAACTACGGCCACTGTGGTTGGCGGCCCAGAGACCCCATGATATCTTGAAATCCTGGCCTGGCCCTCAGGAGGACACTGCATTTCCTGGTCATGGTGGAGATGGGGCGATGGTGGAAGCGATGGGGCGACGGCGATGGCATGACAGCAGCAGGTGAGCGGGTAAGTCCCAGCGGCGGCAGCTCTGGATTGGGGGAGCAAGAGGCATGAAGGAGAGAGCACAGAGTTGAGAGTCCAATGGACTCCTACCCAGACTTGCTCCTAGATTTCCCGGGTGCCTGCATCCAGGTACCTGAAATGCTGGGCCACCTTGGGGACCCCGAATTCACCTTGGCTTCAGCGTGGAGGTGAGGCAGGCAACCCCCAAGCACCCCGAGTCGAATCAGGGCCATTTTGGGGGTTTTGAAACGGCCTCCGAGGCGAATCGGGGGGCGACCATGCGCAGTCCTAATTGAAATCATTGGGTTTATACATTTTATAGGACACATAAAGAAACTTGTGCCTCTCTAATCCCCAGCTGCCAATGCTACATATGTAGCTGTCTGAAGTTATGGCCTGAGTCACATTGCCCTCTAGTGGCACAAATATGCATGCACATTGCTCCCAGCAAAACTCAAGTAAGATGTTTCAGGTGCGTTCTTTGTTCTGATTCCTAAAGCAGAACATTTCACTTTCTTCACTGATATCAAGTGCTCCCAATGACAAGTGTTTCCGACACATCTGCACCAACGTATTTTCCAGTAATACTGATTTAACGTTGTGCTTTGTGACATGACCCAGATGCAGAGATCGGTACCCAACATACATTGTAAATGCACTATAAATATTATAAATATGCTTAAATCCAGTTTCTTCATAGGATGTAATTGCAAATCTGTCCTCCTCCCCCTTCCATTTCATATTCACCCAACATTAATCACTAGCAAATTCCTTGAGATGTGATGATCCACAGTATCAAAAGCACATGGAGAGATTACTAATAAAAAGGGTCACAATCCCCTGATATATAAAGATTGCCAGGCCTGAGTGCAATGGATCTAGATAAACCATTTCACGCAGGACCTCCTGGAGTTGCTTCACCACCACCACCTCCTTTTCCAAGGGCGGCAGATTAGTGACTGGGCAAGAATTACTAAGCATATCCACCTACCATTTGTCTGGGTCTGGATGTAGAGATGTGTACAAGGACAGCTGGAATGTAGATTTTTTTTTTTAAGTCACTGTGCCGTAAACTTGGTGCCGCCTGTATACTTGCTTCTGCAATTTTACCTTACCCATGTAATCTGCAAACAAATACATTATTACAACGATACAAGCTATGCCCGGCTCAAAGTGTTTAGGGCTTTTTAATTAGTGAGGTTGAGTTGCAAATCCTAAGGTACAAAGAAATATTGAAAGTTATCATTACAAGAGCTTTTCTAAGAGCTCCATCACACTTTTTTTTTCCTGGTATGCATCTACGATGTCCAGCTTCATTTCAATAGCATGTCAAGCGCTGGTCACTTTTATGTGCATGCGTTGGTATGCTATTTCACCTTGTTTACTTTTTCAGCTGCGCTGGTTCATGCTTCCTGGTATCGTCATTGCCCCGGCGAAATCTCTTTTCACTTGTTCACTCTCCCGCTATTGCGCCCGCCCCACCTTGCCCCTTCTCCTTCCCCCTGCAGTTCATTGGTGGTTGTGGTTGTGATGGACATTGTGATGGACGTGGGTGCCCCCCCCACTCTAGTTTTGTGGTCTAGCGTTTTAGCAATTTAAGGTTTTATTGGATGGGAAGTTGAAAAGGGTGGATGAGAGAGTGATGAGAGTGGGGTTGGCGCCGCAAAAGTCTGTTCGACCGACACTGCACAAGTCCATTTGTTTGACCGACTCAGCTCACGTCCCAGGTGCACTAGAGGAGAACAGCCCCGCCCTTTCATCAGCAAGACCGCCCTTCAACAAACATTCCCCCTCAAAAGCATGACCTTCCGACATAGTGTGAGGACAGCAATACACAGGGACAGAAGAGCTGTTTTATCCTGCGTGGAGAAAAAAACCCCGCACTTTCCTCACCCTAGAAAAACACGGAAAATGGAGAAGAGGTGAGATGACTGCAGGACAGGGACGACGTCATGTGAGGGTCGTGGGGCAAAACAGTAAACAGGGCATGATGAAAGTGCAATAAAACGCTGGTGTAATGGAACCCTAAGTCTGACACAATAAATAAGGTTAGATCTACATGACTGCTTTATAGTGGTATTGAAGTGCACTGATAACATTCCATTTAGTGCTTTCATGGTGTTATTTCCTGCGTTTATTCCACATTATCCAAAATATTGCAACAAATGTCATAGTGTGTCCTATGAGATATAAATCCATAGGAGGGATGTGTTACCATGATGGGATCGTAATGATTTGACATAAGGTGTAGATCTGGCCCAGAATTCTTGAGTAAGCAATTTCTGGAGGTCCAGGGGCTCTGTTTGCTCCTCCATGTCCTCTGCCATAGGCTTCACTGGGTAGGAGAGTTTTGTAAAAATAATAATAATAATAATAATAATAATAATAATAAAAAATAAATCACAACGGTTTGTTGCCAAATTGCGGTGGTAAACTGCTCCATAGCGCTCAAAGGGTTAAATTTAAATTTGGTGGCCACAAACCCTCACAACTGGCTTCTAAGGAACGTCTCATGATATCTTCACAGAAATGGGATTAAGTGCTCTGGACGTTATATTCCATGTACGATCTCCTTTGGCAAAGTGAAACCTTGAACTGAGCAGCTTGTGCTGAGTTTCGCTTGCATGAGGCAATGCTCTGATAGACCTCTGGAGAGAGGAAGAGAATCTATTCTGCTGATGGGTACCTCCGACTCTAAGGGCTTTTTCACATGAGCAAAATAAAGCACACTCATGGCAGGCCACTCCCAGAAGTTCACACATCCTTTTGATGACATCAGCATCAGCCAGGATATCTCCCGTGAGAACGTAAGAGCCCTGCTGGATCAGACCAAGGGTCCATCTAGTCCAGGACTGTTCCCACAGTGACCAACCATCTATCGATCAAGAACCCACAAACAGGACATGGTGCAACAGCACCCTCCAACCCACATTCCTAGCAACTGGCGTATATAGGATTATTGCCTCTGGTACTGGAGGTAGCACATAGCCATGAGGACTAGTATCCATTGATAGCTTTCTCCTCCAGGAAGTGATCCAACCCCCTTTTAAAGCCATCCAAATTGGTGGCCATTATTCTGAGAAATACAGTCAAGGTGACATTGGAGAAAAATATAATCAAATGCACGGATATATTATTTTTTCAGTATTCCCAGTGATTTTCAGATTAGGGTGATGGTCCTTAGAAGCTTACTCCAGGTTTCTTAGGAACCCAGAATGAGATCAAGGCACAGGTTTAGTACCACTAGTTTGTACCAGGAGAGGGCAGAGAACAACAGCAACCCTTTGCCTTCCACAACGTCTAGTTCCACCCAGAGGAAAGGGAGGCTGGCCTAAAGCCCCCTGGTCAATTTATTGCAGTTCTGAGGCTTGCTAGATGGGGGCAGTGGCACACAGAGTTTCTGCTACTCTGTTCCAGTGCTTTGGGGAAGGACCAGAGCTCAGCAGCAGAGCATGTGTAGAGGCCTCTGATTCAATCCTTGGCAGTGGAGGCTGGTGGCGCCAAGGTCAGTGGGGCTGTGAATCCACTCTGGGTTTCAATCCGAACCAGCCAGAACTCTTAAAATGCTCTCCAAAGTGCTGAACTCAATCCCCAAACTAGGTTAAGCAACGTATTTTGGTGTTGGTTGATCTTTCAGGACGTGCCCAGGGGGCTTTCATGATGAGTGTCTGCATGTCAACATTTACCACTATACCCTGGCATCTCCAGTTAAAGCAGAGGCAGTCAAATCTGGCACCCTCCAGATGTTTTGACTACAACACCCATCAGCCCCAGCCAGCCCAGCCAATGGTCAGGGAGTGTGGGGTTTGTAGTCCAAAAGATCTGAAAAGCACCAGGTTGCCTAACCCTGAGATAAAGTATCAGTTGAAGGTGATGGGAAAGATCAGGTAGCTGGAATAGGTGCAGGCATGGCTCCCTGACTCTGAGCAGATAGTGGAAGACAGAACAAGTGAGGAAAGTTTGTTTAAGTTTGTTTATTTATTTATTTATTGCATTTTTATACTGCCCTATAGCCGAAGCTCTTTGGGCGATTCACAAAAATTAAAGCCATGAAATCATTTTAAGAAATATAAAACAAACCACAATCTAAAAACACAAAATAACATACAATATAAAAACACAACCAGGATAAAACCAAGCAGCAGAGATTAATACAGATTAAAATACAAATTTAAAACAGCAAGGGTTAAAATTGAGTTAATTTAGCTGTTAAAATGCTGGAAGAATAGGTTACCCCACACCATGTGGCTTCACAGTTGTCAATGAAAACCTAGCAATGTTTACAACAGAATGAGAGTCACTGGCTTTCCTAGAAGTGAGAGTTTGATGTAATTCCAAACAGTGTACAACTTCTTTTTTAAAAGTAAGTTTCCAACAGGCTACTTTTTGCTGTAATTTTCAAAAGTTCTTGAAAGATAAACCAAAAAAACCCTCCTGGAACATATTACTTTAAGTCAGACTTTCCCAACCTGGTGCCTTCCAGATGTGTGTGTGAGAATATAACTCCCATAGCCCCAGCCAAGCTAGCTGGGTGTTGTGTCTAATTTCTCCCCCCTTGCTCAGGGCGAAGGAATGTCAGACATTAATTCAGAATCAGATTCTGAACTCGAAGAGACATACCAGTCTGTGCCAGGAGGAGACGAGGTTTCTATAGTTTCGCCTTTAGAAAATGTCTTGGCTGATGTAAATAATCTTACAGATAATAACTAGCTTTCGTCTTCAGAGGGCGGAGAAGGGAGAACTCAGAGATCCCATTTTCCGTAGGAAAATAAAGCGTGCTCAGATCAAAGGGCTTACTAGGCAGCGCTCTGAAAGATTATTTGCTCAGAAGAGACTAGATGTCAATTTGTCTTAGAAGTGACTCTTGCTTCCTTTTGGATGGATCAACTGATTTGTTTGCTTAGCTAATTACGCCTTGGGGCAAAACGCTTTCTAAGTTCTAACTCCTTTCAAAGGGAGAGAAGGGATCATTTGCAAAATAAAAGATTGTTTTTTCCTAAGAGGCCTCCTTATTGACTTCAATGGGCGCTAGAAGTTAGGGAATCAGACACTGGGAATAATAGGATTTGTCATCCAACACAACCGGGGGCACTAGGTCAGGAAGGCTTCCCTAGGGCACAATAGCTCTCATTTACTTGTTTTCATTTATCTCATGTCCTTAGCAGTGTGTTTTTCAACAGAGTGAACAAAACCCCCTGAGAGCGACTGTTGAACAATCATTTTACTCTTTGAAAGAAAGCAGTGAGCAGCTTAATGCAACAGAACAAATTATCTTTGGAGAATTGGGAGCGGCTGCTCAGCACCATCCTGCTAATTCAGCCTGTCTAGTAAATCAACATAACACGACATAATCTCCTTAGGCTACTGGGACAAGGACTCTGTAGTTAGCATCAATTTGTCTAGCATAAGCATTAATGTTCCCCAGTAGCTATGCAAATTAAGGCCTGAGAGATTTGCTAATAGGAATCTGTCAGAGGATAAGGGCTTGTCCTCCCTTGGTAGAAACTGGAGATAATGTAAATCAGATTAAGTAGGAGCAAAAACACAAGAAAACACACAACTTTCTCTCCTATCCAGGGAACTAAAGTAAATAAAACATGACAACGTCATAGAGATACCGTAGTAAAGCAGAGGACCCACATTGCATTATGTGATGTTGTATAGTGTTTATAATATTATAGTTTCTATTGGGGGGGGGGGGAGTTTGAACCACCCAGAGAGCCTCGGCTGTTGGGCAGTACAGAAATGAGATAAATAATGATGATAATGTAAAGTTATAAAATGAAAAAAAAAAATTACCAGGCCCATCTACAAGGTCCCAATCCACTTGTCCAGGACACCAGATGGCTTTGGTGCCTCCACCTTCTCCCACCCCCCCTTCCCTGACTATCATTTATTTATTTATTTCCAAAATCTGTATACCATTCCATATCTAAAACAAATACCGGAGCTGTGAACGTAAGAAGTAACATACACATATTAAAATTATACTTTTTAAAACAGAATGTCAATAAAAACCATGGCTGTCAGTTACAGAACACTCCTGGAATGGAGCTGTTTTCAGGAGGCACCGGAAGCAGCCTAGAGTTGGTGTCTGCCTGTCCAGGGGCAGGGAGTTCCAAAGAAAGGGGGCTACCACATTGAAGGCTCTTCTCCTGTGGACGCCAGTCGGGCCATAGGTCCGTGTGGAACCACCGGGAGCATGCCCTCTAGTGACCTCAATCACCAAGCAGGATGGTATGGGAGAAAGTGCTCTCTCAAGTATCCTGGTCCCAAGTTGTACATTAGTACCAAAACCTTAAACAGGGCCCGGCAGTGAATAGGCAGCCAGTGCAGTTTCCTCAGCTGAAGAGTTGCCTGCTGAAAAGGGGCAGCAGCGGAGTTGCTGCATTCTGCACTAGCTCCAGCTTCCTTAGCAGCCTTAAGGGCAGCCGCACATAGAGCACATTACAGCAATCCAGTCCTGAGCTTACTTTTAACTACTTTGGGGATAGGGTTCAGCACCTTGGAGGGTTCCTTTAGAGTTCTAGCTGGTTCTGACTGAAACTCAGAAGGGATTCACAGCCCCACCAAAATCGGAGCCCTCAAAGATGAGAAAAAAACACACCGTTATAGCCACAACCTATGATTTGCTTTTCAGGAGTTCTCCCTGTTGTCAGAAATACAGCCAGGTTTTGTCTATTTCCAGTTGGAATCGCTGATGCCTCGGACTGCAGAGTCATTGGTCAAAACTCGTCCTTAATGGTGAAATATGGCTGATCTTCAGGTTTGAAGTTCGGATTGGGGCTGCCATCTTCATTGAGAATTCTTCGGGCCGTGTAGCCAACAATAGGATATTTGGCTTTGTAGACATTATTGACGGTCTCATCCAGAGACTGCAACTCTTCTTTTGTGAGTCCCGTCTCAAGGAAATGCAATTGTGTAAAGACAGAAGGACGGGCGGGGAAAGAAAGAAAGAAGAGAGAGAGAGAGAGAGAAGAGAGAAAGAGAGAGAGAAGAGAGAGAGACAGAAAAGTAATTTGCTGCTTTACACACAGTGTGAGCAGGGGGTTGGACTCGATGGCCTTATAGGCCCCTTCCAACTCTACTATTCTGATTCTATGATTCTATGATAAATGTTGGAAGTGCAAGTGCCCATCATGAAATACTCCATAGAATCCAAAGATGCAGGCAGATTTGTTAATCCATTTCATATAAAAAAATACTTCTAGCAGTCCATCTCCACCATTACCTTTTTGTAAACTGGGTGACCTGGTTCATATGATCACTGCGTGGTCAACAAACCATGGCGGGCTTCTTAACCCTGCCATGCATGCCGGCCAGATTTCCCATACAACCCTTGCTGGCCTGGATTGTCATCCAAACCTGAGCTGCATGACTTGTTCGAGACAGCAACAACCCCCAAATAACCCATGGCCTGTTGTTGGGTTATTTGAGGGTTGCTGCCCCCCACCCTACCCCCAAACAAGCCATGCCATGCTACTTGGATTTGGACAATACAGCAAGCCGCATCAGCAATGGTAATTAGAAAAATCCAGCCCAGCATGTGCAGTAGGGTAAATCACCCACCAGTTTTTTTTTCGCTCGTTGCAATTGTGCGAACCAGATCAAGTCTTAATTAACCATTCAAGACCAAGCCACCCCCAAATACTTTGAATTACAATAGGGATGCTCATAGCAACGTACTGTTGCTGGGAAAATCCATTTCCCCTCTTGCTACTGTAAGGACAGCAGCTAAACAAAAAGGGACGAAAGAAGCCTGAGGGAAGTGGCAGATGATATAAACCCTGCTAATAAAAAAAAATCCTGGCACTTTGAGCCTGCAAACTCTGATCCCACTACAACACTGGTTCCACAACCATAACTTAATTCACATGGGGTAGAAAGATACATTGATGAGAGGGCTGTAGTTGCCCTGACCCAGGGACCAAGGATTCATCTTCCTTTGGCAGCTCCTTTTTATTTTAGTCCCTCCCTCACCAACTGCTTCTCTTTGGTTCTGTATACATTTGGGCCAGGAGCCATCACTAGCACCAACAGGGCCACATATTTAAAAATGGTTTCAAAAATGGAGGCCTCAACCTGCAACACACAGAACATCTCTCTCTCTCTCTCTCTCTCTCTCTCTCTCTCTCTCTCTTGCTTACTGTATCATGTGTGAGATCCGCTGGATCGAGGGACATCTTTGCAATTCCTCGGGTCGAATCTTTGCCAACCAGGACATTGTACGGTGCTCCTTTCCCATAAAACTCTGTCCAGGGAGAAGATGAAAACAACACAGCAATGAAATGGTCCAAATCAATACACTTTTTAACACTCTCATAGTACTTGTAATGTTTGACATGATGCCTGGGATATTTCAAAGTTTGACATACTTCTTTTGAGGACAACAGTTTATAAATCAGAAAACTGTAAACAATGCTAGAAAAATCTCTAGCGACATCTCATTCCTCACAAGCCTAGAAATTTGACATTTGCATATCACATGTTGGGACTTTTACAATGTTTGGAGGTTTGTTTGGTTTAACCTAGGCTGGTACAGTGCAAGAACCTAAAGATTTATATTCCTCCACCAAAGACCTTGAAATATTTTCTTAGCTTCGATTGTACAATACAAGAAACATGTACTTCACATCCGCCCTGGACGTGAAAGTGGTATATTTTATGAGGCACAGTGTACAGAAGGAGACAGCAAATGGCAACAAGCCAGTAATCATAAACAGGGATCCCCAACATTTTTGGGTTGCTGGGCACATTTGGAATTTTGAGAATGTGTCGTATAGGCACTCCCACAAAATGGAAGCCCCTAGTTATACACCGGATAATGGTGGGATTCTCATTAGAGCACCGCACCTTCTCCCACGAGGAAGGATATGGTGGGGGCAAAACAGCAAAGCAGCCCCAGCAAAGGACCTACGCCAACTCAGTTCGCCTCCCCAGCTTTAAGGAATTTGGGGTGATGCAATAAAACCCCCTAGGGCAGCAAGTGTATCCTTGAATTTCTGCTCTGCCTTTTTAAGGCAGCCATATGGCCAAGACTGCACAGCACTGAGATTTCTATCTCTGAACCTGAGCCAAAGTGAGGCTGAAATTGTAGGGCGGGGAGAGGAACATGTCTTGCTGCAGGGTTAACTCACCTTTTCCAGAACTGACATCAAACACCATACCTTTCACAGCTATGTAAATAGGCTGATCCTCCTGAAAAGACATTTTTCAGAAAATATGTTCCTTTTAGAGACAAAGTGACTTACAATAAGTGAAAAAAGATATCAGATGCATTAGCATCTAAGGCTAAGCTATGGTTTATGTTAATTATGGTTTGTTTCTTTAGCCATGAGTTGTCTTGCAGATAAGCAAACAAACCACAGCTTGTTTTCCCTATTTCTGGTTTGTTTCTCTCCCACCCATTTTGCCAGCCTTCAGAATAGTTTCATCTTCAGGCTACTCTTGCCTCTGTTTCAGGATGGACGGCAGCACAAAGAAGCCAGGGATAAGCCACAGTTCTGGGTTCAAAATCAACACAACTCATGGTTTCATCAAGCTGGATTTCATAAGTCATCAACAAATCATGTGTCCTATTTGTGGTTTGTAGCTAATTAATAAACCATGGTTTGTTTGCAGGGATGGATTAGACACAATGACAAGCTAGGTTTCTGCAAACCATAACCACGGCTTAGTGTTATGTGTGAACCAGACCATTCTTGTCTATCAACCACAAAACCACTCAATGGCTGAATTCGGACAACACAATAGTCAATGGTGGGGTAATAATCAACTTTACAGTTGTTCATCTAGGGGGTTCTCCCCACACAACATGGTAATAAATAATCAACTGTGGTGTGGATTAGGATCAGCGCTGAGTTGACTATGGCAGCATTCGGACAACACGATAGTCAATACAACTGACAACTGTTTCCCCCCCCTCCCCCCAGTTGCTTATTGTGTCGTCTGAATTCAGCCAATATCACTAAAGACCTGCTACAATGGGAAAGTTTGTCCCTACTTATTAAACATAACCTGGGAGGCCTTTGGCAGGTTTCCTTTTGGGATGAAATGCCATAGCAGTGGAAACCAATGGCTCTGATATCAGTGGGGCGGTGAATCTGCTCCAGGTTTCAGTGGCTGCGTTCGGACAACACATTAGTCAATGGCGGATTGAGTAGCCAATTCACAGTTGGTTATTTTGTGGGTATTCCCCACACAACCTGTTCCTACACAACTGTGGGTGTCTGGGGCTGGCACTGAATGGACTAATAGTCAACCCAGCATTTGACTGACACAGCCCCTGCCCCTCTCCCCTCCCTCAGTCCTCCCGGTGCTATCCCAGCAGTCAATGTTTTAAATATCAGCTGTTTTATATTTTATGGTTTTATATTTTGTATACTGACTTTTTAATGTTAAATTTTTTAATTTTTGTAAACTGCCCAGAGAGCTTCGGCTATGGGGCAGTATATAAATGTAATTAATTATAAGAATAATAATTGCGAGTTGTGCTGACTACAGCAGAGCGGCCGACTCAGGATTGGCCACTCTTGCCTGGGAACTCTGTATCCAGGTGAAAACATCAACTCAACGGGTCGAAAAACTCTACTGGCTCAGTTCAGACAACACAATAATCACTGGTTGTGCGACTAGTCAACTCGGCAGCTAGTTGTGTTTCTCCAGTGTTTTTTTTAAATGAAAAAGTCAACCATGGGGTGGTCTTTGCCCGACAGATGACACAAATACCAGCCGTTGATTGCTCAACTGATAGTTGACCACTAAAACCACTGTGGTTATTGTGTTGTCCAAACTGAGCCAGTCAGAAATGTAAAGGAGCTATCCAAGGTGCAAAGCCGTCAGCCTCCACTTCTCCAGAGTTGCCATGGAAGAGGCCTTCCTCCATATGTAACCTATATAGCTTCTGTAAGTCACTTTATTGGTTTCAAAATCAAATCACCAAACTGTACAGCTTCCATGATTACATATCATGAGCATGCAAATGACTGCTCTGAAATAAGAAGATACACGGTTTACTTTTGCACAAGCCTGCTTATGGAGTGGGGGGGAGAGAACACACTACTTAACACTCTGTCTTTATATCCATACATTCATGTAAAGATCTGAAACATTCTTAAACATTCAGCTCCAGATTCAATTGCATATGTTATTTATTTTTGGACGATCTCTTTCTCTCAGCACAAGAAACTGGCCTTTTCTAGCCACAGGAGCGTGAATTCGCTCAGCTGCTCTTGTTCACACATCAAGAGCTCTGTTCCTGTATATGGTAGACAATGGACGTCTTTAATACGCTGAGCCACAACAGCCCCTGTGATTTTAGAACTGTGACCCAGGGAATCCTGGCTATCCTTAGAAGTTTATCAAGGATTCTTCAAGGGTTAGTAACAATAGGCAGGTTTCCACAAAAGACAACTCACCCTCTGGTGGAGGCTGGTAGCTCTGTTGTCAGCAGGGCAGTGAATTTGCTCTGGGATTCTGGGTTTGACTGAAACCTGGAAAGCATTCACTGGCCCACTGACATCGAAGCCACCAGCCTTCACGGCTTGCCCTCCACTATCATATCCTGCAACATCTAACCACAAGCACAGGAGCATAGGATGCTACCATACTACAGAGTCAGACCATTCATTCATCTAACCCAGTACTGTCAACACTGACTGGCAGCGGCTCTCCAAGGTTACAGGGAGGATTTCTTTCCTAGCCCAACGTGGAGATGCCGGGGATTGAATCTGGGACCTTCTGCAGGCAAAGCTCTGCCACTGAGCCACAACCCCAAGTGACTGTTAGGTGTGTTGCAGGGTCTCCTCTCAGTATATGTGTGATGATGGCAAGGTCCAAGGAGCACCCAGAACATGCAAGGCATAAGGGTCCTGTGACAAAAAAAAACCCTTAAAAAATAAGAATGGTATGGAAAAGGTTCACAGGAAGTTCAAAAAATCACTGCTCTATTCGAACACAGGTGTGATATGAAGCTTGCACAAACTGAAGTTCCGCAGGATCCACTGAGCTCTCTGTGGCAGTTACATTTCCATACTTTAATCCAGCCTTCCCCAATCTTGTGCCCTCCATTTGTATTGAGCTGTAACTCCCATAATTCCAATGGGGCTGGGAATTATGGGAGTTGCAGCCCAACACATCTGGAGGGCAGCAGGTTGCAAAAGGCTGCTTTAATCATTCCTCCATATAACACAACTCTTGTGTATCACCACATCAAAAAAGAGATTCAGTCAAGATCACGGGTGCATACAGATCTGTGAAAAGAGTAACAGGGAGCATTTTTTTGTTTGAGTTTACCTGTTTGGTTGATCATAACAGGTTTAAGCAAGATAAACAGCTGCAATATAATTTTCACCGGCCGCAATTTTTCTGGAATTCCTGATAAGAGTAAAAGCCCCCAAGTTTCAAAGTTTAATATTTGAAATACAAGGCACTTGGGCAGAACTACAAAAATGATGGAAACATTATGAAAACTCCCAAAGAAGTCAATATCTGGAATCTGGCCCTTCACTCTCCAGAAGAAATGCGGGGAGGGAATCCTGTTCTGCCCCAGAGTTTGTTTAGAGCTAGAAAGGTATTTGTGGCAGTGCTGATGAATTTCTGAGCAGCACAACCAAGTTCCTATCATTACAATACTGAAAAAGGCCACTTTGAATCAGTTGTTTTGATTTTCTTGTACATTCAACAGATGAGCAAGAGCAGCTGGTAACAAAGGCAGTGAGAAACTAGATTCACTGAAGGAGGGGACTCATTGTAGATGCCTTGCCCAAGGACCATCCAAAACCTGGAGCCGGCACTGAGGAGACCCATTGAGTTCAATGGGATTGCCTCCTAAATAAGCATGCACAGGGTAGTATCCAATGTTAGTCCTATGTAGAGTAGACCCAATGAAACCAATGAGACCAGTTAGTTGTGACTTACATAACTCCCATTCATTTCAATGGGTTTCCTTGACATAAGACTAACACTGGACGCTACCCCTAGTATCCCAACAGGCATTTGAGGCAATCACACACTTCTACCGCTGCATTCCCTTCTGACCAGGATACATGAGAGCTGGCCTTCTCCCTTACCAACCCGCCTGGTTACAAAGGTCATGCTCCTAGTGGTTCCAAGTGGACCTTTGGCCCGACTGGAGTCCACCAGAAGAGCCTTTAGTGTGGTGGCCCCTTCTCTTTGGAACTCCCTGCCCCTGGAGGTCAGGCAGGCCCGAACACTAGGCTGCTTCCCGTGCCTCCTGAAAACAGCTCTTTTTCAGGAAGCATTCCTCAACTGACCTGACCAGCCACTGTTTTTATTGGTCCTTTGTTTTAAATTGAAAGATTTGAATTTGCTGTTTTTAATCTTCTTTCTTTTTTCTGTTCCATTCCTATGTGCACTGCTCAGGAAACTATGTTAGCTATGGAGCGGTATATAAATACTGTGAATAAGAAGATGAGAAACAACAACACGCTGTTCGTCGAGTCCGACTTCGACCAAAGATGCAGACTTCGTCGTTTATTGGCGAGCCCTTCACTTTCACATTTGAGTTGGAGAAAGTTTGGCGAGCGAAGTGCCTGCGCACAATAACGCAGCGAGGTGCCCGCCTCAGCCGCTGCCCCTGGGAAGCAGCACAATCCGGTCTCCGCGTCCTCAAGAGCCGCCTCCTCCTCGGCCAGCCATGCGCGTTACCGGCCGCGGCAGCAAGCCGGCCCCTGCCCCATTTGCCTGGCCCACAAGGGGGCAGCCCTCCCCCGCCAGCCTCTCCTGGAAGAAGCCTGCCCACACCGTACCTCCTGCCCGTCGTATCTGGCCAGCTCGGACTCGGTGAAGAGCCGCACAGGCCTTTCCCGCGGGGCGGGCTTGAAGCGGAGCTCTTGCTCGCTCTGCGCCTCCAAGAAGCCCGCGAAGGCCAACGCCAGCAGGGCGAGCACCAGTCCGAAGCCGTCGGCCATGGCGCTCTGCGGACGGGGGGCTGCCAAGTCCTCCGGGGCGGGGACAAGGGAGGCCGGCGAGGCGTGTTGGAGTAGATCCGATCTCTCGGAAGGAAACGCCCCTCTACGTCCTGCTCCTTTTCACCCGGCTCCTTTCCCAGCGCCTTTCCTTCCTTTGGACATTTCCTCAAACCCAATGCGTATTTTCTAAAATGAGAGCTACTGGTTCCAGTTTCTGTCCTAGACTTAGCCTTATAGTGTGAGAGACTGTTGGTTGTGGCTATCCAATGATTTGGGGGGGGGGGGGGATGGCACTCTGCACATGCACCAAAGAGCAAACATTTCTTTTATATTAAGGTAGCCAGTCGTGGTACTGAGTCATGGGTACTGGTGACATGACGACCTGCCCATATACTTTCCCTTACAAACAAACAAAATGCATTTTACCGTTTAGGTATCATGAATTTGTGTGTTTTTTAATTATTATTGTCTGGTTATAATTCTCCAAACGCACATACACAAATAGCATTATGAAATTCGGTACCTACTAGGAAAAATGCCTTATGTACCATAGTACCAGCATCCTGGACAATTGGTACAGTTGGTAGGTAAACTCCAGTTTTTGGACTTTTGAGCAAAAAACGGCTGAATTAGAATTTATCAACAGGTTTAATTCTATCGCCAGAGGCTTAAATTGGAAGAACCGGTTTTTATCACACTACATGTGTTAACTGTTGTGCCTAGTGCCATGTGTTGGTGTAATCAGCAACAGCTACACTGTAAATGACCACTTTTTGTAATGTGATTGTTACCATCAGTACTTTCTGTACTGAATTCTGACCTCACTGTTTGCAATTCTCCCACCCAGCACCATATATACTGTATAAAAGACATAAAACTTACCATAATATTTCATGTATCTGATGAAGTCCACAAAAGTTTATGCCAGAATAAATTTGTGGGTGCCGCATTTAAGGTGCCACAAGATTGTAGTGTGTCTGATGTGTGAGAATCCAAGCCTCCTGTGTTTCCACACTGGTCACCCTTGGTGGCTCCAGGCATAAAGCTTGATGCATCGACTGAATAAAGCAATTCATAGCTTGCAGCTCTAATGGGTAGTTCCTTAGGCAGCTATAGCGTTTAGCTGTGCTCTTTTTTGCTGGTTGTGTTGGATAAAGAAACGGCTTGAGACATATTGACACCTTAGGCAGTGAATGCAAAGAAAACTCCCAGGGTGGTAAAAATATAATATTAAACGTGACTATTTGCTTTCATAGAACACCAAAAATCTGCCCACCTACCCCTTTCATTGGGTTACTGCATTTTTACTTGCTGCTTTGCCATCTCAAGAGGAACTGAGAATTATAATTTCTCAGATGCCTTTAGTGACCAGGCCTTACCATTTATAATATATGGTTATTTATAATATTTAAATCTTATATATGAATATGATAGTGTAAGGCTTATTTCTCTAGATCTGCCAGACCGATTTTGCTCATTTTTGTTTGAAGCTTGAGCAGTGCAGATGGGCAGAAAATTCTGAAAGTTCAAAAAAGTTCAAAGCTCAAGTTTTAATAGCAATCAGTTTCATCTGTGCCAAGCAGGTAGGATGGCCCCTCTGGCAGTGGGATGATGGACAGCACTGCTCAGCCAATCAGTGTGGTGTGAATGCGTGCCCCAGGCACAGCTGTGCGGTTATGCTGTCACCATCAGAGGGAGGGAGGAAGGGGATCAAGACAGCCAATCGGGGCGTACGAGGGAGGGGGTGGAGTCACACTGCATGCCTATTTTGGAGGGGGGATTCACAATGCATGAGCCATATTTGCATTATTCATAAGTCCCTCTGTGGTGAGGGGACTGAGGGGCCAAAAACCAGGAAAGGAGCAGGACTTCTAGTGCCCATGACAACATGGGCTTTACACGTATATTTATAATATCGTCTTGTTTTTGTCTCATTTAGCTGCTTCAGAATTTGTTTCAAATTAGAAGTACATAAATATTGTTAATGAATAAATAATATTTACTCAATTATCTTTGTAAACTGCCAGAGTGGCCAGTCAAGGAATCATCATCATCATCATCATCATCAGATTTATTTGTATCCCACCTTTTCCTCAATACTGGGCCTCAAGGCCATCGACTTGGCCACATCAGAAGACCTATTTTCATTAAGTGATGACTCAGTCTAAGGCTGTAATCCTATACCTACTTACCTGAGAGTAAGCTCAATTAAATTTAGTGAGATTTATTGTGAGTAGACATATATAGATTTGTACTGTTGGTTGATTAAACATATGAGTAACATGCACAGGAATGGGGCGTACATGTTTGCAGGCCTATTTTTTAAATGCATTTTTACTCCAAATGCTAATCCCTGATTAAATACTCATGACGCCTGAAAGCTTACAACATTTTAAAAGTCAACTTCTTCTAAGGAGAGGTGTGTTAATTTCAGTGTAATCCTCTGTCAAAAGTAAATCTTAGTAAATTCAAAGCGAGTTTACTCTCAGGCCAGTGGATATAGTTGAATTGCAACTGAAGTCCAAATATATTCAGAAGTGGAAGATATACCTGGAGTAAACCTCACTGAACACAGTGGTGCACAGGATTGCACTGTAACAGTGTGTAGTCATTTGTTCAAAGTGACTTACTCCCAGGTAAATTGGTATAGTATTGCCTCCTTAATGTGTGCAACATTAATTTGTTCCCCCGCCACAAAGCAAAGATATCCATGTTGATCATAAGAAAACATCCAAAATCCATATTAGTATAATACCTTTATTAGATTAACCAAAATATTACAAAGAGTGCAAGCTTCAGAACTCCAGATTTCAGACCTGTAGAATATAATTTGAATATCTTTAGATAACCCTTTTCTCACTTCATTTTGGGGCAATGAACATGCAGAAACTGTGATTTAACCATCAAGTCAGTTATTTGTCCTCCCATATCTCATCCCCTGTCTCCGTCAACGTAACATCTTGCCTGATGAAGAGATCCAGTAAGCTTGCACATTTGAAGGTGGGGTGGGGATCATGTAATCATATTATGCCAGTGGTAGGTCATCTGCTTCCAGTCTGTTTCTGGGCCCAATTCCAAAAGCTGATATTAATTTATAAAGCCCTAAATGGCTTAGAGTTGGGTTAAGTGAAGGATCATCTACTATATATACCTGTCTGGACCCTAAGATATCTCCAGAGGCCCTTTTCTAGGTGCCACACGCCGAATGAAGTGAGGCAGGTGGCTACTAAGGAGAGGGCCTTTTCAATGGTGGTACCGTAGTAATGGAATTGCCTCCCCCAAGAAGGTCACCTGGTGCCTTCGTTGTGCTCTTTTCGGTGCCAGGTGAAGACTTTATTCTCCTGAGCTTTTTAATTCTTCATTAAAAAAACACACAAAAAAACCACACCCTGTGTTGTTGCTTTTTTAGATCTTTCCCTGCCTGTGGTTTTTACTCTGGTTTTATTTTCTTTTGAACTTTTAAGGGTTTTATATTATAATTTATCCATGTATATTCGGGTTTAATTTGGTGAACTGCTCTGAGAGCTTTGGCCATTGAGCGGCACAGAAATCTAATAAATAAATATGCACCAATGTGGCCCTCCAGTTGTTATTGGACTGCAACTCCTATCAGCCCTAGCCAGCATAGCTAATAGTAAGGGATAATGTAGGCCAAAACAACTGGAGGGTCCCTGACCACAAATTGCCCCACTCCTGAGGAATGTGACTCCCAGTAGCCTAAGTCAAGCAAATTCTGCCTGATAATAAACTACATTTCCCAGCATGCCATTCTCTCAGGCCCCGCTGCTTCTCCGGCGTGCGTAAGCAACCGATCGCTCAGAGCCAGAGCCGTGAAAGGGAGCAAAAGTTAGCGGTATTTAGCGAGTCGTGTGCGGCTGCGCTGTATGCAGCTCCCGGCCGGAGAATGTCTGTGCACTTGACGAAGCTTCTGATGTGGCCGGCGTGTTTGCGCTGCCTGCGCTTTGATCGACCGATCGTTTCCGCGAACCTCTCGCGCTAGCTGCCAACTTCTTGTGTAGCTATTGCTGAAGCTTGAACCGACTTCTCTGCCGATGTCATGATCGGGGCTGAGATCTCGCCTTCTTACCAGGAGGTATTGGGAGAACGCGCGGCATGGGAGGCGGAGTGACTTGCTTTTGCCTAGTTCCTAAGGGTGCAATCCTATGCATGTTTAGACAGAAAACAAAGCCCCACAACTCCTACAATAGCCGGCTGGGGGACGCTGGGAGTTGTAGGACTTTTGTTTTGTCTAAACATGCATAGGATTGCGCCCTAGGTTTCCAGCGTCTGCACGCGAGGCGTGAAGGCATCGACGCGCTTCAATTGTATCGCTTTGCTGAGCTCAGTAACTCAGTAACTTTGTTTGTACTCTGCACCGGAAAGACAATTCCTCTGCGTCTGGGACTTCAGTTGTAAACAAGACTCTTGAAGGCAGCCCGATTTTGTGCAGTTTTACAGCACTTAATAACTCCTATGAAGTTCAGCGAGGCTTACTCTCGAGTGATAGTGCCACCCCTTGACTCGGAAATAAGACTCGATGTGTTTAGTAGGGGCTTACTCTGAGGTAAGCGTGCATAGGGTTGCACCTATGCGCCACAGTCCTTAGCAGGTTGACTCGGAATTAAGTCTCACAAACTTCCATAGGATTGCAGCCGTCGGTGCATAAATCCATTGGTATCGGTGGTTTTAAGCAAGTCTAACCCTACATAGGAGTGCCAGGCTAAAAAGAGGAAAGAAACTACTACACGCTGCCAACCTATGCAAGTGTTCATGGAGTAAATCCCATTGAACACATGGGGCTTATTTCTGAATAAACAGTCATAGGATTGGACAATGTAAACAGCAGGCAGTAAACGTCCTATGCACATTTACTGAGAGATAATTGTAAATATGGTAAGCAGCGTATATACCTATTAAATTAAATTAATTAAGGGTGCAATCCTACGTATGTTTATACCAAAAAAAGAGAGGCCTTTTCGGTCTTAACATGCATAGGATTGTGCCTTAAATTAAATTACCTAGAAATTAAGAACATGGGAGTAAGTCTCATTTAACTTGATGGGATTTATTTCTGAGTAAATATGCATAGGGTTGGGCTGTACGAGGTCGCCCATCCTGCCCATTTTCTAATCAAGATGCAAAGAATTCAGAAATGGGAGCTCAAAACTGCAGAAAATGCAGTCAGTTCATATGTCATTGGAAATTAATAATCTAATCATTAATAATTAATAATACTGATAGGCCGAGTGCTATCCGAGAAGGACATAATGGACTCTTAATCATTTTGTATGCTTGCGGTGCAATCTTATATATGCAATAATTTTCAGAGGGGTAGCCGTGTTAGTTCGTTGCAGCAAAACCAGCTTTAAAGACTGACAAGTATATTATGGCACCATTTTTTGTGACTCCAATACATGAAAGCTTATTATGCCATAATAAACGTGAAGTCTTTAAGGTGCCTCAAGTGTGAAGCAAAAGGTAGCCACATTGGCCTGATCGGAAAATTCCAGTTCCATATTAGGGCAATACTTTTATTTGGCCAGTGGAAATGTGACACAGTAGTATGCAAGCATTTCAGTTCTCCAGAATTCTTCGTCAGACAAGCTAGCTAATTTCCAGTTTTGTCAATACAAAAACTGTGTAGTTTCTCTGTACTTCTGTTTTCTGGCTGAGAACCTATTTGTTTCCCTAAGAATGGAGACAGTTGAATTTCTCATGTCTACCAACTCCTCACACATCCCATCTTGATACTTGCCATTTTTGTCATCCCCCACCCCCCAGTTTGTTTATCATCTCGCCTGTTGAAGAGTTCTGAAGAACTCAAAAGCTTGCACACTATTTTGTGATAGTTGGGTTGGCCTAATAAAGGGTTTGCATTTACTTGAATGATATATAAATTCTAAAGCTGCCAACTTTGGATACGACTTCATGCATCAGATGAAATGGTGTCTACTTACGCCATAATAAATTTGTTAGCCTTTAAGGCTTATGTCTTCGTAAATCCACTTAGGACTGTTGCCCTTATTTTCTTCCCAGTTTGTAATCTAACCCTCTCAGCCTAGCTTTCGTCCTACATCAACTCCGTCTTTCATTTCCATACATGTACCCCTAGATCTCTTCAATAATCCTGATTTTCAGAATATGACGAAGTCAGCTTAATAGCACAGAGAAAGTTAGCTGGCCAGCTTTAATGCCAGGGCTCTTTTGAATGTCCACAATGCCTGGAACGTTTTGTTTCCCTGAGCAAACTCTTGAGTTGTTTTTGCCTGCTTATCTGCATGGTGGAACTCAGACCTCTACAGTCCTGCAAATAATTAGGCAGGAAAGGGGAGAAGAGAAGACTCTTGGTATGGGCAAGCCCTCCCAGATCGCATTTCTTTCTTCTTCTTTTTTTAGGAAACTCATAAAGTTGGATGTGTAGTTGGATGCTCTTTGCATGAGTCTGTCAAAATGATCTTAGCTATATTGTTAAACTCCCTCTTTGCAGCCCTGCCAAGATTTGAGTCTTGCACCTATTTTGCATATCAATACACCAGCTGCTGCAACCCTTACTGTGTTTGCTTGTCTTTGCCTCTCCTTCAGCACTGCAGAGGCTGAGAGTGCAGTTCATTCGAATTCAAACAGGTGCTGGTCACCTGACATTTTGCTTGGGGGACGTTAGCAAGATCCACCAGGTTGCAGTCCCAAATAAAAATATCATTCCCTTGTTTTGTTCATGCATTGGCTGATTCCGAAAGCGGTACTGGTGTTACTCTGTTGTAGCAAAAACTAGAGTCTTGTAGCATCTCGAGGTCAAATACATTTATTTTAGCATAAGTTTTTGTGCTTAGATCTGTATATTAATATATGTTTATGTATATAACTGTGTTAATCTTTATGGTGTTATGAGACTCCTTTGTTTTTACATTCACCAATGCAGATGAATCATAAGTAGTGCAGATAACAACAACTGGGACCTGCAACAAAGTGTTACAGCATGTAGTGCTCTTATTCCAGATTCTAGTTAGCCAGCCATGCTCTCTTTTAGGGAACTCCATTCTATTTCCCCCTCACTCTCCTGCTTTTTTGTTTTTCCCAACCAACATTCAGTCATCATTCTATGCCCATGGAGTATGGTCAGACCCCACTGAGCTGGGGGAATGGGGGGTGGGTGAGGTGTGGGGGGTGGGTGAAGTGTGGGAGTGTCTTAAATTTTTTTTGTAGTTCTGTAAATCTTAAAAGAGTTTCCCCAAGTCTGCTTCCCGTAAGCAGGAGAAAGATCCTTCTATAGGAAGGCTTCATACTTGGAAAATGAGTTCTCTGTTAGTAAACACAAATTGAAACTGTAGTGCTCCTGTTCAGAATATTCTATTCCATTCCCCTACCCATCAGTATCCATCCCCCCACCTCCATAGTCAGTCAACATTCTGTGCCCACCAAGCACTTCCATTTTTCATTGGGCTGATATTTTCATTTCCCCACTAGCATTAATTTTCTTTTTTTCCTAAAAATGCTTTTATATTTCTGCAAACTTTCCTGATACCTCCCTGTTGCGACTGGATGACGTTTGGGCAACATAAGGAACAGCACTCACCTCTGAACATTACAAATAGAGGCAGTGATGATGAGTTAGCATTCTTCAAGCATTCACAGTGATTCGCATGCATGCTCTGAAATTAACCATATGGCAATACCTTTTAGTAGGACCAGCTCACAATCACAACGAAGTGAGCAAGTTTTTGAATTCACCCAAAGTTTTTATCAGGCTAGCCTGCTAAACAAAGTAACTTAAGTGGGGGTGGGGGAGAAAAGAATATTTCCTGCAGACTGTAATAGCCTTAAAATAGAATGGGGAAGTGTTACACAGATTCTGGTGTGAAAAAGATCTCAAGTTGCCCAAAAGATGAATGGGGCAAAGAAGCAATGGCTGATCTCTCCATGAAAATATTAAATTAATTAAATTACTTTTTAAGCCACCTTTAAGGGTAGAGAGAGAGCGCAGTTACTTGATTTGATCAGTAGTACTAATTTGAACACAGAGATCAGGGTATAGAATTTTTTTAAAAACCAAAACTTTTCATCTCAGTAATCCTTACAACAACTTTGAAATCGCGCACGGTACTTACTGGTTCCCCTCTATTCAGCACTGGTTAGGCCCCATCTTGAGTATTGCGTCCAGTTCTGGGCACCACACTTCAAGAAGGATGCAGACAAGCTGAAGGGGGTTCAGAGGAGGGCAACGAAGATTATTAGGGGTCTGGAAACAAAGCCCTATAAGGAGAGATTGAAAGAAGTAGGCATGTTTAGCCTGGAGAAGAGAAGATTGAGGGGAGACATGGTAGCACTCTTCAAATACTTGAAAGGTTGTCACACAGAGGAGGGCCAGGATCTCTTCTCGATCAACCCAGAATGCAGGATATGGAATAATGGGCTCAAGTTACAGGAAGCCAGATTCCGGCTGGACATCAGGAAAAACTTCCTGACTGTTAGAGCAATACGACAATGGAACCAATTACCTAGGGAAGTGGTGGGCTCTCCCACATTAGAGGCATCCAAGAGGCAGCTGGACAACCATCTGTCAGGGATGCTTTAAGGTAGATTCCTGCATTGAGCAGGGGGTTGGACTCGATGGCTTTATAGGCCCCTTCCAACTCTACTATTCTAGGATTCTATGATAAGGTAGGCCAGCATTGTTGCAAATGGCCATGCTGGCTTGTAGTGGTGGGGGTTGTAGTCCCAACACTTCTGAAAGGCTGGAGAAGGCTGCTTTAGAGCATTTCTCAAGGCTAATTCATTGGATATGCCTTAAATGTTTCATTTATTCTTCTTTTCTTCACACTGTTTTGGAAAGTAAGGGTTTGCTTTTTTCAAAATATTTGCCATCGCCTTGCAGTTCTACTTGCAAATTTTCAATCCTTAAAATTTTGGGCCAATTTACCCAAACTGTTCTTGTGATCTCTAACATGGATTGGAACTCTACTATTTTTAAATGGACTTCAGAAAAGTTGAATGGCTGGCTACTTCAGCCTTGACTGCAGATTGTAATCCTGTGTCTTGCATTGTGCTAGGAGGCAATTATACAAAAATGACCCCAGGTATATCAGGAAAATTATAGTTCTCTTACACTTTAAAATTAATCTGAACTATACACATAAAGTGTTCTGTGTTTGTGTCTGTGCAGTAGGAAGTCTTAAGCCTGCAATCGCATGCATACTAATTTGGAATTAACTTATTTTTAATTAAGTTGGATGTATTAGTAAATAAGCATGCATAGAATTGTGCTATAACACCAAGGGACTGAACCTTGTAAGCAGTGGAGGCTTCCGTACCTTGGATAGCTCTTTTAGAGTTCTGACTGGTTCTGACTGAAACCTGGAGCGGATACACTGCCCCACTGACATCAGAGGCACCAGCCTCCACTAACTTATAGGAAGGGCATATAGAGCCCTGACAAGGGGGGAGGGGGGCAAATGACCACCCTGAGGGCATCAGGGCAGCAGAAGCAAACTCCATTTTATTCCTGTATCCATGTTGGTGCTATGATTTAAGTGAGTTTAACATTTTGAGAGAGTATCATGGATGTGTGATGTTTCAAGTTTTATAACTAAGATGAAGAGGGGCAAATTGCAATCACTCCAGAGACAAACAAAATAGATATTTAACGGAACTTACTTAACTTTAGAATGTTTGGTAAATAACAAGAATAAGAAAATGCTAAGCCAAGAACTCTAACTTTAGGCCACAGTTCATTGTAAAGTGCAGTGCTACTCTTTATAAACCAACAACAATTCCTTATCACAATTCCGTTAGTCCTTTGTTGCCAGTCTCTGTTGTGGAGGTTCCCGTTTTTTTCTAGCTGAAGGCTGCTTTATCTGTTTCTTTGTCTTCTTCAGCACGTAGCTGGTTTCCATGAATTTCCTCACCCGCTCTCCTCCTTCCCCTTCCTGCGGCCTTCACCTCTTCTCTCCCTCAGCCACCTTCAGCTTTCCAACTTGCATTTCTCTCTCTCCTCTTTCCATTCCATGCCCTTCCCACTTTATACAAATCACATTCCAAGGCCCTTAGAGGCAGGCATTACAGGTACTCTCACATAATAGCTGCCATGGGGGGATGTGGGACACTGCCCATTCATAAATTGACTGCCATGGTGAACATGGCTAGTCTCAATACACTCGTTTCCCAGAAGCCAAACTGGCAAGGCTAGAAGAAAAACAACTTGCCCCAAGAACAGAGGTCGGGGAGGGGTGAGCTCTGAAATGCAAAACCACTCTTTTGAACCCAAATAAAGATAACCCTGTAGATCAGCATATCACTTTGCAGCAAGCTAGCCTCCCAGTGAAAAATAAAACTAAGAATAAGAAAAATTAAATTAAATAAAAATCAGGAGGGTCAAAGGGCCTGGCTGGCTCCATGGCTAGTATTGTGTGTCGAGTGCCAAGCCTCCAGTTGTCTTTGTAGCCACGTGATGACAACGGTTTCTTAGTAAATAGTTTTTATTATGCAAACCAGCGCCAGATCAGCTACGTTTCAGGTTGCAGATGTAATCCACGTATAGCAACAGGGAGCTAAGTTCTCTTGTCAACTTTGCATAATACTAATTAGACTATAAGAAACTAGCTTTGATAAATACAATATGATAGGAAGTTGCAATGAAACTGGCACCGGCTGATAGTATGAAACTTTTCCAGTCCTGCTCTCAGAGAGGGTCTTCCCCTTAGAGACCTCTTTTGAGTAGTCAGCTTTTTAGAACGCCTCATGTCCTGAAGTTACTCCTCCCTCCTCACCCAATGTCTGGTTCTTGGGTCCGTCACTCCCAACTCCTCCCTCACCATAGGAGGCAGCATGTTGAAGATCCTAGTGTTATGAGATTAACAGTGGCCAGATCTACACCAAGCAGGATATAGCGGTATATAGTATATGTCAATGGGCCCCCAGAGTTGTCAGTGCACTTCAGTGCCTCTTTAAAGCAGTAGTGTGGCTCCTGCCTTTTATATACCGTTTTCATACCGCTGTATCCTGCTTGGTGTAGATCTGGCCAGTGTTTTAAAGTGCTTGACACAAGACAGAGCAGACCACATTCTTTCCATACTCATCACAACAGGAGCAAGTCCCAGCTGCAACCTGCAGGGAAAAGAGTCGCCACAGCCTGATGTAAGGGATGGAGCACACTACAAAGGAACAGTGTTCCAAGACAAATGAAGGCCTGTGATGTGGTTCAGAATCCTGGGAGGTGGACCTTACCAGAATGTAAACACTGAGAGAAACTGTGTGTCTGAAGCTCTTTTTGACCAGCTTCTGTCATCCAAGTTCTAAACATCAAACTGCTTAGAAGCACTGCTGTCTGGGAAGACCACTGATCTGGAAGGATGTTTGCATCCAGTTTTGCACAGGATTGCACTCACCTTAAAGAGCCAGATTAACCATCTGGGGATTCTCCTTCACCCTGCGCTATCCATGGTGATACAGATGGCTTTGGTGGCCAACTGCAACCGGCTTCACTGATGCAAGCCCTAGATTACTGCAATGATCTCTATGCGAGGCTTTCTTTAAAGGTAGTTAGCTGCATTCCATAGTTACCAAAATGTTCTATCTGGATACTTGTGGGAGGTAGATGTTCTGATCCTCTTGCACCAGTTCTGTGCCAGTTGTATTGGATACCTGTTTGTTCCCAGACTCAACCTAAAGTGTTTTAAAGCTTTGACTGTTTTGGGACCAGGTTATTTGAAGGACTGTCTTCACCCATATGTACCTACCCAGACCCTGAGATTGACCACAGAGATTGTGCTTTCTGACCTGCTGCCAAACACCATCCAACTGGAAGGTACCAGGGGCAGGGCCTTTTCAGTTGATGGCCCCACATGTTAGGAATTCCATTGCTAGGGAAATACACATGGCCTTTGCATTGGTAATGTTTAAGGGGACTTTAACAAAAAAATGTTTTATTGATCTGTTGATTGCACTCCGTGGTTGTAATGCTGGTTGATACTTTATCTGCTATTTTAACTCTTTTCAATATTATCAGCTTGTCTTAATGATTCTTTATTTGATGTACGTTTGCAGTTTTGTGTAAGCAGCTTTGTGAAGGTGTACCCTGAAAGGCAGCATATAAACAACAGCAATAATAATAATAGAAGTTGGGTAACACAACAGAGCTTTTATTTCACTTCTCAAACACAAGGCTTTTCAGTGGAATCAATTCACATGTTCAACACAAGGAATGATGTACCAGATGTCCATTCCTGTAGCTTTTATGCTCAGCCTCCTTGCAGTTAATGCGAATTGATATGTTTAAGTGGTTTGCAGATAGCAACTTCTTTTTCTTGTCTGATACCTGAGTAAATGTTGAACACAAGACACCGAAAAATGATCTGATGATAGCTATACCACTGTAAAACAGCCTTCCCTCCAGATGTGTAGTGACTGATGACTGGGAATGATAGGAGTTCAGTGGACGCTGGTGGCTCCGATGTCAAAGGGGCAGTGAATCCGGTTTCAGTCAGAACTCTGAATGAGCTATCCAAGGGTGCCTCTACAAGAATGATTTAAAGCTCTTTCAAGGCGCCTTACAATTTTTTCCTCTACAAGAGTGGAGCGCAAATCAGGGGTCCAGGTGCTTTAAATCTCCGATTATTCACCTTTTCGAATGCACATTAAATAGCGAGTTTTAATTTGCCGCGGGAGTTAAAGCGCCTTATGGCTATGTAAACATGCGATTCTCCCCATGTAAACAACTTTAAAGCGCGTTTCATGTGGCCTGTAATGCGCTTCACCACCTCTCGTGAATAGGTATTAGGAGTAAATGCGCTTCTCTGTAGATGCGCATAATTGGGCAACCGGGCGTCAAACTGAAATCTTGTAGAGGGGATCCAAGGTGCTTCCGCAGACATCTCTCTTGGTGCCCACCAGGTTCCATGCCCCTTCTGATTTTAATTTTGCTCCTTGTTTTAATAATTATTATGTTTTAACTGGGAGGGTGCCATATTGCAAAGCAACGTGCTATCCTCAAACACTGTCTTTATTTGGGTTCAAAAGAGTGGTTTTGTGTTTCACAGTTCAGACCCTCACCTGTGCCTTGGGCAAGAGATCCCCCCATCCTTGCAGAGGGGAAAAGCCACCATCAGTTTAGACCTCAAAAGGAGGTGATTTGACCAGGACAAAGGGACAAATTCAAACTCTCTCACCTTCAGATCACCATCCCTATGACCATCTAAAAAAAACAAACCTAGAGTGTGCCCTGCTACATGCTTTGGGCCAATGATGTGTTGGGACAGTCCTATGGTGGTCGTGGAGGCCATGAAATCCTGAGCTGCCCCAGACAAGGTGCCGTTGGCATGAATGTTGGTGTCCCCCAAAACCAGAAGCCTGAGGGACCTCAGCATCATGTCTGAGGTCCCCTCTTGTCAGGTCAGATCGGGAGACTGCTAGGTAGTGGGCTGGGTGGTACACCAGGAGAATCCTCTATCTGTCCCGCTGGGCCAACACAAGATACAGACACTCCAGACTAGTAGTCAGATGGGGGAGAGAGAGAATTCTTATAGACCATGGCAACCCCCCCTCCCCAACCTTCAAGCCTACCCTGATGCTGAACCAAGTACCTCGGTAGGCACAACTTGGAGAGACTAACTCCTCCCTGTTTATCCACCAAGTCTTGCTTTTTCATGCCAGATTGTCCATCACTATTGAATCATAGATAAGGGGGGGTCTTATTATGCATCAGACTGGCATTTAAAAGCAGCCTGCAGAGATCTGAGGGCAGGAAGGCAGATAGGGCACCTACCCAACCTGTGGGTGCTGAGAGGACCAGAACACGGCATAATTCTTACCTGTTTGGGCCACTTTCCCCTTACCTGGCTAACATTTCTCCCAGTGCCATTTGGAAGGAAAGGAATGCCATATCTGTGATCTGCAGGGCTGCTTCAGAATGCCAGGAAAGGAAAGAATGCAGAGGGAAGGAACAAAGGAAAACTGCATCTTTCATGATATGCCTTTAGTTATTTTTCTTCAGTTCTGGGATTAGATGCTGTGCGGCATGTAAGAATAACATTGATCAGATGTGACAAGCTTGTGACATTGACAAAAATGTCCTGGCAATTTGGGCCCTGGGCTTTGAATGCTGGAGCAAAAAAGCATCTGGTCTGTACTGCTGCTTTGAAAGGTGTTCAGTTATTTGTTATTCTGGTCCATTGAGTCAAAGTATAATGAAGCATTGGACCATACATTTTCTGTTGTTCTTGCTGCTGCTGTTCATTTTGTGGTGACCGGGATGAAAGCTGTGCTGAATTAACTTGAGACTCCGAGGGATGTGTAGGGAGAGGGGCTGTTCGTACAACGTGCTAACCCACACTCAGTAGTTGTTATTGAACCATGGGTTAGCATGTTGTCTGAACCCAGGACGTTTTCCCAAGGGTGGGTTGTTAACCATGCAGTCTGGCTTGTTAACCATCCTGAACAACCCAACAACAAACATTTAAGAAAAAAGCCACACTGCATGTTAACAAGCTACCCTGCAGAAAAAGTCCTGGGTTCAGACAATATACTAACCCACTGAGTGTGGGCTAGTGTGTAGTGTGAACCCAGAGAATGTTTAACCAAGCCTTCCCCGACTTGAGGCTCTCCAGATGTTTTCAACTCCCAGCACCCCAGCCAGCATGGCCAATGGTGGCTAGTTGTAGTCCAAAATATCCAGGGGCACCAGGATAAGGAAAACTAGTTCAACCCCTTGATTTCCACCATTGGGTTGGGGTGATCCTCCATTGGAGCTTAGTCCTGTCTAGTTTGGCATGGAGGCAATCACTTATTCCCACATTACAAATGAGGCCAAAGACTAGTTTACATGTTAGTGTGTTATGTAGAAGCCATTTGCTATCACCTCTGTGTGGTGGCTTCTTCCCATTGCATCCTTTACATGTGATGCAGCTAGAGAGGTCCGGATTTTCTAAAATCTGTCCCGCGTGTGTTCGTGGATTGTGCAGTGTCGTTTGTTCCAGTGTCTGTTCACAGATTTGAATTTTTCCCCATTATGTGGAAAAGTACATAAATAATTGCATGAGAGTTCACAACAATTTACATAATTTAAGTTAGTAACATTTAGGGTATTGTCCCACATTCTGTTCAACTTTTCCCCGTGTATATTTGCCACTATGGCATATGTCTCAGGAGAAACATGCGTATTTTCCTGCAAATAAATGTGCATAAATTTCAGATTTTTTAAAAAAAAATCCGCAGTGGCTTCCACAGGTCAGATTCTTAGAAATCTGAACTCCCTTTAAGTCCGTCTCAAATTCTTCCAGTTGTAGCTCACCACTGTCATTTAGACAGTCTTCATGTCACAGGGGCTATTCCTGATACCATCAGGCAGTGGTGTGGAGCTGTTCTGTTTTTTCATTCATTTATTTAACACATGTATATTCCACCTTTCTTCCACCATGGAACTCAAAATGGTATCCATGGGATTCCCAGGTAGTCTCCCATCCAGACACTGACCAGACATATACCCCTCTTAGCTTCAGCAAGGTGGTTTTAACCTGTATCTTCTGAGTGTTCCTGTGTAGAGAATCTGTGACCCTCCAGATGTTGTTGCACTGCAACTCCCATTAGCCCCAGCCAGTGTAGCTGGTGGTGAGGGATGATGGGAATTGCTGTCCAAGAACATCTGGAGGACCACGTTCTCCATCCCTGTGGTAAGATGTGGAGGGAGAATGGCCCACTGAGTGTGTGGCTTCACACTGACTCTGAGCCTGCGTTGAAGTCCAACACTGGTGAATGGTTTGCTTTTTGCATTGGCAGCTGACTGAAGATGCAGAGCACTTCACCGCAAACACGGAGCCAGCAGAGGAACAAGCAGATGAAGAGGATCAGGACGATGCTAGCTCCTCTATCCTTCCAGGTGAGAACAGTTGGTCCTGTGCAGTTGATTAAATATATTTGGTGGCATGAGAGTCTTAGGCTATTGCAGGTTTTCCCAACCTAGTGCTCTCCAGATGTGTTGGACTACAACTCCCAGCAACCCCCAGGATGCTGGAAGTAGTAGTCCAACATATCTGGAGAGCACCATGTTTGGGAAGGCTGCCCTGCTCTATATCTTTTTCATTTGTCAAGGGATGAGCAAGACTTCTCTGCCTGCAGTTCTTCAGGCACGGTGGAAACTGGCACAGTGGAAGAGCGTCTTTTCCCATGAATGCTGTGGCTGGCCTAGGACATGCACCAGAAGGAGCCATTGCCTGGCACAGAAGTAAACCTTTGAAAAATGGAAGGACTATACTTGCTCACTCTGTAGCCTCCTCTTTGTGCATAGGGAAAGCAGGTTTCCCCTCAATCAAGTCTTGGGTTCTTTCTTCTTGAACACAGGGGTGGGGGGATCTTGAAATTCAGACTGAGTTGAGGTCTTAGATGAATATTTTGTTCAGCCCTAGACAGCAACAGCCCTTCGGTGCGGTTCAGCAAGTCCTGCCTGAAGAATGTCTTCTCGGTCATTCTCCTCTTCATATATCTGCTGCTGATGGCCGTTGCTGTTTTCCTGGTCTACCAAACCACTGCTGACTTCAGGGAGAAACTCAAGCATCCGGTGATGTCTGTCTCTTACAAGGAGGTGCCTTCATACGATGCACCGGGTAAAGCAGGATGAGGAGAGGCGTGTTTTTGTGGGGAATTGGGGTGCATTGAATTCCCACAAATGTACCATTGACTGTTGCTCAGCTTTACCAGCTCTCAAAACCTGTCTGGTGTTGAGTTGTAGGACTTAGGCTGCCTTTGTTGACATGTAAGTGCTGTTCTCTGCATGAACCACCTGAAGCTTCTCTCAAGGGATCCTAGGAGCTATAGTTCTGTGGAGGTCCCACCAATTTGAATGGCTTTAAAAGGGGATTGGATAAATTCCTGGAGGAGAAGGCTTTCAATGGCTACTAGTCTGGATGGCTATGTGCTACCTCCAATATCAGAGGCAGTAAGCCTATATACACCAGTTTCTGGAGAACATGGGCAGGAGGGTACTGTTGCACCATATCCTGCTTGTGGGTCCCTGCTCAGCAGCTAGCTGGCCAATGTGTCAACAGAATGCTGGACCAGATGGACCTTTGATCTGATCTTGCATGGCTCTTCTTACTGTCTTATATGTTCCTATGTGCTGAAAATCACAGTTAAAACAAAAACGATACAAGAAACAGACAGCACAAATAGACAGGTAGTTTCCACCACTGGTCCCTATGAATCCATAGATGCTGTGGATTGAACTTTGGACTTTCTACATACAAGGCATGTGTGGTACCATTGAGCTATATGGCTACGTTCAAAGTTAATGGATAAATCTGTCTTTCATGCCCTGATTCCCAGGTCCACATGAACTTTCTACCCATTCTGGCTTTCATATCACATTCTGTCTATGATGTTTTAAGCAATGGTGTATGTCAGTTGCAATGTCGTGTTTGTGCTGGGTTTACAGAGACCTGTGACTGATCCAATTTATTAGAAACATAATCCTGTTCTTCCACGATAGGTATTGCCCTTTACCCAGGCAAGGCTGCACTGCTGACGTGCAAGCATCACTACTATGACTACATTCCGCCACTGGTAAATCCAGGCCAGCCAGGAAAAATTGAATGCATTACTCAGAGAGTCAACTACACAGATCCTTTTACTAATCAAACCAAGGTAATAATTATAGAGAAAGGGCTGAATTCTGTTGCATTCATAGCTTTAGTGTCTGAACACTAGCCAGCAGCTACTGCGAAATTTCTCTTGCTCTGTTTTGTTTGTTTGGCAAACTTTACTTGCAGATTTTTGAAACAACCTGGGAAGTTTCTTTTACTTGGCAAACTCATTTACTACACTGTGTGAATAAGGTTAAGCCAAGCAGAGTCTGTTGCTTATAGTGCGTGTGAATCATGCAGTCATAGGGCTGTTCACCTATGGTTCAACAAACAACCCACAGTTCAAAGCAACCCACACTTAACCACTGTTGTGTGAGCAGCCCTTTAGAATTGGAAGGGGGCATTTATGCCATTGAATCTAACCCCTTGCTCAGAGCAGGAATCAAATTTAAAGCCTCTCTAACACACAGCTATCCAATCTCTTCTTGAATACCTCCCATAATGAAGAGCTCACCACCTCCGTAGGCAACTAGTTCCATTGCCTGACTTCCCTAACAGTTAGGAAGAGTTTCCTGGTGTTTACCCAAAATCTACCTTCCTGTAACTAAAGCCCATTATTTCCAATGACAGAGAACAGGATGTGGAAATCTTCTGTGTGACAACTCTGCAGGGATTCCCCCCTCAGTCTTCTCTTCTCAAGGCTAAACATACATGGTGTGATACATCTGCTTATCAGAATGCACTTTTTAAAGTTGCCCTTTGCCTAACATTGAGGCTGCCCTCTGAAAAAGGGATGCTGATTCAGTTGTTGTCTACAGTGGCTGCAAGTGTGCATTGGCTAGTACCCATGACAACATATGTGGGACTGTGAAGACATATAGGGGTGATAATAGGAGTGTTGACATCAGTGTTCAAAACACCCATGAAGGTTTTTGGGGTTGACCCACATAAGCCACTCCTTCCACGCTTGCTAGCCATGCCCCCCACCAACTGTGCATCCAGCATGGAGGGTAACCCTGGGCCAATGAGGATTCCCCTTTGTGGGGTAGCCCTATGCACATATGAAAGCCAGTGTGGCCTAATGAGCAGAGTGTTGGATTGGGATTCTAGTCCCCGCTTGGCCATGAAGCTGATTGGGTGACTTTGGGCCAGTCACAGACTCTCAGCCCAACCTACCTCACAGAATTGTTGTGAGCATAAAATGGAGAGGAGAAGGATTTTGTATGTCACCTTAGAAAAAAGGAGGGGAAAATAATAATAATAATAATAATAATAATAATAATAATAATAATTTATAACCCGCCTCTCCCTCCGGATCGAGCGGGGAACAACAACAATATAAGACACAAGAATCACAAAACAGTTAAAAATTTAAAAACAAGAAAAAATACATCATTAAAAACATCTTAAAATTCATCTGGATAGATGAATTTTTGCATTGCATTTTGTAAGTGCAATACAAAAATAAATAAATATGTTGGTTTTATGGAGGCCTGTTCCCACTATTGTCAAATGTTCAAGAGATGTGTGGCCAATGCACGCACATTGTTGGCAGGGGGCGGGGCTAGCCAGTGCATCCCCTTCAAATGAGCTGTCAGCAAGTGAGCGGGTTTGTGTGAACCTCCTCTAATAATATGGGCCTATGGTAGAGAGCTGTTGTAAGGGTTTCCATGGTAACATCAGTGAAGCACTTTGAAAATTTGAATTGCTTTATATAATTCTTATTTTCAGGAGTTCCACTGTTCGCTCAGGCAATTGCCTGATCTATTCCAAGCATCTTCTAGCTTGATGTGTCAGTTGTTATTAAAGACCTTCCTGGGCATGTGACAAGTCTGGAAAATGACATCTTTTTGCCCTGCATGGAACAGAAAATGATAGCACATGTATTTTATTTAGGTTTTGCCTCAATGTATTTTTGATTAATTTTACATAGAACAACTGTAGGCAACCTGGAGCCCTCCAGATTTTTTGGACTAAGACTCCCAGAATCCCTGATCATTGCCATGCTGGCTGGGATTTATGGGAGTTGCAGTCCAAAACATCTGGAAGGTACCGGATTGTCTACGCACAAAGAAAACTGGGGGAGTAGAGAATTATTATTGTTATTATTATTATTATTATTATTGCATTTCTTAGGTGACTTTTTCAAAAAAGACTCAAGGCAATTTACAACAAAATTAAAACATACGAAGTTTAAAATGGCTTAAAAAAATTATCCACTCAACTACTTCCACCTAGAGATGTGAAGGCCCGGAAACACACACCCCTCCCGGAAAAAAACAGAAAAAAACATTTTTCCCCCTGTAGCCTTTTTTGTTTTTTTCTGAAAAATTGGGGAAAAAATGAAGAAAAAATGGATCATGGAATGTTTTATTTTAGCATGATGAATAAAATGTTTAAGACAAAGTGTTCATATATTTACTTTTCCAAATGATTTCTGAAAACTTTTTATGGGAATGGGTGCTTTATGTCTGCTTCATACTGTGGAGGACTAGCAGAGACATAAATAATTTTCTTTGTTACTAATGTTGGTGGTTTCTTCTGTTTTTTTTTAATTGTTCTTTGCCTGCTCATAAGCTGGCAAAACCAAAGAGGTTCCTTACAGTTCAGGCGCTTGTAGCCATTTGTTACCAAAAAAATTAAAAATGTTAAAAAATAAATGTAATTTGTAATAATTGTTTGAATACACTGTACTTTTAATATACAAAATATAATTATATACCAAACCAACTTGTACATAATTACATTTTATGTTCCTAAAGTAACAAAGTGACTTTCAAAAGTGCTGCATTTTTTTTCAATTTCCCCAAAAATGTCTGGCATTTTTCCAGCATGGGAGTGGGGTGGTTTTTTCCCATGGCTTCAAAATTTCTGGAAATTTTACATCTCTACTTCCACCCCATAAAACTATTTAAATGTCAGTGACAACCATAAACAATTCAACTGATGCATTAAAGTGCCCATCTGGAAATAGAGGCAGGTCTTAACCTGGCACCCCAAAGATGACAATATTGGTGCAAGGCATGCCTTGCTGGGTAGAGCTTTTCAAAATTAGGGGGCCGCATCAATGAAAAAGCCCTCTCCCCTGTTGCCATTCTCCAAACCTTTCTTGAAGATTTAAAAACCCAAGAAAATCTCTTTGCCCTGATCAGTCCAGTGAAACACTTGTTGACACAGGATGTAATGATTCTCTTTTGAGTGTCGCACTCCTCTTCTGACTTCCCTTCTCTGTTCCTTGTATTCGTAGAAACATGCTGTGATTGTGGAAGGACCTCAGGATGTGAAGAAACGAGAACTGGTCTTCATGCAGTTCCACCTGAATGAGACAGACCTCGATTTCAGCGCAATCGATTACCTTCTTTTTTCATCATTCCATGAGTTCCTCAGCAGGTACATCCCGACTCATAATTTCTACCCAATAAAAAGGTGGAGGCTTACTGAGAGCCAGTGTGGTGTTCTGAAGAGTGTTGGAACAGGACTATGGAGGCCCAGATTCAAATCCCCACTCAACCATGAAGCTCAGTGGGTAAACTTGGGCGAGTCACTATCTATCAGCCTAACAAGATTGTTGTTGAGGAAAACATAGAGTGGAGTAATATGTGGAACCTCCTGTTCCCACCCAGCAAATTTTGGAGGAATGTGAGACCTGGATTCAAAGGGTCATGGAATGGGTGAAGGGGAATGATGACAGGGCCCCAAAATAGTATGAGGTACCCCCAGCCATCCACATTCTTTGAATGTACATCAGGATTGGGGGAACCAGTGGGCAACAACAGAATAGAAAAAAGCAAGAGCTAGGATATCTTTAACATAGTGAGGAAGAGAAGGGAGGGAACAGAAGAAACAATTCCGATACGTATTCAATCTAAGGTAAGTCTCTAAGGGAACATTCAGAGAGCATCCCAGGGACCATAGGACATTTCGAAGTTCCCCTCCGAGGCCATAGACACTACTACGACCTCAGAAGGGGAAATCTGAATGGGGATTATTTCCCACCTACCCTTTGATGAGAAAGAACTGTGGCAGCTTCTTCACCTGAGTGGCTTCCTCACCTATTTAAGCTACAGTGGGTGCAGGCAACCATTTTGAATATTCAAGCCACAACTACAGCTTGTCATCTCATCGGAGAGGTAGGTTGTTGGCATGGTTAACAAACCACCCACAACCATAAAACAGCCCATGAGTTTTAGGTGGTTTGTTAACCACACCAACAACTCACCTTGCCAGGTTCAGATGACTCAAACCGTAGCTTGAATATTCAGAAGTCGCCCAGCCCGCAACCCACTGTCGCTTAAATAAGCCACAGTGGGCTGTAGTGATCATGTGAACCTGGTAAATATACTGTTGCTGGAAAAATTCTCTTCACTGGTCCCCCGCCCCAAGCTACTGTGGGGATTGCACCTAAACTCAGAGGAAATGGAATTATGGTGGGTGGCAGATGACGTCTCTCCTGCTACTGAGCTAATATTGATAGCTCGCCTCCCTCCAACTCCAGTGTTTCCCAACAACCTCTGAGATGGGACTAAGAATAGGGACTTTTCATTGGCTGTGCCTAGGCTCTTGAACATCTCATCTCTCCGAGGCCTTCTACAAGTTAGTAAAGATGTGCCTTTTTAGAAAGGCCCCCAGTATGTCATTTTAATTTGCTGTTTTGTTCGGTCTCTGTTTTATCGATTGGGTTGGTAAATTTCAGTTTGTTCCTCTGACGGATTGCCTACCCCAAAAAAGCACTGCCTTATGGGAATCAGCATGTCTAACTCCCTGTGAGATCTCCTTCACAAGCCCCACAGGGATTATGCCATTTCTTTTATTGATCCCTGCTATTCCTAGTTAAAACTAAGAATTTGGGGTGGCACTCTCCAAACTAAAATTCTTTCTTCAAAAATCTGTGGGTTCTTGTATCCTCCTTTGGACGTGACTTCCCTGCAAATTCACATCAGTTTTATATCAGCCTGTAAGGCAGATATATTGAAACTCTTTCAGCAAGGGCCAAATTCCATGTTATTGAAGCTGCATTCTACTGGGGTCGGGCCAAAGACAAAAGAAAAGGGGTGAGTCCAAAACACCTCTATATTTTAGCTTAAAGCTCTTATGACCAGTAACTAAGACTTAGGAGAGGCATTTCAACCTTTTAGAATGGGGTTAAAAACTACAAAAAAAAACAAAAACCAGTGAACCACTAAACAGGGTGGGCCAGGGGAAGAGGGCATAGCTGTCTTTGGGCCCCTGGGAAGGCTGGATTAGAAGGCTAGGTGGGCTGGATTTCTCCCACAGGCCTGAGATTCTGCATGGCTCAGGGCTGGTCTTTTGGAGGGAGATGGGGGCAAGAGGGTGGCGGCTTTGAGCGTCAAATTCTGGGGGCACCAAAAGACCCCCTAAAAGTGGCAGCAGCGCTCTGGCTCCTCCCCCATTCCAATTGCCCAGCCCTGCAGGTTGCCCAGAGAGCCCACACAATCTCTCACTCTGAGGACTCTCTCAGACCGAGAGATTGATTGGTCAGGTGGGCTCTCCAGACAGCTGACCAGGCCCAAAGGCCATGGTTTGAAGGATACTTCCTTAAAGCGAGGCATTCTGGGTGAGGGGGCGATGAAAGTCACATGTTCTGCTGCTGCACAGGTACTCTCCAGGGCCACCTCACCCAGAATACCTCACGTTAAGGAAGGACCCCATAAAGCATGGTAGAGAGGGAAAGACAGGCGGCAGGAAGACTAAAAAAGAGGAGGAGGATGGCAGTGGCTGAGGAAGAGGATGGAGCAAGAGAGTGGGGGCAGTGGCGGGGACAGACAGAAGAGAGAAGCACAGCCAGGAGATAGGGGACAGTGGGGGTGTCATGTCCACCTGGGTGCCAAAACAGCTCAAGACAGGCCTGGCACTGCTGCTGTAATAATTTTGCCCAAAGAGTCATAGAAATTGTAGTTCAGTAAAGGTGCTAATATTCTGTCATAGAACCCTTGACTTACAAACTATAGCTCCCCGGGGTCCCTGGAGAGGGAATGCCCGAAGCCTGTTCGTTTCCTGCACTATCGAGGAATAGTGCAACCAGCCAAACATTAAGCTTCCACCTGTGTGTTATAAATTGGGAAAGGGTAGGGAAGTAATACATGAACTTACATGCCTGTTCCCACTGTAGTAAGTCAGGCAGTAAGTCCACTGTGCTCAAGGAGAAATTCCACCTTTTAGGAAACAGAACAGTGGTATGTTTAGGTAGGTTGCAAAACAGGCCTTAAACGAGGCTACAAGTGTTCAGTTTGAGAGGCTGCATCTTAAGTGAATTCTGGGTAATTGCTTGTTTAGAAGCTTTCCATATAAATTAGGCTTAGCGTGAATCATACTTTATAATCCACACTTCTTTTTTAGGCTCTCTGCATAGCATACTTGGCTGCCTTGGTAACCCACAATTAGCCAGAGTACGGAGAGGTTTTCAAACTCTAGTGGGTAAGATTGAATAATTAAGAGGCCCAGCCAGGCCTGGTAATGGAGCTAAAGCAGCCTTGCAGACAGTCTATGGAAAGCATTCATTCCAGCTTTAATCATATTTCCATCAAAAGCCTCCTTGAGTAAATAACTTCCACGGAAATTAAAAGTGTGTGTGGTGGGGGGGCCTTAAAGCAACATCTTTGCACTAATATTAATAAAGGTCCTTTCCAAATTATGATGGGTGTGTTGTGGGGGTGTTTAATGCAAAAACAACAACAACAAAGCAATCATTCAGTTGTTAGCAAGGATTTCAAAAGTCTATCCTATGTGGTCAGGGCTGGTTACATTTTCCTAGAGCAGACATATCAAAAGAAATATATGGTGGAAAAATGCAGTCTCTTCTCTGCTCCCTGCCACAGCTATTGCTTTTGTTGCAATTACAAATCCTGTACAGATGGTGGCTGTGCTGTATCACAGGTATCTATTGGACAGTGCCTATAACGTCCAAATAAGCAATATGAGCTAGCTGGACCAAAGTTGTCATTTCCTACTAGGCAGGTTAATATGTTCATCCCTAGGGACAAGTGAGGCAACCCCTTCATTAGTCATGCCTGCACTGTTTGGTGTACAATTACAGGGCAGTTCTACCTTCAGCATCAAAGAGGTAAAGGCTGCAGAGGTTTATGCGAGGGCTGGAAGGGGTCATCTGATGTTGGATCTTCCCTCTGAAGGCAGTTGCTTCTTTCTGTCTTCAGAGAGGGAAAACCAAAAAATCCTTTGGTCTTGGGACATCTTCCCAGGGGCCATTGGATTGCAGCCTTTAAAAAGTATTTTATTTTTAAATTTAATTTAATACATTTTTATCCCACTTTTTCTCCAAGGAGCCCAAGCTGGCTTTCGTGGTTGTCATCCTCTTCACTTATCCTCACAACCCTGGTCCCTTTTGCAAGAGATTTGTAGTGTGTGTGCATGTGTGTGTGTCCCTCCCATCCCCAGACAAGAGATCTGCGGTGGAATCCCTTCCTGGACACCTCTTGGCCCTGGGAAATGGTCCGACCTTTCCATGTGCTGACACCAGGCCTGTTGTAAGGTACTGTTGAGGGGGCTACTACAGCACAAAGCTGGGGCTCAGTACCAATTCCTACAGCTTCTGTAGTGTCTGCACAGGGAGACGTGTGCCAGCAGACAGAGGACTCTGCTGTTACTATTTCAGCTTATGAAATATGAGACTCATGCTCTTGGTGACTAGGCAATGGCTTATTACTCAGCAATGAATATATATATATATATATATATATATATATATATACACACACACACACACACACACACACACACACACAAAATGCCTTTGAAGGAAACAGAATGGAAAATTTAGTTCAGATGTCACGGATGTTTGAATGGCACAACATTTGCCTCCCTGCTGTTGATGTGTCAGTTACATTTGTCTCTAAACATATTTCCAGAAGCTGTTGTAGTTAACTTCACACGCAGAGGCTGAAATTGAAGTAAGTCCTATACAGTAATGGCGGAGAACATACTTTGGCATTCATGCAGTTCTATATTCAATATGAGACAGCTTTATATCTTTATTTCTATGTGATTCCAATTCCAGATACTTTAGACCTGGCTGTGGTTATTTAGGCATAAGGGAAGGCACTCAGCACATGTTTGGAGATGTTCTCATTAAGTCACATGTTCTAAGGCTGAGTCCTGGCATTTTGAAGAGTTGCTGGAGCCAAGACCTAACTTAAATTAACTCTTAGGAGCTTGTTTTTTTAAATTAAGTTTTATTTGATGGGAAAATTCCACTATGGAATTACACTTCAGTGTGTGTGAGTGTGTGTGAATGTGAATGTATGTATGTATAGAACACATGCAGTTCGATATTGGCACCTTTGCATGTTTATATCTATGCGATTTCAATTCCAGATACTTAGGCCTGGCTGTGGTTATGCAGCCATAAAGGATGACACTCTGCACATGTTTGGAGGCGTTCTCATTATCAAGTCATATGTTCCAAGGTTGAGTCATGCCATTTTGAAGCGGTGCTGGAGCCAAGACCTAGGAGCTTGTTTTTTACATTCAGTTTTGTTTGATGGGAAAATTCCACTGTAGAATTACACTTCAGTTAGTGCGTGTGCGTGTGTGTATGTATACACACACACACATACAGCAGGATCAAAAAGACGCTAACAGTGCAAACATGTGCAAGATGTAAGCCCCACTGAGTTCATTGGGAATTACTCCCCGGTAAATGTGTATAGGATCACAGTCTGCACTGTAAATCATGAAGTACCCAGATCTGACTACTTATGAACTCAGTAGATAGCTTTAGGGAAAACAGTATTTTCTCAGCCACCGCTTCTCAATCCTGCATCTGCAGTATGGGGAGAATCACACCAACCCAAGACGGCTGTTGTTGTACAGGTTGTGCCGGAATAATAAAGTGCTTTAATTGCTCAAAAGAGCTCTATAAATGCAAAGTGTTATTCAGTAGGGCAGCCTTCCCCTTCCTGGTGCTCTCCATCTGTGTTGAACGTAAACTTCCATCATCCCCCACCAGGAAGGAGGGCACCAGGTAGGAGAAGGCTGAGATTGGGGAACTTACAACAAAATCAGTCAACCAAGGCAGCTGGGTCTAAAGCCAATAGCACCACACACTAATTTCCTTCCATAAAAGTCCTAGTAAACAAGCACGTTGACCTCCTTTTGTCTCCAAAAGTAATGCTACCTCTTCCCACTACAGTACAAACAAATCAGAGTTTATGAAGGCGTGCGAGAGCTCCTATTCCAGCTGGAAGTTCTCTGGCGGTTTCCGGACCTGGGTCAAAATGTCTTTGGTGAAAACGAAAGAAGAAGATGGGAGGAAGACAGTGGAATTCAGACAGGAGGTAAAGTGCTCTTTACACAGCAGCGTAGCTGGCTATAGGCTATAGTGTCACCTTGCTGTGCATCTATTTTGCTAAGCAGGACAGTGCTAAAGGCATCATGGAATGGCAGTGTGCGCAGCATACTCTTTGTGCTTTGCTGTCTCTTCAGCTTGCACATTTTGCTCCTTCTAATGCATTTCCTGCTTCCCTGAGTACTAAGAAGTCCAGGGGCAACAATTGCACGACATCATTTCCTTTGGATGAGGGTGAACACTGAAGACTCCTGGGGACCGTCTTCATGGTGCCAGATTGGCGCCACTGGTGCATGGTGGCGGCAAGTTGTCCTTATGAGGGGAGGCACCACAGGCTTTTTGGCAGCCATTAGGCTTGCTGAGCCTATCCCCTTCCACCTGTGGCTTCCGGTGACAAATAGGAGGTCACCTTTCGCCCGGGAATGCCCCTGGAGTGGCTCCAAGCGGGGAGTTGGGCTGACCTTGCTCTGGCTGGAAAAGTCAGGGTAATTCCCTGAATTTTCAGCCACACATCTTCACCTCTTTGCCCCAAGGTGGGTTCAAATCTGCAGCTGCACCATATAACCGATGCAGTGCGGATTCGGAGCCACCCCAGGGCAAAGACAACGTCAAGACTGCTCCCTGCTGTCTTTGTAAGATCTGTTCATTTATAAATACGGACGCAAAGCACATTGGAAGTGAGCAGACCCTTAAAGCAGGTAGCACATCCTCTAATCCTGCATCAGATTCCCAAGAGCAACAGTTGTACCTGGTTTTAGAATTCACTGCTCTCTTTCTCTCTAAATGCAAACTACAAGTGCTGTCTCTTTACCCCTCCAACTTGCTGAAGGCAGTCAAAGGCAAGAAAGAGATTCTTGGCCATTAAGAAATGTTAGGTTCTTCTACAAAGCCCCTCCTCACCCAGATAGTCCAGCAGACTGTAATGACTGTAGGCCGCTTGCAGCACTCCATACTGGAATGAAAAGGTGGGGTACAAATCCCAAAAATAAATAAAAGAGGCAGCTGTGAACAGCATGGAGGGAACAATCCCTTGTGCATGAGTACATGTATTCACTTTAGAAGCCACGTGTGCTTCCAAACACACTGGGCCTGTTCAGACAACACGCTAAGCCATGGTTAGGCCACTAACCCTTTTGCAGCAAATGGTTAATTAGTGTGTTTAAACCATGGTTAGGAATGGTTCACATGACACACTAAGTCATGGTTCACATGACATGCTAAGCCATAATGTTTAGCTCAAAATGTTTATCTCCTGTAGCTTAGCATGTCATCTGAACAGGGTCATTGTAGTGCATGAGATCAACCTCCTATCCATGGGTTGCCCAATCCAGCCCCCTTCCCACAGTGACCCCCTCTCCAAGCCCCTCTTCCTGGTCAGGGGAGAGGAATCCCCTTATTATCTCTGATCAGAGATAACAAGGGGATGCCCCTTCATTTGGCCAGGGCTTGCCAGACCGGGTGCTGCAAGTGCCAGCCAAGTCCCTTCCTGCCCCACTCATACCCCAGTCAGAAAGAGGCACTTGCCCCAGCTGGAACTTGCCATGTAGTATGTCTGGAAAGAATGACTTGCCTTTTAGAAGAACATGTTGCTATCTACATTCTTCATTCCTACAAAGTACATGGCAAGAATCAAGAGATTGTTAGAAAGGCATGGAAATCAGTATCTGATTTTGTACATTGAAGTTTTGTCTCACAACTGCCTGTCAATTCTGCATCCCTTTTCTTCCAATCATTGGTGCATTTGGAGTTCCAGCCCTTTAAAGGGAAGTGTACACTGGAGTGGGTTATATGATAGTAATGGCAGAAATCTCTCTCTTTATTGTACTGTCAGATCAGTGTGGTGAACTACATTGAACGGACGACAAAAGCAGGAGGTGACCAACTGTTTTTTGTGGTATTTGAATGGAAAGATCCTTTTATCCAGGAAGTTCAAGATGTGAGTAAACTTTGATCATTTTACTTTGATGTAGGATTTCTTTCTTTTTTTGTAAATGGAAACATTTTATAAATGATTGGGAAATGATCCGGTTCCTTATTAGAGTTTGTTAATTCTTTTCCTGGTAATCACATAGCTGTAGAAAAGAGGTGTTTTAATGGACATAACTAGGAAATACATTAAAAGACAAGCCTGATCATCAAAGCCTGTAAACCCTGGGAGGGACCATTACTCAGTGATAGGGCATGTACTCTGCATGCATGCAGAACGTCCCAGGTTCAGACTCTGGGGTCTGCAGTTAGAGAAGAATCAGGTATCAGGCAATGGGAAATCCATTTGCCTGGGACCCTAGAGCAGTCTTCTCTAACCTGGCACCCTCTGGATGGGTAGGCTGGGAATTACAAGAGTTGTAGTCCCAATACATCTGGAGGGTTGAAGACATTACTGGGCTAGGTGAACTAATAAATTTAATCTGGTATGAGGAAACCTGCTTCATTCCAGGGATTTTTCAAACTGGGCTTTCGCTATAGCCAAATGAATGGCTATCTTGATCCTAGAGCCCTTTCTTAGTCTCCATGTAAGCCAATGGAAGAAATACCATTCCACTGACCTATAGAGAAAGGGGGAGATTTTGCAGTCCTGTAAATCCAAGCAATGTGGATCACATTTACCTTTGACCCAGACTGTGACGTCCCCAGTGTGTGTTGCTCCACTACATTGCTCTCCTAGTTGCTGGGGAACATGGGTAGGAGGGTGCTGTTGCACTCGTGGCCTGATTGTGGGTTCCTGGTCGACAGCCGGTTGGCCACTGTGTGAACAGAATGCTGGACTTGATGGACCCTTGGTCTGATCCAGCAGGGCTCTTCTTCTGTCCTGTGCCATTCATTGCTGATGCAGTTGTCCTCCTATCTTTTTACTGCTTTCTGCCTTGGCTTACTTAAATCAAAAGATCAGTCCACCTCCCAAAATTGCTGCAGGTGGCTTGGAATAAAAATTGTGAATAAAAATGGATATGGACATCACAAAAGCCACTGCTAATCAAAACCATAATCAGCAAAAATTATTCTCCACTATTAGCCCCACCATTTGATCACCTTGAACAGCAGTGAGCAGTTCAGCTTACCAAAGCTTCCTGCTTTGGGAGCTTTGCTGGGAAGTTGGGGGGGGGGGGGGGGGAAATAAGACTGCCGGTTTATTTGTTAGCTTGAGCCAATGGAAAAATACTGAGAAGTAGCATGTATGTATTAAGAGAAATCAAGAGGGAGGTGCTGTGATCGTGAACGCACTTGGCAGACTGACTGAAAGTGAGGAACACCAAAATCAGTCCAACTATCTTTCACATATTATCATTGCCATGACTTTACATTTTATTCCTTTTTTAAATTTAGAATCCTGTAGCCCAACCCATCCCAGCAGTTCTGGATCAAATTATGTATTTCAAGACATAAATACCATGGTAATACTACAACCATGGTATCACAGGCCACAGTTAGCTCGCTGTTCAGGTGGCTACCTTGCATTTATGATACCTTGACATGTCTGATTAAAGGTTCTCTAATAGCAGGCATGGAAAGACCGCTTGAGGGCTTGTTTTTTTTTACAATCTGTCAATCATAGATGGTCACATCTTGTCATCTCGTATGGCTTGTGCACTGAAATTTGCAGAAGATGAAAGCTTCATCTTCTCCTGCTGCTTTTTCACTGTCCCAGGGCCAGAGGAAAGGACAGAGACGTGGATATTTCATGTACTGTGTTGCAAGAGAGATTTCGATTTTATTTTGTAATATGTATTTGGAATGTAGACATGGTGGTAAAGAGAATCTTCGGCCATATATAGACAAATGGAGACCCTATGAAGCCGCTCATCAACTGTTGCACACATAGTTAAGAGTCATCTGGGAATGTGTGAGGAGGAGAGTGATGCTGGAGTGCAACTTTTTCTCCCTTAGATTCTTTGCAGCAGGGCCCGCAGATACAAAGGGCCATCACATATGTTGGCTGTGAACCAAGGAACTGTCAAAATGTTTTGTAAAGAAAGCCAAACAGTGTTCCTTTAAAAAATAAAACCAAACATGAGCTTGATTTCTTTCCATAGATTGTCACTGCAAATCCTTGGAACATGATTGCCCTTCTGTGTGGTATTTTCCTGGCTTTGTTTAAAGCAGCCGATTTTGCGAAACTCAGCGTGAAATGGGTGATAAAAATCCGAAAAAGGCACCTCAAGAGAAAAGCTCAAGTGCTGAACCATATAAGCTGAGGCTGAGTGCTACTGGATTTTCTATTACGCTGGAGAATAAAAATGGAAGGAAACTAAGCCAGTACAGCAGTTGTCTTGCACCGAGAACCTGCAGAGACAGAAGGACTACTTGTTTGCTGGAGTATAATGAACCTGACACTTGACATTTTAGAAAACTACTAACTGTATAAGAACTTTTCCGAAATCCATGCTCTTTTCTAAAATGATGAGCTCCTTTAACTAAGCTACTTTTAAGTATTAGGAGATTCCTAAACAATAACCTCTTTTAACAAAAGTCAACAAAAGTCACCTTCACGTGAAGCAGGTGACATCTTTTTAAACCCATTTCTGTCCATGTTCATGAAGTTTAGTAGAGTTATGAGTTTAACTAATCCTCTTCTTGGTCTCTACCATTTGCAGTTATCTCAGGGAAAATAGCAGGGCTCTGTAGCTCAGTGGTAAATCAACTATTTTGCATGCAGAATTTCCCAGGTCCAATCCCTGACATCTCCAGGTAGAGCTGGAAAAACGTCTGCATGAAACCCTGAAGAGCAGCTGCCAGTCCGTGTGGACTATACTGGATTAGACTGGCCAGTGGTCTGACTCAATACAAGGCAGGTTCCCATGACCCTGTTCTAAAGGGATACTAGCTTCAAGATACGCTGCTAATCAGAGGGGACAGTACCATGCAAGAAGAAGGATCAGTCTGATTCAATCTTAAGGCAACATCTTACAGAAATGTTCCAAGTGTTGCTCTGTCAGGTACATTCCAAGAGGTAAAAGTCTGCACAAGTTGTGCATTGGACGCACACTGATTTACAGGCAGTACTACAGACGAGTTTGAGCAATGCTGGTTGCCTACATGACATTGGTAGCAGTTTCATCCCTCAGTGTTCATACCTGAAAGTATTATATCCTCTGTTGGACTCCCACCCTTCTAAATGTTCAACCTATAGTTACTAAAAGACAGTAAGTCTAAAATCTGCTTAAAAATACCCATCTCTACAGGATAGAATGCTGAAAGCACTAGAATTTTATCAAACATTCCTATTTGGTAAAAAATGTATTTGATTGTGTTGGAAGATTTTTAAATAAAATTACATGTGTATCTTAACTTCTTAAAACTATTTTTAGTATATTTGAAGGGGAAGGTTCTTCAACTTTCAGACTCCTTTCTGCTATCTGAAGGCAAGACAGGTACAATCCAGCTGTGTTAAAATTAATGGAAACTCTATCACAACAGAACCAAAATTGCACCCTTAAAAGCTAGTAAGTACTAACCTAACAATTTACCTTATTTGGTTCTAGAACGACATATTGCCTCCAAGTGTCTACAGAAAATTTTAGATGCATTCAGCTGTACACCACCATGAGAAATCCTAGTATAAAATCTATGCATATTCCTATGCATGTTTCAAGTTGCATCTAGGATGACTGTAACAAAGAAACATACAATGGCTGGTCCCTGTTTTAAAAAAAAAACAATTTAGGTGGCATGCTAGGTTGAAAAAAAGGGCAGTAGAATCCAAACTGGATAGTTACCTTCTCTCACATTCCATTGTGATTAAATGCAAGCTTCATCATCAGCCAGCTTCTCTCCACTTTTTTACCATCAGAACTCAAAAATTTTAACAGGATTTTGTGGCTTATTATTTGACCCAATAAAGGTATTACCGTTTTGAAATGTTGGCTTTTGGAATTTCTTATGGGGCTTTTTTTTAATGACACCCAAGGAAGATAAAGGAGAGATATGGCTTTGGTAGCTTCAAGCTGCATTTAGGATGCAATTTGAAGCTTTCTTGGATGCCCCAATTTCTCTTCCAGGAATTACAGTAAACTGGATCATAATTCCAAACACAATAAAACAAGAAGGGAAAATACATTTAAACCAAAATAGTTATGTATCTATGTAAATTTCTTTTTTTTTCTTTTAATAAAAAAAGGGAAATTGAACAGGAGAGGTGTTTTGTTTTTTAAAGAGTTTTCCTATAGCAGTTCTATACTACCCTTCAGTTCAAAGTTTTCAGGACAGTTTACAACACTTTATAGAATTGGAAAAATTGCCTAAATGATGTTATCTACTACTCTCTATTAATCATCTGCCACCTACTGAGGCAGCCTTGATATCCTATTCCTAATCACATGAAACATGCCAAAGCCTATGTTCCCATGTGCCAGTGGCATGTGTTTGCTCTGGATGCTCCTATGAATCCAAATTCCACAGATCTGTAGATTTAAAGTTGTCAGTGTAACTGCAGTATACCCAATTCTTAAGTATGAATATATTACCTACCGCCAACAAAATAGAATCCACTTGTTTTAGAAAGTTTCACCTTCACTTCATTGCCTAATTGAAGGACAAATTGGTCTGATTCACATGTAACAACCATTATTTAAACAGCCCATGGGTTGTTGTGCATGAGCAGGAAAGAGCAGGAGCGCTTCCTGCAGCACACCTGCCAGTTCCGCTTTTTCTCAGCAACCCATGTTCAGCTCTTTTATAGGTTGCTGAGCATGATGTCCAAACCCAGACTGCTGCATTGTTTAGAGGCTAAGCAACCCAACAGTTAATGAATGGTTTGCTGTTGCAAGGTTGCTCAGCCCTTAACCCAGAGGTCCAGGTTTGGACATCTCTCTCAGTAACCTAGCAGAACTGGCATGTGCACTGCAGGCAGTGTGCCTACTCTCTCCCACTCGCCCCTGACCAGCCATGGGTTGTTTAGCCTTTGGAGTGTTACATGTGAAAATAGTCAGAATGTAGGAACAGCCTTTCTCAATATTGGGTGGAGTTCAATGGTATCTGTCCACTGGTAGAATATATTTCCTCTCCCCCTGATTTCCCACATCCGCCCCCAAAATCTTCCATGGAGTGCTGCAGAACCCTCTGGAGGGTGTCCTGGGGAGAGGAAAGGAGGGATGTCCCACTGCATGAGCAATAATCTGCTCATATGACATTGGATGTTGTCCACTGTTTCCACACAAAAGAGCCCAGCTAAACTAGATAAATTTTATTTGCCAACTTCTCTTCCTCTGTTTGACAGCCAATACTTGGTATAGTCTTCTACTTTTGGTTTCAACACTTCCATTACATGCTGCATTCGTTTTCATATGTTGCTTGAGAGCCCCATATAACCACAAACTTCTGTTCAGCATGGTCAAACTACAAAGATGGTAATATACAGCACTAATTACAAACATAAAGACTTTATTGAATGCTGCTCAATCCCTCAATCTTTCAATACAAAACCATATTCCACACAATTGCAATTTAAGAGACTGGAATGGTACTCTGATAGAAAGAGCTGCAAAAAATGCACCACCTGATCAAATAAAAACAGACAAAACTTCTAGCATCAGCTTTTGCCATCTTAAAGAAGCACACTGTATTTTCCTTAGAACAAAACAAGGAACGATTGCATCACATGGATGTTCCTATACCTGGATAGGAATTGCTCAACCCAAGTTTTTAATGAGAAGCTGGACTGTCTTAAAGAGCCAGGTTGAAAGCAAGAACTGCTAGGCTCTACAAGAACCCTTGAACTAAGGAGTATCATTGATAGGCTCCAATTCTTAGGTGTATGACCTGAAACATAACAACTGACTCTTTACTAGAGAGAGAGAGACAGAGAGACAGAGACATAAGGGCTAAGTGGGCAGCTTGAGTGGAAGCTGATGTTTCTTCATTATTCAACCAGAGCTCATGTGTGCTACATCATTTGTGCTTTATTTGAACCCATAAGCCCTATTCAGGTATTCTTTCCCCTACACAATTACTATCACTTGAGGGGGAGAGCAAGACAAGATGGTTACCCCCACTCTGTGTGTCCTCATCGCCATTTCTGCAGCCCCCCACATTGTGGACTCAATTTCTGTAGCAGGGAGCCTTTTTTTCCTACAGTAGGCTCCCCAAACTGAGAACATGTTCAAGTAGAAAAGGCTCCCTGCTGCATATTCAGCCCCCAACATGTGAAAGGCTGCAGGAAGCGTGACAGGATAGGTGGCGGGTGAGACCAACCCGGTCATTACCAATCTCGCCCTCACACAATGATAATTGGGGGGTGGGGTGGAGAGGAGAGAACGTCTGAAGCAGGCTACACGCTCCGCCCCATGGCTCTTCGCACTCTGGAACACTCTATGCAGCAGCTCTGAAATCTGTGGTATCTCATCCAGATGCAGATTTCAACCCAAGCCAATGCATGTTTACTCAGAAGCAAGCTCCACTAAGTTTAATGGGGCTCGCTCCCACAGGTTGGTTGGCATAAGTTACAGTCTTAGTTTTGTTTGAAAAAATACAGCAAAGCTACAAAGTCTCTTCCAGAATCTCAGCCCAAGCCTGCAGTAATGTGAAAAGCACATGGGGAGAAATGTAAATAGTTGACCTCTATGCCTATGTGCAACACAATCAAAAAAAGAAAAATTCAAGTCATAATTTTCACCACTCCCATTATTAAATCACACACATCATGGATGATAAAATTCATTTCTGTGAAATGTCAGAAGTGACAATATAGCAATGATTAGCGACAAATTTACAATATGCTGTGGTAAATAATGTCACATTCAATTGTATTTCAGTTCAAAAAATTTCATTTACATTTTGCCAGAGGGGGAAAAAATGGCCATTTCAAATATACTGATGAGGTTTCTCTTTTGCATTTTTTACATATTTTTAAAAAACCCTTGTATATAAAAGGTCTGCCTCACAAAGAAAGGCCGTCGCTCTCATTTGGCACTTCATCATTTGGTGTATTTATTGTGAAAGATGCATTACTCAGCTGGTCAGACTGAGCTTTCATTAGCTTTAGTTCTTCCAGCTTCTTCCACAGTTCTTCACGTTCAAGCTCTTTCTTTTTCTCTCTGTAGAAAAGCAAAACAATAATGCGAGTCTTTGGCTACTGTGCTCTAAACCAATTTGATAAAGCAAGAGCATCAGAAGTGTTGGAACGTCTTGGGAGGTTAACTGCTTTATCCTAGCATGAGTTTGTGTCTGCTACCAATCAGTATAGACAACAGTAAGCCAGGTGAGGTCTGAGGTGGTATAAGACAGTTTTCCTGTTCATAGGTTCACTTTACCAAAGGGACACAGAAGGCAGTGGGTATGAGAACATATATAAGGCTTTCAGTGAATAAAAAACAAACCTGCTTGTCCTGAAGAGCTACAGAATGCTCAAAGATTTCTAAAATAGAGTTTAATACAAAAAAAACCCTTAAACTTTGTTACTAGATACCCTTGTTTACATGTATGCAACCTTGAATGTGTATATACTCAACTATGTATGGTTCATGTACAGCAGATCCTACACTTTGCTCCCAACAAAGTAAGGCAAGTAGCTTACTGAAAAAGATTATGAATAAATACATCTTTATTTGGTGATAAATGTTTACAGAAAGTTAGATTAGTACCCCCTAGCACTAGATTTTCTAACAGCAGTGGCAGAGAGAGAGACAGAGAAAGTCAGACAGACAAATCAGGAATTAGCATTTACCAAGAAAGAAACAAGGAAGGTGCTGGGGAAATAGTATGGGAGGGCTTGGGAGGCAATACACTACAGGGGCTTCTTTGAATTTTGGTGGCAATGGCTGAGTTCACGCAACATGACAATCTACACTCAAAGTTGAGTACAGCTTGAGTGTGCATTGTCATTGAACCGTGGGTTGTTGTGTGAACCCTGCCACACTAACAAACTATGATTTGTTAATCACGAACAACCCATAGTTCACAACCCAACAACAAACCACAGGTTCTCTCCATAGGCTATTCATGGTCAATAAATCATGCTTTGTTAGTGTGTGATACTTCACAGTTGCACATGAAGTATCGTTTCTAATATACCTGGACAGTACAGAAGGGAGAGAGGCCTTTAGGGTGTCTTTCCATTCCAGTGTTGGGAAGGAAATCTGATACCGGCAATGGCCAAGTCAAAGGCAGTTCTGCTGCCATGGTTTTTAGCATCTCTCAATGTTAAAGAAGGGGGTGCCCCAGAGGCACCTCACCCTTTTTAATGTTGAGGAGGTAGATAAAATGAATATAATGCCTGGATTGTCCAGCCTCATGCAGCTTGGTTGGAGAGGAGCTATCCTTCTGGGCAAAGGAAATTGTCCCTCCCTTGTATAGATTAACACTATTTATATTAATGTTTTTAGACCACTTTTCTGCCACAAAGGCCTTTCAGGTGGCTTACAAGGTAAATCCACACAAAAATTCACAATCCAAATATAAAATAGACAGATAAACTAAGAAAGCAGCAAAAAGCCATACACAGCAACAACATCTGAAGAGCAAAAACCAGAGAGGCAAAAAAACCATTCTAAACCAGAGCCCCAGCAAGACAAAATAGTTTTCAAAGAGGGCTGGAAATAGTTTTCAAAGTGGAGGGTCACATGGCTCTCTTAGAGGAAGGATATCCACAGCCTAGGAGCTGCTACCAAAAAGGCATAGTTTGTGTCACTGCCAGTTCACCTCTGATGGTCGCAGGAGATGTAACAAGTGCACTGCTGATTATCTCAGTAGGTGATAAGGCTCACGTAGAAGAAGGTGATACCTAAAATACCGTGGTATCAAACCTAGACAAATCAGCTATGAATACAAATATCAGAAATGACAAGAATGCTGGGCTACAACTTTTTAAAACTAAACTCTACCAAATATTGTGCAAAGTGCAGTACATGTTTTACACAAATCAGAGAGCCTACAATATAAATAGAAGTCCTTGCTAAAGCAAAATTGAAAAGGGAAGACATGAGGAGTAGAAATGACTTATTAGCAACAGACTGTATGGAAAAGGCAAGCCTAAGTAATCCCAGCCAGGCTCTTTAGAAGAAATGGGTTTAATGGAGATTTATTTTTAGGAGGGAAAGGATTTGCTTTATGTCGATAGTCAAGAGAGATCCATTCAACTACAACAACTGTAACTTTATCATAATGTCAAATTAGCATTAACACAGAATGCTTTCAAGCATATTATCTACAGTCAAAATGGATAAAAGAGTAAATACCTTTGCCTTTCCGCTTTATAAGAGCTCGTGAGTTCATCAAATAGTTTTCCATTCATCTCCATCAGTGTTTTCAGCACATTATATACTAATGCTACAATGGTCCTAGAACAAAAGGAAAAGTAGCACAAGTTAAATTAAGTGATGCAATTGTTATATTCCAATATCTGTTCTGAAGATTTAGCGTTTGTTTTTATTCCGTAGCCTATTTGAACAAAATAAGGGATACCATGTGATTTGAATGAGTTTTAAAACACATGCTTTCTCTCTTGAATATATGGAACTTGAGGACTTTTAACATGTGCATTGGGTATATTTGCCTTTGATTAATCAAGCTGTAAAGCAATGGGGTGACTCCACCTAATCCAACCAAACTGTATTACTATTGCAATATTAAATCGCTCAAAGACCATAGGAGTCTGGAATAAGTGAAATGCAAGTGTCACAATGTAACATCAAAATACAGAATGTCATTTTCTATTATGTTTTTATGAGAAAAAGGTGTCATTCAGATATTTAAAAAAATTCCACAGCTGCAAGAAATCAATCACTTTCACAATGGCCTGCACTTACAAGTACTCAGTTAAAAATACCAGAGGCATAGCCATTAGTCTATAGCAGGAAGAACAATGAAGAGTCTTGTGGCACTTTAAAGACTAACAAATTTATTCTGGCACAACCTTTTGGACACTGCCTCTGATGAAGTGGACTGTGTCCACAAAAGCTTATGCAGAATAAATAATTTCTTAGCCTTTCATGGTGCCACAGGACTCTTTGTAGTCAAAAAATATTCTACCAAAAACCACATAAAAATGGGTATCAAGTTCTTTGTGCCTTCTATATATAGAGAGAGTTGTCTACAAATTCAAATATTAAAATTTGTTAACGATGAGCAAAATCCAGTGAAGTTTTTCCACACACAGAACTGCTTCTAACAGCAGAATTGGGGGCAGGGGGAAGAGTTCCCTCTCCCCACTGCAAACTGTCAAAATCTGCTTCAGAGAGCTGAAGAGCCTTCAGAGCAGATTTGGGGGGGGGTTGCAGAGGGGTGGGGGAGGAAAGAGGGAGAAATTCCCACTAGGTGAGCAGACTTCTCGCAGTGTTGGCTTCCACCCAGAATGACACCGCCCCCAGCTATTTTAGCTAACAATAATACATGTTTAACTTTACTGTGCCTCGAGCTTTTATCCTTCTAGAGATAAACATTTTTTAAGAAGTGTTCTTTTTTCTTAGATGCTTACAGCACTCACCGGCATGGTTAAAAATTACCTGTTATCCATGATCTCCAAGAGTATAAAGCAAACTCCCGGTTTCTGATGACCCTTAGGCAAAAAGTATTCTCTGAGGGTCCCGGCCTCAGTGAGTCTATCCTTCTCACAACCATTATCGCCAGCTACTCTTGCTCCTCATCCTCTCTCTCACCATTGCTGCTAGTTGCTTGCAAGTAAGGCAGTAGCATTTACTGCTCCCCCTTCTCACCACCACCAATGTCTGGGACAGAGTGAGAAGGACAGGTTGCTTACCTCTAACTGTGGTTCTTCTAGTGGTCATCTGTGCATTCACACATATGGGCTCCGCGCCTGCACGGGAGCTCGAATCGGAAGCTCTTCTATAGCTGAAACAATTTTTTGGCAGGACCCCTCCCCCACTCAACATTGCACATGCCTAGGAGAGTTCCCGCCTCACTCCTCAGTTCTACTGAGACTGCCATGCAGCCCCTGAGAAACTGAGGGGAAGGTGGGTGGGTTGTGTGAATGCACAGATGACCACTCGAAGAACCACAGTTACAGGTAAGCAACCTGGCCTTCTTCTTCATGGTCTCTGTGCATCACACATATGGGCGATTAGATAGCTCACTTACCAGAACTGGGTGGAGGCTTTAGTTGAGTATGGAGGACAGTACCACCCAGCCAAATGAGCAATCCGCTCGAGCTTGGATGTCCAGTTTGTAGAGACGGACGAAGGTCAACAGTCAAGACCAGGTGGCCGCCCGACAAATCTCTGGAACAGAGACACCCCGATGGAAGGCTGACGACGTTGCCAGAGCTCTGGTGAAGTGTCCTTTAATAGATTCTGGTACATCCAGTTTGGCTAGCTGGTAGGCTAGCTTTACACAGTGCACAATCCAAGAGGAAAATCTTTGGACGGACACTGGTAAGCCCTGCTTCTGGTGGCCATAACACACAAATAAACGTGGAGATTTACGAAACTGTTGTGTGCGTGATTTATAAAATGCTAATGCCCTGTGTACGCCGAGTGTATGCAGCATCCATTCTAAGGGAGATGATGGAAACTGAAAAAAGGCTGGAAGGACTATGTCCTGGTAGACATGGAAAGGAGACACAACTTTAGGCAGAAATTGCATGTCCGGGCGATCCCGAGAATAGCGCTCTCGATCCCGAGGCGCGTATGTATAGTAGGGGGTTGGGAGCTGTGTGCCGATGCGGTGAATATGCTGGGTCGCGGCTCGGAGAGAAATGTCGGCTCCTAGATGGGGATTGGGGCGGCTGCTCTCGATGCGGGGACGGGTCCCTGATCTCGCTGTCTGATATTGAGGCGGATGGAAGCGCGTCCTCCCTCGGTATCAACAGCCTTCCCAACTGCTTGGTGTCAACAACTGTCGGTACCAAAGAGTCTGCCCTCAGGGGCGAAGGCAGCAGGGACCTCTGGTGAGATTCCAAAGGTATGTCTGCCGGCCTTGATTTCCTTGCCTTCTTCTTTTTCAGCGTATCCTGCGGATTAGAAGGTTTAGGCCATTTTTTGGCGGGCTTTTTCACCTTCGCAGCAGGGAGGGGTAGCCCCGATACCGAAGGTAAGTCGATATAATTGTGCTCACCCGTAGACAGAGTTCGAGAAGCCGGGTCAGAGAGGACCACAATATTCATAGCAGGAGAGGGTGGGACCGATGCCATTGATGTTTCCGAAGTCCCAACTGCTGCCAGCGCTTTTGTCCAAAACTCCGCTCTGAGTTTATTAGCCCTATGGCGCTTCGTTTGCTTAGAGAAAGCTTGGCAGCTGGAGCAAGTTTCCACCTTATGGCCTTCTCCAAGGCAGAGTAGGCAAAGGCTATGGCTATCCGTGGTTGGTAGTTTGCTACCATAGCAGGCACATTTTTTGAAAGGGGCCCTGAGGGCCATGCGATCCATGTCGCAACAAAAAAACACTTAATTATTTACACTATACCTAAAACCTCTAAATTATATACACTAAAAAGTAGTTTTTTTAAAAAAAATAAGAACAGCTATAACTATGCAGAGGAGGCAGAAGAAGTTCCCGACGAGACAGCCACGATGGCGGTCGAAAAAGAACTGAGGAATGAGGGGAGAACCCTCCCAGGCATGCGCAATGATGAGTGGGGGAGGGGTCCTGCCAAAAATTTGTTTTCAGCTATAGAAGAGCTTCCGATTTGAGCTCCCACATAGGTGCGGGGCCCATATATGTGATGCACAGAGACCACGAAGAAGAAGCAGATGGCAATGGTGAGGAGGTGGAGAGCAAGTCCAGGGAGCCCTTGTCAGTGGGCTTCTGCTTGGGTGTGGGCCCTCAGCAAGTACCCAACCATCCCTACACTTGACTGTGGCCCTGCCTCAGCTACCCTGCTCCTATGCTCCTGTGAAAAAAATAGCAGTGTGATAATGGAGACAGAGGCTGGGTTCAGACAACACAATAGTCTACGATGGGGCAGTAATCACCTTGACAGTTGTTTCTGAAGGGTGTACTCCCCACACAACATGATAATAATCAACTGTGGTGTGGATTAGGATCAGCATTGAGTTGACTATTAGTTCACACTGAGTTGGCTCACTCATTACCCTCCCCCCTCCCTCAGTCCTCCTGCTAATATCCCATCAGCCATTGCTGCTGAAAATCTATCCTGCCAGTTGGACTACAGTGGCAGCCACTGCTTTGACTGCTTTTGCCTTGTAACTCTGTGGCTGACAGGATAACCAACGATGCCCTCCACACAACATGATAATGAATTGTGGTTCAAATAGCCAACTCTGCACAGCATTAATTATTTGCGTTGGTTATTTCGGCCAAATAACCAACCGTTGGTTAAAAAACTTCCTCCACACAACACAATAACCCATGGTGGGTTAAATAACCAACCATCAACTATTGAAACCACCACTGGTTATTATGTTATCTGAATCCAGTCTTAAAAACACAGGGCCAAGAAAAGCCTTGTACCCCACAATAGTAATTGTTAACAAGTTTATAAATCAGATTTTCAAAGTCCTTTTGATACTCAAGCCCACACTTTTAGTTAGTTCTCAAGTATAAGCTTGAGAGCTTTTCCTAAATAACTTACTGGCCTGGTTTACACATCACGTTAACTTACAATTTTTAAAACGCCAGAATTTCTGGTTCACATGCCATAGAATCATAGAATAGTGAAGTTGGAAGGGGCCTAAAAGGCCATTGAGTCCAACCCCCTGCTCAATGCAGGAAACAACCTTAAAAAATCCCTGATAGATGGCTGTCCAGCAGCCTCTTGAAAGCCTCTAGTGTGGGAGAGCCCACAACCTCCCAAGGAAATTGGTTCCATTGTTGTACTGCTCTAATAGTCAGGAAGTTTTTCCTGAAGTTCATCCGGAATCTGGCTTCCTGTAATTTGAGCCAATTATTCCGTGTCCTGCATTCTGGGATTATCATGAAATGATCCTGGCCTTCCTCTGCGTGACAACCTTCCAAGTATTTGAAGAGTGCTATCTTGTCTCCCATCAGTCTTCTCTTCTCAAGGCTAAACAGGCCCAGTTCTTTCAGCCTCTCCTCATAGGGCTTTGTTTCCAGACCCCTGATCATCCTTGTTGCCCTCCTCTGAACCCCCTCCAGCTTGTCTGCATCCTTCTTGAAGTGTGCCCAGAACTGGACACAACACTCAAGATGAAGCCTAGCCAGTACCAATGGACACAACACTCAAGATGAAGCCTAGCCAGTACCAAGTAGAGGGGAACCAGTACCTTGCGCGATTTAGAAGGGGTTGCATATTCATAATGGTGGCCGGCACATACAGCAGTTCCTTGAGGGTAAGTTAACCCTTGATGGACTGTTGTGTCGTGAAAACTGGCCCTCTGTTTAATAAAGGCCAGCTATTTATTGAGTTTTAAGAAGGATTTATAGGGCTTGTAAGTTTATAAATTAAACTTCCTCTTTTAATTAAATGTGCTAAAACATTTTTATGAGGATATTATATCAGAATTGCTCAAAAATTACCACTACAGGTTTAAAGAAAACAAATTCAAGCATAACACTATTTTGTTTATGGAACTCCATCTCTTAGGGAGTCTTGCCTGACGCCACCATTTTTTTAAGTTCTAAGGGTGAAATCTAATGTCTGTCCACCAGCAGAACTCTTTGAACAAACAGCATGGGGGTGCAGGAGTAAGGCAGGAAGTCTGGTCAAATGATGTTAGAGGTCACCCAACAGCTTTTAAACTGTTCTACCTGGGCTTTTAATTGCTAGTTTTGCTATGATTGTATTCTACTTGATTGTACCATAGTGATGATTTGTATTTCATTGTGAACTCAACTCTCCTGGAAACCGTTTGGCTGAAGAGCAGCATACAATAAATGATTTCAAAACATATTCCAAACGATGGCTGTCAGCACCCTTACTTCTGTGTAGAAGTAATTTTCCTCTTCACTATAATAAAAAATATTAATCTAAAAACTTTAAACCACTGCCTTTTCAGAAATCAAGAGAGAAAGCATATCATGCCATTACACTGTATACACGACTGCATTATTTTTTTTATCATAAATTGGATCTCTGTTACAATAGAACTATCTACTTCAGCTAAGCTTATATGTGCTATCCACCAGAAGATTTAAGACAGATGCTAATGTAGTAATATATAAAGGCATTTTAGAAGACTGCATGATTAAGTGTACATACGGATTCCAGTGTTCTTTGGAAATCTTGTATAAACTACCAAACATAATTGGCAGAATTTTATCAATGTTCTCCTCAATCAGACCAAGAATGTATTCATTATTCCAGAAGTACAAAGCCCTTTCTGCAACCTGAAAATATAAATTTCAGAGTATCAGGACAATGAGGTTGGGTAGCACCAGCTACAAAAGTTGAAAATGCCATGTTATACCTGAAAATGTGAACTCGACACACACTTCGCTATCTGTTTAAAGAGAGGCTCTTGTATTTTTTTGAACTGTGTTGGTTCTATTACATCCAAGATTTCTTCAATTTCACCTAAAAACATGACCTGTAACAAAGAAAAGCACTTATGCAATAAATATTTGTACAGGAAGAACCTGCCATATCATAGATATGTGAAATAGGCTAAAATTATTCCAGTACAATTTAAAGTACTCTACACTAATACTATTTTGCAAATGTAAAGAATCATTAATTTTGGTGCAAGCAAGTTAAACTGAGACATAATACTGGGTAGATCTTTATTGTACATATATATCCTGCTATTACATGAGATCTCAAGATTGCTGACCAAATTCTCACCCTTTTAGCTTTAGTAATGCTACAACATCTGATATTCCCAGACTGCTCACTGGGCCCCTGAATTGGACTGCTTTTTAAATTATCCAAACTAAAAACTCCTGTAGGTCTTACTTCTGTAGGCTTTTATGTGCATAGATTCTGATTCACATTTAAGGTTACATGGACTGAGTATGAGGGCTTCCCAACACATGCATAATACACACACCTGGCCCAGCATGAACCAGAACTAAGCAGCAATAAAGTTGAGAAGCATAAACATTCTGTAGCAGTTTGAATGAAAACAATATATATTTCAGAATGTCCAATACATTCATAGACTGTTACTAGCAGAGCTACATGTGAACAGTATTTAAGTATTGCCATATCAACAATCGTAAACTACCTCACCAAAATAAACAACTTTCTAGTAGTATTTATTTATTGCATTTCTATACCACCCAATAGCTGAAGCTCTCTGAATGGTTCACAAAAATTAAAACCATCAAATACAATTCAAAGTATAAAACAAACAACAGTATAAAAATACAATATGAAAATACAATATAAAAGCACAACCAGGATAAAACCAAGCAGCAATGCAGAGATTTATACAGATTTAAAATACAGATTTAAAACAGCAAACTTAAAAGACTAAAATGATAAACCGTTAAAATCCTGGGAAAATAAAAAGGTCTTCACCTGGCATCAAAAAGGGAACAATATAGGTGCCAGGCGAACCTCTCTAGGGAGCTCATTCCATAGCCAGAGTGCAAAAGCAGAGAAGGCCCTCCTCCCGGTAGCTACCTGTCTCACTACCTTTGGCACAGGCTCACAGAGAAGGACCCCTGAAGATGATCTTAAGGTCCAGATAGATACATATGGGAGGAGGCATTCCTTCAGATAACCTGGCCCCAAGCCGTTTAGGGCTTTGAATATAAATAGCAGCATTTTGAATTGGCCCCAGACCTCAACTGGCTGCCAGTGAAGCTGGAAAAGGACTGGCATGATGTGGTCTTGTTGCCCTGTTTTGTACCAGCTGAAGTTTCTGGACTGTTTTCAAAGGCAGCCCACATATAATCCAGATGAGAAGTTATCAGAACACGGAAAACTGTAGTTAAGCTATCTCTGTCCAGATAAGGGTGCAGTTGGTATATCAGCCTAACTTGATAAAAGGTGCTCCTTGCCACTGAGTCCACCTGTGCCTCAAATGACAGTTCTGGATCCAAGAGCACCCACAAACAATGAACCCGATCCATTATGGGGAGTGCATCCCCTCCAGAACAGGGTGAACATCACCTAGCCAGACACACAAACCACCCGCTAACAGTACTTCCATCTTGTCTGGATTGAGTCTCAATTTGTTGGCCCTCATCCAGTCCATTACCGTGCTGAGGCACTGATTCAGAACAGCCACAGCCTCACCTGGGTTTGATGAAGAGGAAAGGTAGAGCTGGGTGTCATCTGCATATTGATGACACCTCAGCCCACATCTCTGAATAACCTCTCTCAGCGGTTTCATGTAGTTATGGTAGGATGCAACAATAGCTTCTTTTTCTTTTTTTCTTTTTAAAAAAACCTTTTAAAATAATATTTGTGATTTAACAGAACACAATACACATTCCCTAGAAATACATATGGTACATTCCATCCCTATACAGGTTCAGCACCTGCACAAAGTGGTCCCTGTAGAGCTCAGATACCTGAGGAATGGAAGCTGTGTGCAGACTCCCCCACAATATCTCCCTCAGGAGCTTATCCAACCTGGCCAAGGAAGGGGGAGAGCAGAATAGGGATATTGAGAGGGGCCCTGCAGACCTCCCATCCTTTTAATGGTCCATCATGCTGCTTGAATGCACACCACTGGATTTGGGTGTGGGTGAGTGAAAGAATCAGAACTGAGCCGTACAGGGATCCCCTGCATGTATGGATACTGTAATCACACAGAGAAGGAGCATGCCTAATTGTAGGCATCAATGACAAGACAGTGGTATACTTATTATCAATATTATGGTTTGGATAGACAGCTTTCAGAGTTACAAGCCTGAGTTACATTATATTTTTGTAATTCAATATAGAGAAATTAATGAGACTGACCTCTTTCTGGCTGCATGTTTTTGGCCAAAATTTGAGCAATCCTCTGATAACCTAGGTTGCAAAAATAATTTAAAAAACCAATTGAGAACATATAAGGAGTAGAACATACACATTTATCAGACTACAATGTACTAAAATATTAGATTTAAATCTGGTTACTCTAACTGAATCATTTTGATCAATGTATTTGACTTTGCAGTGTGTTCAAAAATGCTTTTATTCCAATCATAAATTTATTAGTGTATGTGTAACAGCAATGAATGTTTTAAATGATTTTTGTATGCACCCCTCCCCCTGGAATTCAATCCACTTGGCCTATTTAATTGTATTGGCCCACTGTTGATATTATCTGTGATCTGTTAGCAGATCATAGTAAAGCAATTACAATCAAGGTCACAATGTTTGCCGCAGCACCTTAAAAAATCCACCAAAATTTCCTAAAGAAATCAGGTGTAGATTGCAGAGGGGACCACCTACTATAACTTTCTGTGATTTGCTAATAGGGTTTGCATCATTTTTCCACAGTATAAATCTCAGCCTTTTCTCTCAGTTCTGCTCCCTTATTTGTATTCTCTCCCTATGAGTTTGTAAGTATTTTGGCTGTCACAGAGATCTCTTGTTTTATTGTTGTAGTTGTAACGGCCTTTGTGCCAGAGACAAATAAAATGTTCATTTCATTTCAGTTGTATTTCTGAGTCACCACATAAGCCCGGCTCTCTGGGAAATGTACAGTTTAAAAAATAAAATAAAATAACACCTCTAAAACATAACATCAAATAAATCAATTTAACAATTACTGCGTAGACTAAAATTCTTTTTTTTTTTGAAATAATTTTATTATTTTCAACATAATAATAACATAAAATACATACATAACCCTCGACAATCCCCCCCGTGCACCCCCACTCCATGAGACCTTCTCTTAATCTTTTATTCTATCCAGAAATTTATCGACTCTTTTGAAGGTGTTTGTCCCTTCCCCGATCTTAAGACATATTCCAATAGGGGGCTCCATATTTCCCCAAAATCATTTTTACTGGACATTTCCCTTTTCAATTTCATTTTACAGGTTAGCATATCATTCAAAGCCATATCCCATATTTCTTTATACCATTCTTCTATTGTATAGCTTCCTTGTCCTTTCCAATTTTTTGCAATCATTAGTCTAACAGGAGTCAGGAGGTTGTTTATCAATTCTCTCTTATTTTTGTCCTCTTCCCCTCTATCCCATATTGCTAGTAGAGCGAGCTTCGGGTTTAGTTCCACTTTACTTCCGATTATTTCACTTATTTCTTTAAATACCCTTTTCCAAAATTTTTGTACATATTCACAGCTCCACCACATATGGTAATAAGTTCCAACCTCCTGGCATCCCCTCCAACACTTTTTAGATATTTTTTTGTCTATCTGGTGAAATCTAACCGGTGTTAGATACCATCTCCACAATACCTTATAAAAATTCTCCTTAATTCTGATCGATAACAATTTTAACATTCTTGCGTTCCACAACCTCTCCCAGTTATATTCCTTAATTTCTCCATTTACGTCCTCTTCCCATACCTTTTTTATTGCTTTAAGTGAATTTTGAAATTCTCCCTCTATCAATAATTTATATATCTCACTAGTCAACCCTTTCTTAATTTCCTTTTCTTCTTTCCTACCTTTTGACTCTATTAATTCTTCAAATCTTGTATTATTTCTACACTTTTTATTTTTCAATCTCCATTCCTGAGTCCATTTCCCTAATTGTATACATTTAAACCATGCTGATTTTTGACCTATCAATAGCTCTTTAATTTGCTCATTATCCTTCAAATTTTCCATCCACTTTCTTAACTTAATTATTTCCTTATCTTTCAGTCTCGCTTCCATCTCCACTTTTAATACTCTTGGGAAATTCTCCACTACTACCACTGGGGCAAGTGGTGAATCTCCTGGTATCCACTTCCCCCTAAATTTCTCCCAGATCTCCACTATATTTACTAACAAAGGGTTGTCCAGTCCCTTTAATTCTCTCTTTTGAATTTTTTTAAAGAAAATATTTTTCAATTTATAATCTATTTCCCCAGTTTGCGTCTCCAACCACTCCAAATCTTCCTCCCCTAGAATACAGCTTATAACATATCTTAACTGATTAGCTATGTAATAATACTTAATATTTGGAAGTCCTAAACCTCCCTTCTTTTGAGCCTTATACCATAACCCTTTATTAATCCTAGCTTTCTTATCCCCATTACAATATGCGTTGATTATATTTTGCCAACTTTTCAACTCTACATCTGATATTTTAATTGGTAACATTCTAAACAGAAAATTAATCTTAGGTAAAATCTTCATTTTAATAATTGCTATTCTACCAAACCAAGAATGTTTTAATTTCTTATATACTTCTAATTTCTCCCCTACTTGTTTTTTTAAAGCTACCAAATTAAGTTCCTCAAGCCTATCTAAATCTCTATCAATGTTAATACCTAAGTAACGTACTATGTTTTTAAGTCTAAGACCCAACTTATCCTTACCTTCTTCCAACTCTTCCTTATTATAATTAAATAACATCATTTCTGACTTCCCCCAATTTACTTTTAATCCCGTAATTTCTCCAAATTCTCTTAAATGTTTCTTAATCACCTCAGCACTCCCTAGGGGATCTTCTACCGTCAATAAAGTATCGTCCGCAAACATATTCATTTTAATCTTCTCCTTTCTTCCTATCCCCTTCACTCTTTCATCTTCCCTTATTACATTTGCCAAAATTTCTATTACTATTGCAAATAAGATCGGTGAAAGAGGACATCCCTGTCTAGTTCCTCGGGCTAGTGTAATCTGTTGTGTTAACCCATCATTAACCAATATTTCCGCTTTATTATTTTTATACAACTTATCCATCACTCCCATAAATTTATCTCCAAACCCAAATGTTTTTAATATTGTTTTGAGTGCTGGCCATTCCACACAATCAAAGGCTTTGAATATATCCAATGCTAGCAGGCCTGCTTTTAAATTCCTTTTTTTTATAATACTAATTATATTTAATACTCTTCCCATTAAATTAGACATTTGCCTACACGGAATAAATCCACACTGATCTTTTTTAATATATTTACCAATAAATGTGGCCATTCTTTTTGCCATTATTGCTGTAAAAATCTTTGAATCTTGATTTATTAAGGAAATTGGTCTATATGATGCGGGATCCGTTAGGTCCTTACCTGGTTTCGGAATTAATATAATCAGGGAATGATCCCATGATGGCGGAGTCTTCCCCCCTTCTATTATAGTATTAAATAATTTCTTTAATCTCGGTACTAAAATTCCTTTAAAAAGCTTATAATACTCCGACCCCAAACCATCCATCCCCGGTGATTTTCCTCCTTTTAATTTATCAATAACTCCCTCTATCTCTTTTTCCGTAACTAAACCTTCCATATAATCCCTGTCCTGTTTCTGCAATTTTATTTTCCAATTCCTCTCTACATATTCCAATATCTTATCTTGCGGTCCCCGATCCTGATGTATATAATTCACTGTAAAAATCCTTAAATATATTTAATTTATCTTTCATTAAATTACAACTATTCCCTGCCTTATCCTTTATTGTCCCTATCATATTCTTAGCCTTTTCCAACTGTGTGGATCTAGCCAGCATCTTTGAGTTCCTATTGCTATATTCAAAAAAATCTCTTTTTAAATACAACAAATTCTTTTGAACTTGTTCTAATTCTTCTTTCTCTAATTCCTTTTTCTTAGCTTGAATTTGGGCAATTAGGCGTTTATCTTTTGTCTCCTTTAACTTTTCTTCCAAACTCCTTATCTCCTCTTCAATCTTTTTATTTTGAGCTTCCTGTTGTTTTTTTAATGTACATCTTTCCCTAATACAAATCCCTCTTACTACAGCTTTCATTGTATCCCATAATATGTCCTGCCGAGTATTCTCTTTTTCATTAATCTCCCAGATTTCCTGCAATTCTTTCTTTATTTTCTCCATTATATCTTTTTTATTCAACAACCTTACATCCAGTCTCCATCTCTTCGCTTGTCTATAGTCTTTCTTGGTTTCCATGTCCATTGTCATTAACGCGTGGTCAGTGACCTTGATAACTCCAATATCACAATCTATAATTTTGGGTAACATATTTTTTGATACAAAAATGTGGTCTATCCTTGAGTAACTCTTAAATCTCTGTGAATAGAAAGTATATTTCCTTTCTTCCCCTCTTAAAACTCTCCACACATCCATTAATTCTTTCCCTTCCATTAATTTGCTTAACTCTGTCTTCCCCACCCTCTTAGTATCTTTTAGTATGTTATCCCTGTCTTTCCCTATATCTAGTACCATATTAAAGTCACCAGCCATCACAATGTGCTTTTTACCCACTAAGAAGATTGGGACCAAAGCCCAGCACGCTGGTGAGGAGGGGGGTGAAATTGGGGGTGAATGTGGGGGGGAGGGTTAGGGGGGAGGGGGTATGTGTAACACAGAGGGAGACCGACTTAAAGACTTGTGTGAAAGAGAGAGATGGAAAATAAACTTAGATTGGCAACATTGAATGTTAAAGGGCTAGGAACGGTAATTAAAAGAAAGAGGATTGAAATGTTATTAAAGAACAAAAAAATAGATGTAATTTTTTTGCAGGAAACTCATCAGGCCAAAGATGGAGTTAATGAGCTTCGAATGAGGGAGGTGGGCGTTTATGAGAAGGCATATGGAACTTCGAAATCGAGAGGAGTGGCAATAATAATTTCAAAGACATGTGGTATAAATATTCAAAGTGTAAAGAGAGATAACAATGGAAGGTTTCTTATTATGTTCTGCAAGTTGGGAGAAGAGGAATATGTATTAGTGAATGTCTATGCTCCAAATGGGAAACAAATGGATTTTATTGATGAAGTATTTAACGTGTTGGGAGAAGTGCGTAGACTAAAATTCTGAAGACAAATCCATTTAAACCATAATGCAGAGAGCTTTAACATGCGATACGACAAAATATACCAATCATCAGTAGTAGCCAAGACTCAGACAATTACGATCAGGAAAAGATGGTAAGATGATATTGAAATTATGTTAAACAACATTAAGCACTTTTTTGGATGTTACCTTCCCTACTGAATATTCCAAATAAACTTTGGTGTGATCTACATCTAACTGCACACCTATTTTGATGTTTTTTTCCCTCCAAGTTGCATTATATAAAGTGAATAATGAAATTAATCAATCAACCAATCAATCAATTTGAGAGTAGAAATTCAAAGTTAATTTTGTCCCGTAGGGTGAAAATGTATCAATTATTCAGGCCTGCTTCACATCCTGGAACACCTTTGGCAGACCGCTGCTACAATATTACCCATAGATCTATCTAAATTTACATGACATGTAAACGGATTTGAAAGTAACCAAATAAATATTTGTACTTTGTGCTATTAGTATACTAAAAGCACAAGTATTTTATTTGGTTTCTTTGAAAGCCACATGTGACAGATATATAAAAACAAAGGAACAAAGCTGAGATTCCTCTTCCACTATCCTCCAGAGTGAGGGGTCTTGGGAAGGGGGATATCTGTGGGCTGGATTAGGCTTGCAAGCCAGAAGTTTCCCATCCCTGATTTCTGCACCATTTTAGTGGTGCTGCCCAATCATGCTGGGAACATGACCAACTTGCTGGAATCCCCAGAAGCTGTATGCATTGTGTAGTGTTGCCACCAACACTTTGCATGTGTCACTGAAGACCGAGGGAGCCCATGCCTCACAGAGGAAAGTAAGCAGTGTAACTGTTAAGATATTATCTCTAAGCTGAGTGGCAATAAGCCAGGGGGATTCTGCTAATGTCTTCTAGGACCTTTAGCCAGGTGTGTCCAACAGCTAGCTAGCGTTCCTCCCTCGCGGCGACCCACATTTTGTTATTTTCCTTGTATTAAGTCAGGGAACCAGGAGAGCCATTGCTTCACTGCCCTCCATTCCAAATTCTATTTTTTAAACTGCATTCTGCAGTGCTTGGAGAGTCCTAATAATAGTTCAGCTTGCTGTTGGTACCCCATCAGCACCTACAGCTTTTTAAAAATGTTTGTTGATAACATGCTGCATCCCGTTAACAATACTGGGGTATAATTTGTATCCAGAAATCCAAAGGGTCACTGCTCACTTGTGGTTTTCAAGTGAATGTGACCACTTTGTGTTTCCCCTTCCTCCGAAACACGTGACTACCCCCCCAATTTTATTTTTCTTTCTACTGTTATCACTCGAAACCTGTTCCTTCTGTCCTTGTGTGGCCTGTCCTGCACCATTAAAACTCAAGGTAACCTGTTGTGCTTAGGCCTCCAAGTACCACCTCATCATATCCCTAGTGCTGTTCTTCCCCATTCCATATTTGGTGAACTATAGCTTCCTGCCTCCATGTTCTCTTACTCCATCACTAGCCAGTGATGTAATGGTTAGAGTGCTGGACTAGGACTCAGGACAGCCAGATCTTAGTCCCCACTCAGCCACGAAGCTCACTGGGTGACTTTGGGCCAGACACTGACTCTCAACCTAACCTACCTTACAGGGTGGTTGTGAGGATAAAATGAAGAGGACGACAACCATGTACTAATCAGTGCTTTTCATTTGGTGAACATATGTAGCACAAGAACACTTTGAATGTTTCAGACTTAACTTTTGTCTTTGTTAAGCTACGAATATCCCCACTTTGTCTAAGTACAATGTAAAAGATCCTAGTATTCCCTTGTCAGTTGAGTTTGTGTATAGATGTGAGTTCACCTACATTTATGAACATGGAGACATGGTAACACCAGTCTCAGTTCTGTGTTATCATCTGCGGGGAGGAAATGGAGACTGACCCAGTTCCCATCACATTGCCCCAAAGTTCAGCACAATGTAAGAGACCAACCCCAATTAAATTTACCCAGAATAAAATAAAATAAAAATGTTCGAAAGAGTTACAACTACAATGCTTCATGGGTCAGGAAACAAACTTGGCTTGTCAGCTCTGCTAATGTCAAACTGAACCTGAGGCAACCTGCCATAACTACTGGATAGCTAAGTTGATCTAACTTTTCCTGCCAAAGAGCAGGAATGAAATATTTACGAATCCGGAAGTCCCCCCCGCCCCCACAATTACTACAATTGAACCAAGTCTGGAAAATGTACGCTAAGTTATGTAATGCTGGTAGGCAGAGAAGGTTAGGGTCAAACTAAAAATGAAATGTTTATCTGTTTGTTTATCTGCTTATCTGCCTTGCTGACATATAAAGCAGGGGGGATCTGATTTTTACATCAAAAGCAGCATGTGGATGAAAGGAGCTCTACCCTTTCCCACTTTGCCTCCCTGCACTCTGCTGCTTCAGACACTCCCCCCCACCCCGCCCAGCTCATTTCCTGTGTTGAAGTTGGACGCCAAAAAAAAAAAAACACGTGGGGAAAAACGAGAGCAAGGTGAAAAATGGGGAAAGGGCTAAGTTCTTTGCAACATCTAGAAAAAGATACGTTTGGTGTATGTTTGCACAATCCAACTTTTATCTGCCAGCAATCAATGAAGATTTCACTTCAGTCCTATACAAGTAGTGCACCCATCTGTTATACATGCTCACAAGTGTTAACCAACTATGTTCATATGGCTGCACAAGCAAGCTGCAGACCTCCATGTCATCTATACTTCCAACATGGCCCTTTGTTCTGAAGCTGCGGCCATTCCTGGCTCTCCCCTTACTCACTCCATTATCACAACCTTCATACTGCTGTGTTCTAAAGCAAGGCTGACTTCTGACAAATAGTGTTCCTACCATGTTTTCACATGAATTGAAATTTTGAATGATTTGTACTTCTTGTGCCAACACACTGTATGTAGTTACTGTATTGAGAAACACAGACACTTGATAGCAAGTTCGATGGGGAAGCAAGAGATGAATAAGTGAGGCAACAGCAAACTAACAGGTTACATTTAACAGGCATTTACATAACAGGGTTATATACTTAATAGTAGTGGGAAACTTACTTAGTATACAGGCAAAGCATTTAAGTCAGGCAAATGAGTAAGCCAATAAAGCATTCTGGGCACAGTTTACCATGCACACTAGGCAAGCATCTTCCATTCATTTCAACAGTGTATATGCAAGGCCTCCCAGGACTAGAATCTGGATCTCCTGAGTCTCAGTCGAACATTCTAACCACTACACTACACTGGCTCTCCAGTATCTCACTGGCTCCAAGGTTCCAATACCATTTATAAGTATTCAGTGGCCAGCTAGGTCTAATTTAATGAAAGTTTATATTAAAATGTCTTAAAACAAATGTAAAAATACCAACAAATGATTGAAGTAGACTTACCGGTTCTGTTAATGCCATATCTTTCTCCAGGAACTGAACAACACAATAGGCCAGCTGAAAAGGGCAAAAAGTTTCATGATTTTGTTGATACCAATAATATTGTTTACATTTTCACTGTTTATAAAAGGCAATTAAGTACGTGACCCACAAACTAAGTTATTAAACTTGTGAAGAGAGCAAGACTCATATAAAGATCTAGCTAAAGTGTTACATTATGACCTGGGAGACCCAGACTCAAATTCATGGGCTTTTATGCTCCCCAGTACTCCCCTCACAGCATGGAGGAGTGAACAATTAATCTAGGAAGCATCCATTTAAAAAGCGCTTGTTCTCATAGGGTTGGAGTGAACATCCCACATTCAAATAAATGGTTTTGTTGTTCATTTCTCTCCTACTCAAGGAAATAGGGTCAGAAGAACGGAAGCCCAAGGAGTGCCTCCAATCTTTCCATGGGAACAATCAGGATTGGGGGAGAGAACACCCAAAAAGGAAGAACCTGAGTATCACTGTTCACATGGCATTACCATTTAGGCAGCATTTAAATTTGTTGCTACTTGTTCATATCTATTTCTTATTGGCAAAAATTTTCTCAATATTTTTTAGTAACTCCACTCCAGATTTTACAGTAGGCAAGCCTGCCTCATCTCCACATTTCTTCCCATTCTGAATTTCCAATGTTTTTACAAGTTACTGTAACAGCATCCTTGAAGATTCTAAATTCAAGTTGTTCTATATTTAACTATCATCATAAATTTGGATTAGTCTTCATTTTTGGGTATAAACTGCATCTTATAAGTGTGATTCAGTAAATGGTTAGCAACATATTACATAGCTGGCCTAGCTCTGATGAACCAAGAAGGAAGAATCTGGGACTGCCATTAGCAATGTTTCCTACATGCCCTATACTGGATGTCTTTAGAGTCCCTTGTTCCTCTTCAGTGCCCTCATGTGGCAGGTAAATATTGTTTCTGTTTTATTAGTGAGGAACTTGCTCAACTCATATACCAAATCCATGCTAAGTAAGGACTTAAAGCCACGACCCCCAGGTGCATGATTTCTTTTTAAAATTGCAATGACAATTGGAACACATACTATCAATTCAAAGAATAGATCAACTATATGAGAAAAAACTATTTGTAACAAACCGACTAGACACATTCAGATCTTTTATTCGGTAAACAGAACTTCTATTACCTGAAATATTTTAAAACCTACATAAAGTTTAAATTAGAATTGGCTGACATTTGCAACAAAACAAAACAAAAACCAGAGCATGCAATCAAATTTGTTTAACCTAGAATACTCTGGTTAAGCTCTAAAAAGCAATTATCATTTAATATTTCTGCAAATACAAAAAAGATTCCCTCAGACCAGACATACCTGTGCATGAAATAAAGCTAATCCCTTTGCAGTGTGCATAGGAATAAGAACCTTCATAAGGAACTGTTTATGTTCTGCTTTCAGTGGTAATGCAAAACCATTGATAATACTGAAAAAACAAATTAGACAGGAAAGCTTACAGTACTGTATTAAAAGTCAAAATGTACAGTTAATGTTAAAAATGTAGCACAGGATGAATCCTCCAATGACCTAAAGTGGAAATTTCTTTGGGCAAATTGTGCAGTTTCCCCAAGGCTGTAGGGATCTGTTACATCTTTAATCCCACTGCTGAAGATGGTGGCAAAAGGAAAGCAAACTCAGGCTTTGCTTCCCAGGTTTGCTCTCCCATCCCAGCAAGCAGTAGCACATCCTATCAACCAAGAAAAGTGTTTTTGATATTACAAAAAATAAATAAATCCAAAGTGGATTCAATGTAGCCAATTTTTGCACCAACTCAGGGCAACTTCTAACAATTAATTCTCTATATAGAAAACATTATAGTACAAGAAAAACATCTGAATCAAGATCATTACATGACAAGGGCACAAAAGTCTATTTCATGGCATGTGCATATATGTAGTGATATGTCTCTGTGCAGATGCCCACTCATACAACAGCTCCTCCCTCTGCAGTTCCCCTATATACCTCCCAAATGTAGCCCAGAGATTCCTCAACATTCTGGGACTGTTTTGGGGGACACACAGTGGGAGCGGGGTAATTCATTCCACTGTGTCTATTTCACTGGCAGATGGACACTGATAATACAAACCCTTTATAGAAGAGCTCCCCATGAAGGCAATTCAAAGTGATTGTAGTGAGTATCGGAGTACTCCTTTCTAATATTTTAAAGAACAGCTTTAAGTACCTAACTAGAGTGCTCTAGTTATTAATGACCAGAAGAAAGCCTCTTTTTGAATTCTTTGGGGGGGGGGAATTATCTGCTTTAACAGTGTTTAATTGGGGCAATAGTTGAACTAAAAATAGTGGTTTGGGTGAACTGCCTCATATATCAAAGGTTTAGAAATCTTTGGAGATAGGGCAGCCATCATGGGCTATATATCCAGCCAACCTTTGATCCCTGCAGTCATCCCATAAGCATATCACATGGAGTTTTGACAATTTTAGTTTATGATGGCGAGAATGTAACAGGAAGTAACAGAAAGGGTTCAAAGCATAGCAGTGCAGTATTATGGTTATGGGATGATTGTGAGCTCACTTTGGAGCAATGAGTTAATCATAGAATCATAGAATAGTAGCGTTGGAAGTGGCCTATAAGGCTATCGAGTCCAACCCCGTGCTCAATGCAGGAATCTACCTTAAAGCATCCCTGACAGATGGTTGTCCAGCTGCCTCTTGAATGCCTCTAATGTGGGAGAGGCCACGACCTCCCTAGGTAATTAGTTCCATTGTCGTATTGCTCTCACAGTCAGGAAGCTTTTCCTGATGTCCAGCCGGAATCTGGCTTCCTGTAACTTGAGCCAATTATTCCGTGTCCTGCACTCTGGGATGATTGAGAAGAGATCCTGGCCCTCTTCTGTGTGACAACCTTTCAAGTATTTGAAGAGTGCTATCATGTCTCCCCTCAGTCTTCTCCAGGCTATTAGCCAAATGCAACTTGAGATATAAAAGCTAACATAACGAAGTATCGAATGCCACTATTCGGGACTGAACTAGATGTGGTAATGGCAGTGCTCCAAAGGGGTTGGGACAGCCCCAATCTCATAGGGAGAATCCAACTTCAACAACAAAAGGGGAAGATGGGTGAAGGGTGCTGAACACCTGCTGTGCCCACTGTTTACTTCCCCATAGCCAAAGTCATTTCTGGAACTGGAGCTTGACTGAGGAGAAAAGCACTCAGGGAGAAAAATGAAAGGGAATTAAGCTGTTGATGGAGGCCAGAGCTGAAGTTCTGCAGTCATCTCCAGCATGCCCCCATTTTACTGTTAAAATCAGATTCCCCCGCCACCTCTTTCTGTGCTCAAATACATGGAATTGCTGCCTTCGTACTCAGGAAGCAAAATCAAAAGGCAAATAAAAGTCTTCTGAATGTAGTCCCAAATAATTTTACCAGTTACCCCTGCCAAACAACCAACCACAGGAAACACCCACCACTCTACCCGATTGGCTAATAGTAAAAGAATACACCTACCTTCCTAGTATCTCAAGTAGCTCAGCAACACCATTGAAATGTTCTGTTTCATATATAAACCTGTTAGGATACATGTGCAGTCAATATATGAGTAAAATGTAAATAGAGAAAATGAAATTAATCATAAAAAAGCTTTATGCTTGTCAGCTTCTCTCTTTTTTTGCCTAAATCTAATCAAATCTAAGGTGTAACCCAACCCAATTCCAGACTTTAGATGCTGAAGTGTAAGTAGAGAGTTGCATTAAAACAGTTGCAGTAGTATCACCAAGAATCCAGGACGGACCCACAATTGCTAAACTCTGCCTCATTTTTCTTTAGAAATAAGGGAAACCCTTTACAACACTATATAACACTGCCCCAACAAGAGGCAGGTAGGTTAGGGATTTAGGGTTCATCTAGGGCAAGTGCTATTGCATTCATGTTCTACTTGGGGGCTTCCCATTGGGACATTTGGTTGGCCACTATGGGAATAGAATACTGGACTAGACAGGCCTTTGCTCTGATCTAGCATGGTTCTTCTAATGTTCAAAGGCCATATTGCACCAAAGATCAGATTTTGTTTCAAGTGTCTGTCAGGAAATGACCATTCAATTCAAGCATTAGAACTGCCCTCATTAATTTCCATGATCTTAAAAAGTGGACAACTATTCAATCATTTTTTAAAACCATGAAGGAAGCACACAAATGCAATGTCAACCCTAGAGGAATGAGTGCTAGAACTTCCCTTTGGACATAGGCAGCCACACACCACTCTCTCTCTCTCTATTGTGGTAAACAATCCTTCATGCTATATGTGAACGATATAGAGAATGTCCCCAGAGCTGACACAACTAGCTGCTGCTACTCCATCACAGGGAGCAGGGATGATTTCCAGAATAAAAGTCACCTTTGCTCTGGGAGTCTAGCACCCAATCTTAAACTTGCTTCAGCAATAACCAGGTTCTTTAATCTCAAGTAATAAGCAGAATGTTAACAGAGATGTAGGCACCTTTCTAACCTACTTATACATTACATTCTATCAATTCAGCCTTTTAAAGCACTTAATGCCTTAAAATTCATGCACTTTTCTTCATAAACCCATACTGATAGCAGTATTTTGATCAACTGGCAATTTTTTTAGCAATCGTGTTTAAGATTTTCTACTAAGAAAACTTCCAGCATTATGATAGTTGTGGTACGTGTGGAGGACAGTCCCGTATATTACCCCAAAGCCTTGATATATGTCCTCTCTATGTAGACACGCATTGCATCCTTCTTATGGAGTATTTGGATAGGCCAGATCACCCAAGTGATCGGTAGGTTTTGCCTCTAGTGCAAAGATTTACAAACAGTATCCCAAGTTGAAGAAAGTTTATTTTGGCCCTGTTCAGAAGATACCTTAAACCATGGCTTTAAACATGGTGGTTAAGCCAGAAAGTCGGGCCATGTTCAGGAGACACCTTAAACTATGTCTGTAACTACGGTGAATAAGGCTTTTTGTCTTAGTCACCGTGCTTAAAGCTGTGGTTTAAGGTGTCTTCTGAACACTGCCCAGCTTTCTGGCTTAACCACAGTGCTTAAAGCCGTGGTTTAAGGTGTCTTCTGAACGGGGCCAAACTTGGGGGGCCAAGACTAGCAAGATCCAATCTGCAATGTCCAAAAAGTTTCATGTCTCTATCTTTTCGAATTAAAAAGTTATAGGGGGTCCTCCAAAAGCCCCACCCCTCGCTGTAACTTCTTCATTTTTAAAGATAAAAACTTGAAACTTGTGGGACATTGAAGATAGGATCTGGATGGTCATTTGTGAAAAAAATCAGAGCAATTGCTCAAACCCTTGATTTTCTATGAATCTTTTAAAGATTGTGTTCGTTCTGAAAGCTGGTTGACCGGGCTCCCCAAGTTTCATGTCATTATCATTTGAAATAAAAAAGTTATGCACACATTTCCCCCAATGCAAGCCAATGGGGGGGAAAAGCAGACAACAAAGTAACAGCACGGAAGCCCGGTCAACCAGCTGTCAATAAAGTTGCACGATCTTTAATAAATTCATGTAAAATCGAGGGTTGGAGGGATCGATCTCAAATTTCATACACATATTTAGGCATACCCCATAAGCACTGTGACCAAATTTCAAGCCTCTAACTTTGAAAATACAGAAGTTATCGTCATTTTTTCTATTAAAAAATCAGCTCTATAGGGCACAATGGGGCTGCAAATTAAATATCGTATTTCCGATAATTATCGGAAATACGATACAATTTACCTCTGATATAATCCGATCCAAAAAAAATTTAAAAAGTGATTTCCGATAACGATATGATAATTTTGGGCGTGCGCATCCCTAGTAAGTATGCTTATTTTATATGCATGTTTATGCTTGAAAGATAGCACTTCACTGTACACCTGTGGCAAATAGTCCCCAGGTGACTAGGGCTAGTCAAGTTTTCCTTTGGCAGCTTATCTTTGAAGTTTGTCCCTTCAAAAAGAAAAGAAACCTTTTGTACATGCCCACTTCGTTACTGCCAAATGAGCTTTCAGTGTCCACACATGTATGATTGAACCTGACTTTTCAGTTTTATACTTGAAGACTCCTGCTTTGTTTTACAAACAGAAATAGCTGCAGCTGCCTTTTCTCTATAAGCTCTTGTGCCTGAAAACTAAGGATGCTTCCAGACAGAGGCCTCAAACACAGAATTTCCACACATCTTCTATTTGTAATGTTTCGCCACCCTCTACCCCATGCTTCTTCCCTCTTAAAGATGGAATTACAAAAAGTGCAATGTCTTTTGATTGGTAGCACTAGGAGCCATCCCTTTGGAAGCACCCTTTGTAATTGCCAGAGTTTGACTATCTGCAGTTTATACCTTAGCCTGCATGCTCCAAGACTGAAGCTAGGTCAGTGGCTTGTTCTTCATATTTTAAAGAAGTTGAGCCACCTATCTTTTAGGAAGAAACAGACTGAAAACTGCTTTTTGGGATGCAGTTTATTCACAAGATCCTATATTCCTACGCACATTTACTTGGATGTAAGTGATTTTTTAAATTGATATTAAGTGAGAACAGCCAGGTTGCATGTGTCAACTTGAGCTTTTGGAGAAGGACAGGAAGAACAGGGTTTTGTTTTAGACCATATTTTGGGATTATTTTATAATGAAAAGCAGGAAATAAACAAACAGCTTCTTTAAAATGTTTCCTCAAGGCTCTCAATATTTCCTTAATCCAGCGTTCCCCAATTTGGTCTCTCCAAACATGTTATACTACAGCTCCCATCACCTCAGCCAGCAAAGCCACTGGCCATGCTGGATGGGGATGATGGGGCTGTAGTCCAACACATCTAGAAGGCACCAAATTGGAGAATGCTGCTTTAATCTAGTATTTTATTTATTTATTGCATTTTTATACCGCCCTATAGCCGAAGCTCTCTGCTGATTTTATATTCATTACTTTTAATTGTAAGTGAAGGAATTTTTTTTAAACCCACATGTGTGAGCAGGTACACTAGTAAAAACGTGTGGGCTAGTAATATTTCGTATACATTTGCAAAACAAGTTTAAATGTTTTGTAAAGAACTATATATGTTATACCTGAGAAAAATATTGTTGATTTGTTTTCTGATGAATGCTCTTAATCCAAGGAATTTGCCATAAATTCGATGAAGCACTGTTTTTAGGAAGTCGCGCTCTCGTGGATCTTCACTATCAAAAAGCTCCAACAGCTATTAATAAAGTATTACTTATTACTTCAGAACTAAAGCACTGATTGGAATAAAAAACAAATTCTGCCTTAATTCCCCTCTCCTCCCAACCACAACAAAATTCAGCACAGAACAGCTTCAATGATATGTTGCCAGAAACAATCACTTTGCACATGTACACAAGCAGAGAGGTCTCAAAGTATACCTTCTTTATAAATAAAAACATCAGTAATAGTAATAACATAGATAGTCATGTTGGTCTATTAGCCAAAAAAAAGGGGGGAGGGGAATCCAAAAACTACAGTAAGATAATTCCTTTATTAGGTCCAACCAAACTACAACTTTGGAAGACATTGTGGTTTTTCTAATAAAGGTACTGTGTATTGCCCTACTGAAGAAGATCAGAAACAGCATTACTATAATGTAATAATTTCAGAGTACAGTTCCATATATTAAAATTGGTTATAATTATACATATTTAAGTCCACTTAAGCCTCTGAACTCAATCGGCACAATCCAGAAATAATGTTGGGTTGCATAAGCAAAACAGACAAAAACAGCAGGCTGGATTATGCCTGCAGGCTGGAGCTTCTCCACCAGTGCTACATTGGCTTGAATCCTGAGTTCTCCTGAGTGTATCTCTGCTCAAAAGATGCTCCTTCCAGCACCAGGGAAAGCAATTTACACCAATGTGCGCTGCTCCCTGCAGGCCTACCACCACCACACAAAAAATCTACTCTAGAAGACTGGGATATGTGCTCTGGAAAAGTATGGAGCAGGTACATGAGGCCAAAGTGGTATTTACAAAAATCCCCTTTCCTCCAGTAGGAGCCTAGGCTAAACTGAAAGTCCTTCCATGAAATGAAGTAGTGCTTTCACCCACAAAATGGACTCTTGGGACCCAAGCCATTATTTTGAGCTAAAATGAGTAGCATATTATCTATTTCAGATGAATATTTACCTGCTGTACAAATTTCTGGTCAATATGACGCTTTGCAATACTAGGCTGGAAATCAGGACTCTCTAAAAACCTTAATAAAAATTCATACACCAGCTATGAAAGAAGAAAATGAAGACATATTTAGAAAACATACTTCCACATGCAACAAATACACAAATATCAAAGAAGTAAAGAACTTTAACTATATAAAAGGCCCACTAGAAGAAAGCAGAAGTGTGTTCTAAGTAAAATTCAACGTGCTTGTCTAAGCCTATTAAATCTTTAATTGTTCAGGCTGAAGAGACCACATCTTTCCCTGTGCTCTACTGTGCTCTTTCAGTCAGCTGAAACTAGCCTCTCTCAGGTTGGGTGCACATACTGTTTCCTGACTGGATAAGAGAGCAGCAGTGCTCTCAGGCTTATATGCCCCTCCCACTTCACTTGCAATCTTCTTCCCCTCCCACTCAAATCACCTTTCACTTCCCTTTTCAGTGCTAACTATGCTTAGCATTACACCTTCACTGACTTCAGCTTCAACCAGTTAACTTTAAACACAGTTTGAAACCATGGCGAGAAGTGAGTTTCAAACTCTGGCCTGCTAAGTTATCTGCACATATTTTAGGGTCATATGCTGGCAGCAGGGAGGTATGGAAACTACAGCCAGCGAATTGGATACGGCTGGGGGCAGGAGTGTCTTCCCAACAACCCGCAGGATCCCCTCCTTGTCCCCACCCCAGCACAACACTTCAGTTTTTTAAAAGAGCTTAACTTCTGCCAGGGGGATTTGCATGGTGGTTTTTGCCTGGAAAAAGGGTTAACCCATCCCATGTGCTGCACACACACCCCTCAAAAATTGCTTCCCCCCTGTAATGTGACAATTAGGCTTTTAAAAAGCTCTCATTTTTATGGAATCAGCCTTTTCAAGATACACTGCAAGGGGGGGTAGGGTAGGCTAAGGAGGAGAAGCAACTGGTGGTGGGATGGGGAAGAGAGTGTAATGGGAGGGAAAGGGGGCTCTGGTCCTGCCCAACTTTTGGTTCCAGCCCTGCCCACAACTGGCATGCAGTCTCTGACATTTTTCCAGAGGAAACTCATCCCTCAAGGAAAGGAAAGTTCCCTACCCCTGGCATGGAGAATCCAAGCTAAGTCAAGCACAACAGGATGGTCAGCTGCACCCAAGGAAGTGGAGATCAAGAAGTACATGTAAAAGGACTCGTAACAAGGCAATTGAGGACATTTTCAGTGTGGTGTAGAGGATGAAAGCCACGGGATCAAAAAAGGAGTAAAGTCAAATTGACAGGAAATTGGATGGTAGTTTGAGGGGCAGTATAAACTACATAAGCATCAGTTTAAGAATGAGGATGCAAGGCATGAACAAAATATACGGAGTTTCTTAGGCATGAAAATCATACATTGATTCCAGAATTGATGGTGCCTAACATTTCATGCCATGAATGTGAAAAAATAAAGTTATATAACGATACCTGTATATGGGGCCATGAAGCTTCTAACGTAGGTTCATCTTCTTCTGGATCAAAATCTGGATTTTCACTTGGTGGAAGTGTTCTGAAGATATTAGAACTAACCTGGGGGAACACAGATACTCTTTAAAAGCTAAATTCAATTTAGTTTTACTGAATGCAAGACACAAAATATATTTATGGTTGCTTAAATCAGCCTTCCCCAACCTGGTACTCTCCATTGGTAATGCTGGCTAGGAATCATGGGAGCTACAATTCAGTACAACTCCAGGTTGGGGGAAGACTGACTTATATCTTTATTCTGAAGCACAAGTGTAGGCTACTTCATATACATTTATGCAACAGCTTTATACTTTCAGACCACTGGTCCATTTACCCCAGCAGCACAAAACTGACAGTTTAACCTGCTTTATACTGGATCTGTGCATTTCTCATTCTAACGCATTATGAATAAATTAATACTGCTTATTATGGTCATATGACTGACTCACTTTGTGGTCACTTCACTCCCTTTAGAAAGTGAAGTTCATCAATCTGAAGTGGAGAAATGTGAAAGAGTGTTCATCAGCTTCTATAGGTTCATTTTTATTTAGTGGTAAAATACAACTTTTGTTCCCTGAACAAGAACACATAATTGAATCAGTTCAGACTACACTAGATAGAAAATTAAGTGGTCACTACAGCCTGCAAAAATAATGGAATAACAAGTAAAATGCCCAGCCTTAATGGCAATGAGGGAATATAATAATGTGGGTTGTCCTAGCAGTTCTAGCAAACAGTGGGGAAGTTACAACCTTATCTGAGTGTTAACTATTCCAAATGTAGATCTTCTTCAAGCTAAGTTCAAATTAAATCGTTTGATAAAGACGGTATTAACATAAAAGAAACCTTTGGAAATGGTTTGAATTTGTTTGGTGTGCTAACCTAGTGAGATTTCATGACCACTTTCTGAAATACCATAATTTTTAACATGTTGATAAAACATAAAGAGGAGGCCTTTATTAAGGAAGGTTGGCCAGAGTTAGCACAGGCACTGGAGACATGTGATATTATAGAATTTAGGAAACTGGTAACTGATAGGGAGTTGCTCTTCTCAATAATTTGACTTTCATATTACAAAAACTACCTATGTAGGAGGATTTTTTGGACAGCAGTTTAGTGATTTTAAATTAGTTGGTTTATCTTCCCCATTCGTGTTGACAATTGATGAAATTAAGTCTCTTTTTTTTAGAAAAAGGTGCAAGTTTAAAAACAATCCCCAAGGAAAACTTTATTTCACCTAAATTAAGGCTTTTACTGAACTGGGGGCACCAGTATTGACCTTACTCTGTAGTTCTATGGACAACTCAGGGAAGTTCCAAATGAATGGGATGATGTGATACTGGAGCCCGTATAGAATTAGGTTAGATGAGAAAATCCACTCATCAATTTACTTGATGTTGTTGGGGAAGTGTTGGGGGAATGTATGCTAGACAACCACCTGGTTTGCACATAATGCTAGCCCATGGTTTGTTGTCTTACTCAAGGCTTGTCTAACAGATGATTAAACAAACCGTGGCTTGTTTCCTTAAACCCTGGGTTGCTTGTTTCCTTATTCCTTCCCTCTATCCCAAATGCCTTTGCAGCACTGTAGTACTGGCATGTAGAATGTTTGTTTTAACTACTCTTCTCTGTGACCTCTGTAGCCTGGCAAAGCAACCTATGGTTCTAGGTCACACACAGAGATAACCCATAGTTTAAATCAATGATCTTCAACTGGTCCAGACCCAAGACCCACCTGCAACATGGGACCCACTTTCACAATTTTACAATTGCCCAACACGGTGACAACCGCTTTGCCGTGACCCATCTGTACTGATCATCCAACCCACCAGTATAAGACCACTAGTTTACATAACACAGAATTCACAACCCAGCAATGAACCATGGGTTCTCTTTCTGGGTTGTTTGTGGTTAACAAACCATGATCTGTTAGCACAGCTGTGTTTGCACATCACGACGACCCAGAATTCAACAACTCATGGATTAAATAACGATAGTTTAGCATTATGTTCAAACCCAGTCATCTTGATTTGTGGCATTTTTCAACCACCTCCTGAAACACACACTTGTCGACCCAGGCTTTCCCCAGCTTGTAATTTAATTAACCATGCTGCACCATCTTATTGCTCCTTGTATTGAACTTATTGTAATTGGAATGGTTTTTAATATTGTATTTTAAATGTGATTTTAATATTTATTTCTAAACTACTTAGGGATATTGTATTTAGCAGTATATAAATATTACAAATAAATAATAAGTCACCATCTAGTTAAGAGGACGGGGAAGTAACTAATAATGTACTGGCACATGAACAAGCAGGCTTTCAAGCTGCTAGATTTACAATCAACTTGCTTCCTTTTATATAATCTCATACAAAACAATACTGTAAATTGTACTCAGTCTTTGTACGTAGCCTTTATTACTCCTAGATCTTCATTTGATAGTCCACCGAGAACATAACTTTTGGGGGGAAACTTGAGCTGTAAATACATAAATGTCTTTTATACTACATTCAGGCTATCGAATACTAACAAATACTGTTCATGGGGAACTTCCTGATATTATCAAGGCCACAAAGGGCAGAGCATTCATCAACAATGCCTCATGGCATGGCTGCAGTTTAATTTACGTATGAATTATGTAGTTTCACATCTGTCTTATCCTAAATATTATCTCCTAAAATAGGTGATAAAATATTTAAAATATTTAAATATTTAAAATATTTAAAATAATTAAACAGTATTGATGTCTAACGCAGACTGGTTTACAACACCTTCTGTTCTTTTGGTACCTACCATAAAATTGAAGCCTTGAAAAAACAAAGCTTTGCAACCTAATTATCAAAAGATCAAACTGGTTGCTCTCCAAAAGTGACCCTGTAAACCTCTTTGGAAGCTAGTTGGGATGGAAACTGAGCAAGTATGGGTATTTAGGTATTTGGGGGTTGATATATTCACAAACAGTATGCTGGAAACGTGTAGAGCTTAGAACAAGTGGCAAATACAATTCCAGGGATTTCGTTTTCCTATAGAATCTAGAGTTAGATATTGACTTGGTTCGCACATAACTGCAACCCAAAGGACTCACTGAGTTTGGGTTGCTGTTGAAACATGGGCTGTTGTTAAATTGTGAGTTGTTATATGTGAACTCTGTATTAAAGAATAAACCATGGGTGCCCTTCCTGGGTTGTTTTTGGTTAACAATCCATAGCTAAACCACAGTGCAGGGTTCCCACATAACAAAGACCCAAGATTCAACAACCCATGATTCAACGACAACCCATTCTCAACCCATACTCTAGGCTGTGATTATGTGTGAACCAGGCCACTGAAGATGTCTAATAAGAAACTCATCCCACAGCTTCTTCATGGGGCCCAGGTATAAGCTTCTGAGAATTTAAGCCCCAGAGATAGTTCAAAACAAGCTTTCACAATAACCGTTAGTGGTCTCCTCCCTTTTTAGCTCCTTCTGACATAAGTAGAATCAAACTGGCTATAGAAGCAATACAAATATTGCCATATAAATAACGTTAAACTACAAGAGAAAGATACCTTTAGGATAGCCTTTCATCAAATGAACAATTGCTCTTGGAAGGGGTTTGGCAATCTCTAGTGGGGAAGTTAAGCTTTTCTGAATTCAGAGGGAGAGTTTGGAAATGGAGCTCACTAAAAAGCTTGAAGCAGAGACTGGGTTTCAATGACCGCACAGGGCAGAAGAAGCCATCATGGCTTCTCCCACCACTCCTACAACCACAGTTTGCATAATCCCTTGCAATAGAGTGGGGGTTGGCGTGTTGTATGAACCCGGCACGGGGCATAGCGGGTATGCCTTTGTACCCACCCTACAACCCACGACATGTGCTAGAGGGTGCAAGATGGGTACACAATCACCCCACCGCACTGTGTGCCTGATTCAGATGACATGCCAACCTGCGCTGCATCATGGGGGATTATGCAAATTGCAGTTTTGCAGGGGGAGGGGGAGAAGCCGTAATGGCTTCTTCCCCCTGTGTTATCATCTGAACACACCCAGAGACTGCTTGACATCTCTCTTCAGATAAAGCAACTATATCAGTCTAAAATGCACCATTGTAAAAGTTTCCTTTTGTCTAACCTAGCTATTTAAAGACTTACAGATATTCAAAAATCGGACAGCCTTTACTAAAGCTTAATTAAACCTGATGCCTTTGGCTGTCTTAGAAGGAAGATACAAGAATAGGCCATATTCCAAGTGTAACTGTCCTCATAGCTTAAAACATTTTGAAGATCTTTCACATATTTATATATTGTCCTTTATATAATGTGCTGAGGGAACAATATTTGGCTCAGATTTTAAGGACATATATGAAGAGGCCTATTCATGAGACTATAATCTATCTGCTTTGTGGGCAATTGCAAATCCTGGGGGGGGGGGGGGGGAGAGGATTAAACGGAACATTGTGAATTATAAAGGAGATTCAGAATTTTTGGTTTAAGCTTTATATATAATTTTATTCAGGTTTATTACAATCTTGATTATGTTAACTTGTGTTACTTTTATACAGATAAGTAGTTCCTTTTGTTTGTCAAGTTTTTGCTTACTAATGATCCAATGCAAACAAAACTAAATCTGCTTGGGAGCAACTCTTCTCTTAATTTCCTATAATGGGTCACTTTTGTTAAGACTGTTAAGTCTGAATACTTTCATATCTAACTACTTATGATGATGTTTTAGATTTCCAATACAAAGCAATACACAATTTTGCTATGGCTGATAAATAACCAACTCCAAATAATAATCTTGAAAGAACTATTTTCGGATCAGATATAATTTTGTATCCAGTCATTTCTTTAATTTCCCTAAAAACTTATTTCAGAAAATCATAAAAGGCCAAATCCAAACTATTTGTTGCTGTTGTTTATTTATATGCTGCTCTATAACAAACAGTTTTGTTATAGGTTCAAATACAGGTTGATACAAAGAAGGGAAGGAGAAACTAAAGGGGAGGGAATGGAGGGAGGGATGAAATTTAGCATTTCTATTCTATTAAAATGGAAAAATAACGTAATAAACTGTTAACAAATAGTTCTCAGAACAGCTCACACAAAGGTTAAAAACTAAAACAAAATTAAACACCTAACATTCCTGAGAAAATGTTTTTGCCTGGTGCCAAAAAGATAACAGTGACTCAGTTTGCATGTAACAGCAGAAAATCATGTGTTAATTACAAATTTTTCTAGGCTGCATGCTGTGTGAGCCACTGTCTCCTTAAATATTCAACCTCCAATCAGATGTCCAAATCCAACCCAGAGTGATCCAGTTCTCACATAACAGTGGCAAGTCGTGGGTTAATTAACTAGGATTCACCATGGCACATGCCAAGCACATTCCTTACATTCCAACAGAGTTGCCACGTGACTTCCGAACAGAGATACTATAGGTTAATGGTGGGTTAAACAATCCACAGTTAACCTAATTACTAATTTGTTATTACTAATTTGTTGCTGTTAAGTACAAACAGCCCCTTATGGGTTAATTACAGGTTTAACCAAAGATTAACCCATAGTGTCTGGGTTCAGATATCATGGCGCAACCTTCACTTGGGCTAATCAGAGGCTGCACATTCAAAATGGTGGCAGCACAAGCCAGGCATATGCCATGGCAAATTGAATGCATGTAAGCCACCTTGGGAAAGGCATTCCATAAGCAGAGTGCCACAACTGAGAAGGCCTTCTCTCTTGTAGCCATCTGCCTAACTAGGGCCTCCAAAAATGGCCTAAGGGTCTGGACAGGTACATACATGAAAATGATTAGCATTCCGTAAGTGGCAGCACCACAAATGCTGTAGATAAATACACAATACCAAACCTAAACTACAGAAGTTGATCCATACCTGTAGGGACATAGCAAACTCAGAGGTTATAGGCCTGAAAGACCTCAGGGAAAGCTTGAACCCCTTTGGATCATTTCGACTGAACAGACAACAGTCTTAACCTGACATCCAAAATAGGGCTAAAATGACCAAGATACTCTCCTCTCCCCTTCCCAAATTTGGGCAAAATGTATCAACATGCTGCGATTTATTGGAAGCTTTGGAGGTGTATCGGAATATGTCAGAGTCAATCCCAAAGCAATGATTTAACTTCCCTTTGAAATAAAGATACAAACTATGGGAACATCTGCTCACAATTCCACTGTATAATATTCTGGTTTGCATTAAACTAGCAAGAACAAGTACCTTATAGCCAAAGTAAGTACAAACATGCCAATACACTGTACCCAAAGTGTGCAAATACAAGAAATGATGCTACAGCTAAATAACATAAGAGCAGAATAATGCAGTTTAAAAGAGTGGGTGCAGATTCTCACAGCAGTCACTGAAGTATCCAATATGATGGATGAGTTATGAAAGTGTAAGGGATAGAATAATGCCATGCATCATGAATTGTTTTGTAGATGCAACTCCCAGAAGTTCAGTGACTGCCTTTCAACATCCCTTGCATCACAGAGAAGACTAAACAACACATAAGAAAATAAGGAAGCTTTCCTCAAGCTTGATTTGCTCATCTCATACTTATTACTCACCCAAAATTTAATGTCCTAATGGACATGATCAACCAGATCTTGGGATTTATACAGAACTATTGCTGTCAACAGCATACCCACTGTCCACACTACTTAATAAACTTTTTTTTTAAAGCAATGACATACTTGGCTGAAGTCCTGAGCCATATTGTCTTTGAATAAAGTGACTTCTTGTGAAACTTAGCTTGTCTTTTCCAGATCCAGAAGCATCTCCGAAGCTTGAAATGCATATAAATCCACAAACAGATGCTGGCTCCATAAAAGATATTATATTGCCCTTCCTGGACAATAGCATATTTTCGACCAAAGGTAACACAGCAAAGCTTTTAAGCATCAGAAAACTTTCTTGCTACTAATAATGATTAGCAAGATAAACCTTCAAAATTATGCTTAACCAGTTTCAGCCTTACATTGTTTGGCTGTTTAAGACAGTTGTTGATAGATGCAGATAGATTAAGGATTATTTTTCTACAATGCTGTACCTAGTGAGTAAATTTGTTTTCTATTTCTAAATACGATTATTAATTAGCACACACCAAATCACACAGAACAGCAAGCTGCTACAAATTATGCGTTATTGGTCAAATACAAGCTGTTAATTTTTCATCTTTGGTTGTCTGCTATTGTTACAGCCTGACCATCCAGTTTTCAACCTTTGGTCTGTGTGTCATACTGTAACATTAGCGCAAAACTGAGCCCAGGGCTCAGTTTTTATTATATTTATAACCCAACTTATTCTATGAGCAGCTTACAGCCTATTCAAGGCAGCTTACAGCCTGCAGCTATTTTAGTGAAATTATCATTGTCCCAAAAAGGACCCACAATCTAAGTGGTTATGGTTGGCACACCAGTCAACTAACTTGTCAAATGTTTCCTTTTAATTTTTGTTTTTGTTTAATAGTTGCTGTTCCTTTTATTTACTTATGTTCTTTTAATTTTTTTTAATTTTGTAACTGTAGGATACCCAACTCTATAATGGGTATCAGTGGCCTGAATAAACAAAACAAGAGTAAGTTAGGCTGACCAGATAAAATCCAGGTCAGGGCTCATGTAACTTTAACAGTTGTAGAGAAAAGGGAATTTCAGCCAGTGTCATTTGTATGCAATTAGTTCCTGGTGATATTCCCTCTTCATCACAACAGTTAAAGGTGCAGGCACTATACTAGAGTGACCATATACAAAAGAAGGCAGGGCCTTTGCAACTTTAACTGTTGTGATGAAGAGGGAATTTCACCAGGAACTAATTGCATACAAATGACACTGTTTGAAATTCCCTTTTCTCTTTAACTGTTAAAGTTACATGAGCCCTGACCTGGATTTTATCTGGTCACCCTAGAGTAAGTGAAAGTAACAAATCGTTCCTTTCCACTAACATTTTCTTGTCCCTCTTAATCCTCTTCCCCTAATAGCTTCAAGGCAAAATGTTCAGATTTTTCTATCATCACCATAATACTCTGCACAGTCACAGTCTGCAAAGCTATTGATGCAAAGTTTCCTTTAAGCATGAACAAAGCAGGCCACATGGTGTGTGTGTTTTAATGTTTAGGAAAGCCAAAGTTGAGGACAGCATACAAGTATGACCATAACTGATACTTAAATTTTCTCAAGTGTACTGAAACTGGACCAGTTGATTCCAGAGTGCCTGATCAGTTATTGAAACCTGAACTTCAGTCAACTGAACCAAAAAACATAATGGCTTGATTCCCTGCATGGCCTTCCCTCTTATTTACATTTTTGAATGATCCCATAACTACATAAGAGATGGAGCAGTTCAGATCACACAGATTTAGCTACTATTGAACCAGGTAAAGAACTAAGAGTTTAGTTCCTGCGTTTTTTAAATCTGTGAATGGGCTGTTTAAGTTTAACAGTTTAACAGGTACATTTTGCAAGCCTTCAGTGTCTCCACCAATACTATAATATTTCACTGTATTATAAATCTTTAGTCTTGTGTATACTGTGAAAGCATTCACAAGGGAGCTGGAGTCACTCCTGACAAATAATAGTGATACCTGACAAGTTCCAGAGAGGTAGCCCTGTTAGTAAATTGCAGTAAAAAGAGTCTTATGGCACCTTAAAGACTAATTATAGCATAAGCTTTTAGTTTTTACAGTGCCACAAGATCTTTGCTTTTTTGGATACTTGTGTAAGTTACTTTAACCTAGAAATAAAGAAATATAATAATAAATTCAGAGAGCAGATTAGAATTCATGGAAACTGATTTGGTCACTAGTTGTTTCTATGAGTTTTCAATGGAATTCTAAGCATAATTTATGGAAGATAGCAATAAGCAATTGTTGTATATGTTCAAGTGCTGCCAAAGCATTTTTTAATGGAAGAAAAGCATTAATGTAGAATGAGAAGGTTTTTTTCCCCAAACTGTACATTTTAGATTGGCAAGTCATTATTCTGAAAGCTTCTTAAATCTGGAGTACTGTTTAGTAGAGAGATATGGTGAATGAAGTTTTTTTCCCAGGTCTCTTAGCCAGCATCATCTATCACTGGTCAGACCTTTCTCCATGAATAATGAGCAATGGTGTAATTGGTTCAATTTCCCCATATGGTATCTTGTCGCTGTCATCAGCTATTATACTTAGCATCTTTTTTCTAGGACTATTGTCGAGTATGTGTTTTATGCATGCCCAGGTCAGAGTGAAGACAAACGCTAAACCTGATAATTCCTATAAAGTATGAGCACAATCCATAAGTATTAACATCAAGCATTTGTCATTAACTTGTGGACTGTTCTATAATTACCCCAACTCTCAACAGAACTATGGTCTAGGCCAGTGATGGCGAACCTATGACACGCGTGTCAGCACTGACACGCGTAGCCATTTCTGATGACACGCGGCCGCTGAGGCGGCCGGGTGGCAGGGGGTCACGCGGCGGTGGCAGCGAGACCCGGTGGCGGTGGCGGAGCCCGGGAAGCGGACACCCCTGCAGGTAAGCACGAAGGAGGGCACTTACCTGCTGAGGCGGCCGCTTCCCGGGCTCCTCCGCCGCCTTCACCGCCACTGCCGGGCTCGTAAGGCCAGAGGCCGCGCGGAAGAGGCGGGAGAGGGCCGGATCCGGAAGTGACGTAACCGGCCCTCTCCCGCCTCTTCCGCGTGGCCTCTGGCCTCCTTGGGGCTCAATCGTGATGGCGATGACCCCTGAGGAACCCAGACGCCCGCGCGGAAGAGGTGGGCGCGGGCGTCCGGGCTCCTCAGGGGTCATCGCCATCGCGATTGAGCCCCAGGAGGCCAGCGGCCACGCGGAAGAGGCGGGAGAGGGCCAGCTACGTCACTTCCGGATCCGGCCCTCTCCCGCCTCTTCCGCGCGGGCGGCGGAGGAACCCGGCGGTAGGTCCAGGCTCGTTTTTTTGGGGGGGGGGGTGGCTTGGTGGGGGGGTTGTTTTGGGTGGGGGGGCGGGGGGGGACCGGGATTTTGATTTTTTAAATCTGGTCACCTTACCGCATGCCGAGAAGGATGTTTCATCCTCGAGTAGCTGAAACATTTGCTGCTCCTGAGTCTTAGAGTTTATGTTTATGTTTTTTATGTTATTTAAACTATAAATATCGCGAAATAATGTTTTTTCCTCAAAGTGACACACCACCCGAGTTATGCTCAGTTTTTTGGCGAAGTTTGACACACCAAGCTCAAAAGGTTGCCCATCACTGGTCTAGGCCCTCAAGAATATGTCTCTCTACCAGCTGGGAATACTTACTTTCCGTGCAAATAGACCCCTAGATTTATCTCTCTGGGTGAGGCTATGAAACGATCAGGCAAGAAGCTGCCACCCTAGCAATCATAGTAGTCTTGCATTTTCTCTTTCATCGCAACTCTCGCTTTCCTTCATCTCTCCTTGTCTCTATTATTTCATTTCTGTTTCCTTCTCTCCCTTCATTTTTTTCCCCACGCCAGTTTGTTCATTGTTCCCTGTTTGTGACAAACAGGGAACAAATAGACATCCAAAAATCAAGCAAGATTGATTTATGCTGCCTTTGTTGCTTTGTGCTGCCGATTTTGAATTGAGAGAGTACAGCCAGAACCTGAGAACTGAACTGTCATTGTAATTGGGGAAGGGGAGAGCAGTGTTTCTTGCAAACAGTGGCCATGTTCAGACGTCACCATGGATTGATAAACTATGCACAGTAGGTTATTTTTTAAATAGTCCATGATGCCCCACCACATGAACTGGCTAATAAACTACTGTTCATAACTTATTAAGATACTTTGTGTAATTTGACTCATCCCCTGCCCACTTTCCAGCAGCAGTTCCAGAGTAGCACTGTTTCTCCCATTTACAGTAGCGCGGCAGCTTCCTCTCCCCACTGACAGTACTTGCTTGCTTTTTCTGTTGACAATAACGCAGGCACACTGGTGTGATCTGTCAAAGTATCACAGCAACTTCCTCTCCCCATTGACAGTATTAGCCTGCTTTCTCC